>CM062809.1:424924506-426124506 GCA_031772625.1 Pinus tabuliformis
GAAAAAGTGAAGTTTAATGTGGGATTGAAAGGGAAATATCTACAATGATTTATTTCCCTCTTGACCAGATTAATATTCATTTTTGTTTAAACTGGCATAAATTTGGTTACTAGATATGCAAGATACAAAAAATCCTTGGGGGCTTGAGTTCATCATGTTGATTAGTTTGCAATACCTAGTTTTCTAGCTCATCCTGAGTCTTGCCAAAAAAGAATTGATTCTTTTAAGCATGAACTGTGAGTTAGGAAAGACGTGATGAATATTTGTACATTTCTTGCCACACAATATGCAAAGAATATGCAATAACTAGAAGAGGAGAAATCTCTAGACAATCATCCACATAATGCTCAACAAAAAAGTTGGCAAGTGATCATCAATTCATTCATATCCAAATCAACTATGATAATATTGGAAACATTTCCATCATATTTCTTTATCACTGACTTCAAATCATTCATAAGTGTAACTTGCCATAGGATTTTCTTCATAGATCAACCAAATATCAAGAAGCACATCATTTCTCTCAAATTTTTAAAATTTTCCATCAATGCTGCCAAAAATCTATTCTCTTTAGTAGAATCAGCTAGGAAGAAAAAATTTGTACAAAGAACCAAAATATTTTCTAGTTTAGTCCATTTTATGTAGCTAATAAATTAATCCCCATAGTAGGATCCAACACATTCAATGTGTTCTTGAGATACTATTTTTAATGAGAATAAAATACCCATGAAAGGGAAGTTGGGTGTTGTGTGAATTCCTTGCAAACTACAATTGTTAAGACATAGTGTCACTAAGCCTTGTAGCAAGCTGGTTTTGAGAAAGAGAACAATAAGTTTTTTGATATAACATCCATTACATAAATTCTCTAGAAATTATATTTACTGAGACACAATTATTACAAATATATCTTACATTTTTCAACATGCTCTCTATCTAATGAGTTGCTCCAATATGAAAATGTAAATACTGAGAATATTTCCCTAGCCATGTAATAAGGGTTCCCAATATGAACGTACGAACCACATGATATCATGAGTAAGCCCGTGGAATTAAAGGACCATTGCCAATGATGGCTAGAAGAATCAAATCAACAAATAAACCTTGAATATTGTTAGGATTGAGGTAATTTTCCACACTTAAGCTATGGGAGATAGTAAAGTAGTAGTCTAGCATAAGATTGATCCCACAAATTCCATAACCTTGTCTAATTTTTTCTAGATCGAACCAAAATATTAGTTTTTAAGGCCAATGCATATGATAAAATCCCTAGTAAAATGATCTAAGGTAGATAAGGGATAAAATTTGAACACATAAATAATGGAATAATAGGAAGTCTACCAATATTTGTAATACAATCTTCCCAAAATCTCCATATGCTAGCATTAAGTAGACAATAATAGATGAGAGAATTGAAAAATAAGCCTAAACCTACCACGACTAAAGTGGAAACGAAAGGGGTATAAGGCATGGCTCCAACATGTTAATTTGGTAGCTGAAGGACAAATTCCCTCCTTTAGACAACCTTCCCCATCAAGAAATACCCTTCCTAGCCCTTGGAAGAATTTAATTTGGTTAAGGAAAAAATAATTTTTAATGTGAAAACCCAAAAGTGCACAAAAGTTCAGGTTGGCTTTAAAGACAAATTGGGTCCCCTCCAACACCTATAAATGCAACTCAATGGCACCTCATTTCAACGCACATCTCACACATTCTTCTTCCTCTCTTGGAGGAGAATTCTATCTGAAAATTTTAGGCCTTCATCCACATGCATAAATAGGAGAGAGAAAAAATTTCAAAGCACTGAAAATCTATCTTTGACCAATGTTGCGCATTTGAGATTGGGCATAGTTTGACTTAGCATTTTGGACTATGTGTGGAGGTCAAATGCTTTAGCACAAGGAGCAGGTTTTTTGGGCACTTTGAATAATGTTGAATGCAGACTTTCTCTCTGCATTGACCAAGTTTGACCAAGTTTTTTGGGGTTGTTTTGACTAATGTTTAACCAGCTTGGAAGGCCGAAGCTTTTGACCTTTGACCAAGCTCTTTTGGAGGCTATTTGACCATTTAATTATGACTAGTTAGGGCATATTTGACTCCTGTTGACTACTATTGACTTTGACCAAATTTGACAGTTTTACAAGTTTTGACTTTTGGACTCATCTCTTGGATTTTGGATATTGGTTGGTTGGAAAGTCAAAGATGTTTACCTTTGACTCTTGATTGGTGAATTGGATCATTGTACTCTCTTTGCTGAACATTTTATGACAATCTAATTAGAAGAATAATTTGAAATGGTTTCCCCCTTGTGGGATTTTTCCCTAGTCTTTGACCAAATTTGGTGTCTCTTGTCATTGCTCTTGATTGTATCTTACTATTCATTGCATTTACTGTTTTATCTACAATTGATATTGATCATTGGAAGATTAAATTGTTTTGAAATATTGCTAATTGAAGATAAGAATTCGGATAAAGTGATTGTAACAACATTGAATAATGGAAAATTAACATGGAATTAGAGCCAAGGTGAAGACAAGCCCAATGAGGCAAGTGACAAGACCAATAATTCTTGAAAGAAGATGAAGGATCCTATTTGACTTGGTCAAGATGTCTACCTCTTAATTCAAGGATTTTGAGAAGTTGGGTGACTCATCAAACTTTGTTACTTGGAATATTAGGTTATAAGTGATATTGGATGAAAATGATGTCTTGCAATATGTGGAAGGAAAGGTTCTTGTACCTCAGGAAAATGCTCCTATTGCTGCCAAATCCAAGTACAAGAAAGGTGACCTCAAAGCCAAGCAAATTCCCATTGATGGTTTGCAAGATCATTTACTTGTTTATGTTGGTAGCTTGAAGAAGTATAAGGATGATTATGAAGAGGTGGTTGGGATGTATGAGGTCAACAACTTGAATCACATCCTCTCCTTGAAAAATCAACTCAAAGAGATGAATATGAACAAGGGAAAAACTGTACAATTTTATGTCATGAGGATATCCTGCCTAAGGGATCAATTTCAGACTACATGAGAGCCTATATTTGATAGGGATTTGGTGATGGTGACTCTTCAAGGTGTTCCTCCTATTTGAGAAACCTTCATTACTACTATAAGCAACAATAATGTACTCTCAAAATTTTATGGGCTCATTGTTAAATGCACTCAAGAAGAGACCAGGATGATTTCCCGAGGGAGGATTCAAAAGCATGAAGAAGGAGATTCATTTACATTTTTTGCACAAGTTAAGAAGAGAAAAGGAAGAGGAAGACTATATAGGTCAAGAAGGCCTGCTCCTGAATCAAAGGACTTCAAGAGAAGAGGAAGTAGAATTGGATGCTTTAACTACCACACATACATGGTCATAATGCTCAAGAATGTCCGAAAAAGAGAAATGATTCAATATCAAACTACAACAACAACCGAGGCTAAAAAAAAAGGTTCAATAATATAATAAAAGGAGATGATTGAAGAAGAGGAGATTATAGAAGAATATGGGATGATAGAAAAAGAACAAATGCTATAGATGATCATGAAGAAGACCATCATCCTCAAAAGAGGTCAAGGAACTCCAGGTATCAAAATAATGTAGCTACTAGTTAATCTGAATATATTCTTATTTATCCACTTTCTAGTTCCCCCCCAAGATTCGTATGATAGTTGGTTGTTAGATAGTGGGGCCTCTAGACATTTTTCTAGATACTAGGAAGTCCTCTCAATGCTAGTTGAGAGGGAGGAAAATTTGAAAATCATCCTTGGAGACAATACTACTCATCCTGTGAAGGGTTTTGGCTCCATCAAATTTCATTTGGACTCCGGTGAATACATTCTTCTCCATGATGTGACGTATGTTCCAGGACTAAAGAAGAACTTGGTATATATATCTTCCTTAGAAGACGATGGGATGAAAGTAGCCTTCATAAGAGGAAAATTTCTCACCTGGTGTATGGAATATCACATGAGGGATGCTAACTTTCGGATCAAGAATTGAAGGACTCTATAGAGTCAATGGAATACCTCTGTTGGCAATGGTCTGTGACATCAATCATCAAAGTGATCTATGATACTAAAGGTTGGCACATCTACATTATGAATCCCTATTGGAATTGAAGAAGTTAGTGTCTAGGATGCTTAATGTTCAAGCTTGTCATGATGGAGTGATGGAGTATGTCTGAGATGTGTTAGTGGAAAGAAGATAAGGGGACCATTCCCCTCCAGAAAGAATAAGACCAATGGTATTCTTCAACTCAATCATTTCAACTTATGTGGAACCATGCTAGTGCACTCTCTTGGTGGTCATCTCTACTACATAATATTTATTGATGACTTCTCTAAGAAGGCATGGATATAATACTTGAAGCATAAGGATGAGGCCTTTTGTTATCACCAAAAATTTGATCATCTAGCCTAATTTACTAGATGGATCGAAGAACACCATGTAAAGCCAATTTTACCATAGTAAAATTGCTTTCAATGTTAGAAATTACTCAATAAACCACCTTTGTTAAGTAATTTATAGTTAAACCCATGAAGAATAATTAAACAAATCACTATTTATTTGATTTTCTTCTAGGAAAAATTAATTAAACCATTCTTCAATTATTATTCCTTGTCATATTTGACCCAATCATGAAAAAGAAACAGATAAATCATTAATTATCTTATTTTCCTCCAAGAATAATTAATTAACCACTAATTAATTGTTATTATTTATAAAATTTGACTAAATCCCTTGGGAATAATTAAATAAATCCTTATTTTTTTATTATTCCTTAACTAATTCCTTGAGATGATAAATAAATCATTTATTTATTTATTATTTTAAAATAAAAGTTTAAATACTTTTTCCTTCTAACAAAATATAATAAAATATTCCAAGTGGTTATTGCAAGAATGGGATCAATAATATTTTATTATTGCTCATTATTCGAGGCTAACTCAATATTTTGTTATATATATAAGGGTTGTCCATTCATTATTCACTTTTGATTATTTTCATTGTTGCACTCACTGTTGTAACTCTGGTTATTTTCATTGTCGCACACCATATTTTTGCTAGGTTTACACATTATAGAGGAGAGAGACTCTACACAAGCTGAAGATGTTTGAGGATAGCCAAGAACCCATTGTTATCAGGAAATCTATGTCTATGTAGAGCTGCTAGTCCCACTAAGGCTGGTAGCTACCTTAGAAACAAACAAACTAAAACCACTTTCGTTTTCCTTTATGAGAAGTAAATAAGAGGGGAAAGAAGGAGACCAACCTCTATCTTGCACTTGGTTCCTTTCTTGATTCCTCTCCCTTCTGATAGATCTTTGCCACTTTCTTCCTCGTTTACCTAGCTTCAACGAGTACCTGTAGAATCAAAGCAGCATAACACTATCCAAGAACAAAGATCTACTATCATAAACAATATAGGACCAGATATATATTGACCACACAAATGCATATATCATCAATCATACAAGAATGTGGAGGAAAACTTGAATAGCTTTATTAATAATCAAGAATAGCAAAGAAGATTACAACCAATTGTTCTGACCCAACGTCATCCTCTCAGCAAGAAAGCCCTTCTTCACCTCATGAAAAGCTTAGATCACCCAACACTATGATGTTACACCAAGAAACCAGCAGCACTTCCTTACAAGATACAAAATTCCAGCCTCTAGATCTTTGGGATGAGGGATCCATATATAGATGTTTGTAAGGGGGTTGAGTCAGCTTTTGAGATTTGATTAGTGTCCTCTCTCTGATAGTTCTTGATTCCACTTGGAGATTGATGATCTCTTACTCATCCCTGGGCGAATGCAGAGAGGCAAGTGTCACAGGAGAAGTTTTTGGAAGATTCCATGATCCTCCACCTTGCAGATTGACCTTGCCATTTGTCCACTCTCACCCATCGCACCCCATAGAAGGGCTTTTCAGTATGCATCGCACCTCCAGTGTGCATTTAGGTGGGATGTAGTGCACTTTGACCATGGAGCAGGTGAGATGGTCCAATTTTGCCCAGTTCTGAGTAGTTTTTCATGGAGAACTTCTGGGAGATGATGTAATCAGCTGACCTTGTTCTTTTAGGGGTTGGAATAACACTTTTAGGGACTTAAGAGCCCTTGGTTTATGGACATTTATGATTGGGGTTGCAGTGCCCAAAAATGTCTATAACAGTTGCCCCCTAAAGCATGAGGTCGTTAATCTTTTGATGTCGGGTGAAATGCTTTATCATGAGGAACCAAAGTTTTTTCAAGTTGGAAGGTGACCTGTAATAAGATACAATACAATACATTATCTTCATAATATTTTCATGATCTAGCTGAGGCGGGCATTCCCATGCTCAGCTTTATAAATTCATTTTCATGTACATAAGACAGACAATCGTCTGGGTGTAGACTGATGATTCTGGTAGAGCCATCATCCCTTGGATTGGATGATTATCTGTGCAGTAATGATGTACATTTGATGTCTTTATTTTCCTGAATATATATCGCAGCCCGGATGGATGAAACTAGATCCAAGGTCTTCAATCTCATTCGATCTTCACTCAAAGTACAAGTCGATCCATGTGAGAGATGTTCTGGAGTCGAACATGGAAAGACATTGCCTGATTACTAGCCAATGATGTAAGTTGTTAACAGGCGCGAGAGGAATCATCGATAATGATGATGACCCTCAAGGTACTACAGTACAATTCACGTGGTGTGAATAAGGGACTTGGCGTCGAACACCACGTAAAATATTTCGGTCGAAGGCCATTGATGTAAACCAGTCACCGGAAGTGAGAAACTTGCCATTGAGGCATGCAAGCTTCAAAGTACTGAAAGGGGTATTCCTAGATCGACTTCTTGGATAATGAGCTGATGTCGACAAGAAGCAATCCATTATAGGAGGGCCTTAGTGAATCCCACATCAATGACATGGAACGGAGAAAATGATTTTAATGGAGGTGAAAACAATCTGATGACATAAGGTTTAGGGTGGCGGTCATGAAAGAATGGAGCGTAAATGTATTGCAGTGGATGAGACATAGGTGAATTCTCTGAGCGACTTCTCTTGAACATATCGGTGACACTGACATGATGGATTGGTAGCGTTAACCCCAAATATGGATGGTGTGATGGAACCATGGTGATATGACCAGTGAACGGAACAACCCAACCCGACTCGGATGCGGAGTGAAAGTGTCATGTTCAAGAGCGACTTGCTACCAATAAAGTTTCTTCAAGTTTTCTTCCCAATTTTTCCCCAGTCATTGCTGACCAGTACCTCTTTATTTTTGTCAAGCTTGAGGAGGATAACATATGCTTGTTCTATAATTTTCCCTTTGGGCAAACCCATCGCTATGTTTTAACGAGCCTAGCGATAGTGAAACTCATTCTTGTCTGTATGGACAAGTTTGTTGCTATTCGGTTTTAACGAGTTTAACGACAAAGATAACTCGGTCCTTTTCAATTTTAGAGAGTCTAAAAAGGGACGTAAAGAAAACTCGAATAATCCTTTTTCGTCATATAATCCCTTGAGTCCGAGAAAGTATAAAACAATACAAAAGGGATGAATTTTCGATACTTTTAACGAGCCGAACAAAACAAGCGCTCGATCTTTTTGTGTAATAATCCCTCAAGTCCAAAAAGATTAAAATCTAAAGGAGGGATAGCACTTCCCGTCACTTTAACGAGCTGGAGAGGCCAATTTCTCGGTAATCTTTTCATATTTTACAAGTCAGTTGAAAAGAGCTTAAAGGAGACTCGTTTTTTGAGGAACGAGTGATAAATTCGGGTAGCAGCTAATTCCAGGTAAGGTTTGGAATTTTCCAATCATGGCAGTGTCACAAGGATGGCTAACAGGATCACTCTTCGCAGTTGTTCCTCAGAAAGGGTAAATAATCAAATGGAGGTGAATGATCGGCCAATACAGAGTGGAGGTGATGATGAGAACACGACCAAGGCTTCAAAGGCTGATGATAATACATTCACGATGGTTATTTACTGGAAATTGGTTCATTTTTTAGTGAGATTAAACTCTGGGGGAACATTTGCTCATTTCTTATGTTTATTTTTTAACGAGCTTGAATTCCGCATTAAAACTGCTCGATCCAGTCGTAAAATAAGGATGTCTCATTTAAAAAATGGCATTTTTTAAAGCTTTGCCCCACATCCTTTCTTTATGCAAGTTAGGAAACGACCAATCCTACGAGTTTAAAGGGTTAGAGGACCTACAAATTTAAAAAAATAAATGGTCACTCTTCGCTTGCACGCCAAAAGGTTTGCATGCCCCCAGGTATAGCGAAAAATTTCCAGGTTACCAAAGATTGTTCTATCCATACTTCAGGAAAAACACTTCCTCGGCGATGTCTACCGAAATAAACAAAGGTGAGTGGCGCAACTGGCTCCACTCACATAACTTTGATGAAGGAATCTTATTCCAGTCTAATTTCATAAACTAGTCATATATCCTTCGCGGAAACCTACCCTATACCCAAGGTTTTTCTGTCGAAACAGACCAGGGTGCATGCCCCCTGGGTTTCAGTCATGTCCTCCGAATCACTCGCGCTCATCAGGTGGACAGACTGGGGATTGATGAGACATTCCTTGCATGAAAAGACCATTCAGGGATGGTATTTGACTATTTGCTATGTGTGAACCGGGGAATGAAAGCTAGTCTACGAGCTTGACCACTCTTCCTTCATGCGGAAAATAGATTACTCTAAAGAGTGAGGAGACAATGGCTCCCATGCAACAAATATAGCCGTGTCCAAGGAGTAGATTATAATCCAGGGGTCCTTGGACTACCATTAAGTTCATGTGAATGGTTTTCCTTCTCAATGTTATCGGCACATTGGGAAGGATCCCTAACGGTCGACTGGTTCCTTTGTCAAAGCCTGTTAGATTTCTCATTTTAGCCAAAAGCGGTGGCGAACCAAGCGCTTTCCAAGAAGTTGAGGAAAGGATACTCACAGAAGCCCCTTCATCTATGATATTATCGACCATGACCATTCTATATATTTGAGAAATGATTCGAAATGGTACACTAGCCGATAAACGGGGTCTGCCTAGCAGATTCCAATCGAAGGAAACAACTAGGTTGCTTGGAGGTGGGATCGAATAGATGGCTAGATACGACTCTGACGAACTTCCTTCTTGCGGTAAAGGAATGGGTAGACTGCCCCCATGTTCGTTGGAGTCTGTGCTTATGAAGAGAATTTGAATGGTGTCATTCTTGTTCTCTCCGGTGACTGTATCATCCGAAGATGGACCTTATGAAGGCAAGATCGGGTCAACTGCCGCCTCGACCTTTTGACTTTCATTTGGTGTGGATTCAAATGGTTTATCTTCAATGATAGATGCTTCAGCCGACCACAATGGCGTTTCAGCCAGATTTTCAACTAGTGACGGACTCAGCAAGAGTTTCTTATATCCAGGAGGAAGTCATAATGGTGAAATCGGATGGTCGTCCAAAACTCTTTTAGCCTCATCTAAGAAGGGACAATGGTGGACGGCGTGATCGCCTTCACACAGTTTACAAGGAAATTTACATTTTCCTTTTTGTCCAGGGGCTTCACTTTCACTAGTTGACGGTGTATTTTCAACATGATCATCAGAGGTTGACGACACTGGATTGTGCAAACGAGGAGACCAGTCCCTTAAGATCCAAGGGATGCAAGGACAATCTCAATGATAGTGGTCTCCTTTGCAAATGACACATGGCGATTTAGGCCTGGATGGTGCAGTGTGTGGATTTTCGCTAGATGATGCCTGGTCGCCCCTTTTCGCCTTTGGCTCCTTCTTCTTCTTCTCTTTCTTCTTCTCAGTTACTTGATTTTTGGCTTTACCAGCTTGATCAAGCGAAGAGGAAGGAGGAGAGGGAGAACTGGACGAAGTAGAAGGTTGGGGGGTACTTTGGTATCATTTAGTTGCTGACTTGATTGTTCAGGAATCATGGTGATCTGAACGACGGAGGTCAAGAAGAGCCATACGGGCAAGCCGATTGTCAATCCTGGAAGCGACAATGTGGCCATATGGGGTGCACCAACATCTCCCCAAGAGGAGAAAGGACTAGGATTTCGTCCAAGGGGAAATACTTGGTTGGTGGACTCCATTTTTCTCAACCTAAGACCAACATAGGAAAGGTGATATTTATTCCGATTAAAATAAATTTTAGACACTTTGACACAACTTGCTTTTTCAATGTTTAAGAGTCGAGAAAAAACAAAAGATGACTCTAGTCGCCTTCGATTTTTAATGAGCTTGAAGTGACAAGTGCTCAGATGGACCTTTTCTTTTAAGGAGTCTGAAAAGGAACGAAAGAGACTACTCTGGAAATCTAGACAGAGGGGTTACCAAACCAATCGCAAAACAGTAGAATACTTTTTACATTACGGCAGTCAATCTTCCCAAATGTTGTGTTCAGTGCATTGCGATCGATAGGGCGGCAGACACGGCTTCCTATGGATAAAGGATAAAGCCTATTGTGGTCTCCCAATATATACTCGATGGTACATGGGAGAACAAGTCTGTACTGGCACTTATTGTCTCAAAGTGGAGGAATCACCGAACCAGTGATGAAAAAAATAGTTACCAAGCTTTACGACGCCGGAATAAGTCTCTAGCCTAGAATTCTAAATGTTGTGCGTTAGGTTCCAAAGAATTTTTAGATTCATTAAATTTATTCTACAGTTGATCTTGCTTAAGAAATTTGCCTTTCAGGTTCACCGTGTGATGCATATGTACAATTCCTAAAATGCAATCTAAGATGATAAACAATCGTTTAATCTTCTTTTTGCAATAAAAATCGTAGCTACTAAGGAAAGATAGATGATATTCTTTCAACATAGAGCGGAGAGCACACACTATATGCACTGTCCTAAATCAAACCAACAAACAGTCTAAATGAAAATGCACATGCATGTATTTTTTTTCAACCTTCTTAATGTGTGAATGATAAAAAGAAAGCTAAGCGCAAATCTGAATTATTTTTCAAAGCGACATTACTAACAAGTTTCTTTTCAAGACAAAATGAAGACAATGACGACACTTTGCGATTTGGAATTGAAAACTTGCTTTCGACACTTGAAAAACTACTAATTCAAATCAAATACAAGAGTAATAGTGTAATCGACTATCAAGAACAATCGGATTCTCTTCTATGACTGAAAACGACACTTGCGACACTTTCAAATCAAGAAACGATAGTTCAATTATGATACTTCTTTGTAAAAGAGAACTGAAAATGGATCAAAATACATAAAAAAAATTACAGTTCTTTGCACAATGGAGGCGGAATAATGGTAAGGAAGGGGGTTCCAACAGAGGTATACTGACTACAGACAACAAAACTCCTAAATAGAGCTGAAAAGAGTGAACACAGAAACCAAAATCTAAGAGCAGAAGAGGTCTTGTCTGATCAGCGCACCTGTAACACAGGGAAAGTGAGATGCAGCGCACCTACTACACACAGGAAGTGCGATGCATCCAGATTCCAAAGAAGAGACAGTGCGATGGTCCAGGGACGAGACTTCAAATGGGTTCTGGGTCACAGTTTGCAGCTCAGTTCAGGGATTTAGGCCGAGCAAGTGGTAATCAGTAAATAAATCATAGGGGTAGATCTAAGGAGGTTACTAGAGCCACCACAAGGGCAATTAGAGAGTTTGTAAATCAATTGTTCAGTTCATAAACAAAACCCGGAGATAGACTAAAGCAGCATTGATCTACTTTGCACTTGCATAGCAAATGCAGTTCGAAGGCTACCTGGCTTGACTTCAGGCTCCGTCTGTAAGTTTATAAAGCAAACAAATATAGGCAAACAAACAATCTATTCGCTCCCCAGTGGAGTCGCCATTTTGTTATCGGGAAATCTAGTGTCTATGCAGAGATACTAGTCCCACTAAGGCTGGTAGCTACCTTAGAAACAAACAAACTAAAACCACTTTCGTTTTCCTTTATGAGTAGTAAATAAGAGGGGAAAGAAGGAGACCAACCTCTGTCTTGCGCTTGGTTCCTTGCTTGATTCCTCTCCCTTCTGATAGATCTTTGCCACTTGCTTCCTCGTTTACCCAGCTTCAAAGAGCACCTGCAGAATCAAAGCAGCATAACACTATCCAAGAACAGAGATCTACTATCATAAACAATATAGGACCAGATATATATTGACCACACAAATTCATATATCATCAATCATACAAGAATGTGGAGGAAAACTTGAATAGCTTTATTAATAATCAAGAATAGCAAAGAGGATTACAACCAATTTTTCTGACCCAGCGTCATCCTCTCAGCAAGAAAGCGCTTCTTCACCTCATGAAAAGCTTAGATCACCCAACACTATGATGTTACACCAAGAAACGAGCAGCGCTTCCTTACAAGATACAAAATTCCAGCCTCTGGAACTCTGGGATGAGGGATCCATATATAGATGTTTGCAAGGGGGGTGAGTCAGCTTTTGAGATTTGATTAGTGTCCTTTCTGTGATAGTTCTTGATTCCACTTGGAGATTGATGATCTCTTACTCATCCCTGGGCGAATGCAGAGAAGCAAGTGTCACAGGAGAAGTTTCTGGAAGATTCCATGATCCTCCACCTTGCAGATTGACCTTGCCATTTGTCCACTCTTGCCCATCACACCCCATAGAAGGGATTTTCAGTATGCATCGTACCTCCCATGTGCATTTAGGTGGGATGCAGCGCACTTTGACCATGGAGCAGGTGAGATGGTCCAATTTTTCCTAGTTCTGAGTAGTTTTTCATGGAGAACTTCTGGGAGATGATGTAATCAGCTGACCTTGTTCTTTTAGGGGTTGGAACAACACTTTTAGGGACTTAAGAGCCCTTGGTTTATGGACATTTATGATTGGGGTTGCAGTGCCCAAAAATGTCGATAACACCCATCCCATAGAGGGGGACTAGTGGTATCTATTTGTTACCTTCACAAGTGTTATAATAAAAACTATTCTTCATATATCTAGTTTCCATTTGATGATTAGAGTTATTACTCTTTCTTTTTGTTATTTAACTATTATTGTGTCGTAGATCTAGACTTTGGCAAGTTTTGTTTCTATCATTTACTGCAGATCTACAATGTTTAGCAGCCATTTATATTGTTGAGATTGTTTGTCATCCACAATCTTAAGTGGGTTCTTTTCATACATCTTCGACAAGAAAACACTATAACAAAATTGGCGAATCCACTGCGTTTTTTATTTCAGATCCATAAACTTGGGTGACCTTTGGTTTTCAGCTTAGGATTTCTTCTTTTTTCAATTCTCTTAATGTGTCCTAGTTTTTTAACCCTAGATCTTTTAAATCTCTGACTTCCGCAAGTTTTCTGGTATTTTCCGCAGGTCATAGAAACCAGTCGTGACAAAGGTGAAACTTTTTTCCGAGATTTTTCGACCACGATCCAGGGAGAAGAAATTGGTTTTGGCCCAAAAGGTGCGATGTGGAGGCTAGAGCGCACGTATCAACCCAAAAAGTGCGATCCCTAGAGGAAAATAGGTCAGCACCTGTGATTTTTGGGTTTTAGGGTTTTTCTCAGATTTGTTTATGGGTTTTGCAGAGAGCTATTTGTTGGGTTGTCTGATCTCTGTCTCATTCAACTTAGGCCTTGATCCACTCTAATTTACTCGTCGAAGTCAAATTTAGCCTCGCCATAGGGCTTCTAGCATGCTTCCACCTTTCTAGGAGGAGTTTAGCTCAGTGAGTAGTCTAAGTTTCTGTAGCGCTTTCAACCAGATTTTCCATATCTGTACCCTTTTGTTTTAGATCTGTTAAGATAGGTTGTTACCATCCATAGTTTCGTGTTTAAACTTGTTTGGTCATTTTCCTTAGGGTCCCATCGGCTGCCCTAGGTGTTTCAGCCATCTCCTTATATTTTTGCAACAATCTTCCTCTCTGGTTTTTTGTTGTTGCTGCACCACTTTCCAGCAACTTAGTGTCACTTGATCCTAGTCACACTGAAATTTAGATCTCTTGACCATTTTAGTGTATTTTCCGTCAATTTCAACACCAACCAACATAGCATTTGCAAACCTAGTTTGGGTGGGGTTTAGTTAATTGTTTTTCTGTTATTAATTTTAGTTTATTTTCAGCAAGCTTTTTTCTTTTTTACAAACACGATCTGAGCTTAATCAATAAATACACTTGCACACACTTGCACACCTTAAGCGAAGGGTGCTTGGTTTATACCACCAAGCAAAGACTTAAAATAATAAATTTATCTCCCTTCATCGAGACAAAGGCATATTATTGATCTCCCTTCACCATTTCCATGTCACATGTGTCTTCTCACCATTGCGCCACCAAGGCATTTGTCACGGAGACTATTCAGCCTTCACCCCTAGTTTCTGCTTGGTCATATTAACCCCCCTCCCGGTTGGGTTCGAGTTCATAACCCTCCAATTCCCCATACCAACTCTTCTCCTAGTTCATCTGATTCCTCATATGATCCTGAGCCTCCTTCACCACATATCATCACCATGTCTGGACCCACAATTGGTGCAGGACCCAACATGGTGTTGGCTTTGGTTCTATCCCGGTGGTCAGATCAAGAGAAACAACCTTAGGAACCATTCTGATAGCCCCCATTCTCCCCTTTATGGTGGGGTTAAGTCTATCGGATTTTAACTAGTTGATAACTGACCCTATACAACATGATGCTGGTTGGCCTTCTATACCGACTAAGCTTCCCTCAGACATCCCAAAGTTTGCGGGTAATGCTAGAGAGGATCCTACCAACCATGTCTGATCCTTCCACATGTGGTGTTCGTCCAACTCCATAATCGATGATTCCATTCATCTTGGGCTATTCCAATGCACGCTCACTGGAGACGCTGCAAAATGGTATCTGGACCAGCCCTTTGCATCTCATTATGTTTTTGTGATACTTGCTAAAGAGTTCCTTTCATATTTCCAGTTACCTCTCTGCTATGACATTGGTACAGAGCTATTGACCTCATTCTGTTAGTCCTCCACCACTCGCCTTTCCAATCATGTTCAAGAGTGGCATCGAAGGAGGAGTACATGTCGTCCCCTGCCTTTCAAAGATCATGTCTATCTATATTGGTTTATGAGGAGCCTTCTAGCACCCATTGGAAAATATGTCGCGTCCCATTTTCCTCAGACCAAGGAAGAAACTCTCCAAACTGCTATGAGATATTACCTGATGTATGAACAATCTGGTTATGTCTATACCGTCATTCTAGACCTATGTCATCCTAGAAGCACCAATGCACCAGGGGCATCTCACACTGCCGATGGTATCATTGGAACCCTTTCACACCCTTTTCCATATATTCAGCAAACTTATGGCTATCTTCAAGGGGGCACCAATTCCTCTAACACTCATGCCCCTCCTACTAGCAACATGTTTTCAGGACCCCAACATGTCTACCAAACTGTTGCTCCTCCTTATGCACAACCTAGTGCTCCAGCCCCTCAAGCATTAGCTTCGTAGACTCCCATGGATCCTCAACCCCAGTAGCCACCGCCCCCTTAGGGCCAAGTTTTTGCACAATAGAGAGCTACCAATACCTAAAATTTGAAGAAAAATAATAAGGGGAAGGGTAACAAGGGTAATCAGGGTAATCAAGGTAATCAACCTAGTGAACCCTAGGGGAACCAATCTAACACCAAAAACCAATAACAGGGCAACCAACCCAAGCAGAACAAGACTATTCGTATGAACAAGCCTTGTGCATGTTGAGGTGTACATGGCCATTATACACATGAGTGCCCTCTCTTACCCAAGATGCGCTAAATGTGGAAATCTCAAGCAGTGTCTACAGGTCAACAATCGCCTCAGAATCCTGCGCCATCTCAACCGAAAGGGCTTACAAATCCTTTCCCTTAGCAAGGATTTGTTGTTGCTCAACCTTAGCTCGGTCAAGCAGCCCATCCCCCCCAACCTTTTGGTCTTAAGGACTACCAGATCCTCATAATGGATCCTGATGATGTTAAGGCCTCTGATCAACAACCAGCTCCTCAACACCCTGTTGTTACCAGCTCAATCGAGCCATTTAGATCCACCCACCCAGGACCTCCTCTATTAATGGGTGCCTCTCCTATGTTTCCAATAGGAACTGTTCCTCTAAGTCCCAACCATGCAGGAGATATTTTATAGGGACATTATTCTGCAGGCCATATAACTTTCTTATTTCCCCCTTTGGGAGTATTTTCTACCCCTATCATGGCTTCGCTTGTCCTCCATAGTATTACTTTGGGGATCCCAGTCTAGTACATTGATCCCCTAGCGAACACTCTCCCTGGTCAACTCAGGCCATATCATGCTTTGACCCTCATTCAACCAGTCCCTATGACCCCTACCTCTACTCCAGTTCCATCACAACCTCAATAGGAACCCATTCCTGTTGCGAAAGCATCCAGACAGATAGGCAAATCTAAGAGGAAAGAATTGAAGGACAAGGCTTCCCAAGCTCTTCTAGTCCCCAAGGCCCCAAATATGTCACCTTCATGCGCTTTGTGTAAGGTTGTTGGGCATGCTACCAATAATTTTCCTGAGCTTCCTCATCTCAAAACTTTGGTTCATGAAGTGTTCCTTGAGTCAAATATCCTTGAGGTCCAAATTATCTTACCAGGACCAGCCAAGAAACTCAAAACACTACGCCTGAATCACCTTTATGCCTTGTGTGATAATAATGGTCACTATTCCCATTGTTTCCCTCACTTGATGAATTTCATGATTTCCTTCATGCGCTTCACGAATACAAGACCACTCGTAGTGGATCATCTACTCCTCTACTCGTGGATTCTGGTATCACTAGTCAACCAGAATAGGGGGACACTGGTTCCACCATCATGATCCCTCCCCCGATGTTGAGATGACGAACACCACAGGCCATGCCCTGTACCTATTGTCATCCTTGAGTTACTCGCAGGCAAACCTTTCTCAGGTTTCTATGCGCGCTTCTATCGAACCTTTTTCAACAAAATCCCAGGTCTTAAGATCTATAGATCCTCCATCTACCAGCTCATCATCTACCATTCTAGATGATGTGTATGTGAACCTTCTCTCTTATGTTGATGCACCAAGTACCGCCACCACATCATGTAGTCAGTCTTCCTCTCGTCTGCCCATCTTCCATTCTGATGAGGGCATCATGGAAGTTATGTCTACCCCTGATTATAATTGGGGTGATATGCACCATCGTGCATAATTCCTTCCATATTTGGAGTCCACCACTCTAAATACATCTGGTACACCCATAGCATATTGGAGGGGCACATAGGCCCCTACATCTCTTTTGGAGGATTTCGTGCCAAGTTGTGTTGAGATGCTTGAATCCATGTTTCAAGCACTCAGAACACAATGGCGCTCCACAAACTCCTCTTGCTAGGGGGCATCATTCCCACCTTTGTATACCAGATCAGTCCCCTCCATCACATATGTTTGCAGGTAGTATCCCATGGTTGGGGGCATGATGGTTTTCCCTCGACCATTGATTAACCAAAGTCTGAGCCTAGATCCCACCAGATCTAGGTATGGTCGATTATCCTCCCATTCCTTGGATAGTTTGTCCTAACGGCTTCCTAGGCGAGCCATATTCACATCGAATATCATAGATGTTTGATACCATATCTTTAAATATTCTACGTAAGTCCACATAGTCCCCATGTTTTACTTTGTGGGCGAGGGTGATTATAGACCTCCTCTAGTAATTCATTCTCGTTTTCCTCTTCCCTTAATTATTCGTTAGGGACCATGGTTCCAAGAAGCATTAAGGCCATATTTAGACAAGTAAGGCCACATTCCTGAAAGTTGCAGATCTCGATTCTGATGGTAGATTTTTCTGTTATGATCTCCACAAGATTTAGGGCTTTCTCATGCTCTCAAATTGAAGGGAAAATACCCTTTTATAGGAAAACCCATAGTTTTTCTATAACACATTGCGACTTGACCATAGCTCCATATGATGAACCATCAGCACCTTTGGAAATCTCTCATCGAGCTCTATAATGGTTCTTCCTCATTTTTTGATGATTTGACACTTCACTAGGAAGTCATTTTTCCAAGAAGGGTCACTTCGTCGCCTCTCAAAATCAAATTTCGTCATAAAGAGACACTTGTACTTTGAGGTCCTCCTCCTATGAATAATTTTCATACCAGGTGTCAGTTTTCATCATGAGTAACCATCATTTACTCATGCTTTCATGGTCCCCACCGGGCCTATTCTGTGTGGTAGCATCATCGGGTCACCCTTGTTCAGAGCATCCGTTATGAGTCACCTTTGCATCCATGGAGCCTGTTTCACGTCCCATTATATCATGTCACAATATTACATCCATCTTTGCATATCGTTCATCTTGTGTTGCCCATTTTAGCCTCCAGTCACACTGTCCCCATCCCCTCCGGAGTTGAGTCAGTCGCTGCCAGGTTAACCATGCACATTATTCTCTGACAAGGGAAGTCGTATGTTTGTCCCTCAGTACCACTTTTTCCATTATCCCTAGTTTCAATCCATCAGTCACATTACTATTTTCCTCCATGCCTTAGTTGAGGATCCTCATTGCCTAATCTATTGTGGGCCTTATTCTATCGACATCAGCTCATTTATTTTAGAAGAACGTCCTAGACGGCGGTGTATCTTGGTTCCAGCTTCCATTTTTGTTTAGTGCCTTGGAGCGAGAAGAGGGACTCATTATTTCCCTTTGACTTGGTTGTTTCATGTTTGTGATTCATACACTTGATGGTCCAGTGATGCAATAGATTGTACCAGTGATTCCCAGGTGTCTGAGATGTTTCAGACCTCATGAAGGGGTGGCCCTTCAGGTAGCCCTCCACATGCCCGGATGCATACCTACTATGCTACAACCTCATATGCAGTTCCACAGAGTTGATGGGTTTGGTTCCTACCAATCACAATGTTCATAGCATGCACGTCTCCTCCAGATGATCCATTTAGTTTTGTAGAGCCCTTCCTTGTTTAGCAGGGATTCTCCGGTTGTTCTATCCTCCCTCCACCCATTTTTTGAGGGAAGGAGCTTTGTATCTCATGTACTTAGATATTATTGTATTCAGTCCTGGCTAATGTTTTTCCAGGTGCATTATGTATATGGGACACATTGTATTATTTTTTGGCTTTGTTATGCTAGCATGTCATGTACCATTCAACATGTACTTCATTACTCAGTTTTATATTTCTGGGCGAACCATTATCTTTGTACTAAGTTATCTTGACGGGTATGAGTATGCCTCCCCTGCCTCATTGAGGTCTGGTACCACAACATAAAAGGAGACTTGCATCAGTATCGAACCCTATGTCCCTATCCTCTTTCAATTTAGATTCATTGGTCTCTCTCTCTCTCTCCGACTCCCCTGTGTTGTCTAGTGATTTTGTCTTTACAACATACTTCGGTCATAAGTTTTGCTCCTCACACTCATACGTTGGGGGGTAATCTGTTATCACAAAAAAATTGATCATCTAGCCGAATTTACTAGATGGATCAAGGTACACCATGTAAAGCCAATTTTACCATAGTAAAATTGCTTACACTGTGAGAAACTACTCAATAAACCACCTTTGTTAAGTAATTTATAGTTAAACCCATGAGGAATAATTAAATAAATCACTATTTATTTGATTTTCTTCTAGGAATAATTAATTAAACCTTTGTTCAATTATTATTCCTTGTCATATTTGATCCAATCATGAAAAATAAACAAATAAATCATTAATTATCTTATTTTTCTCCAAGAATAATTAATTAATCACTAACTATTTGTTATTCTTTGTCAAGTTTGACTAAATCCCTTAGGAATAATTAAATAAATCCTTATTTGTTTATTATTCCTTAACTAATTCCTTGAGATGATAAATAAATCATTTATTTATTTATTATTTTTAAATAAAAGTTTAAATACTTTTTCCCTCCTAACAAAATATAATAAAATATTCCAAGTGGTTATTGCAAGAATGGGATCAATAATATTTTATTATTGCTCATTATTCAAGGATAACTCAATATTTTGTTATAAATAGAAGAGTTTTCCATTCATTATTCACTTTTGATTATTTTCGTTGTTGCACTCACTGTTGTAACTCTGATTATTTTCATTGTCGCACACCATATTTTTGTTGGGTTTACACATTGTAGAGGAGAGAGACTCTACACAAGCTGAAGACGTTTGAAGATAGCCAAGAACCCATCCCATAGAGGGAGAAGATCATAGCCTTCAGGCCCGATAATGGTGGAGAATATACATCGAAGGAGTTCATTGACTTTTTCAAGTAGGATGGAATCAAGAAGGATAGTATTGTACCTTATAATCCCAAGAAAAATGGAATGGATGAAAGAAAGAACAAGTCCATAGTGGAAGCTACCCGATCTATGCTGCATGATCAAAAGCTACCAAAGTTCCTCTAGGTAGAAGCTACAAATACAATGGTCTATGTACAAAACAAGGTTCCTCATGAAAATTTGGATAATAAAACTCCCGAAGAGGTGCTCACAGGTGTGAAGCCTGATATTGTACATCTTAAGATATTTGGTTGTCCCATATACTTTCATGCGTCGAAGGATAAGAGAAACGAGATGGAAGCCACTGGAAATAAAGGTACCTTTGTTGGATATTGTGAAAGTTCTGGAGCATTTAGAATATATATATATATATATATATATATATCTATATATATATATATATATATATATTCATTCTAACAAGACGAAGAATTTGAAATGGTTTTCCCCCTTGTGGGGTTTTTCCCTGGTCTTTGATTAAATTTGGTGTCTCTTGTAATTACTCATGATTGTTTCTTATTGTTCTATCTACAATCTCTATTAATCATTGGAATATTAAATTGTTTTGAAACATTGCTAATTGAATATAAGAATTGGGCTAAAGTGATTGTAACAACATAAACTAGTGGAAAATTAACACATGTTGGAAAAGAACACAATAAATTGATATTACTCCCACTATCTGTATATTCATAGCTCTAATTTCTATTTTCTTTTCAAAATATGGGAGAAATGAGATACCTCTAACAATACACTGATTTCCCTAGTAATCCCAATATAGACAATGTAACTCTACAAAGACAACTAGTTTATCTTTCACGACTATGCTCTCAAGGCTTTCCAAAACACTCAATGATGAAACACAATCCATATTTCTAGATGATAGGCAATGAAAACGTTTCTTGATGATTTTCAACAAGATCACCTTCAAAACCTTCTCTATGGACATTTACTATATTAGAATACTCTGCAAAATTAATTTCAAAAGTACCAACCAATCTCCTCAAGACATTGAAATGTAAATAGAAAAAGATAAGTGGGCTTCCACCTTCTTGTAACCATAACCAACCATCATAACAATAAGAATTTGGTTTCAAAAAAGCCCATATATCTACCACTATTATGGTTATGTTTCATGGAAATATGAGAGAAATGTCTGATTGTAACAAGTACTCCTTATGGAAATTATGAAGTAAGAAAGAATTAATGATAGTTATTCAAATTAATTTTGCATGAAAATAGTTGAAGATAATCTATTTTATTCTTAGAGACATTGGAGAGAGCTTGTCCAAAATATAAGGATATTCTTAACGAAAATTAGATGAGAAAAAAATTCATTGGAATTTACAGACGAGCATTATGAGCATTTGAATTTGCAGATGAAAGTGCAAAATGTAATAATAAACCAGCGATTTTTTTTTGAATTTCCAACTTCCTCGGTATTGCGAGACCGACATAATTATCATAGTACCTAGGGTCGTCGGTCTTGCGACGAGATTTCCAATGCTCCCAACATCACAACCAATGCTCCCAACATCACAACTGCGACATGCACATCACAACATATTTTGTAAAATTAGTGCATCCGTCGGTCTTGCGATGAAATTTCCACGACCTCAATTTCACAACTACGACACATTCGTTGCAATGTAGTTTGTAAAATTAGTGGAATTGTCAGTCTTGAGAAGCAATTTCCATAACCCAAAATTTTCAATTCCCATGCCTAAATGTCACACGACTGTCACAGACAGGTTGTTTGGCCGTCAGAATTGAGACGTACCTTATGAAGACCTTTCCCATGCCTAAAATTCACAACTATGACACTTGCTAAAGAGTTCCTTTCATATTTCCAGTTACCTCTCTACTATGACATTGGTACAGAGCTATTGACCTCATTCTGTTAGTCCTCCACCACTCGCCTTTCCAATCATGTTCAAGAATGGCGTTGAAGGAGGAGTACATGTCGTCCCTTGCCTTTCAAAGATCATGTCTATCTAGATTGGTTTATGAGGAGCCTTCTAGCACCCATTGGAAAATATGTCGCGTCCCATTTTCCTCAGACCAAGGAAGAAGATCTCCAAACTGCTATGAGATATTACCTGATGTATGAACAATCTGGTTATGTCTATACCATCATTCTAGACCTATGTCATCCTAGAAGCACCAATGCACCAGGGGCATCTCACACTGTCGATGGTATCATTGGAACCCTTTCACACCCTTTTCCATATATTCAGCAAAGTTATGGCTATCTTCAAGGGGGCACCAATTCCTCTAACACTCATGCCCCTCCTACTAGAAACATGTTTTCAGGACCCCAACATGTCTACCAAACTGTTGCTCCTCCTTATGCACAACCTAGTGCTCCAGCCCCTCAAGCATTAGCTTCACAGACTCCCATGGATCCTCAGCCCCAGTAGCCACCACCCCCTCAGGGCCAGGTTTTTGTGGAATAGAGAGCTACCAATACCTAAAATTTGAAGAAAAAGAATAAGGGGAAGGGTAACAAGGGTAATTAGGGTAATCAAGGTAATCAACCTAGTGAACCCTAGGGGAACCAGTCTAACACCAAAAACCAATAACAGGGCAACCAACCCAAGCAGAACAAGACTATTTGTATGAACAAGCCTTGTGCATGTTGAGGTGTACATGGCCATTATACACATGAGTGCCCTCTCTTACCCAAGATGCGCTAAATGTGGAAATCTCAAGAAGCTTCTACAAGTCAACAATCGCCTCAGAATCCTGCACCATCTCATCCGAAAGGGCTTACAAATCCTTTCCCTCAGCAAGGATTTGTTGCTGCTCAACTTTAGCCAAGTCAAGCAGCCCATCCCCCCCAACCTTTTGGTCTTAGGGACTACCAGATCCTCATGATGGATTTTGACGATGTTAAGGCCTCTGATCAACAACCAGCTCCTCAACACCTTGTTGTTACTAGCTCAGTAGAGCCATCTAGATCCACCCACCCAGGACCTCCTCTGTTAATGGGTGCCTCTCCTATGTTTCCAATAGGAACCGTTCCTCCAAGTCCCAACCATCCAGGAGTTATTTTGCAGGGACATTACCCTGCAGGCCATATACCTTTCTTATTTCCCCCTTTGGGAGTATTTTCTACCCCTATCATGGCTTCGCTTGTCCTCCATAATATTACTTTGGGGATCACAGTCTAGTACATTGATCCCCTAGCGAACACTCTCCCTAGTCAACTCAGGCCATATCATGCTTTGACCCTCATTCAACCGGTCCCTATGACCCCTACCTCTACTCCAGTTCCATCACAACCTCAATAGGAACCCATTCCTATTGCGAAAGCATCCAGACAGATAGGCAAATCCAAGAGGAAAGAATCGAATGACAAGGCTTCCCAAGCTCCTCTAGCCCCCAAGGCCCCAAATATGTCACCTTCATGCACTTTGTGTAAGGTTTTTGGGCATGCCACCAAAAATTTTCCTGAGCTTCCTCGTCTCAAACCTTTGGTTCATGAAGTGTTCCTTGAGTCAAATATCCTTGAGGTCCAAATTATCTTATCGGGACCAGCCAAGAAACTCAAAACGCTACGCCCAAATCACCCTTATGCCTTGTGTGATAATCATGGTCACTATTCCCATTGTTTCCCTCACTTGATGAATTTCATGATTGCCTTCAGGCAATTCGCAAATACAAGACCACTCATAGTGGATCATCTACTCCTCTACTCGTGGATTCTGGTATCACTAGTCAACCAGAATAAGGGGATACTGGTTCCACCATCATGATCCCTCCCCTCGATGTTGAGATGACGAACACCACAGGACATGCCCTGTACTTGTTGTCATCCTTGAGTTCCTCGCAGGAAAACCTTTCTGAGGTTTTTGTGCGTGCTTCTATCGAACCTTTTTCAACAAAATCCCAGGTCTCAAGATCTATAGATCCTCTATCTACTAGCTCATCATCTACCATTCTAGATGATGCGTATGTGAACCTTCTCTCTCAAGTTGATGCACCAGGTACCACCATCACATCATGTAGTCAGTCTTCCTCCCATCTGCCCATCTTCCATTCTGATGAGGACATCATGGAAGTTATGTCTACCCCTGATTATACTTGGGGTGATATGCACCATCGTGCATAATTCCTTCCATATTTGGAGTCCACCACTCTAAATACATCTGGTACACCCATAGCATATTGGAGGGGCACATAGGCCCCTACATCTCTTTTGGAGGATTTCGTGCCAAGTTGTGTTGAGATGCTTGAATCCATGTTTCAAGCACTCAGAACACAATGGCGCTCCACAAACTCCTCCTGCTAGGGGGCATCATTCCCACCTTTTCATACCAGATCAGTCCCCTCCATCACATATGTTTGCAAGTAGTATCGCATGGTTGGGGGCATGATGGTTTTCCCTCGACCATTGATTAACCAAAGTCTGAGCCTAGATCCCACCAGATCTAGGTATGGTCGATTATCCTCCCATTCCTTGGATAGTTTGTCCTACCGGCTTCTTAGGCGAGCCATATTCACATCGAATATCATAGATGTTTGATACCATATCTTCAAATATTCTACATAAGTCCACATAGTCCCCATGTTTTACTTCGTGGGCGAGGGTGATTATAGACCTCCTCTAGTAATTCATTCTCGTTTTCCTCTTCCCTTAATTCTTCATTAGGAACCATGGTTCCAAGAAGCATTAAGGCCATATTTAGACAAGTAAGGCCACTTTCCTGAAAGTCGCAGATCTTGATTATGATGGTAGATTTTTCTGCTATGATCTCCACAAGATTTAGGGCTTTCTCATCCTCTCAAATTGGAGGGAAAATACCCTTTTATAGGAAAACCCATAGTTTTTCTATAACACATTGTGACCTGACCATAGCTCCATTTGATGAACCATTAGCACCTTTGGAAATCTCTGATCGAGCTCTATGATGGGTCTTCCTCATTTTTTGATGATTTGACACTTCAATAAGAAGTCATTTTTCCAAGAAGGGTCACTTCATCGCCTCTCAAAATCAAATTTCGTCATAAAGAGACACTTGTACTTTGAGGTCCTCCTCCTATGAATAATTATCATACTAGGTGTCAGTTTTCATCATGAGTAACCATTGTTTACTCACGTTTTCATGGTCCCCACTGGGCCTATTCTGTGTGGCAGCATCATCGGGTCACCCTTGTTCAAAGCATCCGTTATGAGTCACCTTTGCATCCATGGAGCTTGTTTCATGTCCCATTATATCATGTCACAGTATTACATCCATCTTTGCATATCGTTCATCTTTTGTTGCCCATTTTAGCCTCCAGTCACACTGTCCCCATCCCCTCCGGAGTTGAGTCAGTCACTGCCAGGTTAACCATGCACATTATTCTCTAACAAGGGAAGTCATATGTTTGTCCCTCAGTACCACTTTTTCCATTATCCCTAGTTTCAATCCATCAGTCACATTACTATTTTCCTCCGTGCCTTAGTTGAGGATCCTCATTGCCTAATCTATTGTGGGCCTTATTCTGTCGACATCAGCTCATTTATTCTAGAAGAACATCCTAGACGGCGATGTATCTTGGTTCCAGCATCCATTTTTGTTTAGTGGCTTGGACCAAGAAGAGGGACTCATTATTTCCCTTTGACTTGGTTGTTTCATGTTCGTGATTCATACACTTGATGGTCCAATGATGCAATAGATTGTACCAGTGATTCCCAGGTGTCTAAGATGTTTCAGACCTCATGAAGGGGTGGCCCTTCAGGTAGCCCTCCACATGCTCGGATGCATACCTACTATGCTACAACCTCATATGTAGTTCCACAGAGTTGATGGGTTTGGTTCCCACCGATCACAATATTCATAGCATGCACATCTCCTCCAGATGATCCATTTAGTTTTGTAGAGCCCTTCCTTGTTTAGCAGGGCTTCTCCGGTTGTTCTATCCTCCCTCCACCCATTTTTTGAGGGAAGGGGCTTTGTATCTCATGTACTTAGATATTATTGATTCAATCTTGGCTAATGTTTTTCAAGGTGCATTATGTATATGGGACACATTGTATTGTTTTCTGGCTTTGTTATGCTAGCATGTCATGTACCATTCAACATGTACTTCATTGCTCAGTTTTATATTTTTGGGCGAACCATTATTTTTGTACTAAGTTATCTTGATAGGTATGAGTATGCCTCCCTTGCCTCATTGAGGTCTGGTACCACAACATAAAAGGAGACTTGCATCAGTCTCATCCCCTATGTCCCTATCCTCTTTCAATTCAGATTCATTGGTCTCTCTCTCTATCTCCGACTCCCCTGTGTTGTCTAGTGATTTTGTCTTTACAACGTACTTCGGTCATACGTTTTGCTCCTAACACTCATACATTGGGGGGTAATCTGTTATCACAAAAAAATTGATCATCTAGCCGAATTTAGTAGATGGATCAAAGTACACCATGTAAAGCCAATTTTACCATAGTAAAATTGCTTACACTGTGAGAAACTACTCAATAAACCACCTTTGTTAAGTAATTTATAGTTAAACCCATGAGGAATAATTAAATAAATCACTATTTATTTGATTTTCTTCTAGGAATAATTAATTAAACCTTTGTTCAATTATTATTCCTTGTCATATTTGACCCAATCATGAAAAATAAACAAATAAATCATTAGTTATCTTATTTTTCTCCAAGAATAATTAATTAATCACTAACTATTTGTTATTCTTTGTCAAATTTGACTAAAACCATTAGGAATAATTAAATAAATCCTTATTTGTTTATTATTCCTTAACTAATTCCTTAAGATGATAAATAAATCATTTATTTATTTATTATTTTTAAATAAAAGTTTAAATACTTTTTCCCTCCTAACAAAATATAATAAAATATTCCAAGTGGTTATTGCAAGAATGAGATCAATAATATTTTATTATTGCTCATTATTCGAGGATAACTCAATTTTTTGTTATAAATAGAAGGGTTTTCCATTCGTTATTCACTTTTGATTATTTTCATTGTTGCACTCACTGTTGTAACTCTGGTTATTTTCATTGTTGCACACCATATTTTTGCTAGGTTTACACATTATAGAGGAGAGAGACTCTACACAAGCTGAAGACGTTTGAGGATAGTGAAGAACCCATCCCATAGAGGGAGAAGATCATAGCCTCCAGGCCCGATAATGGTGGAGAATATACATCAAACGAGTTCATTGACTTTTTCAAGTAGGATGGAATCAAGAAGGATAGTATTGTACCTTATAATCCCAAGAAAAATGGAATGGATGAAAGAAAGAACAAGTCCATAGTGGAAGCTACCCGATCTATGCTGCATGATCAAAAGCTACCAAAGTTCCTCTAGGGAGAAGCTACAAATACAATGGTCTATGTACAAAACAAGGTTCCTCATGAAAATTTGGATAATAAGACTCCCGAAGAGGTGCTCACAGGTGTGAAGCCTGATATTGTACATCTTAAGATATTTGGTTGTCCCATATACTTTCATGCGTCGAAGGATAAGAGAAACAAGATGGAAGCCACTGGAAATAAAGGTACCTTTGTTGGATATTGTGAAAATTCTAGAGCATTTAGAATATATATATATATATATATATATATATATATATGTTCAAAGGAAAATCGAGCTTAGCATGGATGTAACCTTCAATGAAGATGTTTCCCTCGGAAAAGAAAGGGACATTCCTCCACCTCCTCCTGAGGAGAAAGATGATGACATTGTAGGTTTTAATCCTGTACAGAAATTACCTGCAAACGTATTTTTAAAATAGAAAGATATACAATGGCAAGAACATAAAAAAAATATACATAGAGTTTTTCCTCTAGATCCCAAAACTAGGAATACCATATTGATTTTTCATCATATTCCTTTCAATGTTACAATACACACACACACACACACACACACACACACACACACACACACACACACACATATATATATATATAGTTACATCAAAGCATTCATAAACCCCAATCCATTAACCCTAGATTAGAACATTACTATAGTTCCCTTGACCAGGTCTACAAATACCATGGGAAAAAACCACTGTGCCAAAAAACCATGCGTGAAAAGCATGCGCAAAACCATGGGTAGGTCCACCCATCATCTTTGGGTCGGAGCCCATCCTTGGGTCCACCCAACTATTACTGGGTCCGCATAAAATAAAATTTTGTCATCAAGGAGTCCCTAGACCCCATGATGCGTGGAAAGAATATAACACACACCTAACAGACATAGACCTATTATAAGGTCCTTCTTTTCTTGAGAAAGAGAAAGATAATGATGATGATCCCATGGAGCCTATGGACCCCTTGGATCCTCCTCCAAGTGACCCCCTTACTATGAAGAGACCATTATGGATTTTTGATACATTACAGGATGCTGAGTGGCATGTTCTCGCGTAAGGGACCTTTAGAGAAAGAGAGAAGCCATGTCGATATTAGGGATATGTTGTAGTTATAGCACTATCATCTCGGTTAAACCTTCCACCTTTGAAGAATATGTGAAAGAAAATGTTTGGAAGGATGCCATGGACAAAGAATATGAATCAATTATGAATAATTATGTATGGGATGTCATTCTGAGACCTAAAGGAAAGTATGTCGTAACTTCAAAGTGGCTATACAATATCAAGAATGGAACTGATGGAAGCATTGAAAAGTATAAAGCAAGGTTCGTGGCTCAAGGTTTCTCCTAGAATGAGGGAGAAGACTATGATTATATATTTTCTCTAATTTCCCACTTCTACTATTCAATTGATTGTTTCCCTTGGTAGTAGTCAAGGATGCACCCTTCACTAGACGGATGTAAATATGACATTTCTTCATGGCATACTACAGGAATACGTATATGTTGAACAACCTCAGGGATTTGAAGTGAGGGACAAGAAGACTAATGCTTGTAGGTTAAAGAAATCACTATATGGTTTAAAGCAAGCCGCTAGAGCTTTGTATGCCCACATTGACAGTGAAGCAGTGCTGACCTGAATATCTACTTCAAAGTGGTCCAAGGTATGCCTTTGATTTTGGTTATATATTTTGAGGATATATGCTTGACATGTAGTGAGCCCTTGATGCTTCAGTGTAAGACGGAGTTTGCCTCTGAGTTCGACATGAAGGATCTTGGTATGGTGCATTACTTTCTAGGATTAGAGGTGTGGAAAAGACCCGAAGGGATTTTCCTTTCTCAAGGAAAATATGCCATGAAGTTGTTGGAAATATTTGTAATGGTAGAATGCAAGTACCTAACCCACTGGGGCTTCACTGAAGAGAAATACCATACCACGTGGGTTCATATTGGGGGATATATATTGAGGAAAAAAGACACAATAGATTGAGCATATAATAGGGGGTAAAGAGTTTTTATATTGACATGTATAAAAAATGGAGCTCAAATTTAATGAAAAAATATAAAGGGGTATAAAAAAATGGATACCTACAATATCTAGTGAAAGTAGGGGTTTTTTAAATTGGAAAGGTGGATTGGGTTCATATTGGTAGGGGGTTAAATAATGTGAATATGTATTTTCCAATATATAGTCAAATTAAGGGTAGTTTTTAGTATGCCATGAACACATGTGATATGTTAGAGGTTAATTGAGTGAATCCCCTATGCCCTAACCACATCGATGGAGATGAACTTCAAGAAGTTGTATGAAGATGCTATTATACTTAACTTGAAAAACCATTATGAGTATCGACAATTGATTAGGGCACTAACATTCCTTGTGAGCACCCATTCAAACATATGATTTGCAGTGAACAATTTGATTTAATTCATGAATGAGGCCCTTCGTGCACACTAGATTGTTATCAAGAATGTACTGAGGTATTTGCATGGGACAATTAACCTTGTTCTCAAATACACTACTAGATATGTATGACTTCATGGGTACAACGATGCTGACTCCGGAAATGCTATTGAAAGGAAGAACGCATCTAGATGCTACATTAGTTTGGGTTCCATGACCATATCTTAGATGAGTAGGAAAAAAAGTTCTTAGACATGAGAATGATCGAGGAAAAATATATTACTGCTAGCATGCCTAGCCGTGAGGAAGTTTGGTTGAGGAAGCTATTTGGAGAGTTGTTTGAGGAGGTCCTTAATATGACTGTGAGATATTGTGAAAACAAGAGTGGGACCCAATTGACAGAGAATCCCATATTTCATGATAAATCCAAACATATTGAGGTCAAGTATCATTATATATGAGACATGGTGCAGAGAGGAGTAGTGGGGCTGCATCACATTTCGACTAGTGAGTAGATAGTAGATATTCTCACCAGGGATTTTTCGAAAGGGAAGTTATCGGTATTCAGAGAGAAACCTAGATTGATGGATGTGACCCTCCTGGGTAAGGGTCCTGTATAATTGAGAACACTAAGCATGCTCTTCCCCCCTATTGAGCTCCCGGGGTGGGAATGTAGCAGTAAGGTCTCATGGGGTTGAGGGACCTCTAAACAATAGAATAGGGTGTGAATCCTTACCCCTGCGGTAAGTGGATCTCGCTTATTGTTTCTTTGACAAAGTATACCCTATTTGGAATCATACCCACAAGCTGGGCTTTTTGGGATTGGACCACCCCATCTAGCTAATGGGTTGAGGTGACTTGAGATAGGGTGTGATACTTACCCGACCAGGTAAGTTGATCTCGCTCAAGTCTTGGATGCAGGTGTTCTACCACTTGACTCTTAAGGGTCTCACTTGAGGATCATTGGAAAATAGGACAGAGTATGATCCTCAAGTCAATCTCTCTTATTATCACCAGACGATAGGATAAAGTGTGATCCTTGAGTAGATCTCGCCTATTGTCACAGGTCAATAGGATAGAGTGTGATCCTTGCCCTTGCAGTAAGTAAATCTCATCTATTGATAGAGGGTGTTAGATTTAGCTCCCTTATGATGTCAAACTATTATTCTTTTATATTAGAGAGTGTTCAATGGAGATGAGAATAGATGAGAAAAGCTGAGTAGTGGGGACATTTGACTTGATGATGATGAGATATTTTTGATGGGACATATGTTACAGTCAATAATTTTTCCCTACTTGAGAGGGAGTGTTAATTTGGAAGCTCAGGGAAAAATTCCATCCTTTAGACAACCTTCCTCATCAAGAAAGACCCCTCCTAACCCTTGGAAGAATTTAATTTAGTCAAAGAAAAATTAATTTTTAATGTGAAAACTGAAAAGTGCACAAAAGTTCAAGTCGACTTTAAAGACAAATTGGGTCTCCTCCAGTGCCTATAAATATAGCTCGATGGCAGCTCATTGGAACACACTTCTCACACATTATTCTTCCTCAATTGGAGGATTGTTCTATCTGAAAATTGTAGGTCTTCATCCACATGTGTAAAGAGGAGAGAGAAAATTTCAGAGGGCCGAAAATCTATCTTTGACGAGCGTTGACTTTTTGATATTGGGCATAGTTTGAATTTGCATTTTGGACTATTTTTCGAGCCTAAATTATATGGCACAAGGACCAAGCTTTTTGGGTACTTTGACTACTATTGACTGCATATATGACCACAAAATTTCTCTCTGTTGACTAAATTTGACTGAGTTAATTGGGGATGTTTTGACTGAAGTTAGACTAGCTTGAAAGGCCAAATATTTTGACCTTTAACAGAGCTCTTTTGGAGGCTATTTGACCACTAACTTATGATTAGTTAGGGAATCTTTGACTGTTATTGATTACTATTGACTTTGACCATATTTGATAATTTGACCAACTTTGACTTTTGGACTCATCTCTTGTATTTTGGATATTGGTTGGTTGGAAAGTCAAAGTGGTTGACCTTTGACTCTTGATTAGTGAATTAGATCATTGAACTCTCTTTGTTGAACATTTTATGACAATATAACAAGAAGAAGAATTTGAAATGGTTTTCCCCCTTGTGGGGTTTTTCCTTGGTCTTTGATTAAATTTGGTGTCTCTTGTAATTACTCATGATTGTTTCTTATTGTTCTATCTACAATTTCTATTAATCATTGGAATATTAAATTGTTTTGAAAGATTGCTAATTGAATATAAGAATTGGGCTAAAGTGATTGTAACAACATAAACTAGTGGAAAATTAACACATGTTGGAAAAGAACACAATAAATTGATATTACTCCCACTATCTGTATAGTCATAGCTCCAATTTCTATTTTCTTTTCAAAATATGGGAGAAGTGCGATATCTCCTAACAATATAGTAATTTCCCTAGTAATCCCAATATAGACAATGTAACTCTACAAAGACAACTAGTTTATCTTTCACAACTATGCTCTCAAGGCTTTCCAAAACACTCAATGATGAAACACAATCCATATTTCTAGATGATAAGCAACGAAAACGTTTCTTGATGATTTTCAACAAGATCACCTTCAAAACCTTCTCTATGGACATTTACTATATTAGAATACTCTACAAAATTAATTTCAAAAGTACCAACCAATCTCCTCAAAACATCGAAATGTGAATAGAAAAAGATAAGTGGGCTTCCACCTTCTTGTAACCATAACCAACCATCATAACAATAAGAATTTGGTTTCAAAAAAGCCCATATATCTACAACTATTATGGTTATGTTTCATGGAAATATGAGAGAAAGGTCTGATTGTAACAAGTCCTCCTTATGGAAATTATGAAGTAAGAAAGAATTAATGATAGTTATTCAAATTAATTTTGCATGAAAATAGTTGAAGATAATCTATTTTATTCTTAGAGACATTGGAGAGAGCTTGTCCAAAATATAAGGACATTCTTAATGAAAATTAGATGAGAAAAAAATTCATTGGAATTTACAGACCAGCATTATGAGCATTTGAATTTGCAGATGAAAGTGCAGAATGTAATAAAAAATCGAAACATTGTGACGATGTTCTCAACCAGTGATTTTTTTTGAATTTCCAACTTCGTCGGTATTGCGACACCGACATAATTATCATAGTACCTAGGGTCGTCGGTCTTGCGACGAGATTTCCAATGCTCCCAACGTCACAACTGCGACATGCACATCACAACATATTTTGTAAAATTAGTGCATCCGTCGGTCTTGCGATGAAATTTCCACGACCTCAATGTCACAACTACGACGCATTCGTTGCATTGTAATTTGCAAAATTAGTGGAATTGTCAGTCTTGAGAAGCAATTTCCATAACCCAAAATTTTCAATTCCCATGCCTAAATGTCACACGACTGTCACAAACAGGTTGTTTGGCCGTCAGAATTGAGACGTGCCTTATGAAGACCTTTTCCATGCCTAAAATTACAACTATGTCAAGTTTATGTCACTATTTCAACGCCAATTTCGAAGTTACAGACAAGCTGTCTTAAAATGAGATGCAATGACGATTTCCATCGAAATGCTGACCCCACGAATTGTGATGATGATTTCCATAGAACTTCTGACAATCAAGGAGACATCGAAAATACAAATGCAAAATAAATGACGTATCACGAAAAATCTCTTTTGATCATTATAACTATGAATTATCATCGCAAGAAAGACAAAGATCCATAAAAAATTGGCTCAATATTTAGTAGTGGATAGTTGATGATCTTTAAGATCTATTATCATTAGGTAGATCATTCCTGCATCTAATTCTTTATGCCCGAGATTTTGACACCTGATAACCAATACATCAATTTATGGTCTTGATATTTGATGATCTCTCAAGGTCTTTCACTATCAAGTAGATCATGCCCACATCTAATTATTTATGCATGACATTCCTAACACCTAGTCCATACTCAGTTGATGATATTTCAATATTTATCAATGTGAAGTATATCATGGTTGCATATAATTCTTTATGCCTAACATTCCCAACACCCAATAGCTGATACATCACTTGACAGTCTTGATAGTTGACCACCTTTTGTAATCTCTTAGTATTGTGTGGAAGCACATTGGGTATATTTTCCATATATTCTAAACACACAAAAGCTAAAGGACAATAATATTGATACTTGCTGAATGGAAAGTTTTTTTTTTATGGTAGTTGTATTTTTGGGTTCTATTTGTTTCATGTATGAAAGTTTCAGGCTCGACACTTTATATATGATCTTCTGATAGTTGATATTCGATAGTCAATAGATTTATTAATTAATTGTTGAAGTTATTTATGTTAAATGATGATTTTGGGCTTTATCATTTTCAAGAAGTCAAATTAAATGATTATTTCTATAAGAGCCAAATATCAATATCTTGAAAAGCATCATATCTCATTTTTTTTTTACTGATTGTTCATAGATTTTTGTTAGTTGTACTTTCTCTATATAGTAATTTGAATTGAATTTTTCGAATATCAAAATGACAAAGAAATGAAAGGACAAGCTAGAATCAATTTTGAAAATAAAATATGATTTTAAACACTTGCCAAAGTTAACTAATGAAAATAATATAGATGAAGAGAGATATACAAACATCTAGATAAAGTACATCTAGATAAAGTAAAGTTTGATGATGAAACTATAAATGTTTTGACAAATTGTGAAGTATTTTAGGAAATAATGATCAACTAAACATTCTCCCTTATAAGTGTACACAATTTCTAAAAATAATAAGAGATGTGTTCGATATTTCAAGAAGTAAAAAAAGGAAAACATAAGAAGAATAATCATCTCAATGATTAAGATAATGAAAAATCGTTTTACATAAATAGAAGAATTCCTCTTCTCATGTAGCAAAATGAATAGTAAAATATTTATTTTTTTAGAGTTGGTTGAAGAAAAATAGGAAAATAATTTTTTAGTAGTTAATTTTGAGTGATAAAAGGATTCTTTTAAGAAGAGATGAGGAGATGGAGATCAAATGTAGAAGAGATTATTTATTCCTATGAAGGTAGATTTTAGATTACTGTGGTTTGTTTTTGTAGATAAAAAGTTTAGATTTTCATAGTAATATTCGAAAGTTGTTGACATTTCAAATACATAAGAGGATCCATTTAAAGGAAAATGCTGGAAGAAAAAAGAGACAAGGCAAAAAGTATAAAAAGGAAAAAATAAATTTAAAATGGTCAGCTGAAAAACATAAACCAGCCAGAAAAGAACGATTAGTTACGAAATTTTTAAATAATCATAATAAATATTCAATATTTATATTAATACAACCCCTATGTATATAATCCAATAAATATTAGTACTATATAATATAACAAATGATATAGAATTACAATAATTAATGAATCTTAATTAAGAACATATTATAATATATATTTATGATTAAAGATTAATATACATTAATTAAGGAAAAATTATATTATATTACTCAAAATGTAATAACTGCTATTTTTTATTATTATGATCCATTAATACAATAAATTAATATGATTAATGTATATTAATTAAGTAATATAAATATTATTATTATTATTATTAATATTAATATATATTAGAGTTAATAAATTGTAATTAATATATAATTTTTTATTTTACTTTTTAATTTAATTAATATTGTAGGAATTTAAGTTAGGGAGAGAGCATCATACTTGAGAGTTATACCTGAGAAGGAGAAGAGCTAGTAGAACTAATTCGTCTAATTAGAGGAAACTAATTTCCACCAATCTTAATACTACCATCCCTATTGAGATTATATGGATGTTTCATTATCTTCAAGGCTTCCTTGATTTTCTCTTTTGATATTGGTCTTCTCTAGCAATGATCGTAGAATTCTCCAAGAAAATATGACACTTAGTTTTCAAGGAGTGTTCAATCAGAGCTGAAGTGTGTGGCCGTTCATTTCTAATATTAGCTCCATTCTCTTTCAATATTCTTTGCAAGGAGTGTCATGTTTCTCCAATATAATTTTTACCACATGAGCAGTCAATTTTGTAGATTCTTTTAAGCTAATGATGATCAATACTTCCTTTCATAGATTTCATTCTTTGCTTGATTGTTCCAACTATTGTGAACTGAGTGGTTATATCTTTCTTATCCATAATCCTTGCAATCTTGTCAGTAACTCCCTGGATGTAAGGGAGGTAGACCTTACCATTTTGTCCTTGAGGACTAAGTTTTTCTTTAGTTATTCTCACAACCTTCATAATGTCCTTGTCATCGTATCTTATATTCTTAAATATAGTACCAAAGTGTTTCTTTTATTCCTCTAGGCGATTGACACTAGCAATCCTAAGGGCCCTGACAACAAGATGTATTAAGAACACCAAAATTTTGAGTAGGATGATGAGAGGAGAAAACATGGAGGTAACTCTCCATATGAGTTTTCTTTCTAAAAACTTGATGCCCTAAGGTACCATATTCCTTTTTGGTAACAAGAACATCTAGGAATGGTATGCTTTTATTCTCCTCCATTTCCATAATAAACTTAATTTCAAAAGACATAGAATTAAGGTGATTGAAAGATTTATCAAGTACTGTTTTACTATGTGTACATTTTACATTTGTTTCATCAAAAGATTTCTTTGACCCAATTAGTTTTAAAGGGTAGGATTCTATGGATTTATTCTCGGAGTATTACATGTATAAGTTCACAAAAATTGGTGAGCGTGCAATCCCTTTATAACTCTAGAGATATGCTCATAATAGTTTCCTTGAAAACTGAAAAATGTGGACCACAGACAAATATCAACTAGTTTGTGGTTGTTTCGGGATTAACAACTACCTTAATAAATTGAATGGATTTGTTTAAAGGAATTTTTGTGAATAGGGACACCACAACAAAACTTACTAGGATTCCATTGTATTCTAACGTCCCTATTACTAAAATTTTAAGAATCCTTAGGAACACAACTTAATATACTACAACCTATTATTTTGAAATAGGTGGACAGGTAGAAAGATTAAAGCAAGTGTTAGAGGATATATTGGATATATATGTAGTAGACTAGTAGAATCGCTAGGAAGAGTATTTAGATCTTGTGGCATTCCATATGTAATAGTCATTATATTTCAATAAATATGTAACCAAATTTCAATCATTTTTATGGTTGGCCCTATAGAACTCCTTTTAGTTGGTATGGACATAAAGGAAAATTTCTAACTAGACCTAAATAATTCAAGAAATGAGAAAGAAAAATGAAAGCAATCTAGGAAATATTGAAAGAAGCTCAAAACAAATAGAAAAATTATGTTTGGGCATTTTCAGATTCCGTCAGCTCCGCATCCTTTCTTGAACTTGTCTGCCATTTCTATGTTTAGCCTGTCAGCTATTGAAATATTCTATAATGTTACTCTACTACACCTCGGTGCTCCTCTACTTAACGTTTTCTCTGCCTGGGCACTCTGTACCTGTCATCTCATTATCCTGCAAATAAATATACTCTCCTAGGGTCAAAATAAATCCTCTAGCAATATCTCATTATGTCTCGATTATACCTTGAGAAAATGATGCGTGATAATAGGAGTAAAGTATGAAAGCGAGGTAAATCTGGCATTTGATTTTGAGAACATGTGATCGGCCTCTGTATTCTTTGAAATTGAATTGTTCGCTCCTACCACCCTCTCCAGAACTTGTTTCTGTGCATTTCTCACCAGAGCCTACCAAATTTATGCCTTGCGTAGGCCTATAATTTCCCTAGCTCTATCCTCAGTCGTTTCCTTTCCTATCACCCGTTATGTGCATCTAAAATTATCTCTGCCCTGCTTAGACCTGTATCACCTATCCTTTTACCATTTTTGGCTGTTAAACCAGTTTCTGCACTCAAAACGCTAAAATTCCTTTTTTACTGCATCCAACGTACTTCTTCTAGAGCCGTTGGAACGTTTACTCAGATTTCGCTAAAGCAAATTGTAATTGTGCACTTAAGGCCTCAGCAAAGAGATTCGCTCGGATTTTTTTGGACTAGTTCACTAACTCTGTAATGCAGGATATTTCTCCATTCAATTTTTATTAATTAAGAAATGATGCCATGCTTGAAAGAATCCAAAACGCTTATTGCGAGAGTGGAGAAGAACAAGGTTCCTAGAGCCTAATTCGATTTGGCCTGAAGAAACTTTCGATGCATTCCCTTCTATTATTGCATTAAATAGAGCAATGAAAAAGGTTCAAACATTTGGGGTTCGTTGATTGCGTTATCTCCAGCAATTGTGTTGGTATCACCATTCTTATATTCTTTGTATATAATTTCAGTGTCTGTACACGATCCATTTTTTTATCTTCTCTGCTTATGATGGATTCATAAGGATTAGAATCAGTCACAGTTGAAAATGCTGATCGCTGACCGATTATCTGAGGAGGACTTAATTTTCGATAGAGGCACTTGATTTTTAAAGGGTCATTTTCTTCATGGCACATTATTCAAACTAAAGGCTGGGCTGGAGACATACATGGCGGTCTATGTGGGGAAAGTGCAAAGATGGTTCATCATTCCCACTGACTCTTGAACATTTACAAAGATCAAGCTTGAAATTGTGAAATCACCTTGAAATTAAAGCATGATATTTTGAACCTGGTTGTTTCTTCAGCAAAGGAGACCCAAGCTTTTCTTCTCATTCAAATCTCATTTGATTTTAAGATTTAAGCCACGTAATTGTGAATTTTTTATTGAACGACCGATATTCCTGGGTTGCATGGCTCGTCAAGTTTGAAAAATACTGTTTGTGGAGACTTACTGTCCTTGTGCAGTCTTAGCGTGCATTCATGAGCGATTGTTAATAAAATTTCCATGCAATGATGAAGTAAGAAGGTAAAAACATTCACAGTGGATTTATTTGGGAAATAAAAGTGCTCTGTATTTTCTAAATATTGGGCCAGAATCCTTTGGACACTTCACAAGTGCAAGGCAGTGGTGTGGTCAACAGGTATCCTCACCTACCTCATGATTGTGGTTCTCGAAAATTTATGCTTGTGAAGACATATATCATTGACACAACGTTGAATGGAGTGTCGAATGACTGAGACCATACTTGTTTGGAACCTGTGAATACATCATTGAATGGTGCTTCATACATGTGCGTTGGAAACATTTTGTAACTTGTGTTGAATGGTTCTCTTCACTCCATTTGCGTTGAATACTTTGTGGAAGTTGGTTGGATGCAACCGTAAGCTTAAACATTATTCAAGATTATGTAAAGACATGTTAAGAGGACTCATGGAATTTGGGCTTCTAATCACTTGGAAGTTTCTATGAATATTTACATGAAAAAATAAGTTACGCATTTGGATACATATTTTTGATAATTTGATGTAATCAAAGCTTGTGAAGAGTGAAGGTACGTAGTGATTTATGTGTGCGTTGAGGGCCTAGTGTACTCCAATACTAGCAGATATAAAATACTAGTATTGTAGCATTTCTTCTTTCATGGTATAGAACAAGGATACAAGTCTCTGCCTCTCCATTCATGGTAAAGGTATTGGGAGCAACGCTTATGGATAGAATTGACGATGCATTAGAGTTGTTAAATACCTTAATCTTTTCCACTATTTATGAGATGCTAAACATTAGCATGGACACTTTGTCTGCAAAATGCACAAGATAAAATTGATTTTTTGCAGCCTGAATCTAAACTTCAGCTAGAAGAATTACAATAGCGGAGTCATCATTCTGAACCTTTTTCTATTCAGAACATTGAAACAAACTCCCATAAGTAGCAAGTTGATTTAGATCCACTGACTAATGCAACAATTTTTTTTTGCATGCAAAAGAAGAAATCCAGCCCGCACTTCCCATACCAACCATCAGATCTTGGGAAGGGCTTGCCAAAAACAAGCACAAAACAGGTCTTGGATATAACAAGGATGTGTCATTTCATATTCCAGACTATTCCAAGAACATTCAATTTCAAAGTATTGGGTTTCTTCATGGTGGTCCACCTTCACATGTTCAAGATTATGCTCCTCCACATTTGCAGCCACAATAGATTGTTAAATGCCAACATTGTGACCAAGTTGACCATATGAAAGATCACTGTTTTTATCTTCATCCATGTGAGAACTATCATACAACCACTCACTCCTCAAATAGATGCTTCAGAAACAAGCCTCCTGCAAGAACAAAGATTCTTCTTGGATGGATCGCTTCTTGGCAATGGGCCTTAATAGCCAAGAAGATATTTCAGTCATATGTCAAAACTTGTTCTAGAGTATTCAATAGTCTTGCAGTTGAGTTTTCTCCATCATCTCACCTTGTATTTGACAGGGGGGAAATGATGGTCATATACAAGTTTCAAAGCCACATTAACAAGCCTGAGTTAAAACCTACCATACTAGATTCATGGTTGTGGCTAGAGACAGAGATGCCCCTGAGCATGCCTTTGGTTGGCGGTCATCCTTAAACCATCTATGTGGGGTAGAAACCTCCCTTTTCAAGTTGAGATTCTCCCCCTTCATAGAATTGGGTATACTTCCTCTAGCAGAAGACTTCAACTTCTTGCTAGTTCTGGAAGAGTTCCAGCAATTGCATTAAGCATTCCATAGTTGGTGGTCGTCCTTAAACCATTGTAGGTTGTAGACCTCCCTTTTCTAGGTTGATGGTCTCCATCTTCAAAGCATTATGAGTACTTCCTCTAGTAGAAGACTTTAGCGTATTTCCAGATTTGGAAGAGTTCCAGGAACTGCACTAAGTGTTCCAGTGTTGGTGCGCATCCTTAAACCACCACCTTATGCCAACATTTCAAAGAGCACATTCAACCTAGTGTTGTCATGCATTTTTGCACATTTTGTATTACAACTCTCTTCTTGAACTCACACATACCCCTTCGGATTAGGGGGGAATGTTGTATACCGAATCCGTTAAGGGTTAAGTTGTGGAAGTTTAACAGTGAAAGGGAGTCCAAAAGACCTTGGAAGATGAATCCAACGGACACTCCAATGTATTATAAATATATACTATGTGAATAATATATGCATTCAATGTTTATCTTTCATATCCGTTGTTCATATTCCATATGCATTTAATAGGATCAATTGCTTATCATCTTGCACTACCATCATATCCAAACTGTATGCATGATGTTTTTGATATCTCTACTTTGCATCATTATATTTTAAATATTTATCATGTTAGTGATTTGAGTCATTTATAGATGTTAAATGAGGGGGAATTAGGTTGAACATTCCATATGAAGAATCAGTAAACTTCACAACTTCAATGTCATTTGGTTGAACAGGTAAAGGTCATGGTACAGTTATTTCCCCAATTCAACTATGTTAAAAGATGTGAATGAGATTTGTCATTAGTTTTCTTATTTATGTTAGAACTTTGTGTTACATTCCATTTTGTCACATTAGTAAAATGACCATCAATTTGGATCTTTCACTATCTATCAATGTGTTCCAATGCACCCCCCTGCAAGGTTAGAACCCAAACAATCCCAAAGAGAATGAAATTCTTGGATATAAATCTCAAAAACCTATTTTTGGCTTCTTGCGCAGTTCCCTAGTCCATTTCTGCGCATATGCAAAAGAGACCATAAGAACCTACTCACAAGTACGCTTTGTCTGACATTATGGCCAACACACATGACATAAATCATGTAAAAATAAAAATTAAAGTCTAGAAGCATTGTTAGTTGAATGTTTTCCAACTAACAAGTTTCGAATGGATGCCTATTCAACCCTGATCCCTCTCATCATGGAGCTACTTCCCTCTCTTTTTGGAACCCCTATCCCACCATATGTGGATCTCATCCCTTGGAAAATGGATCCCAAACTTCCCTCTTTTGGCTTATAAAGCTAACATAAGCTAGAGGATTCGACACGACCATTGAAGGTAGGCTTATGCTACAAAAATAAGGCTAGGATTCTTTTCATCCAAGGAGAGGGTTGGAGATTTTGAGAAGAGGCTTGTAGCATCAAGGCTTTGAGGTTGTAAGCTTGTTCTCCATTTTATTTAATAAAAAGCAACTGTTCTTTCCTAATTATTTCTTTATTGATGTCATTGTAGGATTCCTTAATCACTCACATAGGTTATGATTGATTATTCATTCAATTTAAGTTATATGATGAGTTAAATAGTTCATTTACCTTTCATTGTATTTACTAGATGCTTTTATCATTTATGTGTTTCTATCTATGCAGATCTCCTTCGAAACATCATGGAGAAGCCATCGGAAGCACTAAAAGAGTCTCTAAAGCATCAAATGGAAGCTAATTGTCGAAGGCACTAAAAGGGACTTCAACAAGCATTTCGATTAAATGGTAAGTGATCTATCTCATATTGTTTGTTTCAGTAAATCGTAATCTAAGGAAAGGTAACAATTGTTTTTTTGTTTATTACTAGATTTCTTTGAGGTCTAGGGAGATCTATCTTGTCCGCAAGAAGGATTAGTCTGCCTAACAAATTGGTGACTCCACTGGGGATCATCTCACTCTCCATCATTATCTTTGTTTTTACCTTTGATCCTTTTGTCATAGCCCTCTCTGAGTGTTTGGAAAATATTGAAAGTCTGGATTTTATGATTTGTTTGACTTGTTTTTATTTTTTCTAAAAATTTCCCGCTGTGTGCACTTTATATTTAGGCATAAAACATATTTCGGCGCACTTAGCCCTTAGAAACAATGCATATGCACACTGGATTTATCTATTGCATGTGCACATATGTGGAATTTTTTAAAATTTGAGTTTTCTCTTCACCAAGTCCATAAATTTTTGTTTTTCTTGCTTAATTACACTTGTTTACACCTTCATAGAGTCTCTGTCAATTTGATTGGGTGTTTTGAATATTGTTTTTGAGAAATTATTGATTTTATTTCCTTTGGTCCTTACTCCGAGGTTTGACTCAGTTTCTTAACAATTTTTGCATGTTTTTGCTTTCATTTTTGCAAAAGAATTTCCCCCTCAATCATCAAGTGGTGGGGGGGGGGGGGGGGGGGGGGGGGGCGGGTGGGTGGGGGGGAACTGTGTTCGAGTGTCATCACTTTTGATCTTTGGAATTTTCACCCAATTTCCTTTACTTACACTCGATTGGTTCTTTAATTATATTGGTGAAGAAAAATAGTTTTGTTATTATTTTTCTGATTTGGAATCATCTTTTGTTTGTTTTGAATAATTCTCTTGCATATATTACATTTACATAGTTGGAATTCTCTCTCTTTTTTTTTTTGGTTAATAAGTGGGTGAATCCTGAAAATCACTCTTACCCTATGGCTGAGAGGCCACGACTCAGGGGTGTCTAAGTCATCAAAGTCACCCGGGGATCGCACCCGGCCTGAGCCGCACCAACGGAAACCATGCTGGATTTTTTAGTATCAGCGAGACTAGAACTGGTGACCTTTGCTTACAGAGCACCTTAACAGTGCGCTCCTTCACCAACTGTTCTAAATCTCTTTGATATAATTAGAATTCTCATTTTCATAACATGAATAGAAATTGTGAATAGATTACATTTGCATAGTTTTCAAGCAAATTGTGCATAGATTACATTGTATGGTTTGACACTTAGGGCTTTGAATTGCATTGGAAATTTAGAAGTGGTTTATTTTGGTGTTAATATTTTAAAGAAGAACCTCTCTCCTTTAGCTAGAATTCCTTAAAATGAAAATATCACAACATCATGCTCAATTTCATTAGGGTTTTACGTTAAGTCATAATACCATCAGTTTCACACCCACTACCTTTGAGTAAATAACAACTCTTTAAAATAGTGATAATAAAATAAATCTGTAAATTTTTATTATTTTAGGTCTCTTTTCCACCTAAATTAGATCAGGTTGTAGGGATTTCGAATAGGAAAGTGAGTTAAATTTCCAAAGTTGCAAACAAACATTAGTATCTTGTGATAGGGAGTAAATCCATTTACTGCAATTTGGCTTTTGGAAGCTCCCCTTACAAAGGAGTTAAGCCCAAGATCATGCTGGACCCAGTGGAGTGATCGGCCCCACTTCATTAGTTACGATAGAGTGATTTACACATATTAAAAACTAAAAATGGTTCTGAAAGGTATTTGGGAGTCACTTGGAAGTAAACCTCAGATTAACCATGTTGAGGAACTTTCAAGGAGATTGAGTTTTTTTACTTTGCCCTTGCGTGTACATCTGATCTGTGACTGTCCCCCTTTGTTAAATTGTTTTATGTGGTAACCTTAGAGACCATAATATTAGGGCTATAATCCAAGGTGACAACGAAGGGGAAGTCTCTGCTGTACTTGGAACAAATGTTGGCTAGACTCACTGGGACCTTTTTGGAGGGTATTCTTCATTCGAGATGGCATAAATGAAGATTACTTGCACCAAATCGTGTACATTAAGTACGTTGTCAGCGTAAATGGTTCCACCCTCTCTATCTTTTGTCACTTTTCACATTGATCTCTGTGATGTTGGATTTCATCACCAAGTAGTGATTTCACTGTGACAAATTTGTTTGCATGGTTTGAATCCTTAGATTTACTAGCGCATGTTATTTACATTTTTTTTACTTTTTTATAGAGCTTAGGTGTGGATTGTGATTTTCAATTTTTAATATTGATAATAAATTTATCTAAGTTTAATCTAATGGAAACAATTACGGAAGTTATCGATAAATAAACCCCTTTTAACGGGAATCCTAGTCCTTTTCTTGAATTTGGAAATGTCGATCCTCCTTATATGGCTACGTTGTCGCTTCCTGGATTCACAATAGGTTTACCAGTGTGGTTGTTCTAAACTTATTTAGTCCCAAATACTCCAACTATACCACCTCAATCAAGTTTTTCATCTCAACCAAGTTCTCTTTCTCAACATCACCAACCTCATGTTGACCCTTAACGTTCTTCACCCAACATGTCCTCCTCCCTTTCTTCTTCTTTGCTTGGTAAAAGCCTTCATGTTAATAACCAAGTGACTAAGAAGAAGAAGAAAGGGAAGAAGAAGAAGAAGCAAGATAAGAAAGAAGTCAACCAACCAACCATGGTTGTAGGTGTTGGTAATGTTGAGGAAATTTCCAACATGCATTGCAAGCTCAGATACCCTTGAAGGGTTTGTAAGGGTGACCACTTCCTTATCAATTTTTCTGGTATTCCTAAGGTCTTGGAAGTATGGTCATAAAATTCTTATCAACTTACCATTGATCCATCACCAGTGATTGTGAGGTTCCCAGGAAAAAGGGTAAAGTTGGGTTTCCTTGTCAGTTATGAAAAGGGATTCATTATAGTCACCTTTGCCCTCATATGGATGAAGCCTCAAATTTTTTGGAAAGGATTACTATTTCATAAAAAAAATTCCAATTGGTTACCATAAAATTTCTCCCAACATACCATCAGTTGACAAAGTGATTGATCTAATTCCAAGTACAATTAATTCCACTCTTTCATTGGAGAGTGAAACACATATCACTCAGGTTAATGAGCCATTGGTTGATCAAGTGGTCAACTCGATTGGGAGAGTGAAAATAATACCGCTTAGGTTCCTCTTGTTACTACAATTTATTTTATACATGGGGGCATTTCACCTATTTCCATTGGTCCCCCCCCAAGTAATGAGGCTACTTCCTTTGGTTGGAGTATACTGACAGGATCTCGTCTTCCTTCTTCCACCCCTTTCAAAATCATTGTGAAAGCATATGGTAAGAATTTGTGGCATACCAATGTAGATGAAGGTTCTTCTGTCAGTATTTTATCCTCATCTGCTTGGAAAGCTTTGGGTTTCCCTCAGCTTATGCCTATTACACATAATCTTTTGTCTTTTAGCAGAACCATCCTAAAAACTTTATGGATCCTTCTTAAGTTACCTATTACTCTGGAAGGAAAGAATGTCTGTATTGATCTTATGGTAGTCCAAGGCACCCTAAATTTCAATATTATCCTTGGGCGAGACTATGTCTATGCCATGAAAGCTATTATATTGACACTCTTTTGCGTGATGTCTTTCCCTCACAATGGAAACATTGTGACTATTAACCAACTTTCATTCATTGGTATTGATTCAACTATCAACTATCTGACATCCCTGAATGTTCCTTCTATGAAAGTGGTATCCACCCCACCACGGGTTAATTATGTGGTAACCAATCCCATGTTTTCAGTTACCAATGCAAGGGATCCTATCATTGTTTCTCTACTTGTTGTGAATTAGATCTAGTAATTGACATAGGGAACTTTATGGGAGAATTTGAAATGGATTTTCTTGCCCATTTGATTCTCTTCAAGTCTTCTTTCTAGAGAGCTATTCTTCCTTTTGATGAAGATCCCTTGGAAGCCATGGTCGGGAAGTATCCATTTCCATCTGTTTTTTCCAAATGGAAGCCATGATCCAAGTGTCTGAGAGGATGGTTCTTTTACTATGTCAACCTCGTTAAAAAATTAAACATGTTCTTACGAGCATAGTTATTTTTGTTTCAAGCTCACATAAAAATGAAAAAAATTCCCAAGAGGATGGTTCTTTTATTGTGTCAACCTCATTCAAAAATGAAACAAATACTTATGAGGATAGTTATTTTGTTATGTCAACCTTGTTAAAAAATGAAACAAGTGCCTACGAGAATAGTTCCTTTTCTTATGTCAAGCTCGTTAAAAAATGAAACAAGGTTCCATGAGCACAATTCTTTTCCTGTGTCAAGCTCGTTAAAATGAAACAACACCCATGAGCATAGTTATTTTTCTATGTCAAACTCGTTAAAAAATGAAACAAATCTTCCCCTAATTAACTCGATTCTTTCACTTGATCTCTTAAATGAACCTTAATTTGATCCGCCTATTAGTAACTATTAGTCTACTCAGGTGAATGAAATGAAGTTTGGGGCGCATGTTCCTTTGCAGGTTATGTCGGGGGCATGAAAACTTATCTCAAGCATAGTTTTTCTTTGTTTCAAGCTTGTGTAAAATGAAACCACTCTCAAGCATAGCTTTTCTCTGTTTCAAGTTTGTATAAAAATGAAAACTATTTACGAGTCCATTTTTTTTATTATTTTCAAGACTCGTTAAACTCATGAAAATCCTGAGCGTCTTTTGTTATCTTTTCATTCTCATAAAACGTACATGAAAATGCTGAGTTATTTCCATATTTTCCTACTATTTAATTAAATTTAATGTCGGTGATATGAGTACACTTTTATCACCTTTTCGGATTCCTTAAAACTTACGAAAAAGTGAAACCCTGGAGTTACCTTTAAGCTCTTTTATGACTCTCGAAATATGAAAAGATTGTCAAGTATGCTTGTTTATTTCTAAATTGTTAAAGAAAATGAATAAACGTCTACTTGATATAAGTTTACCCCCTTTTACGGATCATGTAGAATATTTACGAAAAAGGTATACTTTGACTAATCATGGTCAAAAGAGTTATCTCCTACATTATTTTACCATTTTTTCAGGCTTGAGGGACTAAAATTTACGAAAAAGGACACTGTGGAGTTCACTTATGTTTTTCTCCCGACTCCCTAAAAATGAAAAACACTGAGCTTTACTTTCTTCGAGCTCGTTAAAATTTTACGTTGAAAGAATTGAATGGGTTTTCTTTTTATCTCTTTTCAAACTCTTTAAACATGAAAATGACATCGATTTACCCCTTCACTAGACTCATAAAAATTAAACAATGTAGGACTCATCAATCATGATGGGACCGAACCACTCCTTCCTAGGGTTTGTTAAAAATACTTCGAAGAACTCATCCAAAGGATGAGCTTACAGGACAAGCATATGTTATCCTCCTCAAGATTGTAAAAAATAAAGAGGTAATTTCTAGTAATGGTGGGGAAAAATGGGAAAGAACATTTGTTTTTGTATTGTAAAAGGTAGTATGTCACTCTTGAACATGACACTCCATCACTTTTGTGTCCGAGTTGGTAAATCAATTTGCCTCTCAGTTCACCATACCTCATTGAAAGTCGTCAGTTGGTTTGGGTATCACTTTTGAGTCAAATGCTGGCAAGTTGAAATGTCGTTTCGCTGATATGTTCAAGAGAAGTCCAACCTCAATCAAAATTACTTTGCTATTCATAGTCTTCAATCACGTCAACCATCCCTGAGTTAGTCTTGGATTACTCCAAATTGCAGTTCCTCAAAACTTGACATGAGTTTCGTGTCGCAGGCCCTCTTGAGACGGGTCGCTTCCTATTGACTTCAACTCATTATCTAGGAAGTTGATCTAGAAACATTTAGTACCTTGGAGCCTGCATGCCTTAATGGCAGGTTTCTCACCTTCGACGAAAAAGTTCTCATCATTGACCTTTGATCACATGATTCTGAGTTTCGACTTCAACACATTTATTCACACTTCATAGATTGTACTGGAAGTACCTTGAGAACCATTGTCATTATTGGTGGTTTCTCTATGCTTGTTAATGGTTCGCATCATTGACCGGTAATCAAGTGGTTTCTACCATGTTTGAGTACAAGACATTCACTCACATGGTTAGATTTGTACTATAGACTGAGAGATGGAGATCAAGACCCTGGATCTAGTTTCATCCATCCAAGCTGCGTGGAGTTATTAAATATTCATGATTGTAAACATAGGTCCATTGATGGTTGCGTCCATACTATGTTGTCTATTGACATTGATATTAAGATGTATTTTCGTATTGGTTCTTTGAGACATACTCTGAGTATAGGAATTCCTACCTCATCGATGATTTTATATTCCATTATAACATTTGATTGATTTTTTCAGGTATCTGATTGCAGTCTCTAACCAAAACCTCAACATGATAAAGCACTAGTCATCAAACATCTTTTCTGACTTTGCACTTTAGGGGGGAATCTGTTACACGTCATTTTGTCGCATTAGGAAAATGACCCTCAGTTTGAATCTTTTGATATCCATCAATGTGTTCCAATGCATCCCCTTGTAAGGTTAGAACCCAAACAATCCCAAAGAGAATGAAATTCCTATATATCAAGGCTCAAAAATCTATTTTTGGCTTCCTTCAAAGTTCCCTAGTCCATTTCTGCGCATACGCATAAGAGACCATTAAAACCTGTGCACAAGTATGCTCTCTCTGACACTATGGCCTGCGCACATGACTTAACACATGTAAAAATGAAAAGTAAAGTCTAGAAGCATTGTTAGGTGAATCTTTCCTAACTAACAAGCTTCAAATGGATGCCTATTCAACCCTGATCCCTCCCATCATGGAGCTACTTCCCTCTCTTTGTGGAACCCCTATCCCACCATATGGGGATCTCATCCCTTGGGAAATGGATCCCAAACTTCCTCCTTTTCATCTGTAAAGCTAACACATTCTAGAGGATTGGACAAGACTATTGAAGGTAGGCTTATGTTGCAGAAATAAGGCTAGGAGGCTTTTCATCCAAGGAGAGGGTTGGAGATTGTGAGAAGAGGATTGTAACATCAAGGATTTGAGGTTGCATGTATGTTATCCATTTTATTTAATAAAAAACAATTGTTCTTTCCTAATTATGTCTTTATTGATATCATTTGTGGGATTCCTTGATCACACACATAGGTTATGATTGATTATTCATTCAATTTATGATACATACTGAGTTAATAGTTCATTTACCTTTCATTCTATATACTATATTCTTTGATCCTTTGTGTGTTTATGTCTATGCAGATCTAGTTTGAAACATCATGGAGATCTCATATTGTTTATTTCAGTAAATCGTAAGCTAAGGAAAGGTAGCAGTTCTTTCTTTTTTGTTACTAGATTTATTTGAGGTCTAGGGAGATCCGTCTTGTTTGCAAGTGGGATTAGTCCACCTAACACTTTGGGATAAAGTGTGGAAAAAGTTTCCAGAATAACAGGTGTATGCAATTTTCTTTTTTGATATGAATTTATTTAACTAATATGATGTTATTATTGAGGGAATTTTTCTTACAGGAACGACTTGGTTGGTCGATAAATATCTTGAAATGTGGCAACAAGAATATTCCAATTTTAATTTGTCCTTGAATTAAAATTGAGAATTAAAATTCAAATTTAGTCTCACCAACTGCTTGAAAAATAATTATTTAATTCAACTTGGATTAGTTAGTTGGAGAAATTCAAGCTAGAAGTCTTTGTGAAGTCATGCAACAGTTATCCCTTAAATTAAGGAGATTATCCCTTAATTAAGGAGATAAGGATGAGTTATAATTGAGTTGTAATTAGTTAGCTTAGTTAACTGAGTTATGTCAAATTAAATTAGTTCCAAATAGTTTGAGGAGCTAATTGTGAGTTTAGTCAGTTAATGCATGCATGCATCAAACTAGTGTACTCCAGATAGCTGAAGATACTCTCATAAATAACTCATGCATGTATATTCAGAGAAAGACCCAGTTGAGATTAAACACAGGGACAATGTTATGAAACCAGCTCAAGAAAAGATAGAAAAGATAGATCAACGCCTTAGAATTCAGCCTCTTCGAGGGGGCAACCTCCTTTACATTACATAAATGAACAATTCTTGGATGATACAAATGACAAAACCTCCTTTCTATATATAGGAGTCTAAGGAGTCACAACATAATCCAGCTGACCTAACAATAATAATATAAAGCCACAAAAATAACAATAGAGGGATTCTATGGGGCACAGAAATAACAATATGGGGGTAATAGGGGCACAACAATATAAATAAGGGGTATAACTACAATAGTAATGGGGTAATCACTAGTATTATAGGGACCCAACATGCCCCTCTCCTTCAAAAAAGTGTTGTCCTCAACACTTGAGTAGTTCTGGATACTTCTGCATAAAATTCTCATCCTCCCATGTGGAATCTTCAGCGGATAAGTTCTTCCACTTGATAAGATACTCTGAAATTGATCGATTTCGTAGCTGTCGAGTTCTTGTTTCTGTGACTGCTTCCGGTTCCAATATAATTTTTCCTTCCTCGTCAAGTTCTGGCAATATTGTTTGAATTGGGAGCTTGTCACCTATAACCTTCTTTAAACATGAAACATGGAAAACTGGGTGCAATCGAGAAGCTGCAGAAAGCTCCAATTTGTATGCCATAGTACCAATCTTTTGCAACACCTTGTACGGACCATAATACTTTGGTGATAATTTATTATCCTTCTTAGCTTGCTTTAGGGACATTTGCTTATATGGTTGTAGCCGTAAGAATACCCAATCACCTACATCAAAACTTCTTTCACTGCGATGTTGATCTGCCTGTTGTTTCATTCTATTTTGTGCCAACACGAGGTTATCCTTTAAGTGTTGGAGGACTTGTTGTTGGTGTTCGATGTGATGTTCCACTGCCTGAACCTTAGAATTTTCTCTTAAATATGATGTGATGGATGGTGGTTGATACCCATAAAGTGACATAAATGGGGTCATTTTTGTTGCTGTATGGAAGGAAGTGTTATACCACCATTCAGCCAGAGGCAACCATTTGACCCATTGTGTTTGCTTATCAGATACAAAGCAACGAAGATATCCTTCCAAACATTTGTTTACTATCTCAGTTTGCCCATCAGATTGAGGATGATAAGATGAGCTATGAGCTAACTGAGTACCAAGACAAGAAAATAATTCTGTCCAAAAATTTCCAGTGAAAATGGGATCTCTGTCACTTACAATAATCTTTGGGTTTCCATGTAGCTTTTGAACTGTTTCCATAAATGCAGTAGAAACTGTACTAGCTTTACATGGATGTGATAATGCACAAAAGTGTGCATACTTGGTAAGTCTGTCAACTACCACCATGATGACACTCTTTCCCTCAGACTTGGGTAAACCTGTGATAAAATCCATTGAAACCTCCTCCCAACGTTGGCTTGGAATGGATAAAGGTTGTGATAGACCCGGTGTCTTAATTGTTTCAACTTTATTTTGCTGGCAAACCAAACATTCCGCCACAAGCTTTTGAATATCTGATTTAAGGCCATCCCAAAAAAATTCCTTCTTAACCCTGTGGTAAGTTTTTAAAAATCTTGAGTGCCCTCCTAAGGGAGAAGTGTGCAATTCCATAAGAATCTTTTGTTTTAGCTGGGAATTCTTACAGAGGTATAAGCGATCTTTGTACCATAACGAATCACTTTGCCAGCTAAATGTATTAGAAGTACCGGAATCTTGTTGTAGCTTTCGAATAAGTGCCCACACTTCTTCGTCATTCTTCCATTCCTCCCTTGCTTCGTTTATCCAATCTGGTTGGATAATAGAAATGGCACACAACAATGCTTCCACATCCTCATCCTTTCTTGAGAGTGCATCTGCCACCACATTTTGCTTCCCTTTTTTGTAGATGATTTCAAAGTCATAACCCAACATCTTTGTGACCCACTTTTGTTGCTCTTCAGAGGATAATCTTTGTTCTAAAAAGTATTTAAGGCTATCATGATCCGTTTTTACCTTGAAGTGTGTTCCCATTAGGTAGGGTCGCCATTTCTTAAGTGCATGGAGTATTGCCAACATTTCCTTCTCATAAATAGCTTTGCTTAAAAACTTTCCCTTGATTGGACGACTTTCAAAAGCAATGGGTCTTTCATCTTGCATTAGAACAGCACCAATTCCATTTCCTGAAGCATCACATTCCACAATAAAGGTTTTTGTGAAGTCCGGTGTAGCTAAGACCGGTGCTTGGCACATTGCCTCTTTAAGATGTTCAAAAGCCTTTGTTGCTTCCGGAGTCCATGAAAATGAATCTTTCTTCAATAATGTTGTTAGAGGTGCTGCTATTCTCCCATAATTCTTAACAAACTTGCGATAATACCCTGTCAACCCAAGAAATCCTCGCAGATGCTTTATGGATGTGGGGATTTTCCATTCCTTAATGGCTTTAATTTTGCTAGGGTCTACCTTAACTCCTTCATGAGATACAATATGACCCAAATATTCCACCTCCTGGACTCCAAAGAAACATTTGGATCTTTTTGCATATAATTGTTTCTCTTCCAATAGTTGTAGCACCCTATCAACATGTTCAACATGATCCTTCCAAGACTTGCTGTAGATTAGTATATCATCAAAAAATACTAACACAAATTTTCTAAGGAATGGTTTGAAAATTGAATTCATCAAACCTTGAAATGTTGAAGGTGCATTGATAAGGCCAAAAGGCATGACCAAAAATTCATAATGACCCTCATGAGTTCTAAATGCCGTTTTCGAAATGTCTTCAATCTTCATTTTGATTTGATGATATCCCGAACGAAGATCCAACTTGGTGAAGTAAATTGATCCATGCAATTCATCTAGTAATTCATCAATAACAGGAATGGGGAACTTATCTTTAATAGTGAGCTTGTTGAGCTCCCTATAATCCGGACACATGCGCCATGATCCATCCTTCTTGTGCACCAATACTACTGGAGCTGAGAAAGAACTTTGACTCGTTTGAATTATACTAGCCTCTAGCATTTCTGCAACCATACGTTCAATTTCACTTTTTTGGACATAGGGATATCTGTACGGCCTGATGTTTGGAGGAACACTTCCTGGAATCAGATGAATAGCATGATCATGATCATGCATAGGTGGGAGACCCTTGGGAGTCTCAAATACCTTGGAATGATTGTCCAGGACTTTTTGGAGATCTGGAGAAATAGATGATTCCAATGTGGAAACATCTAGCGAGCATAATTGTGCAATTACACCACTTTGCTCCTTTTTTAGAAGCTTTGTCATACCATGAGAGCTGATTATCTTTCCTGGTTTTCCTGCAATACCCCTTAATTTAACTTCCTTTCCTTCCGTAGAAAATTTGATGAAAAGTTCTTGAAAATTAAAAGCTATTGTACCCAAGGATTGTAGCCATTGGACTCCTAGTACAACATCCGCACCTCCCATTGGAATGGAAAGCATTGGGCTAGTCAATACATATTCTCCCATGGATAGCTTGATATTATGGCACTTTCCAGAGCAATTTATTGTTCCTCCATTTGCAATCATCACTTGACACTCTGGTGCTGGATATAAGAAGCAATTCAATTCTTTTGCTACCCTACAATGAATAAAATTGTGGGTGCTTCCTGAATCAATCAATACTACTACCTTTTTCTTCTTGATTTATCCTTCTATCTTGATGGTTTGAGGAGTGGTAATTCCTGCCAATGCATTACAAGATATGGTCGGATTTATTTGTTCTTCATCTAGGTTTTGTTCCTGGAGTATATCTTCTTCTTTTGACCTTTCTTGCTCCTTTTCTTCTTCCTCTTCACAATCTATGTAAAATAATTTCTTCTCAGCACACTTATGACCTTTAGTGTATTTGCTATCACAACTGTAACAAAGCCCTTTTGCTCTTTTTTCTTCCAATTGTTGTGGTGTCAACCTTATAGGTTGTGGAAGACTAGGGGCAACAACACTTCTATCTTTATAGTTGTGAGTGGTATGCTTCCTGGTTGCCATAATTTTGCTTTCCATTTTTCTTGCTAACCTGAATGCCTTCTCTAATGAATCAGGTTCCCAAAGGCGAACATCATGTTGGATATTATCCTTTAAAGACCCTATGAACACATCAATCCTATGCTCCTCTGGAATATCTTTTACCATTATGTTCAATTTTTGGAACTCCTCAATGTGCTCCATTACTGAACCCTTTTGTTTGAGACTTATCAATTGGCTAAAAAAAGTGTTGCTTTTTGTATCTTCATAATGTGCTATCAATTCTTCCGTAAAAATTGCCCAAGTAATAAATTGTTTACGAGAACAAAGCCATTGATACCATACAAACTGATTTGGTTCCAAATATACAGTTGCCATACGTACCTTTTGTGCGTTTTGCACATTATTGAGATCGAAGAATTGCTCCATTTGTAATATCCATGTGGTGGGATCCTTGCCATCAAACTTCCTCATATCGATTTTTGGAATATGGTGATTCTTCGATCCAACATTCGCGTCTATGGAATCATGATTAACATTTCTTTTGTTCTCATCATGAGTTTCCTTTACTACCTTGTCACCATTAGTGACCCTTTCTTGTAGCAACTTCTTCAATTCTTCCATGTCTGTCTTCAAATCTATCTTCAAATCTGCCATGTCTCTCTTCAAATCTGTCTTCGACTCATCCATCTTAGCTTCCATGCCCTTTATCTTAGATTCCACACCATTTACCTTAGATTCCATGCCACTTATCTTAGCTTCCACGCCATTTATCTTAGCATCTATTAACTTTTGTGAGTGTGACATTTGTTGCACTTGTTCTTGTAATTTTGATATATCATGTAGCATTTCTTCCTCTTCTTCATGAGTCATGCTAGATCTTTCAGGTCCCTTACTAGGTGTTTTCATTTTCTTTCCTCGGGGCATCAGTTACCGATAATAATGCTTTACTATGCCCTTTGAATTCCGTTAAACCAAGCTTACACAAAAAAAAAAAAAAAAAACTACACACCTTTTTTCACTTTATAGAAGCCTGATATTGAATCTGATGTATCTCTATAATTTCGGATCATCTAGTTCTGAAATTGCTACCTATAGTAGCCTGCTGCGTCCTCTTTCCAATGCCACAAGTCTGAGCCAAATTGGATTCTCCAAGGAAGAGTTATGTGAAATCTCCCACAGTGACTTGCTTTTAGACTGGTTCAGTAGAGCGAACTTTTACGACATGCCACGAGTCACTGTTTCAACCTTTGAATCTGAAACACACACAAAAGAAACTACAGTCCGTCCTCTTTCTGTACCTTCTTACGAAATTTCAATCCGATCCCCAGAGAGAAAGTTATGATGATTTTCCCCAGGTCACCTGTTTTGAATGTAATTCAGGAGTCTACAAAAAGACCAACTTCCTCAGATCATATCTCCGCAAATATCGTGCAAAAAGCTCTGAAATTCGGACCCAAGGTTCAGCGCGATTTCTTCTCAAATGGGTGTTTTTTGCGACTTCTGAAACGTCACAGAAAGAAAGTTATAGCGAAAATGCCACGATGACCTGTTTGGAGCAGCGAAACCCTAGAATCCAAAGCTCTGATACCAAATGTTATGAAACCGGCTCAAGAAAAGATAGAAAAGATAGATCAACGCCTTAGAATTCAGCCTCTTCAAGGGGGAAACCTCCTTTACATTACATAAATGAACAATTCTTGGATGATACAAATGACAAAACCTCCTTTCTATATATAGGAGTCTAAGGAGTCACAATATAATCCAGCCGACCTAACAATAATAATATAAAGCCACAAAAATAACAATGGAGAGATTCTATGGGGCACAGAAATAACAATATGGGGGTAATAGGGGCACGACAATCTAAATAAGGGGTATAACTACAATAGTAATGGGGTAATCACTAGTATTATAGGGACCCAACAGACAATGTACTATCAGTTGCAAGAATTTTCCTATAAGAAAATCTCTTGCATGCAAAAGGAATTCATTCCTTGAGATTTACGTAGTTTTACAGGGTGTATGATTAGTGTGAGTGATAAGTGTTACACATGGTAACAGCTGGATCACCCAGGAAAAACTACGCTAGGAAATAGGAGCTTGGAGGGCAATGTGGAGGACTTAATGAGAAGTCTATTTTGCTTGTGAGCATCTATGAGAATTGTACTGAGAGATGGCTAGCTATGAGAGCTAAAGCTTTGTGTAATCCTGAGATATTTCCACTTGTATGATAATACCGATAGCAGGGTTTTTTAGCTGAGGCTTTCCCTAGAGTATTATTTTATGTTTTCATGTGCATTGATTCTGCTTCTAGTTATATGTGTTCTGCTTGATCTTGTTCAAATATATTAAGCTTCCTCAAGTTTGATTGTAGAAGTAGATTAAGTATTTTTCTTTAGTTGTATTGCATTATCAGGTTAATCTATAATGAGAATTTCTACATGGTATCAGAGCAAAGGTTATCAGAGCTGTGAATAGTATACAGAGAAGAGAATTCAAAGTTTGAAGTTTGGGATTGCAGGTACAAATCGAATTCATCTCATACTTCAGGTTGGTCAATGGCGTTCTATGGCTTGAGACTCGAGTATGCCTTGGAAGGTAGCTTGAATTACATAGCATGGAAGGATAGAATGGAAGCAGTATTAGAAGACAGTGGTTTGAAGGATTTCATTGATTAAGAAATCCCCAAGCCAACTATAGCTAATGCACAAGAATTGGCTGAATGGAAGAAGTGTGTGGTGAAGGCGAGACAGATTCTTCTGGAGGGAGTTTGAGACCATATTTTCTCGAGTCTCCATGGGAAGGAGACTCCATCTTCAATGTGGAAGACATTGAAGGACCTCTATTAGAATAGTAGCGACTAGAGGGAACTGGCGCTTAAGGATAAGCTTCGGAAAATCAAGATGGAGAAGGGTGATACTATTTCTACATATTTGAACAAGCTCACCACCTGTAGAGATGAGCTTGGTAGTGTGGGAATAACTACTGCCGATGATGATATGGTGAGCCTTGCTCTCCTCGATCTTCCAAAGAGATGCAATAGCTACCAGGACTCTGTGAATGGAAGAGAGAAACTTCTAGATTGGGAACAACTGTGGTCGAATCTCATGCAGGAGGAGATCAGGAGGAGCACTCGAGATGGTTCTTCATCAAAGAATGATGATGAAGAAAATATGGCCTTAGCGAGTAAGGCAAGGAAAGGGAAAGGGAAGGCTTCCCATTCCAAATCATATTCTCCTCATGGAGGGAAGAAGGGTGACAAATCTAAAGTGAGATGCTTTAATTGTCATGAGATGGGACATTATGCAACTAATTGCCCATCGAAGAAGTCCAAGAAGGGATCCACAAAAGGATTGGAAGGTGAGGCATTAACCTCTCAGTTCGAAATGGATTTTACCCTCATCGCATATATGGTTTCATCGATGGTGGGTTATGTTTGGTATCTGGACAGTGGAGCCTCATTCCACTCAATGATAAAAGTTTATTCAGTACCTTGGAGGAGAAAGACCTCAAGATGTGCATATAGATGGGTGATAATGGAAAGTATTGTGTTTCAAGAGAAGACACGGTTGCTTTTCAAAGGGAGCATGGAGCTCCTCTCACCTTGAATGATGTAAAGTATGTGCCTGGACTGAATAAGAACTTGGTATCGGTCACGATGTTGGAGGAAAAAGGATATGATGTTGTCTTCAATAAAGGAAAGGCGTTCCTAAGACACATAGCCACGAGTCAGACCAGGAGGATTGGGATTCGAATGAAGAATCTTTATAAACTAGAGGTAGATTATTGTGCAACATTGAATTCAAAAGCAGAATTGGTGCGAAGCCAATACATTGGCGAGTTATGGCACATGCGGTTGGGCCATCTACATCATGGGGCCTTGAAGATAATGCAGTAGATCTCTACTGGACTTCCCAAAGGTAAACTTGAGCAAGTTGACACATGTAAAGGTTGTACCTTGGGAAAGTACACCAAGTCTTCCTTTCATGATCGAGACAGTCAAGCAGAAGTGATCTTAGAGTGAGTTCATATTGATTTCTGTGGACCATTCTTGACAGCATCCACTGTGAAGCAAAGGTATTATGTGATTTTCATTGACGATTTTTTGCGTAAATGCTAGATTTATTTCATGCAGAAGAAGGACCAAACCTTCTCAAAGTTTTGTGAGTTCAAAGCTTTGGATGAGAAAGAGTCAAGGAAGAAGATCAAGGCCTTGAGAAGAGAAAATGGTGGAGAGTATGTCTCTCAAGAGTTTAAGGACTTTTTTGCAGTGGAATGAATTAAACGGGAGTTGACGGCAACTCATAACCCGCAACAGAATGGGGTGGCTGAAAGGAAGAACAAAATGATTATAGGGGCAGCATGGGCGATGTTGCATGACCAAGGCCTACCACTTCATTTGTGGACTGAGGCATGCAACATAGCAGTCTATTTTCAGAATAGAAGCCCTCATCACATACTTGGGATGAAGACACCAGAGGAAGCTTTCTCCGGTAAGAGACCAGATGTGGGTCACTTCAGGATCTTTGGCTCATCGGTGTATTGCCATGTGACAAAGGATGCACGGAAGAAGCTTGAGTCGACAGCCAAGTTGGGGATACTTGTGGGGTACACTGATACACCCCACAACTATCAGGTGTATTTGTTTACCAGTCAGAGGATAGTGGTTCGCAGAGATCTCAAGTTTGATGAGCAGAAGGCCATGCGAGTTTCCCTTGAGAGGGAGCTCCAACTAGAGAATGTAGAGGAACTTTTTCTTCCTAAGGAGGAGGAGCCTCAGACTGATGCGTAGCAGCTGCATGCAGAGGTTCCAAGAGTGGAGACATCCACTCAAGCAGAGTCTTCCAGAGATGGACGAAAGAGAAAAAGAGAAGCTGACAGATTCTTATCGGATGTGAGAGAGAATGTGGGAGAACCATCTTCTCAAGGCAAATAGAGGAGGTCACTTGAGAGGTACACTAGATATATGACACTTGTTGGGGAATGTGTTGAGATCGAGCCATCTTCCTTTGAGGAAGTAGTGTAGCAGCCAATTTGGATTGATGCTATGGTGGAGGAGTATGACTCCATAGTTCATAATAGTGTTTGGGATGTGGTTCCAAGACCGGAGAACAAGTCAGTTGTGAGTTACTGTTGGCTTTACAAGGTAAAGCAAGCTACTGATGGTAGTGTAGAGAAACATAAGGCAAGATTTGTTGCCTATGGTTTCTCACAGGTTGAGGGGATCAACTATGATGAGAATTTTGCTCCTGTAGCAAGGTACTCATCTATCAAATCGATGTTGGCACTATCAGCACAGATGGGTTGGAAGATCCATTAGATGGATGTGAAGACTGCATTCCTTAATGGCAAGATTGAGGAAGAGGTGTACATAGAGCAGCTGGAAGGTTTTGAGACCTTCGATCGTGAGTCACATGTGTGTCGACTCAAGAGAGATTTGTACGGGCTGAAGCAAGCACCTCGTGCTTGGTACACCAGGATCGACAACTACTTCACCGGGTTGGGCTTCACAAAGAGTGAAGCAGATGCGAACCTGTACCACATCATGGTGAAAGGTAAGCAATTGATCATTGTACTTTATGTTGATGATCTCATATTGACAGGTGATGATCATTTGATCATGTCTTGCAAGGAGGACCTTGCAAGAGAATTAGAGATGAAAGACATGGATCTCATGCATTACTTCATTGGCATGGAAGTATGGAAAAAGGATGGGGAGTTGTTTGTGTCTCAGGGCAAGTATACTAATGAGATACTCAAGAGATTCCACATGGAGAAGTGCAAGCCCATGCAGACTCCTCTAGCAGGTAACTGGAGGAAGGAGGATGCTACTTCAGGAGAAGTAGTAGAGGCTACTATGTATAGACAACTTGTGGGTTCACTAATGTACTTAGTGAACACATGACCAGATTTGTGCTATGCGGTCAACTAACTGAGTTAAGCTATGGTTCAACCTACCAAGATGTTTTGGAAGGTAGCAAAGCATGTTTTGAGATACCTCAGAGGCACATCTCAGTATGGATTATGGTACAGACGGACGGAGGGAGTGAAGGTCCAGGGATTCACTGATGCAGATTGGGCATGGAGTTCATCAGATCGGAAGAGTACATCAGGTGGAATTTTCAACCTTGGGTCGACAGCAGTTTCTTGGTACAACAGGAAACAGAGATCAGTTGCACTCAGCATGACAGAGGCCGAATACATCGTTGCAAGTTAGGCAGCATGTGAGGCCATCAAGATGCAGAATATTTTAGTTGGGTTGTTTGATTAGAGGATGGATCCAACTGTGATCTATTGTGATAATCAAAGTTGTATCAAATTCTCTAAGAATCTAGTATTTCATGATAGGTCCAAGCACATCGACATTCGGTATCATCATCTCAAAGACTGTGTGGCGAGGAGGATCATGTTGTTGCAGTATATTTCGACTGAGGAGCAAGATTCTAACATTTTGACTAAGGCATTGTCAAAGTGTAAATTAGAGTTCCATAGAGACAGGATCGGGGTGGAAGATAATCCCTTTCTTGTTGAGAGGGAGTGTTGAAATGTGGCAACAAGATTATTCCAATTTTAATTTGTCCTTGAATTAAAATTCGAATTATTCTCAACAACTGCTTGAAAAATAATTAATTAATTCATCTTGGATTAATTGGTTGTAGAAATTCAAGCTAGAAGTCTCTATAAAGTCATGCAATAGTCATCCCTTAAATTAAGGACATTATCCCTTAATTAAGGAGATAAGGATGAGTTATAATTGAGTTGTAATTAGTTAGCTCAGTTAACTGAGTTACGTCCAGTTAAATTAGTTCCAAACAGTTTGAGGAACTAATTGTGAGTTTAGTCAGTTAATGCATGCATGCATCAAAATAGTGTACTCCAGATAATTGAATATTATCTCATAAATAACTCATGCATGTCTATTTAGAGAAAGACCCCATTGAGATTAAAGACAGGGACAATGTACTATCAGTTGCAAGAATTTTCCTATAAGAAAATCTCTTGCATGCAAAAGGAATTCATTCCTTGAGATTTGTGTAGTTTTACAAGGTGTATGATCAGTGTGAGTGATCAGTGTTACACATGGTAACAACTGGATCACCCAGGAAAAACTGTGCTAGGAAATAGGAGCTTGGAGGGCAATGTGGAGGACTTAATGGGAAGTCTATTTTTCCTGTGAGCATCTGTGAGGATTGTAATGAGAGCTGGCTAGCTATGAGAGCTAAAGATGTGTGTAATCCTAAGATATTTCCACTTGTATGATAATACAGATAGCGGGGTTTTTTAGCTGAGGCTTGCCCTAGAGTATTCTTTTGTGTTTTCCTGTGCATTGATTCTTCTTCTGGTTATATGTGTTCTTCTTGATCTTGCTTAAATCTATTAAGCTTCCGCAAGTTTGATTGTAGAAGTAGATTAAGTATTTTTCTTTAGTTGTATTGCATTATCAGGTTAATCTACAGTGATAATTTCTACAAGATACATTTATAGATGATGTAATATATACCATTGATATAGTTTACTGTGATTGTTTCATAATGTGGACTCTATCACTAATGATTTCTGCATGGATGTTCTTGTGATGTTATAAAACATTGAAAATGAGCTTACTGTTACATGATAAAGTTTATTAAGTATATGCTGCAAGTACTCCTTGAGGAATCACATGTTCATATAGACTTCTTGTTGAGTCAAGCTACATAGATCCAATATGGGATTGGGTTAGCTATGATTGACTTCTATATCGAATTAATGATTGTTGATTCATAACCATTGAAAAATTCTATTTGATATTTTGTCTTTATATATGTGTAGAGCAAAGGAAACATTTTCCAAAAAACTTACACATGGAACTGAGTAGTGTGATGAAATACAACATGAGTATCACATGAATAGGAGGTATATGTTATCTATTACTACTTAATAGCCTCCTTGTAGTTTAATTGGCCGATAAACATATGTTTTAAAGTTTTTCTTGGATGTTACATCTTTTCATAAGGCTAGGGAATATGTTTAACCCCTCATGAGGTTCCTCTAAGGGGCACATAATAAGTTGTTAATCCTTATTTTTTAGTGACCTTCAATGTATAACTAGTGTTAAATGAGTTGGGCTATTTAAGTATGAACCACACAACCATCCCCCACCATTGAAAAATTATATTTGAAGGGTATCTAGGAAAATGTAACCCTTGCTACATAATAGTTGGTAGTACTTGAAGGGAAGATGGGGTCATTCCACAGGCTTGAAATCATGAATTTGAAGAGTTGTAAAGATTATGAATTACTCTTGGTGCAAGGCACTTAAAGAGTTCTAGAGGTTATGTGTTTCTCTTAGTGTAGGGTGCTTGAAGAGTTGTAGAGGTTATGTCTAGATTTTTGTTTTGAATACTTGAGGGATATCAGGTAACTTGGTCTCACCCTTGTTATTGACATTGAATTAGTTTATGCTTTTTCTATGTGTGAATACTTTGGGAGAAAATTACCATTTGGAATACACATTTTAATTTAGCATGGGGAATTGAGTGAATTACATGAGTATATTGATTCATCATATAAACTTATGCACATGTTTGGCAGGAAGGGAAACCAAAATAACTTTCTAATTGGAAATTGGAATGCATATAAAGAGTGGTGAGCTAGAAAGAAAGAAAATCAATTTTATTTAAATATAAAATACTAATCTTATGTCCACCCACTTGATGAGGAAAAAATGGATATAGAAAACATATAAGAGTAAAAATAGGAAAAGAGATTGGGATATGGTAAATAATGTCTATCTTACATTTCAAATGAAAAGTGGTGTGTGCATGAAGTGACTAAAGGGTGGGTGAATGATATGCATTTAGTAATGAAAATAATTAGTATTTTTGCATGAAAATGAAAAATTGTATGAGAATTAAAGGAATTTGGAGGAACATAAGAAACTAATATCGAAAATTTTCTCGGTGAGCTAAGGTTGAGCATAGTGTCAAGATATAAAAAAATTTCTCAGTGAGCTAATGTTGAGTATATTGTCAAGATTGTGTATGTACTTGGGAGGTGGGGACCTGATATGATATATAGGAGGCATACAATTTGAATGATAGTTTTTGTATTTATTCCATACAAATTGTTCCATGTGTGGTCCTTGGGCAAGAAGAGTACCCATTTGGGAGTTGGAAGGGTGGTCGACTAGTATGAAAATTTTATATTTGGCAATTGAGAATTCAAGCATCACTTGGTGAAAATTTGAAATTCAATAATCACAAAGGATTTTCTATAGCCTTTTGTAAATCAAAATTATAGTCTAAAATTTGTAAAAGTGTTAAAATTCATGAAAATTTGGAAGAACATTGAATGGGGTTTGGAATTTCTAAAGATTGAATTCGTTAATTAGAACTCTCAAAATAAGCTTTAGGATCAACCTAAACCCTATAGAAATTCACATGGTGAATTATTATTCCATACAAAAAAAGGTGATCGGAGCCTACTAAAGCCATAGATGCACTTGAATACTAGTCATCCTTATAAAACATGTTGTCACATCCATTTGAGCTTAGTTTCATGGAGGAAACCTATGGTTGTGCCATGTAGATGTAAATATGAGTTTTTCAAGGAAAATATCTTGGATTTTTTTGGATGTATTCTTGTGCTTCATGAGGGAATATTGGGATATGATTTAGAGTATAATTAGCTATGTTTAGGCTATGATTACTATACTTTTTCATTGATTTGATTGTCTCTATTTAAATTCTAGATTGTTAATCTTTATTTCCTATTTAAATTCTAGATTGTTAATCTTTATTTCCAACTAATAACTTGATTATTTTTAGAAGCTTAATATTTTTGAACCTTAACATTTATAATCTAAACATTATTTGAATTCTAAATTGTTAATCTTTATTTCCAACTAATAACTTGATTATTTTTAGAAGCTTAATATTTTTGAACCTTAACATTTATAATCTAAACATTATTGTATTTTTCTTCTATTCCAAGGAAATAAAAGAAAATTTGTTATGATAGCGTGGATAGAGTAATAGCATTGCAAGATGCTTTTGCATATATCAAAATTTTAACTAAAGTATGTAAGTTACATGTATAACTTTTGTTGTTGGATATTTCAATACGAATGATTAACATAGTATATAGGGTTATGGTGAGCTCAAAGAGAGTTGTTTCTATGGGTATAATGTTTATAATTTGAGAAGATTTTATTGAATGGAAAATTAATTTGTTATCATGATTAAAAGATTGTTAGTACTTTAGTGAGAGTATTGTAATATTACCATATATGACAAAGAAGAAACTCATTATAATTAAATGGAAAATCGCATTGTCAAAATGTTTATTAAATAAATTGAATAAATGGTAGATTTTTTAAATATATTAAAGTATTATAAATATTCTAAAAATGAATTTAAAAATAGAAAATCTTGTTTAGAAAATTTTCGGCAAAATCACATAACCAATCTTTTGTCGACGCGTTTCGAACCAACCAGTGTGGTTCATCGTCACGAACCAACCAGTGTGGTTCATCGTCAGGACAAGTTTTTTTTTTTTTTGTTTAGAAAATCTTCGGCAAAATCACATAACCAATCTTTTGTCGACGCGTTTCGAACCAACCAGTGTGGTTCATCGTCAGGACAAGAAAAAAAACCTTTTTTTATAACATGATATATATTATTTCTATTATCATTTTATTAATAAATGAAAAAAAAAAATTGTAAGATTAGATTGATTTACCTCACACCATCAAAGTTTGCCGTAGATAATTCAACCATATTCTATCATTATTCTTTATGGAAAATTATCTCAATCTTCCCAATGCGAAACCATAAAGCCCTAACAACTCGTTGCGACAAACATAAAGCCAACTCACAAGATTTTTGGAAGAAGGTTGAAATAGTATAAAATATAATTTTTGGCATGCGCTCTTAGGCTGGTGGAAATAGAGACCGTTCCGTGTGAATGGAGAAGCATTATATCGTGTTTTTAGATATTATTTAATTAATAAATACGCGTGTATGGGTATGAGGAGATTACCACGTGAAGAAACGATTGCAATCGGTGAAAATGTATAATAATGTAAGCTCACGAATTAATGTGATTAAAGAGTAGAAAGTGAAAGGAGTTGTGCATTTAAAAAACGTGGATTTTAAAAATAGATTTCTGAATATTTAGATTATGTAATATTAATAATTAAAATCTATAATTTCGAAATTTTAATATATATATATATAATTCAAAAACATAAAAAAATCCAAAATTATATATATATTTTTCTAAAAAGTTTATTTAGGATTTAACGTATGTCCCGTAACTGCCGATTTATCTTACACGTACCCCAAAATATAATTAAGTTTTATATATCACCTAGTCGCTGCCACTGCCACTGCCGATGAAGCTTAAATACTATAATTTAATACCTGAACTAACAAAGAAATTAGTTGGCAAATTGTCCAAATCTTGGATATACGGGTTTTATTTATGTTATGGCCATATTATTGCTGGTAATGTTAGAATATGCAAAATAAATAATCAAAATTAATATAATTAAATATATGTTAGTGAAGAGTTAGAGGATACAAAGATCACGTCCTCGATAAAATTAATATAATCCTAATGGATAGGAAGATCAGGTCCTTGATAAAATAGTTATAAAGATGGGTATAGTTATATAAATTTGGTTTTTTTTAATTTTATTGTGTTAAACTCTTTAATTTTACATTTTAGCATTTTTCTATATATTTATATTAATAAATAGGTTTATTTTAAATAAAGTTTTTAGAATTTTAATATAATTATTAGTAATTATTAATTAGATGTTAAAGATTTATTTTTTAAAAATATTTTGGAATATTTTTAATTATAGTAATATATTTAAGAGCTTTTTATATATTTTAAATTAAATTGATTAATTTAAAAAAAGGTGTTCATAAGTTATTGTTCTTTTGGGCATGTGGAATTAGTAGATCATGGTATTAACCCATAATATTGTAACAAAATCTATTTATAAGTTAAAAATCTCCATAATAAAGTAGAAGTGGATCTATATGATTAAAAATCTTGTTATATGTTTTTTTTAATGTATATATATTTAACTCATATATTATTTTTTCTTTATAATTAATAATAATAATTTAAAGTAAAGTTATAATTAAGCTGTAAGGCTCTTTTGGTTTTTTGAGATTATATTTTTATTTAAATATAGATAAAGATTTATTAAAATTCTAAATTTGTATAATACATATATTTTAAAATTTATCAATATATTAAATTTATTTAATATATTTTAAATAATAAAAACTTATAATTTTATTAAATACTATATAACTAAAATTTAATTGAAAAACCAAACCATGACCCAATAAAATTATATTTTGCTTATTTCTTATTAAATTATATATAGTAATAGGATAATCTTACAATTAACCTAAAAACTAATATAAAAATAATTAATTTATAATTTTGGATTATAATGTACAATTATTTTTATTTACTCATCTTTATTTTTGTGAAAGATAGTCTTTTATTTAATATTTTTTGAATTTGGAATTCCGTGAATGTAGTTGTTGATGAAAATTTATCCTCTTAATATATAAATTAAAAATTTCTAAAATTAACTTGAAAGTCAAAATCAAAATAAATCTATCAATAAATTACATTCATATAATTAACCATCTATTTATAAACCAGAAATCAAGTCTCTAAAACTTAGGAAGAGGGTATTACAGAACCTACATCATTCTGAGCTCTTCCAAGTTTTGCTGCGCTTGGCTCTTCTATGGAAAGACCTCTGAGATGAGTTGTCCCATGAGGCCTCCCATTGTAGTGATTCCGCCAATCCTCACCTCTGTTTGCAGTGCTTCCTTTGAGTATTGCCTCATCCCGAAGGTTCACCTTTGTGCAGTGCTTCCTTGGAGTATTACCTCATCCCGAAGGTTCACTTTTGTGCACATATTGAGTGCTTTCGGGAAATTCCTAGTGTGATGTGCCTCGGGGCATCCCTTCCACTTCTCTGCTGAACTTGGGGAAACAGCTCAGTTCGTACTCAAAAGCCAGAGGTTATCCAACAAATGTCAAGAAGCATCAACGTGAGAGCTATAAGGTGTACGTGAGAGCTATAAGGTGTCATGCCAGGGATAAATCTAGCTTTGTAAAATAAATATAAATTTACATTAACTTATCATTATTATATTTATTTAATCATTATACATTATTAATAATTAATAATTAAAAATATTAATTATGTTTTTTTGGTAATTTTACCAAGTTAAAATGTTTTAATTAATACTTATAAATAATTATTTTGTTTTATTTTATTTTTTAATGTAAGTTGATCCAATCAAAATGTTTAGATAACATAATAATACAAAATGTTTTTCGAGATTTGCACCTCTAGACAAAAAGGTTTAATCCATAAATCCTGAGTTAAAAGATGTATCTAGAATGGTGTAATTATTAATAATTAAAAACATGAATTATATTTTTTGTTTTATTTTTAATTTTTTAAATTAATTTTTATTTTTATGTAATTTCACCATGTTAAAATGTTTTAATTAATACTTAGAAATTATTATTATTATTATTATTATTATTTTATGTAAGAATCTAAAATGGTGTAATTATTAATAATTAATAATTAAAAACATGAATTATATTTTTTGTTTTATTTTTATTTTTTTAATTAATTTTTATTTTTATGTAATTTCACTCAGTTAAAATGTTTTAATTAATACTTATAAATAATTATTTTATTTTATTTATTTTTATTTTTATGTAAGTTGATCGAGTCAAAATGTTTAGATAACATAACAATACATCTCTTCCATATGGGGCTGAAGAGTGTCTCTTGGACCAAAAACGTAATTAACCAAAAAATTATAAAACATTTTGATTATGAAAAGATAAATGATTTTTGGGCATGTAGTATTGATGAGCCATGAAATTGGCCCATGATATTGTAACAAAGCCTATTTACACGTTAATAATTTCTATTGTAAAGTGAGAGTGAATATCCATGGTTAAAAATCTTGTTATATTGTAAATATTAATTTTTTATGTGCCTATTAATAAAATTTAAATATGGTTACAAAATTAATATTTTAATTTTTATGGTAAATAGATCTAGATTTATAATTACTATTTACATGTTATATATTTTAATGTGATGGAGGGTTTAAATATATCTCAAAAGTAATTATAATTTGTTTTCCTTTAGATTTAATTAAAAAAATTATAAAATTAAATTCAAACAAAATATTTTATAAATAGTTTATTGTGGAATGAGAAATAGTTTTTTGGCATGTGGTATTGACGATGGATGGTATTTGCCCATGGTATTGTAACAAAGTCTATTTACAAGTTAATATTATCTATGGTAAAGCGGTGTACATATCTATGGTTAAAAATATTGTTATTATGTGCTTATTAATTAAATTTAAATATGGTTACAAAATCATTATTTTAATTTATAATGTAAAATGGATCTTAACTCATAGCTACTACTTATATGTTATATATTTTTATGTGATATGTATATTATGATTTTCTATTATCTAAAAAGTTTCTCGTAATTTTATTAATGAAAACAAAATTACAATATAACAAATTGAATTTTATTATTTTTACAACATCTCCTTGCTCTATATTATATTTAATATTTTATTATTATTTAATTGAATGGAGATGTAAATGTTTACAAATCCTTTACATCTTATAAATTGAACATATTGAGCAAACATGTAAAAAAGTTTACATACTTTCTTGCATTGCAACTACACATCTCCTATATACTAGGTTGTGTAGCCACACAATGACAATTTGTTTTGATATTTTATATCAAATTTCATTATTTTAAAATTTTGGGTTTTAAAAAAAATATTTAAGTAATGAGTTTTTATTTTTAAATATTTATACATTAAATTGATAAAAGTTCATGAAAACAGATTAGCAAAATAGATCACATTCTCAACATAAAACAAATACTCCCTTTATTACTTTGAAGGTTTGCACAAGCAAATTAAAATTCCATATTTAATGTGTACAAAATTATAGGGTCCTCATCCATATTCGAGGCCAATTATATACAAAACAACATTGTAAATATGCTATACCCTATATCCCTTTACTAATACATCCATGCAAGAAGAGGAATCTAAGTATCATTTTCAACTTAAAGTAAAAATTGTTTAGATCTTGCTTTGGCCAATATAGTATGCAATTCTAATCTAACCATATATTTTGTTTATGTGTGTTACCCAAAATTTGTATGATCACCCAATTAGGATGATTTTACTACATTACTCTTTTTCATTGGAGACCTAGAGAAGCCAATTTCTCTGTAGCATGAAGAAAATACTACAAGAAAACCAGGGATGTCAGAATGAATAGAAAGGGTGGCAAGAGCTACAGATTCTGTAGCGTAATCAAAACTCTTTATGTTGGAGTTTTTGTGAAGAATGGTGGTATTGAAAATGGTGTCAATAGTGGATCTTGTAGTGATAAAAATATTGGCAATGAAGGTGATGTGAGAAATTCATGTTTTGTATTGATTCACAACATCAATCAATTACAAGAGGAAACAACTTTGTTAAGATCCACATATATAATTGACAACACAAGACAAAATTTGTTTTCTGATGGTACTTCTACAAAAGAAGATTTAGGAAAATCAAAATTAGAGTTACAAATTAACAGGGAAAGGAGAAAAAAGGAAACAAAACCTGATTTCTATTAAGGATTTGCTAGAGAACATGATAAAATGTTGGATGGAATGCCAAGAGAATTCACAAAAGAAATTCTTGGAAGAAATAGAGAAAAGAGTTTGGGACAGATGACTAGATTGAACAATGAAACTAAGCTATGTGCATAGGAGCATGCTCTTCAATCAAGCCGGGAGAAGGCCATTATTGAATTTTTGGAGAAACTCAGAAGCCAAAATTTTAAGTCGGATCCTGATCTCATAGCAACACCATCACCTCCTAAAGCTCACAAGGATGAGAATAACACTGAAAGAGGAAAACTTGACCTACATTATTGGAGGTGGCATAAGTCTGAAGTTTATGCATTTGTTCAAATTGAGAAGTGATATGGACCAAAGGTTCAGGGAATCAGGACCCAAGATAACATTATGTGAAGAGACCTCATCTGCAATGGTATGCATGGGCCAAGATGTATTGGGAAAATGCTCATTTTTTTCTCTTTCTTTTACACCTGTGAACAATGTTATTGATGATACTAGAAGCCCCAAAGGTATATGTACATGTTGACCCAAATGCAAATGTTATGGCACTGAACACAAGTTTTTTGGAGTGGATTTTGTAGAAAGAGGGGCCTGAGGAGTCATTACAACAAACGCATGAACCAAAGAGAACTACAAGGTGTTAAATGTTTGGAATGAGGATGGTAGGACCTAGTGATGAATTGCAAGAGAAACAAGCCAAATATTGTTCATGTGAGCTTGTTTGAATGCATGGAAATGGATAGCACACAAAAGATACAAAGCCATTATAGAAGAAAAATCTTGCAGGTTTTCAAGCCCATGATAGAGTTTCGAAAGTGTGTTATGAAAGGATTAGCAATAAAGGGTTAGTGGAGAATGCCATACTTATTTTGACATTGTGAACTAAAACTTCTAGCTTGAAGCTTTTAAAATATGGTGAAAATGGTCTATTGAATTGAAGTAAAGTGAACAAAATTTTCATGTGGATTTCTCTACCATATCTCTTTTGTTCAAATATTCAGGAAACACTTCAAATATTTAAACCCTAATGATACATATCTTTAGTTGTATATGTGTCAATTCCAGGGTTTCAATGTAAAAGGGTTGGTGTGGGAAAATATATCACAGTAAAATTATGTTTTCTTATGTAGTAATTATGATTTTTGAGATACATCCATGTCCTCATTTACTCTAAAATATCTCACCATAAATATCATTTAAGGATGTTCAAATTCTTTTTTGAAATTTTTTTCATTAGGGTTTCCATTTCAAGATTTAATCCAATTACAACCCATTGTTTAAGGAGGAGGTCTAAGTTTAGTCTAGGAAATCCTGTTTCAAGTTATTGTTTAACACATATATTTTAGTTGCAAGAACATTAGTCAAAACCCAAGAATTAAACAACATGTACACAGACTTGACATTGTACTTGGCTCATGGAAATCTTGCATTTTTGCAATAGGAAATGCACCCTACAAATATTCAAGCAACCACACAACCAATCTATGTGGGTAGTATTTATATTGGGGTACCTGACTGAATTAAACTAAAAATTATTTGTAGCCTAATCTAGCCATATATTTTGTTTCTATGTGTTGCCCAACATTTGTCTAATCACCTAATTAGGATGATTTTATTGCATTACTTTTTCATTGGAGACCCAGAGAAGCCAAGTGTTATGCAGCTTGGAGAAATCAATTTTCAACTCTTTTTTATTTTCTGTAACACTAATGAAGACTAGTCATACTAGGCATAACATAGAGACAAAATGGCCATCCAAGTTATTTTTAACCTTGAAGTTTACAACTTTAAGTTTGGATCCTTCCAGGAATTCAAGAGTAAGATGAATCATGTAGGTACTCTTATTCATGATAGTTGACATCGATATTACATCGTTGTGTGCTCAAGAATAATGTCCAACCTTGTCATTTTATAGTCATATATTCATCAAATATGGAGTTCTATATTCATGGAATGTCACTGATAGTGTAGCATGCATTAGAATCACATCCTGACTCTATTATTTTAATTTATGTGTAGTAATCTTGCAGATATGAGGTTCCACATAAGTGCAAATAAGTACAAGGAAAAATTTGAGAATATGTATACTTACAACAAGAAAACCAGGGATGGAAGAATGAACAGACAAGGTGGCAAGAGCTACAGATTCTGAAGTGAGATCGAAGCTCTTTATGTTGGGGTTTTTGTGAAGAATAGTGGTATTGACAATGGTGCTAACAGTGGAGCTTGTAGTGATACAAATATTGGCAATGAAGGTGATGTGATAATGTTGGAAGCAGTAGGAAATGGCTACATTGAACATGGAAACTAAACTATGTGCACAGGAGCATGCTCTTGAATCAAGTTGGGAGAAGACCATTACTGAATTTTTGGAGAAAATTAAAATGTTATGGCACTGAATGAATTTTTTTTGGAGTGGATTTTATAGAGAGGGGCTTGAGGAGTCATTGCAACTACTCCTCTTGTGCTTCAAACAATCATTTTAGTTTCCATTGCTGAAGATGGAGGAAAAACACACGAACCAGAGAGAAATGCAAGGTGTTAAATGTTTGGAATGAGGATGGTGGCTCACTAAGAGCCTCACAAGAATTTGATTTCATCTAAGAACATACATCCAGAGGAAGAAATATCAGTTCAGGCACTTTGACTACATCGTGGTTGAAATTTATATAGCTTTGTCCATATCCGAACAAGTAAACTACCTTTTTGTTGTAGAATCTATATTATGGCATTATTAGGCCTCATGTTCATGTTTGTCATGGGGACATTGATAGCAAAATACTTTTGGTACAAAGTCATAGGCAGTTGTCCACCTACAAAAGAAAGAGATATGAGTCGTAATTTCCATGCATTCATATGGGCATTGAAAAAAGTACTCGATTTGTAGTGAAATCTAGTAGGGGTCATCCCAAAAGTTGCAAAAACATTTGATGTGTGTGGATTTCAAAAACTAAGATGACACTTTTACTTGGAATGAAAGCTCAAGAAACAAAGTACTTCCCCCATTTCTTGGATGGTAAATTGGGTAAACCATTGGCCCTAATTCTAGGGCATGAAAGTTCAAGAAAGGAAACATAGTACTTTCCCACGAAATAAACCTTTGTCCTTGATTTTGGGGCATGAAATCTCAAGAAACGTATTACTTCTACACATTTTGTGGATGGTAAGTTAGGATAACCATTGACCCCGATTCGAGAGCCTTGCGTCAAGGGAATGGAAAAGAGTCAAACCCATGAGTAGAAATAGCTAGAAACAATATCAAAGAACTTCATATCTGGCTCTAGACCACTTGAGCTAACTCTTAGTCTCAAAAATTAAGATGACCTATTTGACATGGTACCCAAAACTAGTGATTTCATTTTAAACATTACTTGGATTGTATGCTCCAAATATCACATCTACAATGACTACTCTACCAGCTTCTATCGAATAGCCCACCCAAAGAATACCTAAATTTCTTTTATCATCCTTTGCAAATTTTATATCAAAAGGACCCCAGACATGATCACAAGAACTACAAGTCTCTCGAATGCAGCAGTAACTTGGGTTACCAGTTGTTTTTGTTCGCCAAGAAACAACAAACTTGTTTTGTATAAAGCATTGCCTCCAATGTCAAGTCTCCACCTTCTACTAACACTGCCACATCTATATTGCATGTAGTATGAATAACCCAAGCTATTAAACTATCATTTCCTTTGCATGCAACACCAATTCCTATAGAATTATTCTTACAAAGTTGATCATGTTAGAAACTTGAAGGATGTTTAAAATATTTGAGGCATTTTAAGCCATTCATTTTTTATAGATGTTTGTTTTCTTTTTCGATGTGAGAAAAGTCTCATTTCTATTTGTTTAGGAGAATTTCTTAAGGTGGTATGAGCTCTCTAGGATGAATTTGTATGCTATAATCTTATTGAAGTTGGAAATAACATAAAAAACCTCCTACTTTTAGCTATTGGTTTATGGAAGGAGTTATTCTTGGTTCTTCTTATTTTCTAGATTGTTTCCAAGAGAGACACGACCAATGGAAAGTGCGACAACATAGTCTTATTCCTACCATAGAAAATATTTGAAATCTTCCTTACTCTAGACAAAGATATTGAAAAATAAACCCCATACATAGTGTTGGAACTCATAGTTATTTAGTGCACATAGAACACCACCTAAAAATTCTATACTCTTGATCACAAAAACATAATTATGACAACATGCTAGATTTGACATAAAAACTGACTCAAAATGCACATACATTATCTTGAATCTCTTCTAACAAAAACTATTATCAATTGCATTGTGAATTAAAGTTGATATGATATTATTTGTTCTATGAAATGTTTGATTTAAACAATTTAGTTATAACATTGGGAATCATGTAGTTCATGATTTTTAATGAAGGGTATTTTCATAAATCCTTTAGAGTTAAGGTGTTGTGCATTGCCTTCATTTTGAACATATTCTAGAATACCAGTCTAGTTGAAATCTCCTTGAAACATAACATATTGTATACAAAATTTACTTCTTTTTTTATGCTATTGTTTCCTATGCTACCACCTTACGGTGTTTACATTGAAACATGTGGTGAAATTGCTAGTTTAGTTAATTTATGAGATGTATAATGAGATAATTGTTTTCATTTTTATGTCTTTTATATATTTTTAAGGGTTCAGATTTATCTCAAAAGTAGTTATATCCTTTATAGTTTTTTAATTAAATCGATTAATTAAAGAAAATGCCATATGAACTTGAGTTATTGTTTTTGGGCATGTGGTATTAGTAAGTCAAGGTATTGGCACATAGTATTGTAACAAAGTCTATTTACAAGTTAAAAATCTCCATGATAAAGTATAAATGAATCTACATGATTAAGAACCTTGTTACATGTTTTTTAAATGTATATATGTTTAACTCATATATTAATTATTTTTATAGTTAATAATAATAATTTCAAATAAAGTTACAATTTAGTTAATTTTTGTGATTTATTTTATTGTTGAAAATGTGAGATTTATAATGAGATAATTGTTTTCATACTTATCAACTTTTACCAACAATTTAATTTATATTGTTATTTTGGCTAGTGGGAAGTAATTGATGGTAACTATGTTATAATAAAAAAAACACTACACAAATATCCAAAAAACATATATAAATATCCAAAAAATATATATAAATATCACAACCATATCCATAATCTATGGAGAAATAATGTATGATATCCATAAATTATGACGTAAAATATGTGATAACTTAATATTTTTTTTCCCAGGGGAAAATTCACAATTTTCTATTAGTAAAGAAAATTACATGTTGTATATGCTTGAGTGACATACGCATATGTTGGGCCCATGGCCATCAAAAAATAGTTCTGTTAAAAAAACCATTATACGGTGGACTATAATCAATGTTGTAATAATATATACAGGATAGGTCTATATCAAAACTGAGACAAAAATATGCTACAAAATTAGGGCCTCTTGGCCCTCAAGTAGTGTTGATCTATGTATGATCGATGGTAGTACTGGAAGTGTTCATCACCCTGCTGTTCCTTTATGAGCCAGATGCCCCTGGGCTGGACCATGGCCTCCTTGGATAGTTGGTCGACAGCCTGATTGCGCTCCCTGTAAATATGTTGACAAGAAATATATTCAAATTGGGATTTAAAAAGAAATGCTTCATCCAATATATTTATGAGTTAATGCATTGTTGAACCAGTTTATGATGATTTTTGAATCCCCAAAGATTTGAAGATGTTTGCAGTCATGAGCAAGTGCAAAGTGGAGCAGGTGACGAAGAGTGATAAGTTCAGCGAAATTATTTGTGCCTGACCCCAAACCCAATTGTATGTGAAAGGTATGGTTTTCAGATTGGTGCAACAATATACCCCCTCCACATCCCTGTTCCTGAGCAACGCCATCGAAATAGGCCCATGATATACTGTGATTGATGACTTCGGTAGTCACTGTTCGAACAAGGGATGTATTATCATCATCCGGAATGTCATGGTATGCGGATAATATGTGGGCAATAGAAATAGGCTAGTTTATAGCTTTGTCTCTGAAGATATATCCGTTCCAGTTCAGCCATATGGACCAGCATAAAATCAAAGGAATATAGTGATGCTTTTTGTTTGAGGTCCCCAATTGCCAATGGTTCCAAGCTTCCACAATGTTGTTCCTGGACCATTGAGCACTTATAGATAGGGATGAGAGAACCTAAGTCCATAATTCAATAACCGAGCTGCAGTGGAGGAATAAATGGTCGTTTGATTCTTCCGCCTATTTTCATAATACACATCTGGAGGGACCGTGATATGACCTGTGCATGAGATTGGTACCTGTAGGTGTTTTGTTCTTCAAGATGTTCCACATGAGTAATTTGGTGCAAGGTGGGGCTTTAAGCTTCCATATGTGTTGCCACTAATCAGTGAGTACAGGTGGTGTAAGTGCGGCTTGAATGACAGGGTAACCTTCTTTGGGTGTATATATTCCATGCCCAACATGAGCCCAAATAAGTTCATTTTCCCCCTCTTTGATGCGAACATGGGATTCTAATAGAGCCTTTAAGTATTCATCCCATGCCTGGTGCCATTGAGCTGGGATGCCTAAATCCCCAGCCGATTTCCATGCTTGTGTGAAAATGGTGGAGTTCTCCATGTCTGCAATGGCAGCAAGCCTGTGTATCTCATTTTGTTTGAGGTGTTGAATGAGATCATGGGGGAGCCGATGCAAATTTCCACTGCCAGTCCACGGATCAATGCCAATCTCCACTGATTGACCATCACAGATGTGCTAGACTAAACCATTTCTAACAATAGGTAGAGCATGGAGAACAACTCTCCAAATTGAAGAAATTCTCGTTTTATGCCAAGTAGGAAGCCGGATCCAGTCCATGATCTGTAATGGCTAGATGTATTTGTAATGCACTACCTCTGTCCATAGACTGTTTGATGTGAGTATAAGCTAGCCCATTTTAGCAGCAAGTGCATGGGCGAAAGATGATAGATCTTTTAATCCCCATCCCCCCCACTTCTTTGGAAGAGCGATTTGGGTCCATCCCACCCAAGAAAATGGTTTCCCTTCCTTGTGTCCATTCCAAAGGAATTTGCAGCATAATTTTTTAATCTGAGCTAGGATTCCCTTAGGGATCCATGCTAATGACATCCAATACACCGACGTTTGCTCCAGTACCAATTTGATGAGTACTAGTCTCCCTACCCTTGATAGAAATCTATGGTTCCAATTGAGCAGCCTCCTTTCTATCTTGGCTACCAGCCATGACCAATCAACAATCTTGTACCCATGAGGTTTAATCCGGAAGCCAAGATATTTAAGTCCAGCCTCCAATTGAAGTCGATGATAGGGGAATTTCTGAGAGGCTGTCTGCATTTCCTGAATTGAGCAAGTAGAGAAAGTAATAGTGGATTTCATCCTATTGGGCTCCATACCTGTAGCAGCTGAAAAAAGTAACATGATATCATGGAAAGCAGTGGAGTCTTGGATACCTCCATTTAGAAAAATAATCACATCATCCACAAAAAGGAGGTGGGTAATGGTACAGTGATCAGTGATATTTAGACCAAGTATCCGCCCCTCCCTTCTGGCCTGGTGCATGAGTCGACTGAGCCCTTCCATAACAAGGAGAAATAGGAGAGGGGATAGAGGGAATCCCTACCTCAACCCATGCTCTGCATGAAAGAAATAGGAGGCAGAGCCATTTATGAGAACACTAAAAGATGCAGTTGTAATGCAGCTCATGGTCCAGGTGATAAATGATAATGGGAAACCCAAGTGAGTAAGGAGCATTCTGATGTATAGCCAACTAACCTTGTCGAATGCCTTAGATAAGTCAATCTTGAGAATGGTCCCTTTGAGCTTCTTCATCTTGATAGAGTGGAGGGCCTCTTGAGCAGTGCCAACTGCTTCATGAATTTGACGATTGTGTAGGAAAGAAAATTTCTCAGGAAGAATATGATTAGACAGAATGGGCTTAAGACAGTTGGCGATAATCTTAGCAATGATTTTGTATAGGAAATTGCAGAGAGAGATGGGCTTGAAGTCATCAAAAGAGCTGGGTGAATCCACCTTGGGAATAAGGGCGATAAAGGTGGAGTTGATAGCCTCGTACATATGACCAGTAAGTCTACATTCCTCCACCAGATTGAGCAGATCCTGTCCAATGATATCAAAAAAGGCAATATAGAATTCAATTGTCCACCCATCCAGCCCAGGGCTCTTATCTTTTTTAAACCATTTAATAGTGCCCTCTAATTCGCCCATGGAAATAGGTTTGACAAGATCCTCTAAGTTTTCTTGATCCACATAACGAGGGAATAACCCTACTATGTGGACAATTTCAGCTAAGGATGCCCTGGGGGGGTCTTGAAAAACTTCTGGAAGTGTGAATTCCCTAGGTGGGCCAGCTGGTGAAAAGAGGTGGCAAATTGTCTGTCTTCAGTGGGAATTTTCCAAATAGTATTGTTGGCCCTCCGTCCTTTGGAAAAATTGTGGAAAAAATTGGTATTATCGTCTCCAGCCTTTAACCAAATGGCCCTACTCCTGAGGTGCTAGGTTTCCTCACGGTCTTTTAGAATCTTGGCTCTATGTGACTCTAAATCAGTAAGGTGAGTTTTTGCAGCATCCGATATAAACCCTCTACCATGCTCATCTAGTAGATCCGCCATCTGTTGTTCAATGGTAGTGAGGGCTACTTCATCCCTGTCTCTTTTTTCCTTGGCCCATTTGATAGTAATTCTCTTGATCTCGAGTAAATTCTAACAAAATCCCTCAGCTATAGATCTCCCCCTGGATGGAGGGTGGGAATGCTAGAAATCCATGATCAACTTGATGTAGTCAGGGTTCAATAACCAAGAGGAATTGAATTTGAAAGGAGCCCTAGGCTTAGGAAAGGGCCCAGAGAGCTCAAGGAAGATAGGAGAGTGGTCGGAGATTCCACCCATACCAACCCATTGACGATAATTAGGAAGAGCCTGAATCAAATGTTCCTTTATGAGAAAGCAATCCAATCGCCTGGCTAATGCAGCATCTCCAGTCCTTCGGTTACGCCAAGTAGGCATCAATTTGTGCATGGGAACATCGATCAAATGGTGCTGCTCCATTAGATGAGCCATGGTGTCTGAAAGTGGATCAATCTGAGCATTACTACCCCAGGATTCCCCATATCCAATAGAGTAATTCAAATCCCCTCCTATGATAAGATTGTTATAATTGACAAGGGATAAATTAAGCAGATGAGACTAGAATTCAGCCCGATTGAGGTAGGGGGCATAGATATTTAATATTTTGATCTCCATCCCTAATTCAGAGGAGAATATGTCCATTCCAATCAATCCAGCTCCACCCCAGGTGGAGATAATCTTAATGGTGCGTGGATTTACAGCTAAGGAAATACCTCCAAATCTTCCGATGGCATCATGAGCATGGAAAGTCCAACCCGGCTTCAGGGAATGAAGAATAGGGCCGATCAAGTTAGCATTGGCAAAGGTTTCTTGCAGATAAATGATATCGATGGTCTCAGATTCCAACAACCTTCCGAGGCCATATTTTTTGGCAGGGCTTGCCAGGCCCCTGCAATTGAAGGATAACCATTTCATGATAGAAACTGATTGAGGGTATTCGATGCTCTAAGAACCCTGTCGAGTGTGGTTTGCCTACCCAAAGCCACATCCACCCTAGCCTGGATGATCGCCTTGGAGATGAAGGAATGTCTGCCTCTGGTGGACTTGGAGGATTTAGGAGGGGAAATCAACCCAATCCCAGATAGATCGGGTGGGTGGGATGCTCTTGACTAGAGATTGTATGAGTGTGAATGCCCTGAGGAGGTAGGAATATTCGCCGGGGGGTTGGAGGGAAGATTAGGAATGGAAGGCAGAGTGGTGGCGATAGTCGGAGGGTTCAAGTCCAGAGGGAAAGATAATGGGGACGATGAGATGCCAGGAATGGATGCAAATGCAACATGATGATGCATAACAGAAATAGTAGAAATAATAGGAGATGCAGTGCAGAGGAGAAAAAATGTACTAGATGATCGAGCAGTCGCTGCTACAGCCCTGGATCTCGTCATAGGTGGTGAAGGAGGCCTGGGAGAAATCAAAACAGGGATTTGAGCATCTTCGCAGACAATGTGACTTGGCCCCTGAGATCGTGAAGTCAACACTTCTGCAATAGATGGTTCTCCTGTGGTCGTTGCATCCGGAGCTTTGGTAGGGGAGCTAACAAGTTTAACCAAAGGGCATTCTTTGAATAGATGCCCCACCTTATGACACCTTCGGCAGTGAAAGGGCACACCTTCATAATCCAGGAGCTGAATTCGTGTGAATCTTCGCTAGTGCAGAGTAATCTATTCCTCCAAACCTTCCTTGATATCCAAATAAACCAAAATTCGAGCCATGGACTTGTTGCCGGTAGATTCATAGGACTTGTCAAAATCCAGATATGTTCCAAGAGCATTCCTGATGCGTGTAAAAATGTCCTTAGACTAGAAATGTAGGGGGAGGCCCAGTAACCTGACCCAAATTGGTCCAGCTCCCAACTGTTCACGCTCAGGATCGAATAAAGGGCTCCATCGCTTTAGCAGGATGAGAGCCATCTCAATGCCAATATCGCGACAGGACCCATGTTTTCTGTTCCTCTCTTGAAAAACTCAGTGCGAACCACCCTCGAGCCAAGGTAGTTACAGATGGGAGTTCCGTAAGGATATGCCCCCAAATTTCCATGACCCATTGACGAAGTCTGCTAGCAGTGTAGGCACACCCTCGAAACCTACCAACCAACAACAAGTTAGCTGTGTCCACCACCTCCACCATATGCACATCCACCCTGAAGCTGAGCTCCAATTGCTTGTGAGTGGACTTAACACACTTCTGTTTTTTGCTGGTCCGTGGAGCAATGGGATGTTCCTGAAGAGGGTCTTGTGAACCCGATGCGTGCCGCCGAGATATAGGGGTGTCGGTGCGAGGGTTGACAGCAGGAGTATCAAAGCACCCAGATGGGGATGAAGAGAGGCCAGTAGTAGCCAAGGAATGAGGCGGGAAATGTTGTGTGGCCGCTTGTGAAGGGGAGGCAAAAATAGAGGTCTATCCGGCCGAAGTAGGGTTTGAAGAAGGGGTAATCAGATGGGGAATGTCCGATGGCACGGAGTTAAAGGTATGGGACGGAGGTATGCAAGAAACGAGATAGTTTAGGGTTGTCAGTGAGAGGGGATGACAGTTGAGTCCCGACGATTTGATGGAGAAATCAGTGGACGAAATAGGGTGCGAAGAGGGTCCAGGGTCGAAATGGCAGTGTAAGTAATCCTGCGAAAATGGAGATACCGTGCGAAGAGGTCCGTTATCCGTCCGCACCAGCGTAGACTTAGGGCTTTTCCAGATGGACCCTTCGGGGTTTGGATCCTTCGAATAGTCAACCACATCGACATCCATTGCCGACAATCCGCAGACAACTACAACGACAACGCAAGAAAGTAGGGTAACAGGATGACAACGTAGGAGATATGGTTATGAGGTTAGGCTGTCAACTGTAGCGGTGATATCGGCGCAACATAAGGCGAGAGCAACAAGGCTTCCTACAACGTAAAAGATAGGGGATGCCCTAACCCTTCTCAGCTAGGGTTTCAGAGCTGTGCGACCGTGCCATTCCTTCATATCTTGCACCTTCCATAGGTGCAACTGTTGGAGATCAGTTAACTCAAATCAGTTATCTCAAATTATTTTCAGTTAAACTAGTTCCATATGATAGCATAATATTATATTGTGTAAATATTGCAACAAAACCTCTAAATTATAATGCATTTAAATGTTTAAAAAATATTTTTTTAATAATATTGAAAAAAAATAATTTACATCAATTTATAATAAACTAATAATAATGCTAGACAAAACTATACCATGACATATATAACCTTATATTTTGATTTAATACAAAATCAAACTCATAAACCATCGTGAGAATACCTTGGGCCTTTGAGAGGCTCATAAGCCACTTTAAAAATTCAAATTTACATTACACATGTAGTCCGAGCTAACAGTAAAATAGTGGGATACTCCCTCTTAAGTCCCCTGTCCCTGCAAGTGATTAGGCATGTACATTGTTTGAAATTGCTTGGCTTACAAGATACACGTGACCTTGAATTGGTGAATCGTCAAGAACGGAAAAAAAACTCAGTAGCTCCGCAACCAAATGTGAAAAACATTTGCTGACCTCATTTTGATGAATTCATGGCTTATGGTGGGTTGGGTGAGCTGTGTAGTCAATATTTATCTATTAATGTAGAGTGCAGTACACGGCATCTGTTATGTTTATGCAAGACAAAATTCAACAAGTAACATAGATTGGTCTCATGGACAAATAGCTCCAAAAATATTAGTTATCCTTGCAATTGGGATCCAATATATTTTAAGACTGCTCTAAATAATGGCGATGTGACACGTCATTATACCAGGCTGCCATTTTTGTAAATTAATCTAAGGCGACAAGTGGGCGTTATACGACCTCAGCCATCTCCATCTAGATCCGCAATGTTTGTCACATGCCAGCGTGGCCAAGCATTCGCATTTAATATATATTACAGACGCAGACAGATATGTCACTGCTTGTATATTTAAATCCATCTGTAAAGGTCGCTATCTGATTTTCGCAATTAGGCGGAGGCTGAAGCAACCAAAGTATTTGAATTGACCCCTAACGAAAAACAAAACCAAACTTACGAAGATCACATAATATACACGTTAAACACGTTTTAGGTCTGTAGTTCGCGCGCATCACTGGAAAGGTGCGGGAACGTCATACATTTTGCGGTCTCCATTCATACCAATGGAAAGATTAGTTGCATCAACCCCAGTTGTCACATTTATAGCTCTCACTGAAAAGGTAAAGATTTATGAGTGACTTCTTCGGAGGGAGAAGAAGCGCAGGTCAGGCTCGAAGTACGAGGGTAGGGTATATCTCTCACTCAAAAGGTAAAGATTTATGAGTGACTTCTTCGGAGGGAGAAGAAGCGCAGGTCATGACCGAAGTAGAGGGACTGTTCAGCATTTTGGAGTTGGACAATGAAATGTTACAAATAACTCGACTTCGAATGCCGCATGGAGTTCATACCAAGTTTGAATCTCCTGCTAGGAACTATAATAGCATTTTCTTAGTGGAAGAAGAATAATTCCAGGGAGTGGTTTGGAGTCTGGACCGGTTGAGATAATCTCCTCATCATTTTAGGTTTTTCTTTTCAAAAGGGCTAAAATAACGCACTCAAACACGCTCACTTCAGTTGGTGAAAGAGAGTCGGTTTTGGGGGCTCATCAATGGTGGCAGTAAAGATAATTAATTAAATTTAAACCTTTTTTTTTAAAGTATTTCATATGTTTTTTTGCATGTGGAAATGATAAGAATTAAGGGTGTGGAAAATGAGATTGCATATAAATATTTGTTTTGGTAAAAAAAATATAATTATTATCTTTATTGATACTTGTATAAAGATAAGTAACTTGGTAAAGAAAAAATTTACATGAGAAAGACCAAGAAGTCAAGATAAAAAAATTTAGGAAGTAACTTGGTAAAGAAAAGCTTTACATGAGAAAGACCAAGAAGTGGAGATAAAAAAAAACTAGGATGGATTGTAGCAACTCATTTTCTCACCATGCAAAATGAGACGAGTAATAAATCTTTTGAAAATATAATAACCTATGCATAGATTAAATGCACAGAGATACTATAAGTCATAGGAATCTTCTTTGGAAAGAATATGGAATATGGTTTTCTTGTGCTTGAAAGATAAGTCATAAGTCAATTGTCTTAATTCCTCTACAAGAGTTTGCAAAAGTTATTTGTTTTGGTGGGTAAAACAATAAATTATTTGTGTGTTGTATATTGGATACATTGATTTAATTGCATTGTTTAATGCATAAAAGGTTAATATTATTATTATTTCAAAACAAAGGTTAAGAAAGGTTGATTATAATACTTTCTTGAAAACAAAAATGCATGAGAAGTTTCTGCATAAAAGATAGAGAAACTATGTTAGGTTCTTGAAAATAACCATGAGAAAATAACACATATGTATAAGTATAGAAACAATAGTTGATTACATGCATGGATTTGTAGAACTATTGTGTTATATATTTTAAAACATAACATGAATGTGTGTGAAGAAAATAATAACTATTATGTTAATCTTTGAAAGTAAAACAAGTATTATGTTAATCTTTGAAAGTAAAACAAGTAATTACTTGCAATAAATGCACTAGCTTTCATTTTTAAAATACATAGATGCGCATGCAAGAAATAATGACTAACACATTAGTTTTGTTTTAGAGCAACACATGTCTTTGTGCATACACTAGATTTTATAAATAACTCTATTTTGGGAAAGATGCTTTTTGAAAAGGGATTTGCATTTGCATGCACGATATCATGTTAAAATAACTCTATCTTGGGAAAGATACTTTTTGAAAAGGCATTTGCATTTGCATGCACAATATCATGTTTTCCCTTAGAAGGGGACATTTATTTTTATGTATAATAATAATATCTATTGTATTGGAAAGATTACTTAGTTAAGGGGCTAGCTCTCTTTGAATATGTTTTTTCCCTTAGAAGGGGACATGTATTTTTATGTATAATAATAATATTTATTGTATTGGAAAGATTACTTAGTTACATGCACAAAGAAGAAGCTAAGGGGCTAGCTCTCTTTGAATATGTTTTAATCTAATTACATGCGCGAAAAATAAAGATAAGTTGCTAGTATCCTTTAAATGAAATGGATGGTTACAATGATTTCCTTTGGATATGAATGTGTGCAATGTGTGCTCATGGTAATTATTTTCACATGCTTGATAATTATCTTTTTAAACATGTACAATGTTGTTCGAAGAAGCATGTTGTTATATTTTATTTACATCTCATTTATGCACATGAATAGATGTTAAAGGATCGCTTTTAAAGGCTAATTTTTGATTGACTATGACTCATGATTGACTATGACTCTATCTAATTCATCCAGGTGGCTCTAAAGACACACATAGGACAAATAGGGCTTATGGAAGCTCGAAAATAAAATTGATCAGAATGATTTCGAACTAGGACCAAAGCGTAGATCTCGTCATCCTGATCGTGGTAGTGTGAACGGTTTGTCAAACCGAGTCCGTATGTGAAAGTTAGGAGTAGTCAAAGTTTAGGTTGACTTTGGTGACTAGGCAAGCTTAAGGAACCTGCAATTTGGACAAAATCCAGTGACCGGATTCCAGCCAACCTGGGCCAGATTCTGGGTGAAATTGTTGCCTCGTTAAAAAGACTCCTTCAATCCAAATTTCAGATTTTCAAAAACGACCATCTTGTTTTTTTAAAACAAAAAAAATTAATTTTGGGGTGGCGGGCCACCAACCCCGCCACCCCCACATATCCAAATATTAAAATATATTATTTTATGGGCTGACGGGCCATGACCCCCGCCGGCCCTCCCTCAACCCTGCAACCTTAACAAAATTGTGTTAAAAAAAAGTGGCTCGGTGGCCATCACCCCGCCGAGCCCTCCAACCAACACCAGACTATATACATGGTATTAAATGGGGTGGGCACGGGCCACCTCTGGTGAACCTGAACCACACCCCTAAACTTGACCACATGCCACGAGTTAATGCAGGGCCGACCGCATGAACCACGTTGAACGTACCACCAAAACACAACTTCCCCCAAACAATTAATGTGCCATTTTTGAAGTGCGGGAGGCATGGGGCGGGCCGCCCAATGTGGACCCGACCCCCATTTAAATACATGTGGTTTAAATTTTAAAACAAAAAATGTTTAAACAAGGAGGGGGCCAGGTTTGACCACCCGACCTCCTCCACCTATTTCAGTTCCTTTACCAATCTGCCCAAATGGATTTGTTGGTAACTCCACTTGAAAAATGATATAAACTTTCATTTTGCACAGTGCATGGGAGGCAAATGGAGGAACTAGGAGCAGGCACGGAAAATGAGGCAGAGTTAATTTTTTTAATTAATTTTTATGCAGGTGGAACCATGACTGAGAAAAATTTCTAGGAGGGTGAAATTTTGGCAGTGTCCAAATCAGACAAACATTATGTCGATCTTACACCTCTCGGTGATAGAAACCCGATGGCGCAGTCAATTTCCTGATCTGATCTGTCGATTTACTGAGGACTCGGAGGAGGGAATCTTTGAGGAATCTAAGGGGAATCTAAAAGATTCTTTGAGCCCCAGATTCTCACATTCTCATAATTCAAAAATTTAACAGTCGATTTTTCACTATTCGATGCCATAAATCTGATGGTGTGTTCAAATTTTCCATTTTCTCATTCTATTTTTTAGCCACTTTTCTAAGTGGATTGCAGGTGTTAGCATTCATGTGCGAGCAATCATTTCCATGCGATTCGATGCCGTGAGATCGATGGCCCGAACAACTTCAGCAGTTTGACATCTGCTTCTTCCGATGGCCCCTGGATGTGAGGTATATGCAGTGTGTTCATGTACTTCTTTTTCTATGCATTTTGCTGCACAAATCCCTGTTTGATGTTTGATGTGGGACCTTGTTTCTTACTTGTTTTCATGATTCTTGCTTGATGTGATGCAGAATCATCTGTGTGATGTACTTTTTGTCATGATCCATCATGTTTGTTTGAGATCCCTTTGTCGTCATGTTGATGGGATACTCATGTTGTTGCCATGTATGTTAGCATTGAGATCCCTTTTATGCCATGTTGGTGGGATGCTCATCATGCATGAGTTTGTGTCATACTGATAGGAATCCTTTTGACTGAGAGTTCTTGTAGCGAAACATCTCTTGGAGCCACTCTTGCCTGAGGGCATTTTCCTTGTATGATAGCGACATCACCTCTTATGTACATCATCACGATTGACAACAATTAATGTAGCAGCCTACACCATCTTGACACCGGGGCCCGGAGACGTAGTACCTCTTAGACGAACTCCATTATCAATGGCTTATGTTTTCATGTGCTGATGATTGTCTTGTTCGTCTTCTTTATAGCATGTAGATGTATTCATTTATGTTCTTTTAAATATGCAATTTAACACATCACGAAAGTAAAAGGTCTTGGAAGGGTCCTTTGTCACACCCAGACCTAGATCAAGTGGTCTTTGCGTGGATGTGAATTGCAGTGTGAACAATGGAATGTGCAGCGACAAAGGATGAAAAAGCGGTGTACGAGACCATGCTCAAAATTTCCCAAAGAGTGGAAATAATGTATGAAACTCTACAGAAAGAGATAGATGAAAAGGAGCAATTGCAGATTCAGTTGCAAGCCACAGAAGAGGCCTTGGAAGAACTGAAGCACAACAACCAAAGTCTTCAAACAGATAACGCTGAATTGAAGATGCTTCTACATGAAGATAAAGAGGAGAAACATAGTTTGCTACGACAACTGCAAGCTAAGGACAAGGCCTTGGAAAAGCTGTAGTGTGACCTATGTGAGGTAAAAAGTAATTCTCTGAATTCATGTATGTGTCCTAATGATGATTTCGCTGTTTTTGAAAATCATATCACAGGAATTGGCTCCAAACTGTTGAAGAGAATGGGGCATGAAGGAAAGGGCTTGGGCATTAATGGCCAAGGCATTGTCAACCCCATCAAAGTGGAGGATTTACCCCGTTAGACAGGACTTGGGTATGTATGAAAGGAAGTTGGGAAATGCACCGAGATAATTAGTGAACCACTAACAATAGATGATGAGAATCCCTCATCAGTTCATTCCAAATCGATAGAGTAGGTAAAAGATGTTGATTTCCTGTCAGTTTCATCTTCACATAATATGATTTTTGTTGGAGATTTGGAGATCCCAATTGCAGGGACAAACATGAGCCTCCTTACCAGGACGAGGCACGAAGAGGAAAAAGAACTTGGCGTTAATAACCAAGGCATAACTCAACCATTGGAGGCCGTGTAGAGACCTCAATTTGCAGGCTTGAGATACACCGAGCGAGAATGCTCAAAGGTGTCATATGCTTCCAAGACATCATAGAAATCATCAAGGAAAGAGAATGATGGGAACACATCCCCATCATCCCATGACAGTTTCCATTGCAGGGAAAGAGCTGAGGCAAGTTCTCATCGCCATACTTACACTAGAGATAGCAAGGGAAGGTATAACCACTCTTGACATTCGAATGTTCATTTCGATTATAATAATGTTGTTAATGATGAACGTAAAACATGGCATCAAAAGACATGTACCTTTTGTGGATTACATAACCATACATTTTCTATGTGCTGAAAAGAATGGCAGCACACAAAAGGATGAGGCGTGAAAGACCCTCTCAATAGCATGTAAAGAAACATGTTAAGCATATCTGGAGGAAGAAGATGTATTGCGGTCATTGCGACAGAAGTGGCCATCAAAGAGCCACATGTTGGAGGCTCCATCCAGAGCAGCGCCTTAAAGACAAAGTGTCGATGCATGAACCAGGTGAAGCGATTGTTTGACAAGCAAAGCCACCATGGGGGTTGACCCATTCACATTGATAAGTGAAAATGGTTTCTAAAAATGTTGTCTTCTCATGGTCGTGCTTTTGTAAATCATTTGTTGCATTTTAAAATGTAAAAGTGATGATGTGTTTTCCATCACTTGTTCAGCAAAAATGATGTCTGGTCTTATTATGTGTTGCATTTTACACTTTGAAAGTGATGTTGTGTTTCCATCACTTGTCAAAGCAAAAATAGTGTTTGGCCTTATCTTTGTAAATCATGTGTTGCAATGATGATGAGTTTTCCATCACTTGTTGAAGTAAAAATGATATGTTGGCCTTGTTTTCATAGCTGGGTTATTGTTTCCATTTCAATGCAAACTTGACCATTGAGTATGTGTTAGAAACTCATGGCAAGTGTGGGACGCTTGGGTCATTAGTTGGTCATGAAAGTCAAGCATGTAATTTGCAAAACAATGTACTACAGTTTGCAGAGTTTGCAGGTGTCGGTTCATCGCTTAAGGCTCTGTATAACAAAGGTGAAGGAGATGGAAGCGAGACCTTTCAGGACGCTTGTAGTGCAGACAAGGTACAAAGAAGTTGCAGATTATTTTTCATGCTTTTGGAGGACAAAAAGCTCCTTAGTGGGGAGGATTGATCTAGGTGGCTCCAGAGATACACACATGATAAAGAGGGCTTATGGAAGCTTGAAAATAAAAGTGATCAGAATGATTTCGAACCAGGACCAAAACATAGATCTCATCGTCCTGATCACAGCGATGTCAATGGTTCGTCAAACCTAGTTCGTATGCGAAAGTTAGGAGCAGTCAAAGTTCAGGTTAACTTTGGTGATTGGGAACGCTTTAGGAGGCCACAATTTGGACAAAATATGGCCACTAGATTCCGGCCAACCTGGGCCAGATTCTGGGCAAAATTGTTGCCTCGTTAAAAAGACTCCTTTGGTCCAAATTTCGAATTTTCAAAAACGGCCATCTTGTTTTTTTAAAACAAAAAATATATAATTTTGCAGTGGCGGGCCACCAACCCTACCACCCGCACATATCCAAATATTAAATATATTATTTTATGGGCTGATGGGTCATGACCCCCGTCAGACCTCCCTCAACCCCGCAACCTTGACAAAATTGTATTAAAAAAAAAGTGGCTCGGCGGCCATCACCTCGCCGAGCCTTCTAACCAACACCGCACTGTATTAATACATGGTATTAAATGGGGTGGGCACGGGCCACCTCCAGTGGACTCGACCCACACCCCTAAACTTGACCACATGCCATGATTTAATGAGGGGCTGATGGGGATTGAACCCACTCGGCCCACATGGGTCGGCCCCCACCGGGCGGCCCCATGAACCACGTTGAACGTACCACCAAAACAAAACACCCCCCAAACAATTAATGTGCCATTTTTAAGTGGGGGAGGCATGGGGCGGGCCGCCTAATGCCAATCCGACCCCCATTTAAATACATGCGGTTTAAATTTTAAAACAAAAAATGTTTAAACATGGAGGGGGTGGGGTTTGACCATCCAACCTCCTCCACCCATTCCGGTTCCTTTACCAATCCGCCCAAACAGATTTGTTGGTAACTCTGCCCAAAAAATGATATAAAATTTCATTTTTCATAGTGCACGGGAGGCAGATGGAGGAACCAGGAGTGGGCATGGAAAACGATGCAGAGCTATTTTTTTTAAAATTAATTTTTATGCAGGTGGAACCATGACTGAGCAAAATTTCTAGGAGGGTGAAATTTTTGTAGTGTCCAAATTGGACAAACTTTATGTCGATCTTACACCTCTCAGTGATAGGAACCCGATGGAGCAATCAGTTTCCTTATTTGAGTAGCCTATTTGTAGAGGACCCGGAGGAGGGAATCTTTGAGGAATCTTGGGGGAATCTAAAAGATTCCTTGAGCCCCAGATTCTCACTTTCTCAGAATTCATAAATTTGATAGTCGATTTTGCACTATTCAATGCCACAAATCTGATGGTGTGTTTAGATTTTCCATTTTCTCATTCTATTTTTTAGCCACTTTTCTAAGTGGAGTGCAGGTGTTAACATTCATGTGCAAGCAGTGATTTCCATGTGATTCGATTCCATGAGATCGATGGCTCGAACAACTTCAGCAGTTTGACATCTCGTTCTTCTGATGACCCCTGGATGTGAGGTATATGCATAGTGTTCATGTACTTCTTTTGCTATGCATTGTGGTGCACAGATCCCTGTTTGACATTTGATGTGGGATCTTGTTTCTTACTTGTTTTCATGATTCCTGCTTGATGTGATGCAGAATCATCTGTGTGATGTACTTGTTGTCATGATCTGTCATGTTTGTCTAAGATACCTTTGTCGTCATGTTGATGGGATACTCATGTTCTCACGATGTATGTTTGCATTGATATCCCTTTTATGCCATTTTTGCGGGATGCTCAACATGCATGAGTTTGTGTGATACTGATAGGAGTCCTTTTGACTGAGAGTTCCTGTAGAGGAACATCTCTTGGAGCCACTCTTGCGTGAGGGAATTTTCCTTGTATGATAAAGACATGACCTCTTATGTACATCATCACTATTGATAGCACTTAATGCAATGGCCTACGCCATCTTGAAACTGGGGCCCAGAGATGTAGTCCCTACTGGACGAACTCTGTTATCAATAGCTTATGTTTTCATGTGTTGATGATTGTCTTGCTCCTCTTCTTTAAATTATGTAGATGTATTTATCTATGTTCTTTTAAATATGCAATTTAACACATCACGAAAGTAAAAGGTCTTGGAAGGGTCCTTTGTCACACCCAGACCTGAATCACTAATCATGTTACCAAAGCTTGTTGATGACAACAATGACAGGAAATGATGGTTGTTTGTGCCAAAGACAGATTATGTCTAACATTGTGGTAGATAAAGAACTAACAGTCCATGCTCATGAGTACGAGTTGCAGGGTGGTACATTGATGGAGCAATCATGCCACAAGGGTATGTAGGTAAATGGTTTCATGACAATTGTAATAGATTTTAGCTAGGTATGTGGTATTTTAGAGATATTTCATTGTAATATTTTATAACAATGGATAAGGTATGGAATCTCTTATAATCCATTGAGTGAGGGGTGAACACCCTCACGAGCGTTACATAATAAAACTAAACGTTTTCTGGTTTTCACCCGATGGGGTTTCCAGGGTATATCGATGTTCAATGATGTGATTGATTATTGTGTGAGTTTTATGATGTTGATTCCTTATCTGATGTGATAATCATAATGTAAAGTATGTGATTAATTAATATGGTTAAGGGATTCATGAAATGGATGCAAGGTTCATCAGACAATTTATGTTAATATACTACAATAGAACTACAATAGTGATTGTTAATGGTTATGTAACTTATTGTCTTCTATTGAAAGTTACTTTATGTACTAATGAACATGCTATCTAATGGTTAATGAGGATTGTGGAGTAGTGATTTGGATAATTACTTGTGGGTAATTTGTGTAAAAAAATTCTAACTCCTTGCATTCTCATGTGAGGTTATTGGGGTATGTTACAAGTGGTATCAGAGCTAAAGGTTGTAGCACTGGTGCCTTTGGGAATTTTTAAGCAGAAAGGAAATCGAGGTATGTTACTAGTAAGCATCAAATCAGGTATGAGTCTAACAATATAGATATTTATTTATGCAGTACACTACTTTTGACATGATATGTGTGATTCATGTTTATAACTACATTGAATAGTAAGTAATAAAGTTTGTTGCAAAACTATGTTCATGACATTTGAATCCTGATGAGGATAAAAGACAATAAAACATTTGTCACACTTATGAAAAATCGTGAACACTCACTAAGGAAAGTGACAATCAACTACCAACTTTTTCAAATATGGAAATATTAATGAGACATTTAATGAGCATGGCTTTTAATGAGTGAATTCATGAATGTAAAATATGGGGAACATCCTTCAATAGGATGATACTTTTAATGAGTGAATGCATGAATGTAAAATATGGGGAACATCCTTGAATAGGACGACAAAGTGTTTTAAAAGGACATTAGAAGAACCCCTTTAGATATTGAAAATAAACAATGAGTCAAGTAGTGAGACTTGATTGTAATAACTAATTGTTGATTAAGTTTTGCCATGACTGCATTAAGATGGTTGGTAGTTGTGATTGGTTAGTGTTGCATGACTAACTAATAAAACTTATATGCATGAATTGAATTTGATTTAAGCTTATTACAATTTGTAAACAAGTAATTATTGTAGTTACTTCATGTATCGATTTGTTAATGACAATACACTATGGAAATTGGAAATGATTTAGAATGTGAATACTTTTTAAATGATGCATATTTATGACTAACGTTGCTGATGGGATTAAGTAGTGGTAGCTTAATGGCCACAAGAAAACTTGTCAAGGTAAAATCACATTGCAACCGTAAATTAGAAAGTATAATGTTATATGATATGCATGATTGTGTTACTTGGAAAATCAGAATGAATATGACATGTATGTTTCTTGTCAATCTAGATATTGTGGACCCATGTTGAGGGTTAAGTATAAATCCATGGTGTACATGAATGTTTCTTTTGTTAATGATAATGTGCATATGGTTCATTATGTAAATTATTGTGGAAAAGAGTACTAAAAGATAAATTTAACATGCTAAACAGTTGTCGACAATTGTGAAAGGCCATGAGGCCTTGGGTTGATGGTGGTTGCTTGCTTGGAGGGGTTGATGGAACTTGCCTGCCTGGATTTCCTCTCCTTAGAGATAAATGATCTCAGTAAGGGAAAAGAGTTGCCTAAGATGGTGAAGAGGGTGAAAAGGCCGAGGCAACTCTGTTGATTTGGAGCCTGTTGGAGGAGGCCCAAAATTCCTCATAGATGGGACGTTGTCAGAGGAATAGGTAGGACGCTACAAGAGGAATCTTATATTGGACCCTATGTGGTCATTAGAATTCTTGAGCTGGTTGGCCAGTGGAATTCCATGTTAGACCTGGTAAGGTCTCTGTCAACGAAACTGTCTGGATGTGAAAATGACTCCATCTGGTTGTGGAAACCAGTTCCCATGGGTTGGGAAGATCATTCCTTTGCCATTATGGTTCTCGTAGGAGAACACATTAATTAATTAGTTATGTGTGTGTTAAAAATGAATTTTATATATAGTTGTGTAAAATATGTTATGCAAATTTAACACGAAAGGAGCTTAGTGCTCAATAAGGAGTTATTGGAATTTTAGTTCCTTTATTGTATTACCAATCTTGTGAACATCTTAGTAGGGGCTAAGACAATTTTCACTTGGTGTAGTTATTGACTATTTTGATGATTAGAGTGTTAGTGCTCTCTAAGTACTTGTAAAAGTACTGTGATTTGAATATCCCCTGACATTGCATAATTGATTGGTAGTTAAAAGTATTTCATTTTCTTGAAAATGGTGTTACTAATGCGATTGAATTTGTTAGTCATATATTACAAGGTACTCGCCATGAAGTGCAGATGGGCTGTCAAACCTTCCTGCAAGAGACCATGAGTTCCAAGAGTAATTGGTAAGTAATGGTAACTTGGTATAGAGATTTTGTTTTGCATCTATGAAGTTGAGTAATGGTCAAGTGATGAAAAGTAGAAATTGAAATTGTTGTAGCTATAAATGCTTATGATTATTGATAAAATACTATTAAATGATAATTTTTGGTGTTTCTAGATAGGTGTCATATGTAAAAGTTAATGATGAACACCGAGGATGGTGTTCTATTTAAGGGGGGGAGTATGTAATATACCCAACCATTCTACGTGACATCTAATTAACATAAATTAAATTATTAACATACTTCCAATTTGTTCATGCCAAGAACCTGTCACTGTTTTGAAAATAGTTTGGAACTACCATGAATCAAGAATTCGTTATGGAATGAAAAACAAGATTACCACATGGTAATGTTAAGGAATAAAAAAGAAAATAAAAAGGAAAATTAGTGCGATGAATAAAAGGAAGTTGGGGTTTTTGATGCCGGAGGGAGAGACCCGATAGAAGAGCCCATTACGACGAGGGTATAGCTCTCACTGAAAAGGTAAAGATTTATGAGTGACGTCTTCTGAGGGAGAAGAAGTGCAGGTCATGCTCGAAGTAGAGGGACTATTCAACATTCTAGAGTTGGATGATGAAATGTTAGAAATAACTCGACTTCGAATGCCGAATGGAGTTCATACCAAGTTTGAATCTCCTGCTAGGCACTATAATAGCATTTTATTAGTGGAAGAAGAATAATTTCAGGGAGTGGATTGGACTGGTCGAGATAATCTCCTCATCATTTTAGTCTTTCTTTTAAAAAAGGGCTAAAATAACCAACTCAAACATGCTCACTTCAGTTGTCATGAAAGAGAGTCGGTTTTGGGGGCTCATCAATGGTGGCAGTAAAGATAAGTAATTAAACTTAAACTTTTCTTTAAAGTATTCCATATGTTTCTTACATGTGGAAATGATAAACTTTTCTTTAAAGTATTGCATATGTTTCTTGCATGTGGAAATGATAAGAATTAAGGTTCTCATCTGGATATAAATATTTGTTTTGGTATATATATATATATATATATATATATATATATATATATAATTATTATTGCTATTGATACTTGCATAAAGATAAGTAACTTGGTAAAGAAAAACTTTACATGAGAAAGACCAAGAAGTCAAGATAAAAAAATTTGGATGGATTGTAGCAACTCATTTTCTCACCATGAAAAATGAGACGAGTAATAAATCTTGTGGTGTTCTTGGAAAAAAATCACAATGGTTTTGTGCTTAGTCATGGTAAAATATTTCCATGGTGTTGGTAAAGATTAGTTATTTAATAAATCCATGCAAAAGATTCCCATGGATTCTCATGCGTAAGAGAGTTCTTTTGAAAATATAATAACCTATGCATAGATTAAATGCACAGAGATAATATAAGTCATAGGAATATTCTTTGGAAAGAATATGGTTTTCTTGTGCTTGAAAGATAAGTCAATTGTGTTAATTCCTTTGCAAGAGTTTGCAAAAGTTACTTGTTTTGGTGGGTAAAACAATAAATTATTTGTGTGTTGTATATTGGATAGTTTGATTTAATTGCATTGTTTAATGCATAAAAGGTTAATATTATTATTATTTTAAAACAAAGGTTAAGAAAGGTTGATTATAATACTTTCTTGAAAACAAAAATGCATGAGAAGTTTCTGCATAAAGGATAGAGAAACTATGTTGGGTTCTTGAAAATAACTATGAGAAAATAACACATATGTAGAAGTATAGAAACAATAGTTGACTACATGCATGGATTTGTAGAACTATTGTGTTATATCTTTTAAAAGAGAAACATGGATTTGTGTGAAGAAAAGAATAAGTATTATGTTATATCTTTGAAAGTAAAATAAGTAATTACTTGCAATGAATGCACTATCTTTTGTTTTAGAGCAACACATGTCTTTGTGCATACACTATATTTTATAAATAACTCTATCTTGGGAAATATGCTTTTTGAAAAGGGATTTGCATTTGAATGCACGCTATCATGTTAAAATAACTCTATCTTGCAAAAGATGCTTTTTGAAAAGGGATTTTCGTTTGCATACACGATATCATGTTAGCTTTCCCTTAGAAGGGGACATGTATTTTTATGTATAATAATAATATCTATTGTATTGGAAAGATTACTTAGTTACATGCACAAAGAAGAAGCTAAGGGGCTAGCTCTCTTTGAATATGTTTTAATCTGATTACATGCACAAAAAATAAATATAAGTTTCTAGTATCCTTTAAATGAAATGGATGGTTACAATGATTTTTTTTGAATATGAATGTGTGCTCATGCGAGAATGATCATAGTAATGTGGTAATTATTTTCACATGCTTGATAATTATCTTTTTAAACATGTACAATGTTGTTAGAAGAAGCATGTTGTGATATTTTATTTACATCTCATGTATGAACATGAACAGATGTTAAAGGATTGCTTTTAAAGGCTAATTATTGATTGGCTATGACTTTATTTAATCATGTTACCAAGGCTTGTCGACGACAACAATGACAAGAAATGATGGTTGTTTGTGCCAAAGACAAATTATGTTTAACATTGTGGTAGATAAATAACTAACGGTCCATGCTCATGAGTACGAGTTGCAGGATAGTACACTAATGGAGCAATCATGCCACAAGAATACGTAGGTAAATGGTTTCATACACTTGTAATAGCTTTTAGCAAGGTATGTGGTATTTTAGAGATATTCCATTGTAATATTTTATAACAATGGATAAAGTATGGAATCCCTTATAAGCCATTGAGTGAGGGGTGAACACCCTCACGAGCGTTTAATAATAAAATTAAATGTTTGTTGGTTTTCACCCTACAGGGTTTCCAGGGTATATCGATGTTCAATGATGTGATTGATTATTGTGTGAGTTTTATGATGTTGATTTCTTATCTGGTGTGGTAACCATAATGTCAAGTATGTGTTCAATGATGTGATTGATTATTGTGTGAGTTTTATGATGTTGATTTCTTATCTGATGTGATAATCATAATGTCAAGTATGTGTTCAATGATGTAATTCATTATTGTGTGAGTTTTATGATGTTGATTCCTTATCTGATGTGATAATCATAATGTCAAGTATGTGATTAATTAATCTGGTTAAGGGAATCATGAAATGGATGCAAGGTTCATCAGACAATTTATGTTAATATACTACAATAGAACTACAATAGTGATTGTTAATGGTTATGTAAGTTACTGTCTTCTATTGAAAGTTTATGTACTAATGAACATGCTATCTAATGGTTAATGAGTAATGAGGATTGTGGAGTAGTGATTTGGATAATTACTTGTGGGTAATTTGTGTAAAAAATTCTAACTCCCTACATTATATAACAAGAATATTTAACTTACATAAAATCACGTGAACAATAGAAAAATACTTTTAGAGGCACTCTACAACTTAGTATGGAAGAGCTGTCAACATTACAGTTAGAAATATTAAAACAAGTAACATTACATTTAAATATATTAAAACCAGCATAGATCTATCTTAAATATAGATCTAACATGACCCAAGAGGGATCCAATTTCTTCATGTGATTCTTTTTTAGTATGAGCCAACATTATTAAATATTTTGTATAGTTATTTAATTTTTTAATTTTTAGATTTTTAATTTTTTTTTTTTTTTTTTGGACGACATGAACAAAATTTCAACTTTTATGACGGACAGACACCCTTACACCCTTGCATATCATACTGGGCTATAGAATGAGCCTCTTGGCTCAATAATATTTTAAATTAATACAATAAAAATAGTAATAATAAAAGAAATTAATGTTGGCATTAATTAAAATACTTTAATGATTTCCTTTTAGTGTGAAGAAGAAATGCAATTTCTCATTACCTACTTAATAATATGGAGATGAGTAAAAAAAAATCATTTTGATTTTACTTTTTTTAGTACTAGAAAGAAATGTAATTTCTTCAGTTCTTAATATGGAGATGACAAGCAATAATATTATTGATATTACATGACATGTAATTCATTGTACATTTAGTTGACATGTGATATTTAAAACAAAAATATATTAATAATAAAAAATATTTCCTATTTTTTTTTTTCACAACATGAAATATTCATCGAGAGAAATATTGAGAGAATTCTTATTCCATTAATAAGTACTTTCTAATTCAATGTATAAGGGATATCTGTATTTTTTTCCATGTTTAATGTGGATTTGATATGTAATATTTAGAAAATATTAATAATAAGAAAAAATGTAATGTGGAGAATATGAATTATATATAAAATATGTTAATGTCAATTAGATATATATTATACTAACTTAGATCCATATTATTGTCAAATCTATGTATCAAAAGCCCAAAGAAATCAAATCTCTTTTCATACTAAAATATTAGCGTGAAAGAAATCTTGATAAACTAATAATTATTTTTACAATCACCATCATCATTAATCTCATATATATATACCCCTCAAAGTAAAAAATTTTGGTAAGACGTTAATGCAAACCATTTTGTCACAAGATTTCATTCCTGTGGGACGATCATATCCCACAAAAGAAAATTCCTTGGATAAAAAGAGTATCTTTCACTAGCTTTTTGGAAGAAGGTTGAAATAATATAGGAATACTATTTCACATAAAAATGAGGAATATAGGGACATACTACATAGCTTTTACACTGGTTGAAATAGAAAATATTGCAATCAGTGAAAATGGATAATGTAAGCTGACGAATTAAAATTGTGAGTAGAAAGTGAAAAGAGTTGCATTTAATATCATGTAAAACTAAATGGAGGGCATAAACATCTATTATATATGTTTTGGAGAACATATATTTGATCAGCGTAGGATTATATACTTTAACTAGGTTCAAAAGGAAATGCAATTAATTATTCAACTTAAATGTGTTAATTAATTAATTTAAATTGAGCTTATATATAATTGAGTATATGAGTTTATATATATATATAATTTTACATTATTGAAATTATGTTTTGAAATATAACTAATTCATTATTTTTAAAATTTAAAAATATTTAAATTATGTAATTTTAATCTTTTAAATTTAAACATTTTTCATTTTTTTTTGAATTTCAATAATTTTTTTTTTTTAAGGAAAAGTTTGCATAACATTGTTAAAGTTTAATTTAGATTTTCTCTTACCATATTTCAAAGATCTTTATTATTTAAAAATATATATATATATTTTCACTAAATACTATAATAATTTTGATTTTATTATTATTTAAATTTATATTAAAATATGTCGATATGAAATATGGGGTGATATATTGAACATGATGAAAATGTAGTCCTACCAAACTTACAAAAAAAAAATTATATCAAAATATTTAATATTTTAATATAAGTGATTTAACTACGAGTTTAATATGTCTATAGGTATATTTATTTTGAAATAGAGCTTACAAAAATTTAGTTTAATTATCAATAATTTTTAGGTAAATGGTAATGATTTAACCACTTTAGAATATTCTAAAATATTTTTAGTAGAATATACATTAAAGTTTGAAATTTATCTCCAAAGTACTTATGTTTTTTTTATTTTTTTTTAAATAAATTGGTTAATGAGAAAAAGTGTCATATGAACAAGTGTAATATGAAATATGTTATGGTTTGGGCTTATTTTTGATAAATGCGTGTAACAAAGTCTATTTTACAAATTGAGAATCTCCATGGTAAAGCAAGTGTAAATCTCCATAGATAAGAATATTGTGCCATATTTTTTTAAATGTATATATGTTTCATTTATATATTAATTATTTTAATAATGATAATAATAATAATAATAATAATAATAATAATAATAATAATAATAATAAATTTACAATTTATTTAGTTTCACAACATGATATGTATTATGAAGTACATGTTTTAAAGTTTATTATAGATTAAAGCCTATCTTTACGAGCCATTTAATTTATATTTGTCTCCACCATTATGTGACACCCTCATGTTGTCAAGTAATTATTGGTCATTTTACTCTTATGGACAAAGTAAATTCTTAAATAATTAGTTACTGTGATGTTTGAGTTAGTAAAATAGTAACTTTGATAAGTAATAAATACATTTAATTATGTCTCTAAGAGAGGTTGGGGAATTCACGAATGAACCTTAGTAACTCTCTTTCCCCAGACAATTATCAGTTAGGAGCAGTTATTTCCTTGCCTCCTTTTTCCAAGAAAAGGAAAAAGGGTTGGGGGGAGGAGGAATGATTTTTCCTAGAGCTGAACGAGATTCAGTGGGAAGAAAACCTCTAGACATTATCCTTCCTGAAGGAAGGAGAGGAATTGTGGCTGGACTTGGGGTCCTGAGGCCAGAGCAATCCAATACTGCTACCTTAGAAGCTCTTATGAAGGAATTGAGGAGCTCGGGGGGAGAAGCCTAGACGTAATAGCCGACTTCTCATTGGTAGGGTGGAGAGGTTTCACCTATGGGTTCCTAACCTTCGACCCTAATAGAATTTAACAGATAAGTATATGGAATGTGTGAGTATATATATATATATATATATATAGATATAGATATATATATATATATATATTTTCTTTTTCTTTTGTGCACTTTGAAAGTAGAGAGAAATACAAGGACTACTTTTATTATAGAATGTCTGAAAGCTGATGATTTGAAAAAAAGTCTTCTCTTAATGTTCTTTTCTTAAAAAAAGAAAGAAACAGGAAACAATAAGGAGAATAATGTTAGCAATAATCGCTGAAAGAAAAACCATGTAGATAATGTATGCAGATGAATTAAATGATAAGGATACAACTGATAATCTACTTGTTTCTAGGAATAGAAAAGGAAATAAGACTGATAAATTCCATAAAATATTTAAAAGAAATCCTGAATCATATTCGTGTGATTAGTTCTAGTATGAACTAGAATGTTGTATTCGGGTTGCCAATAATCCAAAAGCACTGAGACTAAGGGTAGATACCCTGTCTAACACATGAATAGACGAATACCAGATAGAAGCAATGCATAAGTGAACCTCAGGAGCACAACCTAGTTGAAACAACTCAGTATTAGTTCAATCCACAATTTACATGGCTAAAGGTGGTATGTGGTTAGACTGTTAATGGGTTAGCCAGAGACCAAGTTGTTTCAAGAGTCTCCTATGCAGTCCCAGAACAGAGTTCAACCCTGTGAACATTATGCATTAAATAATTTAAGTAGAGAGTCTTGTAATTAAAACTGAAATCTAACACCATGTCCATAAGTATCGAAATAGACAACATATTAAACAAATGAGCTTGCAAGATAACTGGATCACTAAGTTGTATGTAAATCTCTCAGAAATCACTTAAATGCAAGATAGACAGAAAACAATGGAGAGCCTGCCCTCCATAAAAAACTAAGACTAGTATTTCTCAGTAATACAACAAGATTTGTAACCGTTAGGGTTATTAAAAGTCATAAGTCTGTCATTAATAAGCTGATAAATATTATATGAAACAAAGAATTGGAAAAGAAGCCTAGGGAAGGCTCTAACAGTTAATTAGAACTCTTGTATCTTCAAGACTATGAAAGCAAAACTATCAAATAATTGTTTCATAGTGAACCCGTAATTACAGGGTATACATAAGTTAACGAGTCTCAAACCCTAAACAAGTAGACCATGGAAATGAGTATCATTAATTATAAAAAAGAAACAAAATATCTGGTACATTCATAACAACCGACAGTTAAAGGTTGTTCTTGATTAAAATTAAGAAAACCCTTGGTGGTGATAAACAAAGCCATCCAAGTGAAGAAATTTTGGGTATGATGAGAGGGTAACCTAGAAGCTAGAATCTTGAGGTCAGCCATTACAATGCAGTAAACCCTCCTTTCAAATTAGTTACGACGACAAGAAAGAAACATATTGAAAACTGGAAACCTTACCTGCGTCATGAGAATACAAAATTAGACCCAAATTGTATGTTCTCATTTCATAATCGACGGAAAGAGAAATGTGTCCAAGTAGAAGTACTTGTGCATGTTGAAGTGTTGCAGGAGGAGACCTGCCATGTAAGGAATCAAACTGGGTTCAGTCCATTAGCCCGAAGCCAAGAAACGACTGTAAGAGGTTGATTGACAGAGGATTCACCTATTCCAGGCATGGTGAGAGTGTGGAGCTGAATTTAGATTAGTATGTTTCACAAACCATTTGAAATTTTGGAACTTACACCTGTGAAAAAGATCTAGGAATTATCATTCGAATTCCACGATTTTGAACAACAAAATATTAACAATCTTGCTGCAAAATTTTTAAATTCTGGTAAGAATGGAGGCCGTAGTTACCTGGATTGATGGGCTGAATGCTAGCAGTGACAAAACCCTCTCTCGGCAGGGACAAATGAAAATGAGGAGTTTTTCGGAGCATAGGGTCATCGGTTACCTAATCCACCAAAATAGAGGGGAACCGTCAATTCTCGCCATAATTAATCCATGATGGAGTGTAACCCAAGTGTCCAGCCTAGGGATTTAAGGATCTAGGTCAGCTAACTTGGCACCCACTTGAACCCTTCCTCAAATCTGGTAACCCGTACCTTGCATTTAAGCCTTGTATCCATGTAATGGTAGAGGTATCGACTTTGTTAAATACGACTGTTAATCAACCATGTTACAAAGTGAATGCATATGAAAGTTAATTAAATTTCATACATTGCCAATACATGTGAATAAGTTATGTGTTGAGTATTATGGTATTGGTGGGATCATTATATGGCTGTAGTTGAATGGTCTAATTAACAAATAGAGTTTTTTTGAAGTGATATAATTAGTCTTTTTATAATGTGTTTAGTTGTTGGGATAGACACATCACAATTGGTATCAGAGCCCTCAGGTTACTACACTGAGGCCTGAAGGGATGATTATTGAATAACAACTAATTATGATACATAGAGAGGAGAAGCTGGTTAATATGAGGCGAGGAGTAGGACTTACTTCATCAGGAGGAACAGCAGGACCCAACCCAGAAATGTGGGTACAGTTGGGAGAGATAAATCAGAATGCAAATGCTGCGTTATTGGAAATAGTTCAACAACTACAAATAGAGATGATGAGTTTAAGGGTGGACAATGAATATTGCAACTGGAACAAGAAAAGATCATAAAGAGTCTGTCAGAGAGGCACAACCAAAGAAATCCTAATCCCAGCCAGGGTGAGGAAAAAAGAGCAGAGTCAAATAGGAATGAATGGAGTTACAAATAGGAAACAAAAAAAGTACAGACATCCAAATGAAGTAAAGCAGAGTGAAGCATCTAGCATGATAGAAGCAAGTCAAGTTTCCAAACCTCCCTTGTAGTGTTGGGGTTGTGGGGAACCCGATTACTACAAAAATATCCCCATAAAGCAAGATCAAAACCAGTAAAAAACGTTCAAGAAGCTTCTACTATTGGCGATATGGCAAGGAACATACCCAGGATTAATGCAACATTGGAGGATCGTTAGGCAGAATATCAGCCAGCAATGGTGGAGCTTGAAGGTAAAATATCAAACCACCCTGTTTCCATTTTAATAGATCCAAGGGCAAGTTTAAGCTATGTTAGCCCCTGAATAGTTGATTTATGCCACTTAACAAGTGTAAATTTTAAGAGCCCTTGGCTGGTCCAGTTAGCCACAGGGGAAAAAAAGGAGAGTTGGTGCGAAAGTAGAAAATTGTGTAATGGAATTAGTTGGACAACAAATTAAAACAAATTTAAATATGCTTCCCCTAGGCTCTTATGACGTATTGATCAGGATGGATTGGTTGGAACAACATTGGACCATAGTGAACTGTAAGACTAAAATAATTAACTTCTTGGCCAATGATGGTAGTAGATTAGAGGTGCAGGGTATTAGAAGAGAAGTTAAGCTACATCCAATTACAACCCACTAGTTAGGGAAGTGTATGTGTAAAGGTTTCCAAATTTATACAGTCCAAGTGGGGTACACTAACTCTAAGGATAAACTACTTGTCCTGGACCAGATACCAGTTGTCCAAGAATTTAAGGATGTATTCTCTTAGGATTTTCTTAGTTTTCCACCCAAGAGGAACCTTGATTTCACTATAGAATTGGTCCCTGGAGCTACCCCAGTTTCCAAGGCTCCTTACAGAATGAGTGTTCCTAAATTAATAGAGTTAAAAATGTAGCTTCAAGAGCTATTGGATAAGGGGTATATTCGACCCAACGTGTCTCCTTAGGGAGCCCTGGCCTTATTTGTGACGAAAAAGGATAATACCTTGTGTTTATGCATAGATTACAGGGAATTAAATAAGTTAACCGTAAAAAATAAGTACCCTTTACTGTGAATAGATGATCTATTTGATTAAGTGAAGGGCATCGTGGTATTTTCAAAAATAGATTTACGATCAAGATACCACTAGATTCGATGAAGATATATGCGAAAAACATTTAGAATGCGATATGGCCATTATGAGTTCGTGGGTTTACCATTTGGATTCACTAATGCTCTGGCCACCTTCATGAGTATGATGAATGGGGGTTTTCACCCTTTCCTCGATAAATTCGTTCTTATTTTTATTGATGGCATGCTGGTATACTCCATGATCCAAAATGGATCCTAAAACCTCTAAGTCTTCATGTATATTAACTATCAGAAACACTATCATAAAGGAAAACAGTGAAAGAATGGCAGAAAACAGAGCTAAGCAAAGGTGGAAATGACGCTGCACAGGAGCCATTGGATCAGACCGATCAACGGTCCAGATCAAATTGGAATATCACAATTGGGAGAGTCCAGCGGAGTACATCGGAGGTAGCCCTATGGAAATCATGATAGTGATTAGTGTGATTTAACGAGGACCATTGATCGAGCGCGCAGATCAATGGCACAGATCAAAATTGCAATATCGCATCGCTATAACACAAAGGGAAGACTTACTGGAGGCCCAAAGACCATGCGATATGTGATGCGATATATCGCATTGCAATATCGCATCGTAGCGATACAAAGGATCAGGGCCAGTACAATATGTAACTTGAGATAGCAGGACCCGATGGGTTTTATAAATGTGGCTCTATAAATTTTGAGTTCTGATATACAAGAGTTTGTTAGGCTTTTCTGTATATTAATGCATTTCCGTATAAAAACTGAAATACAAGAGGAAGTGACCCGAAGCGATACAGCTGGACCCGAAAGGTTTATAGATGCGGCTTTGTGTTATTTGAGTTCCATGGTTAGCGGGATTTCGGGCGGGCCTCAGGCCGTAAGTGGTATTGGACAGGCTCCGCCCGATCCCATACACTGGCCGACATGTAGCACCTTATAGGAGAGAGAAAACTACCTTTTCAAGCGGGTAATCTTTGTGTACATAAGCCACCCGAAATGGATGTCAACCGTTGGATCGGAGATCAGGTAGATCAACGGTGTGAACTACAAAGGGGCTTGCGATAGCCGTAAAAGGTGGACCTGATAGGATTATTGTTATAGCTCCCAATCTCACTCTTGATGTTTGTGATGCTGCACTCATGGGCTAGGGCAACCCTTCCTTCCAGAGCTGGTCGAAATACTTAAAAAACAGTGTTTTACTCCCTATACATGACATTGCCCTGAGCTAAACGCATGTGTATGTGGGTTTGTGTATACCCAACCCACGTATATGTCTTAAAACACTTAAAAAATTTAAATCTCCTTAATTTCGGGTGGAGATCACGAGTTTTACCTGTTGATTACCTATTAGTGCCCGTGGCCCAACTGTTCCCAACGAATTCCCAACTAAAAAAATACTTTGGGAGAAGTATAAAAAGGCTTCAATGGGAAGGCCTAAGGAGGAGAGAATAGAGAGAAAAATCACTCTACTGAGATTATCCCTGACCAGGTTTGAAGATCGTTGTGCTTCCTACACTTCCCCCATTACAGGAAACCCTTGTTTCCTTGAGTTATGATGTCTTTCCATTAGTTGAGATATCCTTGAGTGAGTTATGGAAGGAGCTTGTTGAAGGCTTGAGATTGGATGAATCTGGAGGACGGTTCCGATTGGAGTAGGTGAAAGGAAGACTTAGGTGAAATCATTCCTTTCTGTAATTTAGTTATCTATAATAAAAGAAATACTTGTCTTGTTCTTGATATAAATCTTCTTCATATTTATGATATCCATGTCATGATTTACATATGAATGGTTGTTCTAATTGTGTAACTAACTACCTTTCAATATGCTATGAAGTTGATTTCTTTATGATGCTTGGTCCATATACTACTATGCTTTCTTCAATTGGTTGTTTTGCAGGTTGAAGGAGTGAAAGGATCTCCAAGAGGGTTTGGATCCTGGCTGGATCTACCCAAATGAAGGATCCCCAGGTGCACCTCTCTTCGTGTAGTTTGTTTAGATTAGCATCATCGCTGTGTGGAATGCGTGTTTTTCTTTGTAGATAACCCCTGCTCTGCTAGGGTAGTAACCCAAGACCTTAGGGGACTTTTTCCCTAAACAGAATTGGCAACTCCATTGGGGACAACAATATTGTTGTTCCTAGTTTGGGTTTATTCAAGCAAATCAGGGCTCAACTGTTTATTTGCTTGCTGTGATTGTGTAATCTTTTCCTGTAGGAACTTGAACTGTGAGTTTGATTAGTTTCTTTAGACCTTTTTTTGTTTTTTCTTGTGATATGTTATATACATTGTTTTTCCAGTTTACAGAACCGTATATACGCAAGTGTCCTCAAGTGAACCCACGTGTACGCAGGTTTCCTTGGGCTGAATAGCATATACACACAGCTGTGCATCAACACAGTCGTGTATACCCTAAAATTTTCAATATTTTTCAAATATTTTTGTTTCTGAAGATCTGTCTGCTGGTCCGAGTCTTTCCTAAATAGTTACTTTTCTGTGTCAATATTTATTTTTACAGCAAGTTCATGATTTCAAACTCTCTCCGGTTGTGGAAAGTATTGGTCTTGTTTTGTTTTGTTGCAAGCGTCATCATTTTTGTTGAAGCACACAAGATTTCTTTAAGGAATCTTGGCTTTTATGGTCTTCTAGGATAGAAAGATTGGTCTCAATATTTGTGGCAAATATTGTTTTAGTGATCTTTTTGTTTGCGTGTCAAAACTGCATCTTTGTAGCCATTTACTTTTCTTGCTTTTTGAAAGTTATTGTGTGACGATTTTGAGACTTGTCTTTCTTGATCTTTTGATCGTTGTCACCAAGCTTTTTTGGGATGCTTTTTGATTGTTAAGAGCATCTTGAAACACACATTTTGTTGAGTTTTCACCCGTTTTTTGTTGTTAACTTGCAAAGTGTTTTGTTGCCTATTCTTCGATCATAAAGTTTCGGTCTTAGGTGAAGCACTTTTGAAAAGTCATTTTTGTTTTTGCTTTTGAAGAAAACTTCTTGAAAACTTGGTTTTGCTTTCTTTGGCTTTGTTTTAATTTAGTTTCCTTTTTGTGAGTGAAAGTGCATTTTATTTTTGTATTGAAACTTGCTTTTAGTGTTTAGATGAAAATGAGCATTAGAAACTTATATTCTATCTAAACATCTTAAGTGGCAAATTAGAATTGATAAACAAGTTACTTTCATTTTTTGATTTAGAGTAGTCTTAAGTTTTGCATCAGCATGTACTTATTGCATTAAGATAAATTTGTGCAGGGCATCCATAGTTTTGTTAATTTTTGTGAGTGTGAAGCTTGAGTAAAAGAACAAAAAAAGAAAAATTTATTGCTTTTTTAGAAGTTCCTCAGAACCTAGTAGAAATTTCTTTCATCGAAGAACAAAATGAGTGCATTTGCATATAGTTTGGTTTTTATTAATTTATTTTGCATCAAAACACCACAAGTTTCATTTCCTCTTATCCCTTTACTTAATGAACAACCCATTTAAAAACAAGAGCTAATTAAAATACACTAGAACTTTTTTATAATTGTCAATTTAGACACATTAACAAGTTTTAGGATATTTTAGGGCCTTGGATTAGGCATGTGGAGAGAAAACTCTCCAAGGCCATTTAAACTGTCAAACATAGGAGTCTGAATAGTGAGTGCAGATCCAATAGCATTAGGAAGACTAGGAAAGCTCCAGATCTGGTAGTTAAGCACGGGGGTTTTTGGAGATAAGGAAGAGAGATACCTCGTCTCCTACCTGTCGGATCTTACCTCAAGACTGTTCCACCTGGCTTCTGACACAAATTGGTAACCTTAGTTGATGCTCCTAGGGATCTACATAGGTAGCTGCATAGGGGAATCCCGTGGCACCTAAGGTCGACGTTGTATCACTCTCACCGGTATTACTGGAGGGCACCCTTGCAAAGCTTGGGGGCTTTCACCGACGCAGGCCATTGTTAGGAGGTCAGCGTAACTTCCTCTATTACCTTCGATGGTAGGACTAGACTGTCATTATCCCAGACTATCTTCGGAAGGCCCCTTATTTCACTTTCTTGTATTTTGGTGTCTGGTCCTCCTCACCCGAAGCGAAAATACTTGAAAGTTGTTTGAATGGTTGACATCTTTTAGGGACTTTTTAGTGTGTGCTCTATGCTCTTAGTTGGCCTAGCTTTCATTTTTTCTTGAGTCTTTAGTTAGATCTTATTGGAAATTTAAAGTGGTTGACCGATCACCTAGACGGTCTCGAAGACTTCGTGGTATTTCACCACTAAGTTTAGAGCCTTCTCCTAGAAGGCACAGAGGTAATACTGTTGGTGGGTTTCATCCCATGGCAGTTGATGCATCAGGAATTGATCCTCCTCTCGTGGGCATTAGTGTTCAAGATAGGCCTGGTCCTTCAGCAGAACTAGAGAGGAACACTCTAGTTCTTTCTCAAGTTCTCTTTGAGTTGGAAGATAACATAGAGGTAGAAGTACTCCCAGAGTTGTTAATGGCTCTGAATTCTCCTCTACCTTGTAACCATCCAGACGTATTACAATACTTTGGGACTCTGATGCATAGACCGTCAAGTCCAGGTCATATTACACCACTTACCATCGATGACCATTACCTGAAGCATGGCTTCTACCACAAGTGCTACAACCATGCAGATCCAACATCAGTACAAGGGGGAGGAACTATTTCCATCCCGTCTGCATCTTTATTTGGGTCTTTTTCTAGCACATTCTTAGTTGGGTCTACCTCCATTCCTTCTACGAGTGGAAATTCCCAAGCCAATGCTTTTAGTTCTGGATTCTTCCCGTTTGGCACCCATTCACAGGGCATTCTGTCAGTTCCATTTAGTGCCTTCACATCCATGATGAGTGGGTTGGCTTCATTTCAGGGTTTTCCTTTTGGAAGTGGTAATATACCACATTCCAACCCAAGGATAGGATACATGCATTTTTCTTCTATAGGACAAGGCAGCAATCCCTTTCAAGGTTGGTCTAACCCTGCGGTTAGTGGCATGGGAACTAGGAATCCATTTTTCGACCAACAAGGGAATACGTTATACTCCACAGTTAGTTCGTTTTGAAGTATTCCTCCCTTAGCTTTTGCTTGGAATCCTTATCAAGGGTTATCGACTCCTTATAATCCTTTAGAAGGGAGCTTCGCTGGTTATGGAGGTTTTTCAGCCGGAGTTGGTCAAAATCCGAGTTCTGCTAGATCACAAGGTAAGCCTTTTGGTTCAGCTAGTTCTGCTGGTTACTTTGGGTAGCCTGGTGCCTTCTAAAATCCAGGCCAATCTTTTCAGAACTTTGGGAGCTTCGCCCAGTCTAGGTGGAATCCCCAAGGTCCTCCTAGGCTTCCTTTTCTGGCAATGCTGAACTTGCCAAATCTCACGAATTAACAAACGATACAATCAAATACAATTTGACCTGGCCTCTGGTCCCAACCAAACTCCCTTCGGACATTCCAAAGTTCGAGGGGAAGGGCGGTGAAGACCCAGGCGACCATGTGACCACATTCCATTTGTGGTGCTCATCAAACTCCCTTATTGATGACTCGGTTAGGTTGAGACTTTTTCAATGCACCTTGATTGGCAATGTGGCCAAGTGGTATATAGAGTTGCTAGGGGGCAGCTTTACATCTTTCGCTGATTTGGCTAATATTTTCCTAAATAATTTCCAATTGCCTGTCCGTTATGATGCCAGAACTGAACTTTTGGCCAATTTTCGTCAGGAAACGACAACTCACATTTCTGATCATATTCAGGAATGGATATGGAGAAAGAGGCTCATTAAAGCTGAAATTCCTTCAGAATATAATCTCGAATGGTTTTTGAAATCTTTACAACCCGAAATCTCTAAGGATGTCTCCCTGTCCGGACTCTATTCTAAGGAGCGAGCTATTTTTAGGGCCCAATAGTTAGAATTGATTTACTCTTAGTCTGGGACTCTACAAAAAATCTTGCCAGATGCTCCTAGGACTAAGGTTGATATAGCCAAGTCAAAGCCAGGTCCTCATGCGGATGCTATTGTTGGATCCGTAGACACAAATGTGTTGAACTTGTTGAGCCAATTGCAACAGTTGTCTTTACAAACTACTTCTAACAACTAGGTCGCATCATCTAACCCTTCGTCTTCTCAACCCTCTTTGGTTAATGCCGTCCAATATTCCAACCCCAAAGGAAATCAAAATTCCAATGGGAATTAGAAAGGACGAGGTAATAAAAAGAGTTAAGATGAGAAGACTAATGCAAACAATCCTGGCAATAATGCTGGTGGTGGTTGAAATGAGTCTAGAAAGAAAGTCAAGTTTCCATGCACGCTATGCAGTGGAGACCATTTAACTCATCTCTACCCAAAAATTGAAGATGCTCAACGCTTGTTAGGGTAGCAAGGGACTTCTAGCTCTCAAGTTGTGTTAACCAACCCTTTTCCCGAAGGGCAGCAGATGCTGGCTGGCGCAAATTTAAATCCTTTTAACTCTGCAGGCAGCAACCAGGAAGGGGATAAATCATCAATTGTTTTCATGATGGGTTCCCATGCTAATGTGGCCACACGGTCACGTGATTATGGTGAAGGTGAAACTTCCAAGGATAAGTCAGTTCCCAAAACTACCAACCCACTTCATATTGAGCGACCCTCTATCGAGAATATACCACGGATACCAAAAGGTTCCGCTAAATGTGTGACTATCAACCCTAATGTTAGGACAACCCAAAATTGCTCCATTGTTGAGGATTTGGCACAGATTCCATGTGCTATGTATGCTTTAGAGGAGCTCCAGTTGTGTCCTGCTCAATGAAGTGCCTTACTGTCGGCAATGGGGGCAGTGAATCCAAATAATTCTTTAGCTCTCACTTTTGATATGCATAATGTCAAAAAGAGACTTCCTCATCATATGGCTTTCGAGATAAAGTCTACATACCAAAAAATTAATATTTTTCGGACAGTTATAGATAAGGGAGCTTGCACGTGTGTCATGTCTATGTCATGTTGGAAGGCCATTGGATCGCCTTCGGTTGTTCCTTCACCTACCCTCTTGACAATGTTTGATGGTCATTCTCATAGGCCATACAGGATTATCCCGGCCTTTCCTATATGTGTTGGAGGAAAGGTCGTTAATATCGAAGTAGAAGTCATTGATGCTAACCTAGATTACAATCTCCTCTTAGGAAGGAACTGGATATACGAAATGGATGCCATTGTTTCGACTCTGTTTCGTGTCATTTTCTTTCCTCATGAGGGGAAAATTGCTAAGGCTGATCAATTGTATTATTCTCCAGTCGATCCTCAAGCAACTTCAAACTCTATTGTTCCCTTAGTGGATAACCCCCGTCCACCTACTGAGAATCTAGGAGTCAGGATGTACTCTTCGTTGATGGGTACGTTTGATCTTCCCCCTCCTACAGCTAGAATAGATACAATTTCATCCTCCAAGGACCCTTTATGGAAAGAGTTTGTTCAAGCACATTATTTTTCAGATCCTGGAGCCTTATCTTCATCCGCGACCACATCAGATGATGGAAAGGTGGGTGGAATAGAATCTCTTATGTCTGCAGCAGAGGCTAGATATGAATCTATTGATAACTTTGTAGATGATCATCCTATTCCTTCCTCAGGGAAAAAGTTAGATGGTGATGTGGCCCCTATTTGGACCCTTGATTCCACTTTTGCTTTGGATTGTGTGGATATTGTTTTTCCATCAGATGAAGTGATATTCGAAGCAATGATGGTTGTAGATCGACCTTGGAAAGATTTACATCATCGTTCATGTTTTCGTCCTCCTTTTCCTGAAGTCGAATCTAGGTCCTCCAGTCTGACTAGTGATGTTTATACAGTTCCTTCGGCTCCAGCACAGCTATTCACCGAAGGAAGTATATTGATTGGTTCAATAATTGTACTGATAAACATCCTTAGGAGCAAGTTGGAAGAGCCTCCTGATCGGCTCTACCTTAAGAAGTACTTTGTTTAAGTAGCACTTTGTTTAAGTAGCACTTAGGCAATGGCTTCTTTGTACATTTTGTATGTTTGTACATATCTCATTGGGAGTTTTCTTTATATCGACACTTTTGGTCTGTTGTGGCAGGTGTTGATGGATGACTTGGTCTATTTTGTATTCGCCGATGGTGCTAGTCAGCACACTCGGAACCTCGCTTCTGTAGCTTGGGTAATCTACAATCCAACTGGTCAGTTGATGGTGTTAAGGGGAGTATGCATTGGTCCTGCTTCGAATAATATGGCTGAGTATATTGCCGTCATTAATTTACTATCTGAAGTAATTTCTTATGAGATCGATTCGTTGGTAGTCTCTCTTGATTCACAATTGATAGTGTCACAATTGAATAACATTTATCAGGTAAGGGATCCACGTTTATATCGCCAGTATTTAAGGGTGAGGTTGTTGTAAATATCATTTACTTACATTAATTATTTGCACATTCCAAGATCTCATAATTGGTTAGCTGATTCTATCACTAATCAAGCATTAGACTGGCATATCATTCATTCATCACAATAAAATCAAGCATCAAAAAGTCGAACTGTATATATATCATAAAATATCTCGAGTGTACATAAGTGTGTCCAAAATAATATACAAAAATTGGGACTCAAATTCCCATAATCATGTCTAGTACATGTAATGCCCTAGCTCAGGATGAGTGGCTAGGTATGCGAATACTACTTTGGCCACATGCCTAAGAGTGAAAACCTAGTCTCATGGCATGTCAACCACATGACGCTGCATGTCTATAGGGAGATCCTCTACAGCCTCCATCGGTACTCAGTGAGTTAGTCTCACCAAGTGCCGTTGAACTGTGTGTAGAAGTCGCCCTATCTCCACAGCTACCTCTTCGGCACCTTGGCTGCGACATCCATGTCGTGGGAACCCATCTGGCCGTACTGACCCAATATCTGGAACATGATAATCATATTAGTCATTTGAATCCTATAAAAAATATTTTTCAAAATTCATTTTTATATATAAAAAATCATAAAAATCATAAAATCGAAAAAATTTTGCCTATATCACCCCATGCTATGATCGGTGGTAAAGCTAGATCTAGATCTCCTCGGAAGTCCAACCCAGCATAAGGATAGTCGTTTACAAAAATTATCTTCTGCTTCCACCAGGAGAAGAAGTCATCGTCGAATGCAGTCCGTGGAATATCCTCGCCTCCTAGTCATTTCATCAAATTAGCCCACCTGCCCATGCGTGGATCTCGTGGGGTGCTGATTGAAACTGATACTCTAGGATGGAGTGCTGGGACCCTCTCAAAGAAGAAAGAGCACAAAATAGTTCCATACCCGAAGTTTTTGGTTTTCCCCTTCTTGATAGAAGTTAGCTGGCTCTTCAGGTTGGCGAGAATAGGAGTACACCAGTCAAATATGGTGGTGAGACAGTATACCGCCAAGCTCATGGCTAGCTGTGAAGCTTGGTGTAAGGAAGTTGATCTGTTCACTCTGGCTATAGTGAACAGGATGATCCTCAGTGCTAAACTCTCCACATGCTTGATTGGAATTTGACTTCCAACCTTTTTTGGATGACCTGGGAAATATATATGCACGTAGTCCTCGATAGAGAGATTGCCTCATGATCTAGCCATGGAATGTACTACCTCTTCCCTTCGGGAAAGGCCTGTGATGAAATAAATATCTTCAACCTGTATCTTGAGTGGCATCTGATCAATCATAAATGAGTCATCCTCGATGCTCCAGTAGTGAATGAGCATTTCGAGCAGGCGAGTGTTTGCTTTCATATTTGGCATTTTAAAGAAATTTAGCAAACCGCATCCTCTTAAGGCATCCAGGGCATTAGGATCATTCATAACCTTATCATCCACTAAGGCATGCTCTCTTTCTCTCAGGGTGAATGGCATCCTGAAGAAAAAATAAATTTTAACCGTTAGATTTTTGTTTTGAGGTTTTCACGGCGTATACGTAGGTCTGTTTCATACACAATCGCGTCTAGGGCCTGCGTATACGTGGGTTGCACATAGCCATCCCGCGTATATGCCACGAAATTTTTTTTGGCAATAATTCAATGGTGAAACTTGAATTAAAAATTCTAAAACCAGTCACAATTGAATGTAAGATAAGTTTAAGGGTTACCTGGTGATTGTGGGAAGATTTGAACAGTTGAATTTGGCGAATGGCAATGTTTTCTCCTTTTGCTTCACTCCTTTGCTCTCAAATCAAAACAATGTTAATGGTGAGTCAAAAAGCTATTTTATAAGCTTTGAAAATGGTAAATTTTTTCAAAACTTGATTTTGTTTTGTCTCATGTAACTTTTAACTTGTGAGCTTGGAATGTCGAGAATGGTTTGATTTTCAGGACATTTTGGATGCTTTTTCAACAGTTTCGAGACGGTTCCATGACTATAGACCCGTCATGGTAGGTATCGTTTTCTCACTGGCATATAGGTTAGGGAAGCCATTTTTCTGTTGGATTATGCATACTAGCCTCCATTTGTCGAAACACTTGCCATAGGGTCAATCCCATCGTGGTATGGTTCGTAAACCATCTTCACCCGCCAATTTTTAAATCATGACATGATGGTAGAGCCATCCTTTTCATGGGCATCGTAGTTAGCACCTCACTGACATTTGTTGCCCATGCTGCTTCAATCTGAGTAGGCTCAGGAGTCCTTTATATGTTATGCTCTTAACCTGCAAAACGATACTCAAATACAGAATATACGAAGAGAAGATACCCAGAACACAGAACAACAATGATTTTATTATTCAGAGAGTAATGTTCACTTGCCTCTTCGAGGGGGCAACCTCCGATAGAGCAGAGCTCGATTACAAAATAAGACACGATGCTCCTCGCAGGGAGTCTCTATCCTTTATATATGACGCATACATGCAATACCACGGATCAATACTGTGGGTTTTATTAATACCATCTATCTAATACTACGGCCCATTTGCAACTAACTGTGGTCCCTTCATTAATTGCGGGTTAACCACTTACAATTATTAATATGGGCTTTATTGACTCTTGACTATGACGTGATCCCATTACATAAATAAGGGGGTTAGGGTGGGACCCTAACATGCCCTCCCCCTTAAGACTAGCCTTGTCCTCAAGCCTGAAGCTGTGGAAACTGCTGAAGAATAGTGGCTGGTTCCCAAGTTGCATCTTCCAGAGAGGTGTCTTTCCATTTTACGAGGACTTCCTTAATCATGCGGCCGTGCAGTTGCTTGTCTCGTGTGTCTAGGACCTGTTCAGGTTGAAGCCAGATGGACCCTTCTTTGTCCAATTCAGGTAGACTAGTCTGAATTCTACAATTATTCCCAATCACTTTCTTGAGGCATGAGACATGGAAAACTGGATGGAGTTTTGCAGTAGGTGGCAAGGCCAACTTGTAAGCCACTTCTCCAATGCGCTGAAGTACTTGATATGGTCCATAGAATTTGGGAGATAGTTTCTGACACCCCTTGTCTTTGAGTGATGTTTGCTTATATGGTTTTAGCCGTAAAAAGACCTAATCGCCTTCTTGAAATTGGCGCTCTAAGCAATGCTGGTCTACCTGTTGCTTCATGCGGTTCTGAGCTTGATGATGATTCTCTCTAAGATGGGCGAGCATGGTTGCGCGATGTTGTAGGAGTTGATCCACTGCTTGTACTTTTGAGCACCCCTTGAGATACGAAGTAGGTGAAGCGAGAGTTGACCATATACTGCTTCATAGGGAGTCATTTTGGTGGTGGCATGATAGTTGGTGTTATACCACCATTCAGCCAGAGGTAACCACTGCACCCAAAGGTGTTGCTTTTCTGAAGTGAAACACCTAAGGTAGGTTTCTAGACATTTGTTGGCGGCTTCGGTTTGACCATCCGTTTGCGGATGATAGGAAGTACTGAGTTTTAGTTGAGTGCCTTGTATCCTGAAGAGTTCCTACCAAAAATTACTGGTGAAGATCGGGTCGCAGTCAGACACAATAGAAGTGGGCATGCCATGCAATTTGAAGATCTGATCCATGAAATATTGAGCGACCAAAGTTGGTGTAAACGGGTGGGGTAGGGCGCAGAAATGAGCATACTTCGACAGTCGGTCCACAACCACCATGATGAATGACTTGTTCCCTGACTTTGGAAGTCCTGTAATGAAATCCATAGAAACCTCTGTCCAAATTGATGCTGGAATGGGCAATGGTCGTAATGTGCCTGGTGTGTTGACGGTTTCCCCTTTGTGGCGTTGACAGACATCGCATTCTGCTACGAAAGTAAGGATGTCCTTTTTAATGCCTGTCCAAAAAAATGATCTTTTGGTGCGAGCATACGTCTTCTGAAAGCCCGAATGTCCTGCAATGGGAAATGAGTGCAATTCTGCCAAAATGCGACTTTTGAGGGTGGATGTTGGTGATATTACGACTCTGTCCCTGTAGCGAAGAATATCATCCTGCCACGAGTAGCCCTTGGTGGAATTTGGATCTACCTGCAATTGAGAAATGAGTTGGGAGAGCCCGGGGTGTGAAAACCATTCCCTACGAGCCTCTTCAATCCATTCTGGAATGGGGAGGGAAATTGCTAGCAGAGTACTTTCCTCCTCAAATTGGCGAGATAATGCATTTGCTACACTATTGTCTTTCCCTTTCTTGTAAATAATCTCATAATCATATCCCAGCATTTTGGCAAGCCATTTATTTTGTTGTGGGGAGGATAGGCGTTGCTCCAAAAAATATTTAAGACTGTGATGATCTGTGCGGATTTGGAAACGTCGCCCCAATAAGTAAGGTCGCCAGGTCTTGACTGCATGTAAGATGGCCATCATTTCCTTCTCGTAGGTAGATTGGCCCAGATTCCTCCGACTTAGTTGTTGGCTTGTGAAGGCCAAAGGTCACCCTTCCTGCATTAAGACCGCCCTAATACCTGTACCCAAAGCATCACATTCAATGACAAAAGATTTGGTGAAGTCAGGCAGTGCTAAGACTGGAGTGGAACACATGGCATTTTTTAGAGCTGTAAAGGCCTATTGTGCTTCCTCATTCCAGAAGAATGAATTTTTCTTTAGGAGTTGGGTGAGGGGCTTCGATATGCGACCATAGTTGCGGACAAATTTACGATAATAGCCTGTGAGACCCAAAAATCCTCTCAAGCTCTTCAAGGTCTTAGGTTGAGGGCATTCCTGCATTGCCTGGATCTTTTTGGGGTCCACCTTGACACCTTCACGCCCCACAATGTGGCCCAAATACTCAACTTCTGCCATGCCAAACGAACACTTGGACATCTTGACAAATAATTTATGCTTGCGGAGCAGTTGCAAGAGTAGATCTACATGCTGAAGATGTGCGGCCCAAGTGCAACTATAGATGAGGATGTCATCGAAGAAGACAAGGACAAATTTCCTGAGATATGGTTTGAGAATGTGGTTCATAAGGCTCTGAAAAGTAGAGGGGGCATTACAAAGACCAAATGGCATGACCAGGAACTCATAATGGCCTTCATGAGTTCTGAAAGCAGTCTTGTGAATGTCGACTTCCTTCATGCGAATTTGGTGGTAGCCTGAGCGAAGATCCAGCTTAGTGAAGAATTGAGCCCCATTGAGTTCATCCGGCAAATCGTCATCCACGGGGATGGGAAATTTATCTTTGACTGTCAACTTATTGAGGGCCCTGAAGTCGGGACACATCCTCCACTCCCCATATTTCTTGAGCACCATGACCACTGGGGATGAATAAGGACTAATGTTGGGACGAATGACACCTGCTTCCAAAAGTTCCTTGATTATTTTTTCTATTTCATTCTTTTGGGTGAACGGATATCTGTATGGGTTCACATTTGGGGGTTGGGCCCCTAGAACCAAGGTGATGCTATGATCATGTTCCCCTCGCGAGGGTGGAAGCTCATGAGGCTTGTCAAAGACCGGCAGATGGTTATTTAAAATCTGTTGCATCTCAGGATGAATTGGCAGAGGCTTGGTTTCGACTGCCTGGATGGCATTAAATTGAGCTACAACTCCATGATTGCCCTTTTTTAACAATTTTTCCATCCTATGTGAGCTGATGATAGAGGGGGCTCCTGCCTGGAGTCCACGGAGGGTATGTGTGTAGTTGTTCTGCTTAAAACTCATATATAACTCCTGGAAATCCATTGTGATTGGCCCAAGAGTGTGGAGCCATTCAGTGCTGAGGACAATGTCGCAACCCCGCATGTGTATGGAAAACATGTGGGTTTTCAACTGATAATCCCCCATTTGAAGTATGACATTTTCACAGCGGCCTTCACATTTCATTGTGCCTCCATCCACAATTTGGACTTGGAAGTTAGAAACTGCTCATACAAAAAATGCACTGCTTCTGCAACTTTTTGATGGATGAAATTATGTGTACTTCCACTATCAATCAAGACTACTACTGGGCAATGTTTAATAAAACCTCTGATTTTGAGAGTTTGAGGGGAAGAAATCCCTACCAAAGCATGCAACGAAATAACTGGTTCGTCAGAGACATTGTCCTTTTGGTTGTCTTCTTCTAGCGGCTCATGTTCCTTAAGTGGTGGATCTTCCTCTGTTGAGCTGTAGTCAGTGGCATCAATTTGAAAAAATTTGGGCTCCTTGCATTTATGACCTGGGGAGTATTTTTCATCACAGTAGTAATATAGGCCTTGCTTTCTTCTTTCGGCCATTTCCGCAGGTGACACCTTTTGGACCTTAAGTGTTTGAGTCGTGTTGTGAGCCTGTGGGGGACGACCTTTAGCGGAGAAATTTGGGCGACTGTATCGGGCTGCTAATGCACGTTCCACGTTACGAGCTACCTTGCAAGCCTCCGTCCATGTGGGGGGGTGGTGCAGTAGGACTTAGGCTTTGATAGCTTCTTTAAGACCGCTGATAAAACATTCTGTGTAGAACACATCTGAGAGACCCCAAGTGCGGAAGCCTAAGGCTTCAAAAGCTATAATATATTCATCCACTGTACCAGTCTGTCGAAGCTTAGTAAGACAACCCAAAAAAGAAGATTCCTGGTCAAAGCGGTCTTGAAGAGCTTTTGTGAATTTGGTCCAACTCCTAAAAGGTCCATTGCAACGTTGATGCCATTCCCACCATTGCCACCTTTCATTGTCCAAGTACATGCTCCCCACCATAAGCTGAGTCTCATCATCTAAGATGTGATTCAGATTGAAATACTGCTCCATTTGGGCTATCCATGCCGACGGGTGAGAACCGTCAAATTTATGCATATCCAACTTGGGAGGTCACTAACGGGGTTGTTGGTGGGTGTGCCAGACGCGAGGAGAGTGGCTAGACTCACCCTCATTGTGTCCATTGCCATTATACACCTCCTCGTGGGCTTGCTCCTTGCCCTTCTGGATCATGCCCTCGACCAGGCTACTTAGTCGGTTAAGCTGAACGTGGACGGTTTGCATGGATTCTTCAAGTTTGTCCATCCTTTCATTGGCCATTGCTTGAGCTCTAGTTTCTACCATACACCAACCTGATTTTTTGGAAAGTTGGGACCGCCTAAAAAATTTTCACTAAGAATTGAATGGTACCACTGTTCTTAACTCGTCGTCCTGATTCTGATGGGCTAGATCACTAATAAGTGCCCCGGAAGATCTCAAACTCTTTTTTTTTTTTGTCAAAAATCCTAACGGAGTTTTACTCCTTCCTTATCAATACTGCAGTTGCCAATTCCTCAAAAATGTCAATGCGGCCAAAAGTCCTGCGAAAATTATACCCCGGTATAGGAACCCTTCACAACGATTCCGATCTGGTGGATCTGAGATATCTGAATGGCAGATCAGATAGCTCTGGGTGACGGAACAGACTGCTGCTGTTGATCTGATGGATCTAATAGATCGGAATGGTTGATATGCGAATTCGAGACTGCGGGACTGATGTCTGCTACTGCTGCACCCCTTTGCACAAGCGGATATGGAAGAGATGATGTGTGATCCCCTGATAGAAAAGGGAATTATGGTCTTGAGGAGTGTCAGGTGCTATAGATCGCAATATACATAAGGGTCTGGCAGTAGTACTCAGCCCAATGTTTCAGGGCTCTAGCTAAGGAGGATCGACCGTACCCTTAGCCGTACAACCTGACTACCCTATCATATGGGCAAGTAATCTCTCCGAGTGCTATTCTCGGTGTACTGTAGCCGCAAGATGGCCAACGGTTTATCTATGGCGAGGTTTCAAGGGAGCCTAGGGGGCTTCCGATATACCCAGAGGGCACGTGGAAGACAGTTCGTGCGCGGTTCTGTCTAATGTGCTACTACTCGAAGGGGTACCCACAGGGGTTACAAGGGAGTCCAACAGACGTGACCACCTCTTGTATTTCCTGTGTGCATGCCTCCCCAAATCCACAGGTTTATGCGCTCAATGACAGATCCCATGGTTTAAAGACGCCGGAACACGTCTCTAGGCAAAATTTTTTTTGCTAAGAAATGGAGATCCCACCGGCCCTGGAAAGTGCTCTGATATCACTTGTTATGCTCTTAACCTGCAAAACGATACCCAGATACAAAATATGTGAAGAGAAGATACCCAGAACACAGAACAACAATGATTTTATTATTCAGAGAATAATGTTCACTTGCCTCTTCAAGGGGACAACCTCTGATAGAGCAGAGCTCGATTACAAAATAAGACACGATGCTCCTCGCAGGGAGTCTCTATCCTTTATATATGACTCATACATGCAATACCACGGATCAATACCGTGGTTTTTATTACTACCATCTATCTAATACTATGGCCCATTTTCAACTAACTGTGGTCCCTTCATTAATTGCGGGTTAACCACTTACAATTATTAATATGGGCTTTATTGACTCTTGACTATGACGTGATCCCATTACATAAATAAGGGGGTTAGGGTGGGACCCTAACACTGTAGTCCTACCATGACTTATGCGATGAAGACTCATTCTTCTTTGCTTCTTCGCTTTGTTCCAGCCTTATACCCTATAGGCTCCTTTGTGTTGAGTTGTACTACTGCATTGCATTTTGACCGTTTACACCTTTTGGCCTTGAGCTGGCTTCACTTGGACTCATGTTTAAGCCAACTTTTGACCATGTCGACTGCAAAATCAAACTTGCATGCACTTGACTTCTGCAACTTGACACACCTTGAGCCATGGAAGGAACACACCTTTGAGTGTCTTTGACCAGTTTTCACCTCCCTGAATTGAGCATAGGATTGTTCCCATCCTAGGAACTAGATCATTTGTTTCATCGACACTCGTTCTTTCCACTGTACTATAACATTCTTTTATTCTTTTTCCAACTTAATGAAAAATACAAAAAAATTATATATTCCAAAAAGAGTGGGAATGGGACAATATTTCCATTTATTGTTGGTAGCTAGAGTCAGTCATGTCGCCGTTGAACAAAGCACTCAAAACAAAGTCTCCTCCATTTGGGCGGGATTTAGTTTGACTTAGGTATGCCTTAACCTTGTTATTGAGTAAGTTCTCCCCCGATTGGTTATCTCTTCCAATCATATAGAGGGTTCATTCGTGCCTCCTGCATGATGAACTTATACAGAGTCATCATATGCTGCCACATATTCACATTGAGTCGTGCTTTTGTTAAAGGGAAGTTAGCCTGAGTTGGCCTCTCTGCGGTGTCTCTTGACTCATTTTTCAGTCAGCCATCCCTGGTTGTCAGTGTCTTGTCTATCATTACATTAGTTATATTGGTCCTTTACTCGTGCTGGTTTGAGAAGGTCTCCATTAACTTCTTGCTGGCAGGTCTTGTCCTTATCGACGACGACATCTTGCTCTGAGGACAGGCCTAGAGCCACACCCTGGCCCTATTTTCATTATTGATAGGCCACCCTGTGCTCGGCATCGATTAGTATCATGGGTCTTTGACTGAGTGGTTTCCATTGTGTTCAACATCAGCTTACACTATCACACATTGGGATTTGTGCAATACCTTGGTTTCCATTTGACCCTATTGGTGGATGCCTCACCTTTGTGTTAGCTTTCATTATTGGTTGGTTCAGAGGGTTTCAATTGTGCACTAGCCACATCTTGTGTATGATGTAAACATGCTTCGGTCGGGTTACTACATCTTTTTTCGTTTGATTCCCTCCACATTATTGGCCTACAAGTTACACTCGCACTAGAGTGATGAAGAATGCCTTAATGCCTTCCTTCTAGTAGATCTTTCCCTATCAACTATGACTCATTGCTCTGGGGCAAAGATCTAGAGTCCATTTGGAAGTACCTTGGGGTTTGCAGTCATTAGTGGCAGATCCTTCGCTATCGACAGTGGGAAACCATCATTGTCTCCTGATTGATAGATTCTTACAAGTGTTTGACTCCAGCTCATCTATTCACACTTGTGAGATTTTACTGGGTACCTTGACGCTCATTATCATTATCGGTGAGTAGTGTCGCGTTTGTTAATGGTATACATTAATGACCAGTAATCAAACTATTTCTCACATGGTCGACTTTAGATCATTTATTCCCATGGTGTAGAAATGTACCACGGCGGTCGGTGAAGACTTCAGGTTGCATTAGCATTCATTGGTTCACTTGATGGTTGCTCCTTTTGTTGCTAGTTGATACCACTCCACCTTATATGTTGCAGTCATTCATGGTGACATTCTATATGCTGGCACCTGAGTTTGCAGTGTAGTACCATCTTACTCCATCATGTTTATTTGGTATTTTTGGGATCAGTCTTTGATATCAGTGATTTGCTTCATCTTTTAGCATCATTGACATTCTTATATGTGATATTCAGACATGTACTTGCTCAATCGTGATCAGATGATCAATTATGTATTTTTCAATCTTTTATACTTGTATACTTAGTGGATATGCTCATACTTGATATGCGTACATGCTTTACTTTCTCTAAGCATGGGTATGCCCACCTCAGATAGTGTTTCTTTCTGATCTCCTTTTGTGGCTTGGCAGGGTGAACTCTGGTGAAGTCCTTCTCAGTTTTTGACAGGTTTCCTTTCCATGTACTTAGTTAATACATTTCGGCCATCATGTACCCCTTCTGACCTCATATATTAGGGGGCATTTGTTATAGCTCCAAATCTCACTCTTGATGTTTGTGATGTTGCACTCATGGCCTAGGGCAACCTCTCCTTCCAGACCTAGTCCAAATACTTAAAAAACTGTGTCTTACTCCCTATACGTGACATTTCCCTAAGCTAAACACGTGTGCACGTGGGTATGTGTATACCCAACCTGCGTGTATGTCTTAAAACACTTAAAAAAATTTAAATCTCCTTAATTTCAGGCGGAGATCATGGGTTTTACCTGTTGATTACCTATTAGTGCCCCTGGCCCAACTGTTCCCAACTAATTCCCAACTAAAAAACTACTTTGGGAGAAGTATAAAAAGGCTTCAATGGGAAGGCCTAAGGAGGAGAGAATAGAGAGAAAAATCACTCTGTTGAGATTATCCCTGACCAGATCTGGAGATCCTTGTGCTTATATCACTTCCCCCATTACAGGAAACCCTTGTTTCCTTGAGTTAAGATGTCTTTCCATTAGTTGAGATATCCTTGCGTGAGTTATGGAAGGAGCTTGTTGAAGGCTTGAGATTGGATGAATCAGGAGGATGGTTCCACTTGGAGGCTACGAAAGGAAGACTCAGGTGAAATCATTCCTTTCTATACTTTAGTTATCTATAATAAAAGAAACACTTGCCTTGTTCTTGATATAAATCTTCTTCATGTTTATGATATCAATGTCATGATTTACATATGAATGGTTGTTCTAATTGTGTAACTAACTACCTTTCAATATGCTATGAAATTGATTTCTTTATGATGCTTGGTCCATATATTGTTATGCTTTCTTGAATTGATTGTTTTGCAGGTTGAAGGAGCGAAAGGAACTCCAAGAGGGTTTGGAACCTAGTTGGATCTACCCAAACGAAGGACCCCTAGGTGCACCTCTCTTCATGTAGTTTGTTTATATTAGCATCATGGCTGTGTGGAATGCGTCTTTTTCTTTGTAGATAACCCCCGCTCTGCTAGGGTAGTAACCCAAGACCCTAGGGGATTTTTCCCTCAACAATTATAGGGAGGATTCAATATTATTTTAAGTCTGATAAAAAGTGTTTTGTTGGATTTTTCAGTGTATTCTGTGTATTTCTCTGTGTAAACAGAGAAGAGTGTTTCTGGGATTTCACCCATGCCAGTGGGCCTTTCCATTACAAACAGGTGGCCACCATACCTTTAGCGTTTTACAATAATTGTTTAACACTCAAAAGGGACATGAATGGACAAGGGCTAGGAGCCAGAAAGCCTGAGAAAGGAATGCAAACCGACAATGCCAATAGGCTTAAAAGCCATTCAATGACAGAGACAGAGTGGGCAGTTGCTGAGACAAAGAGAAATTAGAAGATTGAGAGCAAGAGGGAGAGTCTGTGTACTCTTTTAGACTTGAGGATTTCAAGTAAATCCCTGTTGTTTTGTCACCATTGTGTTGAGACTCGGTTTGAGCTCACACTTGTAATAATCTACTCTTGAAGACATAATATAGAGGTCGACACTGAAAGCTAGACCAGGAGACATAGCCAGGAATTCTAGTGAACTCCTTGATTATTTTTTGTGTTGATGTGTGTGTTTATTATGTTTTATAACTACTCATTGTCTATATTATTCACAATCTTTTTGATTCATTGCACTAAGTAATATAGGCATTCCTACACATGAGTCTGTAATACCTTTATATTGATTTAAGATCTCATTTTTAGATCAAGTGGTATCAGAGAATTAGGTTTTGTTAAGGTTAGACAAGCTTGTGCTAGATTTTGAATGCTAACTAGATTAAAGCTCAGACTAGGAGAAGGAGAACTTGTTGAGGCTAATCCAGAGATTTGAAGAGTCTATTCTCAGAGAAGAATGGCAGAAGAAACTCCATTGGGATCAGAATCTCAGTTCATGGACAGTTTTATGGGCATGTGAGCCATGGTGGAAGAGACGTATCTGGAATTTAAGAAGGGTCGAGGTGAAAGCACTTCAACACCCAAACCGGAGAAAGGAGTAGAGGAACCTTTTCCAGTTGCCTCTCTAGAAGGCAAAGGAAAAGGAGAAATTCCTTCTGCACCAACTCCTCCATCATCACCTACCTCATCATCTTCTTTGCATAAAGCTAGCCCTAATAAGAAAAGGAAGAAAAATTCTTTGATTAAATTAGATGTGAAGTTTGATTTGCCAATTTATGATGGAGAACTAAACGCAGAGAAGCTAGATAATTGGATAAGACAGATTGATGTATATTGCAGGGTGCAGAACATTGATTCAAAAAGGAGAAGATTCAGCTAGCTAGCCTTCGACTTGGAGGAACTGCACTAGTATGGTGGGAAGGCAAGACCTAAGCTGATTTACAAAAACATGGTAAAATCCTTTCTACCTAGAATGACTTTGTTTTCGCTATAAAAAAGAAATCCTATCCTTTAGCTTACATGCAGTAGGTAATGATGAGTTGGCAAACTCTTCACCAGTTGAAGGGTCAGAGTGTATAGAGTTATACTCAGGAATTCAGAAAGATAACTTTATATCTAGGTATATCCTTGGACTCACCTATGACTTTATTGAAGTATAGAGGTGGTCTGCATTGTTATTTAAATCATACTATACTCATGCTTAATCCCACTAGCCTAGATGATGTATCAGTTCAAGCAACACATCTAGAAGCTAGAGGTAAGAATGTAAACCTAAAGGTTGGGGGAAAATCTAAATATTCAGTAAGAAAGAACAAGGAAAAGAAGAAATTGAAATGGAAGGAGAGGAAAACAAACACTGTAAAGAAGGATAAACCTTCATGCACTCATTGCAAGAAAGAAGGACACGATGAGGCACACTGCTGGTCTTTGCGCCCAGAATGGAGACCTAAAAAGTTCAGTGGTAAGGAGAGAAAGAATGTTGTAGTTGTTCAGTAGGACTTGGGATCAGATTCAGGAGATGAAACAATAGTTACAACCACAGGTATTAAAGGTAAAGATTCTAAAGCATCCACTAGTAATTCTACACAATTTGTTAATAATGAAAGTAATGAGAGAGAAAGAAATGAGCTTTTTCTTATTAGAGTAATTTCCAAGCATAATAAGATTGATACTTTGTTTGATAGTGGATCACAAGTAAATTTGATTTTTGAAACAATTGTAAAGAAGTTGGGATTACAAAAAAAAACTCATGAGAAGCCATATCCATTAGGTTGGGTGTGTGATAAAACAAAGCTACAAGTAACGAGACAATGTAAACTTAGGTTTGCTATTGGATCAACATTTGTAGATGAGGTTGAGTTAGATGTAGTTCCATTAGATATATGTGGTATTGTTTTGGGAAGTCCATACTTGTATGATAGGAAAGCTATTTTCTATAGCGCTGAAAATAAGTATCAACTCACTAAAGATGGAATAGAATATACTGTAAGAGCTCATAAACTCAAAGGTAATTATTCTCTCATAAATTTAGGACAGATGAAAAGAATTGTGAATTCAAGTAAGCTATTTTTACTAATGGTTGTAAAGGCAAAGGATCTTGAAAAAACCAATGCATTTGAAGGATGTGATGCTAAATAGAAAACTGATTTAGTTAAAGTTGTTTCAAAGTATGATGTTCTATTTCAAGAACCAAAAGGTCTGCCACCCAAGTGAGAAATAGTACATGATATTTGTTTCTAGCAAGATGCTCCATTACCTAACATTGGAATGTATAGGTTGTCAGCTTTAGAGAATGCAGAGATAAAGAAGTAGGTACAGGAGTTGCTTGAAAAAGGGTTTATACGACCAAGCACATCACCATGTGGATCTTCAATCTTGCTGGTGAGAAAGAAAGATGGATCATGGAGAATGTGCATTGATTATAAAGAACTAAATAAAATAACAATCAAGAATCATTATCCTCTTCCTCATATTGATGATCTATTAGATCAAATGAAAGAAGAAGTTTAATTTTCTAAGTTAGACTTGCGAAGTGGTTATCATCAGGTCAGAGTTGCAGAACAAGATGCATGGAAGACTACTTTCAAGAAAAAGTAAGGACTATATGAGTGGTTGGTTATGCCTTTTGGCTTAACTAATGCTCCTGCTATGTTTATGAGAGTTATGAATGATGTACTCCGACCTTTTATTGATGATTTTGTAATTGTTTATTTAGATGACATTCTTATTTTTAGTAAGAAATGGGAAGACCATGTAAAGCATCTAAGGCAAACTCTAGATGTTTTAAAAAGAGAAAATCTCTATGTAAAACTCTCAAAATGTGATTTTGGCAAAACATCTTTAAATTATTTGGGTCATATTATAGGGGGTGGTGAATTGAAGATAGATCCCTCTAAGGTTGAAGTCATTGTGAACTGGCCTAAACCCAAATCTACTATAGAGGTTAGGAGTTTCATATGGGAAACAAAATACAGGAGAAAGTTTATTGCTAACTTTTCTTTGATTGCAGCTCCATTACATGCTTTAACAGGATTGAAACAGGTGTTTAAGTGGGGAGGCAAACAACAGAAATACTTCGACACCTTAAAAGAAAAAATTAGTACAACATCAGTACTAGCACTGCCAGATCTTCGACATTAATTTGAGATTGAGACAGATACCAGTGACTATGCCATGGGAGTAGTGTTGATGCAACACGGTAAACTCATATGTTATCATTCTAAGACATTTACTTCTGCAATAGTTAATTATCCCACATATGATAAAGAATTATATGCATTAGCAAAAAGTGTGAAAAAGTGGAAACATCACCTAATGGGTAAGGAAACAATCATACACACAGATCATCAACCACTTCAATATTTTCACTCACAAACTAAATTGTAGCAATCAAGACATTATAGGTGGATGGGTTTTCTATAGCAATTTCATCTTGTCATCAGATATAAGAAGAGCATACACAATAAGGTTGCAGACATGTTATCAAGACCAATCATAAATGCATCTACTATACTTAAGCATAATTTAGTAATGCATGAAAGTTACATTGAACAATATGCTCAAGATGTAGATTTTAAAGATGTATATGCAACTTTAAGTCATGGAAAAAAGGTAGAAGAAATGGATTATTATGTAAAGGACCAACTCTTATATCATTCGGGAAAGTTATGCATTCCAAAAACTAAAAGAGTTAACATAATTCGAGAAGCACATACTTCTCTAATATCAGGTCATTTTGGTGTAAGTAAAATAGTTACACAATTGCAAAGGTTTTGTTATTGGCCAAGAATGCATGAGACAGTTTCTAGATATATCAAAGGGTGTACAATGTGTGATACAAGCAAGCCCAGTAATAGAAAATTAGGCTTGTACACTCCACTTCCAATTCCTTCTCGTCCTTGGGAAAGTGTTTCCATGGACCTTTTTGGGGGATTGCCAAAATCTAGAAAAGGTCATGATCATTTGTATGTTGTTGTGGATAGGTTCAGTAAAATGTGTATTTTGAGACCTGTAACAAGCAGGTTACAACTGAACAAACAAAAAAGTTGTTCTTTCAGAATGTATGGGTTCATTTTGGTTTACCTACTTCTATTGTATCTAATCAAGATTCTCGATTTGTTGGGAAGTTTTGGTCAAATCCATGGGAGTTGATGGACACCAGGTTGAAGAAGAGCACAACATTTCATCCACAAACAGATGGTCAGATAGAAGTGGTCAATAGGACAGTGATCCAGTTGCTCAGAGGCTATTGTAGCAAGCATCCCAAGATTTGGGATGAGCACTTGTGCTATGTGCAGCATGCTTACAACCGTGCCAAGCACTCTTCTACTCATAGATCTCCTTTTGAGACTTGTTTTGGTTTTATACCAAAGTCTCCCTTGGATTTTGTCTTTGGTAAAGACATAGTAGTTGATGGAAACAATGATGTGGACAAAGCAACCAAGTTAATTAAACAAACCCAAGAAATTCACTAGGCAATACAGGAACAACTGAAAATAAGTCAAGCCAAGTACAAGGCAAGACATGACAAGCATCGAGTTGAGCATAATTTCCAAGTTGGTGATCAGGTCTGGCTGTACATAAAAAAAGACAGAATGCAAGGTGAAGGTAAGAAGCTAAAACCAATAAGGTATGGACCTTTCAATATACTTGATAAAATTGGTGAAAATTCTTTTCACCTTGATTTGCCAGCTTACATGCAGATCTATTCAGTTGTTAATGCAGAAAACTTGAGATTGTATGAGCCTTCATTGATTGAAGATCCTGAAGAGAAAAGTTAGTTTCCTTCTATTGAGGATCTGTTTCCTGAATATCTTAATGAGTTACAAGAAGATACAGTTCTGGACAAGAATGTGAGAACTATGCGTCGAGGGGATGTTGAGTACCTGAGAATAGGGATCAAAGGTTCAAATTCAAGAAAAGCACGATGGATAGAAGTTAAACAAGTGATGGAGCTATATCCTGACTTGATCGATGCTTAAAAACCAACTTTTGGTGGTCCAAAAGCTTTTCAGTGGGAAGGCGTGATCCAAAATGGATCCTAAAACCTCTAAGTATTCATGTATATTAACTATCGAAAACACTATTGCAAGGGAAATTAGTGAAAGAATGGTGGAAAGCATAGCTAAGCAAAGGTGGAAGTGATGTTTCACAAGAGCCGTCGGATTAGACCGATCAACAGTGCAGATCAAATTGAAATATCGCAATCAGGAGAGACTAGCGGAGTACATCGGAGGCAGCCCTATGGAAGTCGTGATAACGATCAGCGCGATTTAATGAGGACCATTGATCGAGTGCGCAGATCAACGACCCAGATCAAAATCGCAATATCGCATCACTATAACACAAAGGGAAGACTTACCGGAGGCCCGAAGACCATGCGATATGTGATTGCGATATATCGCATCGCAATGATACAAAGGAGTAGGGCCAATACAATATGTGACTTGAGATAGCCAGACCCGACGGGTTTTATAAACACGACTCTATAAATTTTGAGTTATGATATTAAAGAGTTTGTCGGGATTTTCTATGTATTAGTGCACTTCCATATAAAAACTGAAATACAAAAGGAAGTGACCCCAAGCGATAAAGCCGGACCCAAAAGTTTTATAGATGCAGCTTTGTATTATTTGAATTCCGTGGTAAGTGGGATTTCGGGCGTGTCTCAGGTAGTAAGTGGTATTGGATGGGCTCTGCCCGATCCCATACACTAGTCGACACGTAGCACCTTATAGGAGAGAGAAAACCGCCTTTTCGGGTGGGTAATCTCCGTGCACATAAGCCACCCGAAATGGATGTCAATCATTGGGTCGATGATCAAGCAGATCAACAGTGTGAACTACAAAGGGACTTGCGACAGCCAGAAAGGGTGAACTTGATAGGATTATAGGGAGGAGTCAATATTATTTGAAGTCCGATAGAAAATGTTTTGTCAGATTTTTCAGTGTATTCTGTGTATTTCTCTATGTAAATAGAGAAGAGTGTTTCTGGGATTTCACCCATGCTAGTGGGCCTTTCCGTTACAAACAGGTGGCCACCATACCTTCAGCATTTTACAATGATTGTTTAACGCTCGAAAGGGAGATGAACAGACAGGGACCAGGAGCCAGAAAGCCCGAGAAAGGAATGCAAACCGACAGCACCAATAAGCTTAAAATCCATTCAATAGCAGAGACAGCGGGGGCAGTTGCTGAGATAGAGAGAAAGAAGAAGACAGAGAGCAAGAGGGAGAGTCTGTGTACTCTTGTAGACTTGAGGATTTCAAGTAAATCTATGTTGTTTTGTCACTATTGTGTTGAGACTCGGTTTGAGCTCACACTTGTAATAATCTGCTCTTGAAGACATAATATAGAGGTCGACACTGAAAGCTGGACCAGGAGACGTAGCCAGGAAGTTTGGTGAACTCCTTGATTATTTGTTGTGTTGATGTGTGTGTTTATTATGTTTTGTCACTGCCAATTATCTATATTATTCACAATCTTTTCGATCCGTTGCACTAAGTAATATAGGCATTCCTGCACATGAGTCTGTAATAACTTTATATTGATTTAAGATCTCATTTTCAGATAACTCCAGGAGTGAGGAAGAACATAAAGAAAATCTTTGAATAGTGTTGTAGACCTTGAGAGAAAATCAACTTTATGCTAAGTTCAACAAGTGTGACTTTTTCAAGGATCAAATTCAATACTTAGGACATGTTATTTCCTCCACTGGTGTAGTGGTTGATTTAGAGAAAATTGAGACCATCATGAACTGACATGTTCCAACTAATGTGGTGGATATACACTCTTTTATGGGTCTTGCTAGTTATTACAGGCGATTTATAAGGGGGTTTTCTAAAGTCGTATGCCCAATTACTTCCTTGCAGAAAAGGTGTTGGAAATAATACTAAGAGGGGGGGTGAATCAGTATTATCAGATCAATAATTTAATTTTCCAAACATATTTGTATACGCTACTTCAGCTAAGTGAACTAGCATGTATACATGACTGTACTTAAGGCAACCAACATATATGCAGAGAACTTTTGATTTACCCAATTTATCATGCATTGAACTTTAACCAGTATATCAGAGATTTATTAGACAGTGCAGTAAAAGAAGAATAAATAATCACACATAAGAAGCACACATGAACACTAAGATATAAGGTGGAAACCAAATGTGGGTGGAAACCACCTGCTGCTGTCATCTCTGTCTTCTTTTAATAATAAGAAAATATATTTACAATTTTGTAATGGTACAGGCTTATACCAGTACATAGGCTTCTACCTGCAGAAGGTTACAACCTTCTCTCATTCTCCAGCTTCTCCTGGAAGGGAGCTACAACCCCCTAACTCTTGTACTAGCTGATATGTTTACTAGTACGTAGGCTGTGACCTACAGAAGGCTACGACCTTCTTTCTTCCTCCAAGGACCATGTTTCATAAATTTTCAGACTGGATCCATCAACAACATCATAACTATAATTCAATCATCAAATACATCTGCATCAACCAATCACTTTCTGAACCAACCAAAACCGAATCAATCAATCACTTTGACAACCCATCAATCTAATTATTCAGAATACTGTCACCAGAATACAGTAACTAGAACCCAAACCAGAACCTAGAACTCTGCAACAACAAACATAAACAACTGAAACATATTTTATAAGGTATGCACTACTTCCATGTGTCGAACCTGCGGGTATACATGCTTTTCTCCAAGCCAACCAACATGTACATCTGCAAATATTATTTCATAATTCTGCAGCTATTCCAAACTTCAGTTATACCCAGATCATAATATTAACAGAACAACACATGTGTCAGTATACAGATCTAGAATAAAAATTATCAAACCATATAAAGATAATTCATTTCAAGCCTTAAGATCCTGATCCATCATTAGATCTTATCCTCCATCAACCGCTAAGTTTCATCCCTGGTTCAGATCAAGCACATCACCATAAGCCAATAACCTGCATACTAGATCTCACACTTCATCAAATATTTAGTACTTGCACACCTTGGCCTAATGATCTTCTCCTCCTTTTATAGTTTTAGGACTTTCTCAATAGCATGGACCAAAACCACCTAGGACCAATACCTTGGACCAAATACCTAGGGTCAATACCTCAGACCAGATACCTTGGACCAGTACCATGGATCAAAATACCATGGACCAAATACTTCAGACCAAAAACTTAGTTTTCCAAGGTATACATGCTTTTCCTTCCGTGAAAGTGCGTGTGTACGTATATGCTACTTGTGGACAATGAACCTGCATGTGTACACAACTTGGTCAAGGTTAACCCGCATATATCTCTCTTTCTTCATTCTGTGTAGATTGATCTGTAATTCTTTGCTATTAACCTACTGTACTGTGATCTTTCATCTGAGTGAGTTTCCATCAAGGACAATACCTGTATCATAATGCCAACAATCTCCCCCTTTGGACTTGATGGCAACAACAACACCAGGTCACTATCCCCCTTTGACATCAAGGGTAAAGGGTCATGCTCCCCCTAAGTACATGATGAATTCTTTGATATGCTGAATTGTACTGATTGAGCTCCCCTGATTGAGTCCATGCTCCCCCTGAGCACAAGAAAAGTCTGCAAAAAGATTTTATAAAAGAATAACATGACTCTATACATACATCACCAATGACCTTCCTATCACCAATGACTCATACATACATCCATCTCCCAACCAAGTGGGGATACACAAAATTTGACTCATCCACCCAACCAAGTGGGGGTATGCCAATTGTCTATACATGACAAAAACAAGAAATATTACATCATCCATCCCATGCATAGTGTGGTTACAAATTAGGTCCTTTCATGACCTTTACATTAAATGATATGCATTACATTTATAATAAGGACATCAACAAGACCATGATAGTCATCAAAAACTATCATACACCATATATGATCTGCACCATCAGCAACATCAGGATGAATAACCTGTATATTTTCATCATAAAAAAAGTCACCTAAATCAAAACAACTATGCGGATCTGTACCAAGATCTTCTAGGATAATGCCAACAATGCATTATTATAAGCATATGCTCCCCCTAAACCTATGCCAGATGTTTACTATCAGATCTGATTATTGCATATATCGGTAAGAAATATCAAAGCATCATCATCAATCAGATATACATCAAGTTATCAACAACTTTATGAGGACCAATATATTTTCACATGTTATCAGTAGATATCAAATAGAGTAGATAATTGATAGAACCATATTAGACCCCTTTTTCCTGATTGTGGCCCATTGCTTTTCCTCAAACCAACATATACGCGAATGTGCTCACGGAAAACCGCATATGTACGTGACTACAATTCATGAAACTCATGTATAACAACCTTTCTCTGAAAAATAGGATTTAACAGCAGGATGATGCAATAACTACTCCAAGCTTTTGTATGAGATATTCAATTGTCTCTTTGGGTAGTGGTTTAGTGAATATATCAACAACCTATTCTTTGGGGGGAACATACTGCAATTTGACCTCTTGTTCACGTAGAAAATGATATTTGATGGGTATGTGCTTAGTCTTGGAGTGCATGACTAGATTCTTTGAAATATTGATGGCACTTGTATTATCGCATAGAATCGAGATGGGTGGAGTACATGTGATCTGAATGTCTTGCAAGGTTTGCATCATCCAAAGTAGTTGTTGGCAACAAGATGTAGCAACCACATATTCTGCTTCAGCTGTAGATGATGAAATTGAACTTTGTTTCTTGCTAAACTAAGACACTAACCTGGAACCCATATAGAATGCACCACCACTAGTGCTTTTTCTGTCATCAACACTTCCTGCCCAATCTGCATCTGTATATGCATGAAGACTAAGATCTGTATCTCTAGGATACCATAAACCAAAGTTTTGTGTTCCTTGAAGATATTTGAAAGTCCTTTTGACTGCCTGAGGATGTGATTCCTTTGGATTCGCTTGGAATCTTCCAACTATTCCTAGTGCATGCATGATGTCAAGTTGGGTACCTGTTAGATAAAGTAGACTTCCAATCATGGATCTGTAAGTTGGTTGATGTACTTCTACTGATTCATCATTTGAGCTGAGACTGCATCCTGTTACCATTGGGGTACATACTGGTTTAGAATCTTCCATGCTATACTTTTTCAAGATCTGTTTGAGATATTTGGTTTGTGAAAGAAAAATACCATCTTTATTTTGTTGAACTTGTACACCAAGAAAATAGGTAAGCTCACCAAGCAAGGACATTTCAAATTCTTGCTACATTACTGAAGCAAAATTCAGACTCATGGATTCTTCATTTCTACCAAAAATGATATCATCAACACAAACAACAATTATTAGCATTTTATCAATGTCAATCTTTGTATATAGATTGCTATTTGCTGACCCTTTTGAAAAACCCTATTGGTGGAGATATTTGTTAAGACGTTAATAACAGGCCCTTGGAGCCTGTTTTAGACCATAGAGAGCCTTTCTGAGTCTAAATACAAGTTTTGCATCATTTCCAAGAATGAATCCTGCTGGTTGTTCAATATAGACTTCTTCTTCTAAGTCTCCTTTAAGGAAGGTAGATTTTACATCCATTTGGTATACTTTGAATTTCTGGAAACTAAAAAGAGCAAGAAACATCCTTATGGCTTCAAGTCTAGCAATAGGTACAAAAGTTTCTTCAAAATCTATACCTTCTTGTTGAGCATATCCTTTACAAACAAATCTGGCCTTGTTTCTAATAACTTCTCCATTTTCATTCATCTTGTTTTTGAATATCCATTTAGTTCCTATGATATTCTTATCATGAGGTCTAGGAACTAATTCCAAAGTATTATTCTTTTCAATTTGCTCAAGTTCTTCATTCACGGCCTTGACCCAACATTCATCTTTGCATGCTTCATTTACATTTTGAGGTTCGGTGGAGGATAGTAATGCTAGATAGCTTGAGGTTTCTGTAATAGTTCTTCTTGTCTGTACAACTACCTCTTTTTCCCCTAAAATTTGATTTCCTGGATGATTTTTCTGAACATACCTAAATGGAGTCTTTTCTTCTACCGTTATCTCTTCTTCTAGTGCTTCATTAGTTTCTTCTTCAGAATCAGTGTGATTTGATGTGGGAAAATAATCCCCATCTTCTTCATTGTCATCATCTTCGGTTTTTATCTGTTTTGGATTTTTTCATTCTTCATCAACCACAACATCAATACTTTCAATGATTTTCCCAAGTCTTTTATTATAACATTTATATCCTTTACTTCGGGAAGAGTAGCCAAGAATAATACCTTCATCTGCTCTGTTCAAACTTACCAAGTTTTTCATCAGTCCTTTTGATGTAACATTTGCTTCCAAAAACTTTAAAGTATTTTACAGTAGGAGTCTTACCATACCAAAGTTCATGTGGAGTTTGAGTGCTGTTTACCTGAAAATTTGCTTGGTTGAGAATAGTGACGGCGGCGAATGCAGCTTCACCCTAGAAGGTTGCAGGAGTCCCATATTCATCTAGCATAGCTCGAGCCATTTGTTGAATAGTTCTATTCATTCTTTCTACCACTCCATTTTCTGAGGAGTCCTTGCGGTGAGAGTTGCCTTTTTATTCCATGTTGTTCACAAAAGTCAAAGAATTCATCCAAGGTAAATTCCCCTCCTTGATCAGATTTGAGGCATTTGATTTTGCGATTTGATTCATTTTCAACCAAAGATTTGAGGGATTTTAGCTTTTCAAATGCTTCATCTTTATGCTTTAGAAGACCTATCCAACACATTATGGAAAAGTCATCAATGAACAATATAAAGTATTCTTCTCCATGAGGTGACTTTTTCCTTGATGGTCCACATAAATCAGTATGAACAAGTTTAAGAGGCTTACTAGCTGACTCTTCCTTTTCAATGAAGTGAGATCTAGTTTGTTTACCAAATTGACATGGTTTGCATATTGTATTTTCAGGAATGTTGATATCTAGAGGATCACAAACAACCTAGAATTTGCATGCTTTTCTTATTTGAGAAAAGATTAGATGTCCCAATCTTCTATGCCATAGCTAGTTTTCATAATTTTTGCTTAGATAGCACTATTGTTGTCCTCCCTTGAGTATGTATAAGTTGTTTGGAGTTCTTGTACCTTTGATCATGGTTTCTCTTGTATCAAGCTCACGAAAAACACATCCGTTTGATCGAAACACCACTTCATTTCCTTGATCACACATTTCACTGACACTCGACAGGTTATGCTTTAGACCATCTACATACATAACATTCCTAGCTTTAACCTTTTCTTTCAAGAAAACAGAGCCTTTACCTTTTATGACAGTAGGAGTGTCGTTTCCAAATGAGACATTCTTTTCCTTTTCTAAGGCATTATATGAGTGAAGTTTTTCTTTGTCACATGTCATGTGTTTTTAGCATCCACTGTCGATGTACCACTAATTCTCTTGTCCTTATGCATAGAAGGCTATACCACATTTTTTTGTTTGTGGTTCTTTCTTTCTCCATATTTTGGGATTTAATGGAGTTTTCTCCTTTTGAGATATTTTCCGAAATTTACTCCTGCATTCATATTCTTCATGGCCAAAGTTGTTACAGATTGAGCATTCTATTTCATTTTCAAGAAGAGAAAAGTTATTATAGGAACTTTTCTTGATCCCTGTCACATTCCTTTGATTTCGTGCTTCTCTAGTCATGATGGTTTTGTAAGCAACACATTGAGCAACTTTGTGTCCAAAATTATGACATGAGAAACATTGACCATTAAAGAAGTTCCTGCGATTATCGAATCTATTGACCTGGTGATTGTAGTTTCTATTGATATTCATCTTTGAAGAAAATTGAGTATGATTTACCTGAGGTTGGTTGTGGCTTCTGTTCATCCTTGAAGAAAATTGAGCCTGATTTACCTGGTGATCTGCTTTATGCCTTTGCTGATGATTGTCATACTGTTCACTGTTCTTTGTTGCATCAAGATAGCTTTTAGTGGAGGTTGATGGCTTCTGTGATTGAGATGCTTCTTCAGTATATCCAAGACCTGTATTTATCAGAGGAGAACACTGCACTTTGATAATTTCATTTAAGGTTTCTGATCCTTTAGCAAATCTAATATTGAGAGATTTTGTTTTCTCAAGATCCTTTCTTAGACCCACAATTTCACATTCTAGTTTTTCATTGTGTTTTTCTCTTTCAACAAGTTGGTATGTAAAGGTATCTCTAATCATATTATTTTCTTCTAAACATATTTTGATTTTAGAGATTTCTTCATGAAGGTCATCTTCTTCTAAAGCATCCCAAAAATTATCATCTTCATAAGCCATTAGAAGTCTATAGTCATTACTATTTTCATCTTCATCACTATTTGATAAACCATCACTATCTTCATGAGTATAGTAACTCTTTTTACTTACACTTTGTTTTCTATTCCATTTTGTAGATTCCTTCCCTTTATCATATTTATCTTTATGAGGACATTTGGCAGCATAATGACCGACTCTACCACAGACAAAACATTCAAAAGGTAGTTTACCTCTAAATCTTCCGGAACCCCGTTGAAGCTTCTTAACAAAGTTTACTTCTTCTTCTTCTTCTGAAATATGTCCTGATTCACTGAGTTCTTCCTTTCCTTTTGCTGAAGCTTTAAATGCGGCTTCTCTCATATTTGATGGGCATCCTTTTCTCATCTCAAAGACAGTTAAGATTCTGTGAAGCTGTGTCATAGTGATAGTCTGTAGATCCTATTTTTCTTCTATGGCAGATACTTTTGATTCAAATTTAGCAGACAAGGATCTTAAAACTTTCTCAACTATGGTAAATTCCTTTATCTCTTCACCCATATTCTTCATGCAATTAACAACCTCATCTATACGTAAGAAGTAACTAGCTATACTTTCATCATTGTGCATCTTAAGAGTTTCATATCGAATTCTGAGAGTTTGCAGTTTAGCACATTTTACCTGAGAGTCTCCTTCATAGCTTAGAACAATTTTATCCCATATTTATTTGGCTGATTTGAGCTACATAACTTTGACAAACTCTGATTGTGACGGACTTCCCAATAATGTATTAAAAACCCTAGCATTGGTTTCGTATTGCTTTTTACCTGTTGTATCTGTAGGAATTGTTGATCGAAATGTATATCCTCCTTCCATGATTTCCCAGACATCTGTTCCAAGTGATTGTAGATAGGTTGTGGTTCTTATCTTCCAATAAACAAAGTTTCTCCCATCAAAGATTGGCGGTTTGATGGATCCCACGCTTTCTTGATTACTCATGATGATGGATCTCCCTTCAAGCAATCAAGCTTCTTCTGAAGGACCTGCTTCGATACCAATTATTGGAAATAATACTGAGAGGGGGGGGGGGGGGTGAATTAGTATTATCAAATCAATAATTTAATTTTCCAAACAGATTTGTATACGCTACTTCAGCTAAGTGAACTAGCATGTATACACAACTGTACTTAAGGAAACCAGCATATATGCAAAGAACTTTTGACTTACTCAATTTATCATGCATTGAATTTTAACCAGTATATCAGAGATTTATTAGACAGTGCGGTAAAAGTAGAGTAAAGCATCACACATAAGCAACACACATGAACACCAAGATATAAGGTGGAAACCCAATGTGGGTAAAAACCACCTATTGCTGTCGTCTCTGTCTTCTTTTAATAATAAGAAAATCTGTTTACAAATTTGTACTGGTGCAGACTTATACTAGTACACAGGCTTCTACCTGCAGAAGGTTACACACTTCTCTCATTCTCCAACTTCTCCTGGAAGGGAGATACAAGCCCCTACCTCTTGTACTAGCCGATATGTTTACTAGTACGTAGGCTGCGACCTATAGAAGGCTACAACCTTCTTTCTTTCTCCAAGGACCACGTTTCATAAATTTTCAGACTGGATCCATCAATAACATCATAACTGTAATTCAATCATCAAATACATCTGCATCAACCAATCACTTTCTGAACCAACCACAATTGAATCAATCAATCACTTTGACAACCCATCAATCTGATCATTTAGAATACTGTCACCAGAATACAGTAACCAGAACCCAAACCAGAACCCAGAACTCTGCAACAGCAAACAAAAACAACTGAAACATATTTTATAAGGTATACGCTACTTCCATGTGTCAAACCTGCGTGTATACGCACTTTTCTCAAAGCCAACCAACGTATACATCTGCAAATATTAATTCATAATTTTGCAGCTATTCTAGACTTCAGTTATACCCAGATCATAATATTTACAGAACAACACATGCGTCAGTATACAGATCTAGAATAAACATGATCAAACCATATAAAGATAATTCATTTCAAGCCTTAAGATCTCAATCCATCATTAGATCTTATCCTCCATCAACCGCTAAGGTTCATCCCTATTTTAGATCAAGCACAACACCATAAGCCAATAACTTTCATACTAGATCTCACACTTCATCAGATATTCGATACTTACATACCTTGGCCGAATGATCTTCTCCTCCATTTATGGTTTTAGGCCTTTCTCAATACCATGGACCAAAACCACTTAGGACCAATACCTTGGACCAAATATCTAGGGTTAATACCTCGGACCAAATAACTTGGACCAATACCATGGATCAAAATACGATGGACCAAATACTTCGTACCAAAAACTTAGTTTTCCAAGGTATACACACTTTTCCTTCTGTGAAAGTGCATGTTTACGTATACGCTACTTGTGGTAAGTGAACCTACATGTGTACGCAACTTGGTCAAGGTGAAATTACATATACCTCTCTTTCTTCGTTTTGTGTAGACTGATCTATAATTTCTTTGTTGATAACCTGTTGTACTGTGATCTTTCATCTGAGTGAGTTGCCATCAAGGACAATACTTGTATCATAATGCCAACAAAAGGAAACAAGGTTTAAGTGGGCCAGGGAATGCCAAGAATGTTTTGAAACATTGAAGCATTTACTCACTACTGCACTTGTATTACAAATTGCAGACCCAAAGGAAGATTTCATAGTCTGTACTGATGCATGTAAAGAAGGTGTAGGTAGAGTTTTAATGCAAAAGGATAAAGTAATTACTTACGAATCTTGTAAGTTAAAAGATCATGAGAAGAAATATTCGGCTTATGATTTAGAGTTAACTGCAATAGTCCACGCTTTATAGGTGTGGCGACATTAGTTACTTGGGAAAATATTCCTACTTATGACATATCACAGTAGCTTAACGATTTTCTTTAACCAACCTACGTTGAATGCATGCCAAGCTAGATGGACTGCATTCTTAAGAGAACCTGATTTTGAAATCAAACTTTTGAAAGGAAGGGAAAATAGAGTAGCAGATGCATTAAGTAGGAAATTACACCATGTCTATGAAATTTCATTTAGTCGAGTGGAATTTAATTTCACCCAACAAATCAAGGAGGAAGCACAAAAGGATCCAAAATATGCATATCTTTAGCAGCAAGCTAAGGCTGTACAAAATTTTGGAAAGCATAGTGAGTACTAGATTAGTCCTGAGAATCTGTTGATGTTTAAGCATATAATTTATGTTCCTGATCTTTTATCAATAAAACAAATTATATTGGATGAATTCCATAGGAGTCCCTATGATTCCCATCCGGGCTACCAAAAACCATTTTCTGCAATTAGGAAAAAAATATTTTTGGCATGGCATGAGGAGGGATGTCACAAAATATTTGACCATATGCATGGAAGGCCAGCAAGTTAAAATGTGGCATCAACATCCCGTTGGGCTATTACAACCTCTCCTCATTCTTCAGTGGAAGTGGGATACCATAACTTTAGATTTCATAACTAGGCTACCTTGATCAAAAAGACAAAATGACTCCATCATGGTGGTGGTCGATAAATTGAGAAAGGTAGCTCATTTTATCCCTATTAAATCCACATATCAAACCACTTAGATAACAGATATATTTATGAGAGAGATTTTTAGGCTGCATGGAATGCTCCGAGTCATAATCTCTAACCGGGATGTTAAGTTTACCTCTTCTTTTTGGAAAGCACTATTCACAAGATTGGGCACCTAGATCCACTTTATGCTGCCTATCACCCCCAGAGAGATGGGAAGACAAAATGAGTCAATCAAGTGGTGGAAGACATGCTTCATATATACATAATGCAACAACCTGGAAAGTGGGAGGAATATCTCCACCTAGTAGAGTTTTCCTATAATAATGGGTATCACGAGTCACTTAAAATGAGTCCTTTCGAAGTACTTTATGGAAGGAAATGTACGGTTCCTGCAAATTGGAATAGTCCTGAGAATAAAATGATATTGGGACCAGACATGCTGGAGGAAATGGAAAAAACAGTGAGGAAGGTCCAGGAAATTTTGAAGGTGGCACATGATAGAAAGAAGGCATATGCTGATAGAAAGAGAACCTATCGGGAATTATAGGCGGGGGATCACGTGTATGTCCAGATTAAACCAAAATGAAGTACCCTCAGGGGGAAAGTGTGCCAATTTGGATCCCTAATTCTCTAGTCCCTTCCAAATCCTAGAGAGGGTAGGACCGGTGGCATACCAACTTGCTCTACCTAGTCATATTTGGGTTCATAATGTATTTCATGTTTCCCTTTAAAAAAAATATGTTTACGATCCCCGACACATCATAGATTGGAAAGATATTTAGGTAAAGCGTAATTAATGATATGTGTGTAGAAGTAAATCTATTTCGATCATTAACATAGATATATGTATGCCAAGTTTATGATTATTGCAATTTTGGCAGGTCAAACCGGAAGGAGAATTCTTGGTAGAGCCCCTGCGTATACTCGATCAGAGAGAAGTAACATTGCGGAGGTGAGTTATCATCCAAGTTAAAGTGCAGTGGAAGCACTTTAGTCTGGAAGAAGCCACCTGGGAAGATAAGGATTTTATGTAGAAGGCATATCCCAGCTTGTTCCAAGAATAGATGGAGGAATAAACACCAGGGATGGTGTTTTGCTCAAGGGGGGTGAGATGTGACACCCTCAGGTTCTGAAGTAATTATTGGTCATTTTATTGTTATGGACAAAGTAAATTGTTAATAATTAGTTATTGTGATGTTTGAGTTAGTAAAATAGTAACTTTGATAAGTAATAAATACATTTAATTATGTCTCTAAGAGAGGTTGGGGAATTCATGAATGAACCTCAGTAACTCTATTTCCCTAGACAGTTATCAATTAGGAGAAGTTATTTCCTTGCCTCCTTTTTACAATAAAAAGAAAAAGGGTTGGGGGTAGGAGGAACAATTTTTCCTAGAATTGAACGAGATTCAGTGGAAAGAAGACCTCTAGGCATTATCCTTCCTAAAGGAAGGAGAGGAATTGTGGCTAGACTTGGGGTCCTGAGGCCACATCAATTTAATACTGCTACGTTAGAAACTGTTCTAAAGGAATTGAGGAGATCGGGGGGAGAAGACTAAACGTAATAATCGACTTCTCATTGGTAGGGTGGAGAGGTTTCACCTGTGGGTCCCTGACCTTCGACCTTAACAGAATTTAATAGATAAGTATCTGGAATGTATATATATATATATATATATATATATATATATACATAGTGTTTCTTTTTCTTTTGTGCAATTTGAAAGAAGAGAGAAATACAAGGACTACTTTTATTATAGTATGTCTGAAAGCTGATTGTTTGAACAAAAGTCTTCTCTTAATGTGTTTTTCTTTAAAAAAAAAGAAACAGGAAATAGTAAGGAGAATAATGTTAGCAGTACTCGCTAAAAGAAAAACCATGTAGATAATGTATGCAGATGAATTAACGGATAAGGCAACAACTGATAATATACTTATTTCTAGGAATAAAAAAGGAAATAAGACTGATAAATTCCATAAAATATTTAAAAGAAACCCTAAATCGCATTCCTGTGATTAGTTCTAGTAGAACTAGAATATTGTATTCGGGTTGCCAATAACCCAGAAGTACCGACTAAAAGGGTACATACCCTGTCTAACACATGAGTAAACGAATACCAGATAACAATGATTCATAAGTGAACCGCAGGAGCACAACCTAGTGGAAACAACTCAGTATTAGTTCAATCCACAATTGACATGGTAAAAGGTTGTAGGTGGTTGGACTGTTAAAGGGTTAGCCAGAGACAAAGCTGTTTCAGTAGTCTCCTACGCAGTCCCAAAACAAAGTTCAACCCTGTGAACATTATGCATTAAATAATTTAAGCAGAGAGTCTTGTAATTACAATTGAAATCTAACACCATGTTCATAAGTATTGAAATAGACAACATATTAAACAAATGGGCTTGCAACGTAACTGTATCGCTAAGATGTATGTAAATCTCTCAGAAAGAACTTAAACACAAGACAGACATTAAACAATGGAGAGCCTACCGTCCATCAAAATCTAAGACTAGTATTGCTCAGTAATACAACAAGATTTGTAACCGTTAGGGTTATTCAAAGACATAATTTTGTCATTAATAAGATGAGAAATGTTATATGAAACAGAGAATTGGAAAAGAAGCCCTGGGAAGGCTCTAACAGTTAATTAGAACTCTTGTATCTTCAAGATAGTGAAAGCAAAACTGTTAAATAATTGTTTCATAGTGAACGCATAATTACAGGTTATACATAAGTTAATGGGTCTCAAACCCTAAGCAAGTTGACCATGGAAATGAGCATCATTAATTATACAAAAGAAATAAAATATCTGGTACATTCATAACAACCGATAGCTAAAGGATGTTCTTGATTAAAATAAAGAAAAACCCCGGTGGTGATAAACAGAGCCATCTGAACGAAGAAGGATGGGGTATGATGAAAGGGTAACCTAGGATCCAGAAGCTCAAGGCCAGCCATTACGACACAGTAAACCCTCCTTTCAAATTAGCTGAGATGGAAAGCAAGCAACATATTGAAAACTGGAAACCTTACCTGTGCCATGAGAATAAAAAATTAGACCTAAATTGAGAGTTCTCATTTCACTAATCGGCCTCATTTCACTAATCGGCAGACAGAGAAATGCATCCAAGCAAAAGTACCTGTGCATGCTAAAGGGTTGCAGGAGGAGACTTTCCATGTAAGGAATCAAACTCGGTTCAGTACATTAGGCCGAAGCCAAGAAATTACTGTAAGAGGTTGTTTGACAAAGGATTCACCTGTTCCAGGCATGGTGATAGTGTGAAGCTGAAGTTAGATTAGTATGATTCACAAACCCTCTCAAATTCTGGAACTTACACCTATGAAAAATATCCACGAATTATCATTCGACTTCCAAGCTATTCGAAAACAAATTCTTAACAATCTTGCTGCAACAATTTTAAATTCGGGCAAGAATGGAGGCCATGGTTACCTAGACTGATGGGTCGAATGCTAGCAGTGACAGAACCCTCTCCCGACAGGGAGGAATGAAAATGAGGAGTTTTTCCGAGCATAGGGTCATCGGTTACCTAATCCGCCAAAACAGAGGGGAACCATCGATTCTCGCCATAATTAATCCATGGTGGAGGGTAACCCAAGTGTCCAGCTTGGGGATTCGAGGATCTAGGTCAGCCAACTTGGCACCCACTCCAACCCTGCCTCGAATCCGATAACCTGTACCTTGCATTTAAGCCTTGTACCCATGTAATGATAGAGGTAGAGGCTTTGTTAAATACGATTGTTAACCAACCATGTTACAAAGTGAACACATATGAAAGTTAATTAAATTTCATACATTGCCAATACATGTGAATAAGTTATGCGTTGAGTATTATGGTATTGGTAGGATCATTTTATGGTTGTAGTCAAATGGTCTAATTACCAAATAGAGTTTTTTTGAAGTGATATAATTAGTCTTTTGATAATGTGTTTATTTGTTGGGATAGACATGTCACAATACCCATGAAGGTTAAATGCCTTAATTTATTACCAAAACTAACAAAGAAATTGATTGGAATTTTGTGTAAAAATTGGATATAAATGTTTTGTCTAGTGTATGACCATACACCATGTAATTTAATTATTATATGTGAAGTCATAAAATATATAATAAACAATTAAATTTGATATGATTAAATAAATGTCTATGGGGCAACTCAATTTCTCATCTCTATGTTATGAAGTATTATGTAGATTATGAAATCAAGGTTCAAATCCTTGTGGGTGAAACCAGAAAACCAAAAAAAATATAGCCCACTAGAAACAGTTAAGTATGATATAAGCCATGAGATTCAATGTAGGTCCATCCAAATCTATATATCTATATATATATATATATATATATATATATATATTTAATATCTTTTATAAAAATATTATATAAAAAAATACACTTAGGCTATTTTAAATTTTATTTTATATTTCATTTTATTATGTATTTTTTTAACTTTTTATTTCAATAGTGATTTTTATTATCTAAATAGATACGCTTATTTTGAAATAAGGCTTCCAATATATTAATTTAGTTATTAGTAATTAATAAATACATGGATGAGATTTAACCTCTATGAAATATCTATAAAGTATTTTGTTGTAGCTAGCATGATAGAGGGCTTGATATTTCTATTAGCCTAGATCCATATCAATAGATCAAGCATTAGGAGGGATCAAATATATTTTCACTTTAGAAGAGGTTTGTATATCAAGAGATTTGATCCATCTAGGAGCTTGGTAGACTTGGAGTAAAGACGGATCTATGCTAATTTAATTATTAATTCTAATTATACTTATAAATATAATTATTTATTTTATATTTTTACATTTTAATTTAATTTAATTTGATTTTTCTTTTTAATTTGACCTAATAAAAATGTTTATAGGACATTATATTACAACATCTCTACCATATTGGGCTAGAGAGCACCTCTCGACCTAATTGAAGGTAGTTAATCCCCTCTCGCCCTCCACACACACACAGACACATATTAAGTATTTCCTTCTAAACATAAGTGTATATGGAAATGCTAGATGATTTAGGTCATCCTCACACTAGGAAGACCACACTATAACTAGATATTTTCTCTTCATAGAGAGGTGTGGGATAACATAGTAATTAAAAAAACCAAAAAAACCATACATAAACCAAAAATCATGCTAGATTAGCCTTGAGAATAGACAGTTATGCCAAAAATAAATAGAATCCTAAGCACATTAAAAAAATAAGTAGAGGGATCATACCCCATAGATGCAACTTGGATTGGGTCTTGGTTGTTTCCATGGGTGCCACTAGTTGGGGGTGGAATGCCAAGGTGTTGATCCATATAGTCTAGTCATTAATCCAGGTCCTTCCTGTGGTGGTGGAAATGGTCCATAGAGTGAAGGAGGTATGCTTGATGCTTGAATCAATTCATTAGATTTTTTCTAAGGAGGAATTTCAAATGTCGATATAAGTAAAAATGTACATGTACTAGTTTAAATGTTCATGCTTATGCTCGATGGTCAGCACCCAGTCTGCCATCTCAGTGAGAAACTCCATGTCTGAGAGATTGTGACAATGAGAAGCTCCTTCTCCCTCCATGTAGGTGAACTCATCTCGGATGGGGCCCAGGGTAAGCTTGCAAAAATAGGAAGCAGTTTCCTCTAGACGATGGTGAATTGATCCCGATCTCTCGACTACTAAAATTAACCAATATTTTTTACTTATTTGATGTTAGCATAATTACATGTGAAAGAGTATAAAACAACCACATGTTCATATTTTAAAGAAGAGGAAACATAAAGACAACCATCAAATGAAAGGACACACACACATTGATAATGGAGTTCACCTAGTGTGGGTAATGTCTTCGGGCCCGATGTCAAGAGTGGGGAAGATGATTCATTAAATGTTGCAAGATGATGATGATGTACATGGTATATTCTTTCTCATTACAAGGATAAAATCCCTCAACAAGAGTTGCATGTCTCTCCACAAATTGTTCTCCTACAAGCACTATCACTCATATGGGCTTTCCTTTAGCATGACATGATATCTAATTCACACATGAAGTGGCAAAAAAGTATCCTCCAACAGAATGGTAAAAAAGGATCTCAACATCAAAAACATCGTCTCAGCGAATCAAAAGAAAGACATGGCATCACTACATCATATACCTCCACTTTCAGGGATGGACTCAAATTGAAAAGCTCTACTACAGAAATGGACATCATCGTTGAAATCGTGGCACAAAATCATGTTGAACGATTGTAAACTTGACCCCTTTCTGACACCTTCAAAATCTGGACCCTCGAGAATCCCGAAGATTCCCCATAGATTCTTTATTGCTAACTGCCTGAAATTCTACTCCTCAGATTATAACACTGATCATGACATCATACTCCTGGTGAAATTCTAGTTTGTTTGAGTATAAAGTTGACATTATTATGTCACTGTGAAAAATTTCCCTCAAGGGAATCTTTTAGATTCCTTGCTGATTTTTCATATAATATTTTGTGGAATATTCCTCTAGAATATTCTCGCCTTGGTAACCATGTGTGCATGGTTCTAGCTTTGCGTTCCTCCTCTCTCCTCTTGGACTTCGTTCGATGCTCATCGTTCCTCTATACCGCTTCATGCCCTCCCCTTGTTGCACAACTCAATGGTTTTTAAAGATAAAAATGTTGGGCAGAGTTTGCAACATGTCCACCTAGCACACTGGTTAGTAGACTATTGTTAGAGAATTGAATTCAAAGTGTCATTGGTTCAAATCATTCCCACACTCATTTTGTGTTTATTTGTTTTGTTATAAGGTTTTCATCATATTGGTTTGTTCAAATCGTAATACACAACGCCATATTAATATATGGTAGGCTGTGTGGAAGGTTGGTTGGAGTGGGGCTACCCATGGGGCACGTCGGCCAATGACCGGGCAAGTTCGATCCCCTCTAGCCTTGTTTTGGTGTTCAAGAGTTGTTGGGGAATATATATATGTTGTTATGTGGTTGGGAGGGGTATGGGACACCCACGGCCCCAACCCATATTCATTCATACATGTAAAATAGTCGTTCGAGGGTGGCGGGGATGACAGTTTGCCACCCTTTTTTTAAAGTATTTTTGTTTTTTTATAAAATATTAGCAAAACATTTTCTGTCGAATTTTTAGGGTCAGCAACAAAATTGAAGAGGCATAAAATTCGTCCATTTTGGCCGCCGAAATCTGTGCACTAGTAAATGCCAAATTGCCTCGTTAGTGCCTTCCACTGGACCTAGTTTGACCAAAACTTTGACCGTCCATAAGTTTCACATACGAACTTAGATTGAGGCATTGTTCATGTTGTTGGAAAGCTTGTGATGAGATATTCAATCCAACATATTTTATTTTTGAGCTTTTCTCAAAGTTACTTATGAATTCTGCACATTTCTGGAGCTGCCTCGATCATTCCTCCCCACAGAGGATCTTTTGGTCCTCCAAAAGCATGAACATAATATACAACTGTTGTGCTACATTGTATGCACAACAAGTGTCCTGACAAGTCACATTTCTTTCTCCTCCACCCTTGTTCTTTGGATCCATAAGTGATGAACTGACACCTGCATCCTCTGCAAACGTATAGTACAATATTTGCAACTACATGCTCAATTACATGACCAATCATGACCCACACATCCTCATACTTATCAAGAGTTTATAACACACACTCTTGGGTCAAGTTTACATCATAATAGAACCCAATATCACAACTATCAATTAAAAGCCAAAAGAATCATCATTGCTTTAATAAGCGATGGAAAACCCATCATCACTTTTATAGTTATAGTGCAACACATGATTTGTAAAATATGCCCATGACAAGCTACCATATTAGTAAAAACATCTCTCACTTATCAAAGTGAATGGATCATCATATTGGAGCTGATTTGCTTGTTGGAAATCCTTTCCAACTGGTTCTTGCACGAGCGCTTTGTCCTTGAGACACTGTTCTGGATAGAGCCTCTAACATGTGTCTATTTGGTGTCCTTGTTTGTTGCAATGACTACAAAAATTATTCTTTATCCAAACTTGATTAGCCTTCTTCCTTTACTCATGTGGATAAGGCCTTTCACATCTCGTCCTCTTTCTTGCTTCCATTCTCTTCCAGCACTCGGAAACCACATGGTTATACAAACCATAAAAACTACATGGTTTTCTACGCCATGATTTCTGTCAATCATTAATAATATGATTGTAGTCAAAATTAACTTTAGAATACTGAGATTTTTTATACCTCCCTTGAATGTCTCTAGTGTGGTCCTAATAGTGAGAGATTTTCTTAGCTCTTCCTCTGCAATGTGCACTATCATTGGAGGATTAGGATGTGTTCCAATCATCCTCTTTCCTCAATGGGTTTGATAATGTATTGGAATATTTTTCTATCATTCAGCACTCTCCTTCAATGTATCCCTTCTTGGTAACGAGTCTCAGGTTGATTCCTAAAATGGGTACCTCAAGGATTCAAATAGAAATAACGTCATGTGAAAAAAACTGAAGAACGATCAACACTGTTTACCTCAACTATCAATTCAGAAGTAGGTGATGATGCCTTTTCTAAGCCTTTGTTGCTCTTCAAATTTTCCAAGGCCTCCTCTATGGCTTGTAACTGAAGATGTAATCTCTACTTCTCCTCTTTTTCTTCTCATAGAAGTCTCCTCAATTTAGCATTATCTGCTTGAAGGATCTGATTTATCTCCTCATCTAAATGATGAGAAAATAATGAAGAATAAGAATGTTTGCTCGAGGGAGTAGATGGAGGATCGTCCTCTACTCTTTCTTTTTCTTGTTCCTCTCTTGCCATCTTCTCCTCATAATCTACATACATTAAATCTACCATTTTTGACATCCTGTAGAAGGCATCGTAGAGATCTATGTCATCCTCCATTTTATTTCTAGCTACATGTTTAGTCATTCATAGTCATAATTTGCATCAGTAATAATACCACTCTGATACCAAACTTGATCCGGATCTCTAAGCTACCGAAATTAACCAAGATCTTTTACTTTTGAGATGTTAGCAGAATTACATGTGAAAGAGTATAAAACAACCACATGTGCATACTTTAAAGAAGAGGAAACATAATGACGACCATCAAATAAATGGGCACACACACATTAATAATGGATTTCACCCAATGTGGGTTACATCTCCGAGCCTAGTGTCAAGAGTGGGGAGGCCACTTTCTTAAATACTTCAAGATGATGATGATGTACATGGTATATTCTTTGTCATTAAAAGGATAAAATCGCTCAACAGGAGTGGCATGTCTCTCCACGAGAAGTTCTACTACATGGAATATCACTCATATGGGCCCTCCTTTAGCGTGACAAGATATCTAATTCACACATGAAGTGACATAAAAGTATCCTCCAACAACAGGGTAAACAAGGATCTCAACTAAAAAGCATCATCTTAGAAAATCAAAAGAAAGATATGGCATCACTGCATCATATACCTCCACTTTGAGGGATGGCTTGAAATTGAAAAGCTCTGATGCAGAAACAGACATCATCGTTGAATTCGTGGCATTAAATCGTGTCGAGCAAGTGTAAACTCCACCCATTTCTAACATTTTCAAAATCTGGACCCTAAGGAATCTCGAAGATTCCCTAAAGATTCCTTACTGCATATTTCTTGGAATTCTACTGCTCACATCAAGAAACTAATCATGTCACCATACTCCTGGAAAAATTCTGGTTTGTTTGAGTATAAATTTGACACGATTCTATCACTGTGAAAAATTTCCCTCTAGGGAACCTTTTAAATTCCTTACAGATTCGACATAGAATATTTTGTGGAATATTTCAGGGAATATTCCCCTAGAATATTCTTGCCTCGATAATCATGCACGCAGGATTCTAGCTCTGGGTTCCTTGTCTCTCCTCTCAACCGCTGTTTGACACTCGTGGTTCCTCTAGGCCCTTCATGCCCTCCCTTCTCGCATAACTGAGTGGTTTTTAAGGAAAAAAATGTTTGGTGGAGTTGGCAATGTGCCTTCATGGCACACTAGTTGGCGGACTATTGTTAGATCATTGAATTTAGAGCATCATGGGTTCAAACTATTCCCACACTCATTTTGTGTTTATTTGTTTTGTTATAAGGTTTTCATTGTATTGGTTTGTTCATACCATGATACATAACACCATATTAATATATGCTTGACTGTGTGGAAGGTTGGTTGGAGTGGGGCCGACTAATGGCCACACGGGTTCGATCCCTGTCAGCCCTAGTTTGGTGTTCAACAGTAATTGGGGTTGATATGTATGTTTTTATGTAGTTAGGCGGGGTATGGGTCACCGAAATCCCTAACTCATATTCATTTACACATATAAAATAACGGTTGGGGGTGGCGGGGGTGGCAACCCACCACCCCCTTTTTTAAAATATTTTTTTTTATATATCATATTAGCAAAAATAATTCTGCCGAATTTTTAAGGTCACCATGAAAATTAAAGCGGCGACAAATTCACTTGTTCCAGTGTCCAGAATCAATGCGTTGATAAATGACAAATTGTTGCCTCATTAGTAGCTACCACTGGACTTAGTTTGACCAAAACTTTTACTAGTCATAACTTTTAGATATGAACTCAGATTGAGGTGTCATTCACACCACTGAAAATATTGCGACGAGATCTTCAGTATGACCCTAGTTTCACTTCAATCCAACAACTTTCATTTTTGAGATTTTCCCAAAGGTAGTTCTGAATTTTGAGCATTTCTGGAGCCACTGGGATCATGAATACACATGTTTCTTCGAGTGGCCCAATTTTGGTAGTAGGCTACCCCTCTATCGACACGTGAACATTGATAAGGCATGGTAGAGGGACAAAGAAAGTAAGTGTTGGCCACATGGTGTTAGTATTTATGTTAACCTAGGATGTCTAACTAAGGATTCAACCATGGAGTCAATTGTGTTGGCATTGATGTTAACAAGCTTAGAGGTTTTTTCATGATAATCAAAGGCTTGATGAGATGTTAACAAGGTTTTCTTGATGTTTTCATAGGTTTTACAGTTGCTGGAGAAGGATTTAAGACAAATGGGAAAGTTTTGGGAAGAGAGGAGGTGCTTTTACCTATGATAGAGAAACCTCTCTAAGATGATAACTAGCACAAAGTGAGGATCTCAACGACCTTCTTGGGATCCAACACTATCCCCATGATGATCATCTTTAAGAGCTATTTCTATCCTAGTGATGATTTCCTATATGTTAATTTTGAATTCTTGTGCGTGCACATAAAATACCATGAGAATTTCCTAGAGTATTTGCCCAAGGCCTTTCATGGTATAGAGTCGACTTGAGTTGGTCTTCATTCTAGAAGGTGATTAAGTGAAATATAAGTATTTCATTGAATGAAGATGACGGAGGATCAAGTGAGGTTGCAAAATGTGGGAGTATGAACAAGAGTGTTTGGCTCTCCATATCTATGTGCGGTTATTGCTTGTTCAATTTAGATATTTTATCTATAGGAGGAAGCTTCGTGTTGGAGAGGTTGGTTCCTTTATGAGAGTAAGTAATTGTAGAGCACTGAGAACATTGAGAGCCATGTGGGAGGAGATACAGTTGTAGCAGATCACTAAAGGAAATCAATTTTACTACAGAGTTTTATGTACATGCTTCAACAAGTGTTTTATGCATGTCTATGAAAGATTTTGGTTAAGAATATTGTTGCTACAATGGAGAATTGGATGTTAGCATGTTTTCTACAACACCTTGGTATTTTTAACATTGTGTATGCAAGGGACCATTGCTTAGCATATCATGCTTTATTATTGGAGATATTTTATATGGTTGTAGCTCTATTATATGTATTATGTGTGGTTGCAATTGTTGAGACATGGATGAGTTTTGATGATCACAATATGTATGGTGTTGATGGAGATGTGTTGAGAGTTTGTATTAAGGAGGTTTTATGTTTGGCATATTTTATGTCATATTTTCCATCATATTGAAAATTTATATGTATGTTTCTAATTGCATAGAGGTGATATATTGATTTGGATGAGATTGTGTTGGAGGGTATATTTTTAGTTGATGAGGGATAGAGGTTATTGTGCGTCCAGTATGAAAATTGATGAAATGAGATAGACAAGTGTTTGTATTAAGTTACAGTGGGTCACAATTTGAAAATAGATGAAATCATGTCCATAAGGGTTTGAAGGTTGGGGCCTTCAGTGTTGTAGGTAGAGGCTTGTAGGCAAGTGGTGGCTTTCCAAGAGAGTTGTGGCTTCCTTCCAGTGGTTTTCAAAGAACTTTCTCAGGGAGTGTAGACTCCTTTCCTATGGTGGCTAGAAAACTAGTGAAGGTGGTGGCCTTCAACAGGTGATGGCTTGCATAGTTTTGGGAGTGGTGGGTCACATTTATTACGAGTATAGGATTGCACACTAGTGGTCATCAATGCATGCATTTGTAAAGAATAATTTTATTAATAATAAAGAAGAAGAAGAAGAAGACAACAACAACGACGATTTTTTCCAGTTGGGTTTTCCACCCAAGAGTCTGGTGTCCCCTTGTGTGATGATTTTTAAGTGTTGATCATTGATGCCCTCATGGTTTACATGTTTATTTGTCGCTGATGGATATATATTGATTTTTTGTTGCACATATGTTTTACATGATTATGGTATTTGTTGGCATAATTTTTTGATAATGGATGAATGATCTGTTAATGTGAAAGAGAAGTAAAAATAGATAAAAATTGATTCATTCTCACACTGATTCATCCCCACTCACTAGTGTCAACTATCTAACATAAAGGAGAGAAGTTTGTCAGTTGAGGAAAGGCACAAATGATAGGCATAAAGAGAAAATCCATGTGGAATAGGGTTAGGGCTAGGTGGCTAAGTATCATAGGTGGCCAAGATGTGGGAAGGAAATAGACAACAAATAATGGAAAAATAGGATGATCCAACTCATGAAAAATTGAGAAGGGTGATACAGAGATAAATAGAAAGAACACTGGGGGAAGGGAAATAGCCCAAGGGAGCAGACCAAAGAGAGGCCTCTCATCCCTTGAAGGTAGTCGAGTACTAAGAGGAATGCACCAAGTGAGAATGTTGTGTGAGGAAATAACTAAGTAGAGTTTATAAATGAAAGCAAAGATTAGATCGTGGGTTCTACTCAAACCAAAGTCTATTTGGAGCACAATTTCATTAGGCATTTGACACTAGAATGAGAAATATTCTTGCAAGTAGGATGAACATAATTTAAAAGTTGCATCAAATGTGTTGAACCCACAAGGAGGAAAAACTAAATAGGAAACACCTAATATCTAGGCGATCAAATGGAAATTTCTTTTGTTTCTATAGCTCCAATTCATGTGGGAGGAAAATTCTTTTCTAGAGATGTAGATTCATACAAGGATAGAAAAAAGTGCTTGGCTAGAGCTAGAAGGGGTGGGATGACAGGAGACCCAAATTGTAATTAGCGAGAGCCAAGGCTTATGTCTAAGGAATGCGACCCTGGAAACTAATAGCAATGGTGGAATATACAAATTGATCCATAATGAGGGATATGATAAGTTTCCATAAAACCAGTTGAGGCATCACACGATTGGAGACCTTATGAGATATCTAGAAGAGCAATTGACATTCAAATTGGATTGTGAAGAATGCATGGAGTTGGGTATGATGGTTAGAACATGTATGTGGCAACACCTTTGGATGATGAGAATCATAAATATTCTTTATGGGGGCATGCTACCATGTCCCCCAACCTCTTGTCGTGGGGCAGACTTCATAAACATATTAAAATATCATGACATATTAAAAATATTTATGGTAAAGTAGGAATGAATCTCCACTATTAAAAATCTTGTTACATGTGTTTTTATCAACCACTTAACTTATATAACTATTTTAATTATTATATAATAAAAATTTAATTAAACTAATAAGACAATTAAATTTCAAAATGTCATTGCACCCAATATTAGGGAGATGTTGTCACAAAATCTTAAATTTAAAAATAATAAAATACTACCTATATTAACAAATTAAAACATGCTAATAACAAAAAACATAATTCTGGCCATAAATAAATTACTTCAATGTCCACCTTAATTTTAGATCAAACTTTATAGAGAAAGTTTAATTGAAAGTAAAAGAAAAAATTACTTTTTAGTATGAAGGAGATATGTAATTCCTTAACTACTTAATATGGAGTCGACAAATGACATGTAAAAATAATATTATTTATACTATATGATGTGTAATTCATTCAATTTTTAGTTGACATGGAACATTTAAAACAAAAATATATTAATAACATTTTTTTGACCATTAATTATAAGTAACATAAATTTATAGAAACTTTACATAGAGAAAAAACAAAATAATTTAAATTAATTTGTTTCTTATATTTTCACTTTCCATTGCGAGGGAAGTGTGTAATTTTTTCAATTCTTATTGTGGAGTTCATATATAATATTTTAAAATTATTGATAACAAAAAATGTTTAATGTGATTTATAAATCAAATATTTCAATATGCATGTTCAGTAAGGTGTGTGAGAGAGAAGGGGGTTCTTTATAATTCAAGGTATGATAGATATTTGTAATTCCTACAATGTAACTTTATGTTATTTTATTTAATATATAGTTGACATATAACATTTTAAAAAGTATTGACAAAAAAAGTAATTCAATGTATATGTGTACATAGAGATCTAACATTTTAAAAAATATTAATAAGAAAAATAATTCAACATATCATATAAAACAAGTGGAATTTTTTATAGTTAAAACATTTTATTATTGAGTTGTTCACAACTTGCATAGATCTATCTTAAATCCAAATCTATCAAACCCTTAGTAGATTCAAAGTTATGATAGATCTACGCAGGTTATAATAATTAAATATGTATCATTTAAATTTCTCTCATTTATTAGTGCTAGAGTTGGATTTTCCAATGCCTCATTTCCCTATGAGCTAAGTACAGTGAGTTGTAAGCTCACATAGGGACTTGCATATGTCTAGTTGTCATAGTTATCCTTAACCAACACTGGGCATCCTCCATTGCTATATAATAGAGGTCTTCTATGCACTTTTACAAAACATTATGAGTAATAGAGTAATATTACATGGAATAAGAGACAACCATTCCTTCCCTACTGAACTGTTTCTCAAAGTTTCTTAAAGTTTTTTTAGGGTCCTAGAACACATTTTTTTCTTTTTTAATGTGGTCTTGCAATTTTTTTTTTCTCAGATCATTCAGATATGATTAAGTGATAATTTGGATCTAATTTATTGTGAAACTTTCACGATGTCTTGTAGTATATGGATGGTTGCATTTTCGGTTATAGATCTGATCTTATTTGGTCATACTTGTTCAGGTGTTTGAATCTGGCCGTAAGTAGGGAGGGATCTGTAGCTATTCTATATCTATGGTTTGAGGACTATAAATGAATTACTGGGGACACTAGATCTGCTTTGAAAGCTTAACGGACTTGCCACCGACAACATTGAATCATTGATTTCTTCTTATGGTTCCTTCTCATTTCTCCTTCAATAGTTTTTCCTGGAACTCAAATTTTATGAGATGATAATGATAATGGTGAAGAATGAATGGAAAACTCGCTTATTTATAACAAAATATTGAGCTAAATTAGGAATTCGAAAATAATAAAATATTATTGCCCAAATCAAAATCTAGTCATTAGGAATACTTTATTATATTTTTTGGAGAGGGAAAAGATACTCAAAATGGTAAAATATATTTATTTAGAAATTTTTTGAAGTAGTTAATAAATAAAATGATTTATTAATTACTTCGTGAGAATTAAAAAACCTGTGAATTTGAAATAATTATTAAATAATGGTTTAACAATTAATAAGGAATAATAAATAAATAGTAATTTATTTAATTATTCCAAGGTGATTTAGTCAAATGTGAGAAGGAATCATTATCAAATAATGATTTAATAATTATTCCTAGAGAGAATTAAATAAATAATGATTTATTCAATTATTCTTATGGGGTTTTTAAATTTTAATTAGAAATAATTTGGTAAAAGTGGTTTACTAAATGATTTCCTATGGTGAAAGTGATTTTACTATGGTAAAATTAATCCTACATGGTGTATTTATATCCACCTAGCCATAAATTACTAGGTGACCATTTTTTAGGTGATAACAAGAGAATTAAAAAATAAGCTTAAACTTACCACTATTAAAGTAGAAATGAAAGGGGTATAAGGCATGGCTCCAACATGTTAATTTAGTAGCTCAAGGACAAATTCCCTCCTTTGGAAAACCTTCCTCATTAATAAATACCCCTCCTAACCCTTGGAAGAATTTAATTTGGTTAAGGAAAAATTTAGTTTTGATGTGGAAACCTAAAAGTGCACAAAAGTTTAGGTTAGCTTTAAAGATAAATTAAGTCTCCTCCAATGCTAATAAATACAACTCATTGGCACCTCATTTTGACACACATATCACACATTCTTATTCCTCTCTTGAAGGATAATTCTATCTGAAAATTTTAAGTCTTCATCCACACATGCGAATAGGAGAGAGAAGAAATTTCAGAGGGCTCAAAATCTATCTTTGACCAACATTGACTTTTCGAGATTGGGCATAGTTTGACTTGGCATTTTGGACTGTTTCTGGAGGTCGAATAATTTAGCACAACGAACAAGGGTTTTTGGGCACTTTGACTACTATTGAATGTAGTTTTGACTGCAAAATTTATCTCTCCATTCACCAAATTTGGCTGAGTTGTTTGGAGCTATTTTGACTGAGGTTTAACCATCTTGGAAGGCCAAATCTTTTAACTTTTAACTGAACTCTTTTGGAGGCTGTTTGACTACTGACTTATGAATGGTTAGAGCATATTTGACTCTTGGGGCCTGCCATAGACCCTAAAAAAATGATGTTTAGTGGGTCAAAACGGCTCTGAAAGTTGAGGACCCAAAAAACTACTAAAAATAGTAAATGTTGAAATCAACAAGGAAACAGATGAAACTGACTGGGGGGTCTAGGTGTTATAGGGAAATCTAGTGTCTATGTAGAGCTGCTAGTCCCACTAAGGTTGGTAGCTACCTTAGAAACAAACAAACTAAAACCACTTTCGTTTTCCTTTATGAGAAGTAGATAAGAGGGGAACGAAGGAGACCAACCTCTATCTTGCGCTTGGCTCCTTGCTTGATTCCTCTCCCTTTTGATAGATCTTTGCCACTCACTTCCTCGTTTACCCAGCTTCAAAGAGCACTTGTAGAATCAAAGCAGCATAACACTATCCAAGAACATAGATCTACTATCATAAATAATATAGGACCAGATATAGATTGACCACACAAATGCATATATCATCAATCATACAAGAATGTGGAGGAAAACTTGAATAGCTTTATTAATAATCAAGAATAGCAAGAGGATTGCAACCAATTGTTCTAACCCAACAGTATCCAAAGCCCTTCTTCACCTCATGAAAATCTTAGATCACCCAACACTATGATGTTACACCAAGAAACCAGCAGCACTTCCTTACAAGATACAAAATTCCAGCCTCTGGATCTCTGGGATGAGGGATCCATATATAGATGTTTGCAAAGGGGGGTGAGTCAGATTTTGAGATGTGATTAGTTTCCTCTCTCTGATAGTTCTTGATTCCACTTGGAGATTGATGATCTCTTACTCATCCCTAGGCGAATGCAGAGAGGCAAGTGTCACATGAGAAGTTTCTGGAATATTCCATGATCCTCCACCTTGCAGATTGACCCTGCCATTTGCCCACTCTCGCCCATCGCACCCCATAGAAGGGATTTTTAGTATGCATCGCACCTCCCAGGTGCATTTAGGTGGGATGCAGTGCACTTTGACCATGGAGCAGGTGAGATGGTCCAGTTTTGACCAGTTCTGAGTAGTTTTTCATGGAGAACTTCTGGGAGAAGCTGTAATCAGTTGACCATGTTCTTTTAGGGGTTGGAACAACACTTTTAGGGACTTAGGAGCCCTTGGTTTATGGAAATTTATGATTGGGGTTGCAGTGCCCAAAAATGTCTATAACAGTTGCCCCCTAAAGCATGAGGTCGTTAATCTTTTGATATCGAATGAAATGCTTTATCATGAGGATCCGAAGTTCTTTCAAGTTGGAAGGCGACCTGTAGTAAGATACAATACAATACATTATCTTCATAATAATTTCATGATCTAGCTGAGGTGGGCATTCCCATGCTTAGATTTATAAATTCATTTTCATGTACATAAGACAGACAATCGTCTGAGTGTAGACTGATGATTCTGGTAGAGCCATCATCCCTTGGATTGGATGATTATCTGTGCAGTAATGATGTACATTTGATGTCTTTATTTTCCTGAATATATATCACAGCCCATATGGATGAAACTAGATCTGAGGTCTTCAATCTCGTTCGATCTTCACTCAAAGTACCAGTCAATGCACGTGAGAGATGTTCTGGAGTCGAACATGGAAAGACATCGCCTGATTACTAGCCAATGATGTAAGCTGTTAACAGGCGTGAGAGGAATCACCGATAATGATGATGACCCTCAAGGTACTACAGTACAATTCACGTGGTGTGAATAAGGGACTTGGCTTTGAACACCACGCAAAATATTTCGGTCGAAGGCCATTGATGTAAACCTGTCACCAGAAGTGAGAAACTTGCCATTGAGGCATGCAAGCTTCAATGTACTGAAAGCGTTGTTCCTAGATCGACTTCTTGGATAATGAGCTGATGTCGACAAGAAGCGATCCGTCATAGGAGGGCCTTAGTGAATCCCACATCAATGACACGGAACGGAGCAAATGATTTTAATGGAGGTGAAAACAATCTGATGACATAAGGTTCAGGGTGGCGGTCATGAAAGAATCGAGCATAAATGTATTGTAGTGGATGAGACACAGGTGAATTCTCTGAGCGACTTCTCTTGAACATATCGGTGACACTTACATTATGGATTGGTAGCGTTAACCCCAAATATGGATGGTGTGATGGACCAATGGTGATATGACCAGTGAACGGAACAACCCAACCCGACTCGGATGCGGAGTGAAAGTGTCATGTTCGAGAGCAAATTGCTACCAATAAAGTTTCTTCAAGCTTTCTTCCCAACATTTTCCCTAGTCATTGCTGACCAGTACCTCTTTATTTTTGTCAAGCTTGAGGAGGATAACATATGCTTGTTCTATAATCTGCCCTTCGGGCAAACCCATCGCTATGTTTTAATGAGCCTAGCGATAGTGAAACTCGTTCTTGTCTGTATGGACAAGTTTGTCGCTATTCGGTTTTAACGAGTTTAACGACAAAGATAACTCGGTCATTTTCAATTTTAGAGAGTCTGAAAAAAGACGTAAAGAAAACTCCAATAATCCTTTTTCGTCATATAATCCCTTGAGTCCGAAAAAGTATAAAACAATACAAAAGGGATGAATTTTCGGTAATTTTAACGAGCCAAACAAAACAAGCGCTCGATATTTTTGTGTAATAATCCCTCAAATCCAAAAAGATTAAAATCTAAAGGAGGGATAGCATGTCCGGTCACTTTAATGAGCTAGAGAGGCCAATTACTTGGCAATCTTTTCAGATTTTATGAGTCAGTTGAAAAGAGCTTAAAGAAGACTTGTTTTTGAGGAACGAGTGATAAATTTGGGTAGCAGCTAATTCCAGGTAAGGTTTGGAATTTTCCAATCACGGCAGTGTCACGAGGATGGCTAACAGGATCACTCTTTGGACTTGTTCCTCAAAAAGGGTAAACAATCAAATGGAGGTGAATGATTGAGCAATATAGAGTGGAGGTGATGATGAGAACACGACCAAGGCTTCAAAGGTTGATGATAATACATTCACGATGGTTATTTACTGGAAATTGGTTCATTTTTTAATGAGCTTAAACTCTGGGGGAACATTTGCTCATTGCTTATGTTTATTTTTTAACGAGCTTGAATTCCGCGTTAAAACTGCTCGATATAATGGTCATTGATTATCTTGATTTTACCATTGAAAACTTTTGTTCCTTCAAAGGTTATACTGCCCGCTCAATTGCTTCATCAAACTAGTTAGAAACGAACAATATATGTTTGAAAAATGAGTCAAAACACTAATATTTTACTTGAATCACATGGAGTGTAATTTAAAAGTGGTTTTTACCTCTCATTTTACCATTTCATTTGAACTTTGGTTTGTTGGAGCTTTGGAGGTGCTTTCCCCCTTGATTTTCACTAGCTGATTCTGGGAGATTCTGTGGACGATTCTTGGCACCGTCTGGACTAGGTAGGAGCTAAACCAGAGCTCTTCAATTTCATTCTTTCCTTTTTTAATTCTGAGCATGTTTTCTAGTTTTTCTAAGCCTCTAGGGTTTGAAAAACTCGCCCTGGCTCCATCGCACCTCTTCTATATCGAAAGGTGTGATTCATGCTAGCTTGGCCATTGGCCAGTCAGCATGCATCCCACCCAGAACACTGTTGGGGGTGCGATGGGCGCAAGGAGGGAAATTTGTGCACAGTTTTTCATGGAAAATTTTTCCTGTTTTTCACCAAATCAGGATCCTGACTCTCCTCTTATTTGTTTCAGAGATTCATTGGAGCAAAATTCCTATTACATGGTGAGAATGTGAGCATGAAGAAGAGGACATGCTTGCTTTACATGATCCGGTTATGGTAAATGCACTGCAGAACTGTGGCCTATTCAAGTTTTTCCGCATCTCTAGCATGAGGCAACAAATCAACTTGTTGCAATATTTTCTCGATGCATGGGATCCTACCACCCAGGTGTTCCAGATTAGGGGCAAGTCCATCCCCTTGACTGTCGTGGACATCTATTTTTTGACCGGCTTATCGAGGCGTGGTGCCCCTATCTCATTATTAGGTTCGGCCTGTGGGGGTGAATCTGTGAGAGATTACATTCACAGGTATTGCAGAGAGGGATCTCAGCCGAGTAAGGATGGAAAGATCAATATCCAAGATGTCACTAACAGGTCCCTGAGGACCATTCTGTTCACTTTTGCTAGACTGGCTAGTAGTGTGGCTCTTCATGTGGCCAACAGGTCTTATATGCAGTACGCCTTGGAATGCCTTGAACCAAAGGTGTTCAACTGGTGTGATGCAGTACTCTCTGTGATGAAAGAACAACTGACCAAGGTGAAAAACGGAAGATTGAAGAACTTTGGATATGGTTCTATTTTGACCGCTTTTGCCTTGGAAAAGATCCCGCTGATGCAGCCGCAGTATGTTTCACTTGGTTTACCTCCACCGACTGAGCCACGGATGCAGAGATGGGTCGACCTTATGGCCAGACATGCTGGTCAGTCCTAGGTTTCCTTTTCTGATACCTTTTTCGAGTGGTTCAACCGTTAGGAGATAGTTTTTTCCAAGTATCCATATGCTGGTATGGATTTCCGGGGCGACCCGGATTTGGTACTACCGGCTGGCGAGCAGTGGGGTGTCATCGGTAAATTCTTTGACCATATCTCTGTTTATCATTTCTCTTTATAATGTTCTTGTGCTTTATTCTATCAGGACTAATCAAAACTCATCTGCTCATGCAGATGTTGAGAGTGCCCGTTGCCGCTCCTGCAGGAGAGGCTGTGGGAAGGGCTATCCTTCGCGACCTTGATGTAGCTGAGACTCTTTCAGCATTGCAGGATCAGGTCGAAGGCCTCACTCTTGGTATTCTGGATGTGAGGACTGATGAGCTACCTCTGAGGTTGCAACGACATACTACCAGCGTGCCGAGTCGATGGACTAGGCTTTTACGCATGATTGCACAGGCGGTGACTTGTTATCACCAGCATCATTAGACTAGGGTGCCCCCTAGCGTTTTGAGTTTTGGGTCATCTGACCAATTTTGTCTTCGTTACAAAACATTATATGTAAACCATAAATAGTTATATATATATATATTTTTGATTTTCGAAGTTTTATTTTAGTTAAGTTACATGATCCTGATGCAAATATTGATGAAATACTTCTTTTTATAAATGTTGCAAATGTCTATCTAACACATAATTTGCCAATGAGTCTGTTAATGTGTTTAAGTTTCTGGAAATATGCTGATATTGAATAAAATCAAATTTCCTTTCCAAAATCTTGACCCTTAGGAACATGCGATAGATAGCTGGATTTCGGACGGAGTAGATACCAGTGAGTTGTAGGATGACGAGTTGTGAGTCTAGCCTGACGACAAGTCGGCTTATGCCATGTGTGATGGCATCAGAGAGAAGTTCTATCAATGTGCTATATTCAGCGATGTTATTTGTTGACCGACTAATACATACCCCTCTGAAAGTTACTAACTCGTCGCTTCGATCAAAAATGGCCCAGGCCGCAGAAGATAGGTTCCGCGAACTACGACTCGCTCCGTTGGCATATCCAAGAAACGATTCCAATAGGTTTGACATCTGCAAAAAATGTAAAAAGTGGATTACTTGACCAAAACAATTACCCTTAGCCAAAACAAAAATGTAACAAAAGCGTAGGGGTTACTACACTGAATCATGTGTAGTAATGCTTAAGGTACAACCCGTTACGGGGTTGTGCCAGTGGAATCCCATCATAATCTACTAACTCGTAGGCTCCTTTTGCTAATACACATTTAACAATATAGGGGCCCATCCATAAGGATTTGAATTTACCTGCTCCCAATTTATCGGATTCCTGGTCATAAAGTAGGACCAAGTCACCTTCTGAGAAGACACGGGGTTTGACATTCTTGTCGAACTGTGCCTTGACTCGTTTCTTATGGGCTTCGTTAGCCAAAGAGGCATCATGACGGGTTTCATCCAATTGGATTAGATCCAAGAAACGAGCCTCTTCTTCTGAAGTTCCAGGGAGAAGGTCGACTGCGAGTTTGAGGGAAGAGATTTCATACTGAACTAGTAAGATTGCTTCTAGGCCATACACCAGTTGAAAAGGTGTAAACCCAGTTGCATTCCTTACCGATGTTTGGTATGCCCACAAGGCTGAGTACAGGATCAGGTGCCAACTCCTTTTGTGGACTCCAATCATCCTTTGCAGCATCCGCTTCAGGACTTTGTTGATTGCTTCAACTTGTCCATTGCCTTGTGGGTAATATGGAGTAGAGTTGTCGTGGGACAACCCCAACTTGGCAGCCAATTCGACCATCATGTGATTGTGAAAATGCGATCCATGATCTGTGACTATAGCCTGTGGAACGCCAAATATGGCGACTACATGATTGAAAAAGAAAAGGGCAGCTATTTCACTGGTGTTGTTTAATGTAGGCATCGCCTCGGCCCATTTGGTAAAATAGTCTACCACGACTATGATATACCCATGCCCCCTGGTCGAGGTGGGGTTACATGTCATGAAATCTATGCCCCATTTGGCGAACGACCCAACCGCAACTATTGGCTGCAAGGGTGTGGGTGGTCTTCTGGTTTTGCTATCGAAAATTTGACATGCATGGCAACTTCTGACTGCGGTTATGCAATCTTTGAACATTGTTGGCCAGAAGTATCCTACTCGTAAAAATTTTTGGCCGTAGTGTAACCAGATTGATGCCCCCCACATGTGCCTGAATGACAATCATTGATGACTTTTCCGGCCTCCTCATGGGTGAGGCACCTCCTCAGAACTGTATCGGCACCACGACGGTAGAGTGTATCACCGATGATCATGTAGTCTTTTGATTGGTATCGAATACGTTTTTGTTCCGAGCGAGAGGTATTAGACCTATATTTTTGGGTTTGGAGATAGATGATTATATCTCCATACCACAGATTGCTTGAAGATATCAGAAATAAAGATTCATCCACGATGGTTTCTTCAGATGTTTCATCGTTGGACGACGATGGGAGATCGCATAGTAATTCCACGAAAACCAGGGATTTCTTTGATTTGGATTTTACAAATTCTAGATCAAACTCTTGAAGAATTGCTATCCATTTTGAATAATTGCCCCCAACAACTGTCGCGATAATATATAAGTCATGGGGTTGCAATCTGACAAAATGGTAGTTTTTTGGAAGAGGACATAGTGTCCAAAATCGCTACATCGCTTGAATGGTTGCGAGAGCCAGCTTTTCAACATAGGAATACTTGCTTTCTGTATCATTTAAGTTTCTACTCAAGTAATATATGGGATGTTCAATTCCATTGTCTTCTTGAACTAAAACCATTGCGATGGTTGTATCCGCTGCAGCCAGATACAGGTTAAAGTCCTTTTGATAATCAGGAGCATACATTAATGATGCTTTCATTTGGGATTCTTTTAAAGCATCAAAGGAAGCTTGTGCGACCTGATCCTAGACGAAGGGTACTTCTTTTTTCAATAGACGTGTATAACCTTTAGCAAGTTCAGCGTAATTTGGAATGAACCTCCTCAGAAAGTTTGCTTTCCCTTGAAGTTTCTGAATCTGAAGCAAATTTGAAGGTGGAGGCAAATTTATGATTTCCTGAACCTTACATGGGTCAAGATGAATCCCGTCCTTTGAGACTACAAAGCCAAGTAAATGACCAGAACTGACACAGAACACACATTTGTGTGGATTGAGTCATATCTTATAGTGTCGGCAACGTAGAAATATTTCTCTCAAATGCTGCGGATGATCGGTCCGCTTTCACGAATGAGCCAGAAGATCATCGAGATATGGTTGAACGATGTTTTTGATGTCATGGAAGGCATAATTCATTGCCCTCTGCCCCTACATTCTTTAAACCAAAGGGTAACTTGTGGTACACGAATGTGCCCCATGGACAAATAAATGCAGTCTTTGACTGGTCTTGTGGGTGGATATTTATTTGATTATACCCGAAGAATCCATCCATAAATGAAAAGATTTCACCTTTGGCACATTCGTCAATTATCTGATCAATAAAGGGTGTAGGATAGTTGTCTTTTGGACAAGCTTGATTTACATCCCTATAATCGACGCACACTCTAATCGTTCCTTGTTTTTTCATTACAGGAACAATGTTTGATACCCAATCGGTTAGAGGAACCGGGTAAATAAAACTAGCATGGAGAAGTTTTTCAACTTCTGCCTTGATGGCAGCGGCTTTCTTGGGGTGCACTTGCCGTAGCCGCTGTCGTATTGGTTTGACATCTGGATACATCTTTATTTTGTGTTCAACTATACTCGAGTCAATGCCTGGCATTTCATCATATGACCAAGCAAAGACATCTCTGAATTCATGAAAAAGAGCTTTGTATATTTCCAGTTATGGAGGAGAACAACATTTGCCAACATAAATATTCTCTACAACATCTGTTTTAGTTGAGATATTTATGGCGATAGTCTCTTCAATATTGGACAAGCTCCGCTCGGAATCCACTGTGTTTATAGTATTTGATAGGAAATCAAAAACTAAAGGATGATGAAGGTCATCAGGAGTATCTTCTTGACAATCCAGAAGATGGGAATGATGGTGGTAGTCTTCCCATGGCGCGTAATGCACTTGTGACCAAAGATCTAAAGGGGTGTCATATTCCTTAGATCTATCTATCCAAATGTTTGATGAGCGTTGATTTGGGTCTACCTCCCATGCCAAAACATTGATTGCTACAATATTTCTATTGGGCTTGGGGACAATACCTGCAGATGATCCATGTTAATATCATTTTCTGAGATCTTTTGAATAGAAGATATCATATTGTAGGTTCCTATTGTCACCACTTCCACCAGATTTATTGGAGGCGGGAGGGCAAAAGTCCCCATTAGTATAGGGTCTTTTAGTAGGCTTACTCTGATATTTTGAAGTGAATGGGGGCTTCCATGGATCATTGGAATACTTCCCGTAACTTGGGAACTATTGGGGAGAAATGTTTGTTGGTCGACGATTGTAATTCCTCCTTGAAAAGGAAATGCAATCTTTCTAAAGTAGGTCGACACAATGGCAGCCATAGCATATATCCAAGGCCTTCCCAGTAGTATGTTTAATCGAGGTGAACCGTCGATTACTTCGACATCTATTTCTACTGTTTTCCCCCCAGTTCAACTTGCAAGTTACTTAAAATCCCATATGGGTTATATGTTCGTCCATCAAATGCTTTTAATGTCGTTGAAGATTGCGACAAGGTTGGAGATCCTAAAGTTTTCCAGCAACTCATCGACATAATACATGTAGATGCCCCCTCATCAATAATTGTTCGATGAACAGTTTTGTTGAGGGTTTTCACTTGAATGAGGAAAGCTAGTTGAGCTGGTAACTGAGGATCATATCCTTTGTGATTAAAGGACACAAGATTAGAATCCTTTGGGTCTATCCCACCTATTGTTGATAATAAAGCCTGCTTTTGGGAGGGGAAATTTTGCAGTACCTCAAGTGTCGACATAGCGGATGGAAATTAGGCCAGATATTCCACTATATTATAATGTTGTGCTACTCTGGCACGAGGACTAAATGCCGACTTGTGTACTACTCCCTTTGGCGGTTTTATTGCTAGCTCTGGAATGATGGGCAGCGCAACTTCTGTTGAAGTTGTTGTCGAACTACTGGGTTGATCTTTATCCTTGTTCTTCCACAGCTGTGGATTCCCTTAATATTTATTCCTTGTCGTTATCAAAGCATCATTTTTTTGTTTCGAAACCGACAACATCAACACTTGGGACGAGGAAGCATTGTCACTAGCAACCAGATTTGTTCCTGGATTTGGAAACGGATCAGTCAATACCGCTGAGGTTTTTGAATTCTTGAAGAGTTTTCTAAGCTCAGCTTTATATGGAAACTCTATTGTCCAATGATCCTCATCACATATAAGACATGGATGATTTGGTTTCTTATCTCCAGGAGGGTTTGCAAAAGATTTTTCAGGTGATGATTCCTCCTGTTTCTTCTTCTTCCCTTTGTTTTTTTTCTTGCCTCCTGGTTGCTTGGTTTCTTTGCCTTTATCAGTTGAGACGACATTTACTTCCGAGGCGAGAAGTTCTTATTTTGCATTTTTACCAGAAATCTTACGGGCCTTTTTAGATGTAGCCTTTGTTGATTTCGTGTCTATCGTACCAATCACGCCATCGCTAGCATGAGAGTCATTGTTTGATTTAGGAGGAGGAGGAATGGAAAATTCCGATCTGGGAGCGTCAAGGATTTTATCGTAGAGCATTCCGGACTAAGAATAAATCAAGTCTAAATATTGCGCATGAGCAATAACTTGCTCTTCGGTGACGACTCCTCCTTTTGCCATATCTTCTGTAATGGAAGGTAATAATGACTTAATAAACCATTCAGCGAAAAGCTGATCAGGAACATACGTTTTTACCATTCTACGACGACGTCGCCACTCATGAATATGATCGGATATGTGAGTGGCCATCATTTTTTTGAAATTGGTAAGGAGTTTTGTTCTCGTTTCGTACCTTATGGGTAACTGAAAATGGGTTAAAAAGGTTGTGGCTAGGGTACTGAAGTTATCAAACGAAGCTCTAGGTAATTCGATATACCATTTTGCTGCTGGACCAGTTAACGTTCTCTGAAAAAGGTGAAGCCTAATCGAATCATCATTTAGGGTGTTTGATGAACACCACAGATGAAAGGTCATCACATGATTTGATGGGTCTTCACCCGGATTTCCATTAAATTTAGGAATATCTGACGGAAGTTTATGCGGAATCACTGGCCACCAAGGGGTGTAAGCAATTGGATTGTTCGTTAGCTGATTTAGATTCGGTAACTCTAAAGTTGCCACGAAGGGTAACTGTTGATTCAGGTTTGGCGAAGCATACCCAGAATAAGATGGAATTGCCTGAGCAGTTGGTCTTTGCATACCAGCATAATCCATTTGATGCTGGTAACTTTGGTAAGGTTGATGGGCATAACCATTGTGAAATGGTTGACTTTGACCGTTTTGAATATACGGTTGCCCATTATTTGCAAAGATTTGTTGCTCGGATCCTTGGTAAACTTGTTGGAATTGCGGTTGTTAATATTGCACCAGCCATGGTTGTGAAGCCATGTGCTGTTGTCCAATACTAGCTATTTGACCAAGATGAGGGGTAATTGTACCCGTTTGGGCCTGTGTCATTCCACTAGTTGGCGATTGTGGTTGAGTCGCAGGGACAAGAGGTTGTTGCATTACAACCTGAGAAACCTGAGGTTGGCATACAATAGGCAATGCTTGTACTTGTGATACCATCACAATAGCCGACGTAGTTGGTATATTAGACATAGGTAAACATTGTTGCATCGAGTATACAACTCTTGGTTGTTGAGGCAGTATTGGCACCCAACCGCTAGATGTAATTCTAGCATAACCTGAATTTTGTTGTGAACTCTCGTATGGTTGTCCTCCTGGAGGAGACAATGAAAGGGTATATTGCCCCCCATACGGCGGTAATTCGGTACTCAAAGGAATTGTTTGTCCTTGAGGACCAGACTGCCCAAATTGACACCGTGAAGGGTCAATTTGCTGAGACTCAACGTAAGAGTTCCTGGATATTATTCTGGATGAACAAACGGGAACGGACCATACTGTCGAAATAGCCCCTGAGTGGGCCCCATCTAGCAATTGAGAGTTAGTTGGGACAAATGGTATGTCGGCGAACATTATTGGAGTGACAGCAGGAAGTTCTGATGTTGCTATGTCGGATGACACAGTCCTAGATGTCGATGGTTGTTCAAACATTTCTAGTCTATCCAAAAGATTTCCTAGCGATTCTATAGGAGCTTCCGATAACGGTAGACTAATTTCTCATGAAGAATGATATAGGGTGATCCCGACTCCAAATTGCGATGGAGTACTAGATGGAGGATCTTCCACAATCTCTTCTATAGCAATCAAACCAGGTGGAAGAGGTAGACCGTCAGGTCCGTAAAATATTTCTGGTGCTGAAGAAGGTATAGAATCTGCAACGACCGATGTTTGGGGAATAACACCTTCCGAATCAGCTGTAGATGGAGCTGGTTCAGTAATACAAGTGTTTACCTTCACACTAGGATCCGCCCCACTGTCCTTTGGTGGCTGCGGAACTTCTTCTGTAAAGGCAGGGATACCAGAAATGTTTGGAGTAACTGGAGTCTCCAATGGTGTTGGAACACTTGTTCTAACTTTACCAGGGGATTTGGAACACGTTAAACGAGTTCGCTTTCGCTTTGTCCATAATAGTTTTGATTCTGGAGACAAAGACGATTGACTTGTAAGTCTCCACGAATGACAGGGTTTCAATTGACTTCATTCCATGATTGCGGATTACTCGATCAACTAAAAATCAAGGGGAAATATGTTTCTGAATTAAATGAATTTTAGACGCTTTGACACAACTTGTTTTTTCAATTTTTAAGAGTCGAGAAAAAACAAAAGATGACTCCAGTCGCCTTCGATTTTTAATGAGCTTGAAGTGACAAGTGCTTAGATGGACCTTTTCTTTTAAGGAGTCTGAAAAGGAATGAAAGAGACTACTCTGGAAATCTATACAGAGGGATTACCAAACCAATCGCAAAACTGTAGAATACTTTTTACGATACGGAAGTCAATCTTCCCGAATGCTGTGTTCAGTGCATTGTGATCGATAGGGTGGCAGACATGGCTTCCTATGGATAAAGGATAAAGCCTATTGTGGTCTCCCAATATATACTCGACGGTACGTGGGAGAACAAGTCCGCACTGGCACTTATCATCTCAAAGTGGAGGAATCACCCAACCAGCAATTAAAACAATAGTTACCAGGCTTTACGATGTCGGAATACGTCTCTAGCCTAGACTTCTAAATGTTGTGTGTTACGATCCAAAGCATTTTTAGATTCATTAAATTTATTTTATAGTTGATCTTGCTTAAGAAATTTGCCTCTTAGTTTCACTGCGTGATGTAGATATAAAATTTCCTAAAATGCAATCTAAGATGATAAACAATCGTTTAATCTTCTTTTTGCAATGAAAATCCTAGCTACTAAGGAAAGAGAGCTGATATTCTTTCAACATAGAGCAGAGAGCACACACTATATGCACTGTCCTAAATCAAACCAACAAACAGTCTAAATGTAAATGCACATGTATGTATTTGTTTTCAGCCTTCTTAATGTGTGAATGATAAAAAGAAAGCTATGCACAAATCTGAATTATTTTTCAAAGCGACATTACTAACAAGTTTCTTTTCAAGACAAAATGCAGACAATGACGACACTTTGTTATTTGGAATTGAAAACTTGCTTTCGACACTTGAAAAACTACTAATTCAAATCAAATACAAGAGTAACAGTGTAATCAACTATCAAGAACAATCAGATTCTCTTCTATGATTGAAAACGACACTTGCGACACTTCCAAATCAAGAAACGATAGTTCAATTACGCTACTTCTTTGTAAAAGAGAACTGAAAATGGCTCACAATACATAAAAACATTTACAGTTCTTTGCACAATGGAGGTGGAATAATGGCAAGGAAGGGGGTTTCCAACAGAGGTATACTGACTACAGACAACAAAACTCCTGAATAGAGCTGAAAAAAGTGAAAAAACCAAAGTTTGAAGGCAAAATTAGCCCGTTCTAATCAGCGCACCTGTTACACAGGGATTCCAGTATGCATCCCACCTACAGCACACGGGAAGTGCGATGCATACTGAGATCCTTCAAGAGAGGGTATGATGGTATAGTGCGAGACTTTTGATCCAGTTCTTGATCACAGTTTGCAGCATAGTTTAGGGATTTTGGCCAAGCAAGTGGTAATCAGTAAATAAATCATAGGGGTAGATCTAACGAGGTTACTAGAGCCACCACAAGGGCAATTAGGGAGCTTGTAAATCGATTGTTCAGTTCATAAACAAAACCCGGAGATAGACTGAAGCAACATTGATCTACTTTGCACTTGCATAGCAAATGCAGTTCGAAGGCTAGCTGGATTGACTTCAGGCTCCGTCTGTAAGCTTATAAAGCAAACAAATATAGACACACAAACAATCTATTCGCTCCCCAGCGGAGTCACGATTTTGTTATCGGGAAATCTAGTGTCTATGTAGAGCTGCTAGTCCCACTAAGGCTGGTAGCTACCTTAGAAACAAACAAACGAAAACCACTTTCGTTTTCCTTTATGAGAAGTAGATAAGAGGGGAACGAAGGAGACCAACCTCTGTCTTGCGCTTGGCTCCTTGCTTGATTCCTCTCCCTTCTGATAGATCTTTGCCACTTGCTTCCTCGTCTACCCAGCTTCAAAGAGCTCATGTAGAATCAAAGCAGCATAACACTATCCAAGAACATAGATCTACTATCATAAACAATATAGGTCCAGATATATATTGACCACACAAATGCATATATCATCAATAATACAAGAATGTGGAGGAAAACTTGAATAGCTTTATTAATAATCAAGAATAGCAAAGAGGATTACAACCAATTGTTCTGACCCAGCGGCATCCTCTCAGCAAGAAATCCCTTCTTCACCTCATGAAAAGCTTAGATCACCCAACACTATGATGTTACACTGAGAAACTAGTAGCACTTCCTTACAAGATACAAAATTCCAACCTCTGGATCTCTGGGATGAGGGATCCATATATAGATGTTTGCAAGGGGGGTGAATCAACTTTTGAGATTTGATTAGTGTCCTCTCTTTGATAATTATTGATTCCACTTGGAGATTGATGATCTCTTACTCATCCCTGGGCGAATGCAGAGAGGCAAGTGTCACAGGAGAAGTTTCTGGAAGATTCCATGATCCTCCACCTTGCAGATTGACCTTGCCATTTGTCCACTCTCGCCCATCGCACCCCATAGAAGGGCTTTTCAGTATGCATCGCACCTCCCGTGTGCATTTAGGTGGGATGCAGCGCACTTTGACCATGGAGTAGGTGAGATGATCCAATTTTGACCAGTTCTGAGTAGTTTTTCATGGAGAACTTCTAGGAGAAGCTGTAATCAGTTGACCTTTTTCTTTTAGGGGTTGGAACAAAACTTTTGGGGAATTAGGATCCCTTGGTTTATGTACATTTATGATTGGGGTTGCAGTGCCCAAAAATGTCTATAACAGTTTCCCCCTAAAGCATGAGGTCGTTAATCTTTTGATATCGGATGAAATGCTTTATCATGAGGATCCGAAGTTTTTTCAAGTTGGAAGGCAATGTGTAGTAAGATATAATACAATACATTATCTTCATAATAATTTCATGATCTAGTTGAGGCGGGCATTCCCATGCTTATGAGGTGAGAAAATTTATGTTGAACCTGGTCCCTGGTGAACCACTTTCCCTGGTGAAGGAGTTGGATTGCTTTGACAACTTGATATACCTATATCCTCTATTGGTGAGTGTTCTTAATCTGTGTGTCCATGATCTAATCAGTTGTGTCATGTTCCATGCAGTACGGGTTGAGCTCTATTGGTGTGAGTTGTTCTGCAATGTCAGATGTGTCCAACAATGGTGGAAAGTATGACCGAATGCGATCTATATTGAACATTAGGTGTAGCCAAAGGAACGTTTGGATGCCAAGCTTGAAGGAATTGTCACTAATGACCTTGGTGATGGTGTATGGCACATATAAGAGAGGACAGAGCTTGCAATGTGGTCCATCCAGGCACTCCTTCTGCAAATGTAGCCAAACTTTGTCACCCACCTGGAACTTTTGCGACACTTGATGATGATGATGACACTTCTTGTGCTTAGCATTGGCTCGGTCCAATATATCATGGACCTGTTGGAAAATGTGTTGAATGCACTCAATGAAGGTGTTAGCCCTTTCAGCTTTGAAATGAATGTGAGCCAAATCTACTTGAGTGGCTGCAAATGGTATGGCCACATCAATGGGGCATAATGGCCGAAACCCCAGCCCTGCTTGAAACCAGCTGTGGCCTGTTAAGATGTGGAGAGCTCTGTTGTAGCTATCTTGGACATAGGGGAGACTTTCATCCCACATGTGTGGATGCTTCAAGTTGTACATGTGAAAAATGTGTACGATCATCCTATTGATAACCTTTGTTTGGCCATCAGTTTGGGGATGGGAAGCCATGGAATTGGTAAGTTTTGCATCTAACATCGACTAGATACTTGACCAAAATGCATAAAGGAATCTACTGTCTTGATTTGAGAGAATGGACCATGGGATCCCAAAGTGTACCAACACTCGCTCAAAGAAAATCTTAGCAGTGGTCTCTGCTGTGATACTGTTCTTGTAGGCTGCCATGATGGTCATCTTAGAGAATTTGTCAACGACCAAGAAAACACAATCATTGCCATGCTTAGTAGAAGGAAGGCCCTACATGTAGGCCCTACATGTAATCCATGGAGACAGATTCCCAAGGTCAGCTAGGAGTAGGTAGAGGAGTATACATGCCTTGCTTCTTGATTGTTGATTTGGTAATGGTGCAGGTGGTGTAGGATCTAATGTACTTCCCAACATCCTAACAAAGTTTTAGCCAATAAAAGTACTTTTGCAATACCGCTACTGTTTTCTCTACTCCAAAATGTCTAGCAACATGACTGTAGTGTGCCTCCCAAATAATCTTGGTACGCTCTCTTGAAGGAACAAAGATGTGTACCAGGTGGCATAATAGTGCATCCTGAAGGTGAAAATTTGGAACTTGCTTCCCTTCTAGGAGGGTCTGGTATATACTCCCAAATTTTGGATTGCTCTTGTAAATATGTGGCCACCTCGATCTCTCGTTCCCACAAGAGTCGAGCATAGTGATAAGCGCCATGAATGGTGGTCAACTGAGGCAATCAATGATGTTATTGGTGATTTCCTTATAATACTTAATGTTCAAATGGAACTGTTGCAGATAGGTGGAACATTTCTGATGGTGATCATTCTGAAACTTCCCTTGTGTTTATGTGAACTATAGAGGTCGGTGATCTGTGTGGATGATTGTTTCCTTCCCCAAAATGTAATGCTTCCATTGATGGCAGGCCTACACAATGGAATACATTTCTTTGTCGTAAGTGAGGTACTTTCAGACTATATCTAAAAGTGTCTCACTGTGGTAAGCCACTGGATGCCCATGCTCAGTAAGAACTGCACCAATAGCATAGTTGGAGGCATCTGTCTCAATTATAAATGGTTGTTATAGGTATAGTAATGTGAGAATTGGTGCAGAATAGAGGTGATTTTTCAACTCAAAGAATGATTTTTGTTGGGTTTCCGATAAAAAAATTTTTCTCTCGCTCCGCCCTTGGTGACTTGACTTAAAGGCCAAGTGATATGAGAGAACCCCAACACGAACCTACAATAAAAATTGGAAAGACAGAAAAAGATGCAGAGCTCTGTTAGAGTGGTTGGAGTTGGCCAATCCCGAATGACTTGTATCTTGGATGGGTCCACATGTACACCCTGCTCATCAATGTTGTATCCTAGATATTGAACCTAGGTCAGGCCAAAGGTGCATTTCTCCAAGTTAGCAAACAACTTGTGTTGTCGGAGGGTTTGAAGGATCTGTTGAATATGGTGGAGGTGCTCTTCCCAAATATGGATGAATATCAAGATGTCATCTAAATACACCGCCATGAATGCATTGGTGAAGGGTCGCAAGATGTCATCGATCAGTCTCATGAAGGTTGCAGGGGCATTCGTCAATCTGAACAAGATGACCAACCATTCAAAAATGCCCTCCTTATATTTGAAGGAAGTCTTCCACACAACAGATGGTTTGATAGGCACCTAGTGATAACCTGACTTCAAGTCAATCTTGCTGAAATATTTGGCCCCTTTGAGCTAGTCCAGAAGGTCATCAATCCACAGGATTGGGTACCTATTCCGGAGAGAGATCTTGTTCGACGCTCGATAGGAAATATAGAGCCTCCAGGTCCCATCCTTCTTCTGTACAAATATAGTCGAGCTCCCACAAGGTGATGATATTTGCTTGATGGGCCCTTTCTACAATAGTTCTTGAATCTGCCTCTTGATCTCATCGCTCTCTAGAACACAACTTTCATAGATCGGTCCATTGGGCAGTGGCGTGCCCGGGGTCAGATCAATGGAGTGCTTAACCTGACAATGTAAAGGTACCCCTGTGGGTGAGGTGAAAATATCATTGTACTCATCCATGACCTTGTCCATATGTTGTTTTTGTGTAGAGGAGCCTTGCCTGGAAGCCGTGGCCACAACCTTCTTCTTTCCCTGGAGGTGAATCATAAGGAAAACAAATTTCCTATTCTAGAAAATGATCTTACTACATTTCTTTGCAGTGATGAAAGAGATGGTAGTAGATGGGGCTACATCTGGTATTATTTACAAATTATTAGCCAAAGTTATAATCATAGAGCAAGGTCCAGACTCATATACAACATGTCACTTCCACAAGTATTGTTTTCCTAATAATACATCACAAAATTCAGGAGGAGAAATGTCACAGAGTACTTCATCTATGAAGGGCTTGATGTTGTAGGGAAGGTGACACTGTTAGCTAACGCGAAGATCTCGTCCTTAGTGAAGCCACCTGTTGGTGTGCGACTGTGGATGTGTTGTAGTATTTAGGCCCAACCACTTCATGACTTCTACTGAAATGAGGTTCTTTTGGCTCTCGTTGTTGAAAATGAATTGCAATGGAGAATCGTTCACCCACATCTGTGATTGGAAGAGGCATTCCCCCTCCTCTGGATCTCCAGGCATTGGGCTCCACATCAATGATATGCTTCCCTTTTTCAGTTCCCTTATCGAGTTCTGATTCAAATTCAGAACCTACATATGAATCAGAAGCCTTCAGCTTGGCCACTAGTGACTAGTTGGCTTGACACTCACTTGTATTGTGAGTGGAGCTCTTATGTAACTCACACCATTTTCCCGTGTCGTTCTTCACCTTCGTGGTGTTCTTCTTTTCTTGCGGCTTCAACGGGATGTCCTAGGTAGCCCCACCTTGGCTTAGTCCTTTGTTCTATGGTTTGGGTGTGCCTTTTCCTTGCTTTGGGTTTGCATATCCAAAGTCCTGCTTCCTTTGTTTAAACTTCTGCTCAATCTTGACAGTGTACCAATACACTGTGCCGATAAAGGAAATGTCAAGGAACTCTATCTCATCCTAGATGTACTTGTGTAGATAGCCATGGTACTTGAGCACCAAATGTCGCTCAATACCCTTGATACCCAACTTCCTGCGAAGGGTGTGGAAATTATTTGTGAACTTTGGCACATCTTAGTGCCTTCCTTGCCGTAGCGTGGTCCACTTTATGTATTTGTCTTCATATCTCCTAATAGAGTAATATTGTTTCTTGATGGCATCTTGGAAAGAGTTCTAAGTGGGTGCGGTTGAAAACAACAAGGGTTCACTCTCGTCCTTTTGTTCACAGTAGGTTTTCCACCGGTCCTTGATGTGTGGGCAACTTTGAGAAGTGAAAAAGTAATCTTTTCCTGATTGGAAAGGTCATGAACTAAAAAATATCCTTCCAACAGATTTAACCATTTATCTATGGTGTCTGCATCTATCAGGCCTTTGAATATGGGAATATCGAAGTTAACTTGTACCTTAAAAGGAATGGCACCTCCAAAGTGGTTGCTGGATGAAGATGCATTGCCTATGGGTAACCGTCAAAGGATCTGGGCAAAGTTATCCATCATGCATCCCTCTATGACTTGAGGGCTTCCTTGAGCAACATTTTGAAAGGATCTCCTGCTCCCTCATCTTTATTTTCTTCTGCCATGGGAGGTTGTTGGGTTTTATGAGGCTGATCTTGTAATGGTTCAACCAGATCAAGCCATAACTCCTTATAGCTTGACCTCGTTGGGGACATGCAAAGAAAAACAAAGAAAGAGCAGACTGCTCTGATACCACTGATCCAAACTTAAACATGAACGTAAAAACTTACATTTATAATCATAAACACATAGATTCAACAAAAAAACACTTCATTTCATTAATAGAAAAATATTGAACTATGCTTACAAATAGAATGGAAATAAGATAGCCCAGGCGATGGTAGCTTATCTCTGAGAAGATATGTGGCAAATACATGCCCCTGAACTGTGTGAAAATGAGTTTCCAGGGCCTATTTATTATTGGAAAACATGAGAAAACCATAAACAACGAAAACCCTAACCTAGGAGATGTAACACCATGAGTTTGTGGGCCCTGTTGGGGTTAGTTGGGCAACCAACTTCCTGGGGTCATAGCTTGGTCATATTATCTCTGTTTGGCATGTAAGATACCTTGTTGGAAAGCTCTCGCCAAGTACTACAAGTTTTTTGATATGTTGTGGACCCCAAAAAAACACTGTTTAGGGGGTCAAAATTGCTCCGGAAGTTCAAGACCCGAAAAATGGCAAAAAATAGTAAATGCTGAAGTGAACAAGGAAATAGATGAAATTGACTGGGGGGTCTAGGTGGAATAGGCAGGTGGCCACCAATATCCACTTGGATCAAAAGGTGAATACAAGCCCAAGGAGGTGAGTGACAAGAAAAATCATTCGTGAAAGAGGATGAAGTATCCTATTTGATTTGGTCAAGGTGTCCACCTCTTACTTCAAGGATTCTGAGAAGCTAGGTGACTCATTAAACTTTGCTACTCAGAAGATCAGGTTATAAGTGATATTGGATGAAAATTATGTCTTGCAATATGTGGAAGGAAAGGTTCTTGTACCTCCTGAAAATGATCCTACTGCTTCCAAATCTAAGTATAAGAAAGGTGAGCTCAAAGGCAAGGAATTTCTCATTGATGGTTTGCAAGATCATTTACTTGTTTATATTAGTAGCTTGAAGAAGTATAAGGATATTTATTATAAGCTGGTTGGGATGTATGATGACAACAACTTGAATCACATCCTCTCCTTGAAAATGAACTCAAAGAGATGAAGATGAACAAGTGAGAATATGTACAATTTTATGTCATGAGGAAATCCTACCTAAGGGATCAATTATAGACTATAGGAGTGCCTATATCTGACAGGGAATTAGAGATGGTGACTCTTCAAGGTCTTCCTCCTATTTGTGAAACCTTCATTACTACTATAAACAAAAATAATGTACTCGCGACATTTTCTGGGCTCATTAGTAAATGCACTCAAGAAGAGACCAAGATGATTGCCAGAGGGAGGATTCAAAAGCATGAAGAAGGAGAGTCGTCAACATTTTTTGCTCAAGACAAAAAGAGAAAAGGAAGAGGAAGACCATCTAGGTCAAGAAAGCCTCCCATAAATCAAAAGACTTCAAGAGAAGAGGATATAGAATTGAATGTTTTAACTACTGCACACATAGTCATTATGTTCAAGAATGCCCAAAAAAGAGAAATGATTCAAGATCCAACTACAACAACAACCAAGGCTTCAATTACAATAGGTTCAATAATAGAAGAAGAGGATATAATTATAGAAGAGGATATGATAGAGGAAGAAGGGATGATAGAAGAAGAAGAGTTGCTCCAAATGATCATGAAGAAGACCATCATCCTCAAAAGAAGTCAAGGAACTCTAGTTATCAAAATAATGTAGTTTCTAGTCAATATGGATATATTCTTATTTCTGTACTTTCTAGTTCTTCCCCATAGATTTGTATGATAATTAGTTGGTAGATAGTGGGGCCTATAGACATTTATCTAGATACTAGGAAGTCCTCTCAATCCTAGTTGAGAGGAGACAAATTTGAAAATCATCCTTGGAGACAATACTACTCATCCTTTGAAGGGTTTTGGTTCCATCAAATTTCATTTGGACTCTGGTGAATATGTTCTTCTCCATGATGTGATGTATGTTATGTGACTAAATAAGAACTTGGTATCTATATCTTCCTTAGAAGAAAATGGGATGGAAGTAGCCTTCATAAAAGGAAAATTTCTCACCTCGCCTATTGAATATCGCATATGGAATACCTCTATTGGCAATGGTCCACGACACCAATCATCAAAATGAGCTATGGCACTGAAGGTTGGAACATCTACGTTATGAATCCCTACCAAAATTGAAGAAGTTAGTCTCTAGGATGCTTAATGTTCAAGCGTGTCATGATGGAGTATGTCCAAGATGTGTTAGTGGAAAGAAGACAAGGGGACCACCCTCCTCCCGCAAGAATAAGATCGACGATATTCTTCAATTCATTCATTTTGACCTATGTGGACCCATGCTAGTGCACTCTCTTGGTGGCCATCTCTACTGCATAATCTTTATTGACAACTTCTCCTAGAATACATGGATATAATACTCGACGCATAAGGATGAAGCTTTTGACATGTTCAAGGAATTCAAGGTGTTGATAGAAAATAAAACAGGGGAGAAGATCAAAGTCTTCAAGTCTGATAATGGTGGAGAATATACATCAAATGACTTCATTGACTTTTGCAAGTAGGATGGAATCAATAAGAAGACTATAGTACCTTATAATCCCAAGAAAAATGGAGTGGTCGAAAGAAAGAACAAGTCCATAGTGGAAGTTTCCTGAGCTATGTTGCATGATCAAAAGCTACCATAGTTCCTCCAGGGAGAAGCTACAAATACATTCGTCTATGTACAAAATAGGGTTCCTCATAAAGCTTTGGATAACAAGGCTACCGAAGAAATTTTCACAGGTGTGAAGCCTGATATTGTACATCTAAAGATATTTGGTTGTACCATATACTTTCATGTGCCGAAGGATAAGAGGAACAAGATGGAAGTTGCCAGAAAGAAAGGTACGTTTGTTGGATATTGTGAAAATCCTAAAGCATTTACCTAGAACATAGTTATCGATCAAATGAGAAAATTACCTAGTACCTATTTTTTGAGGTAGAAAAAAATCACCCAATTTTGAAAAGTGGTGATTTAGAATACACCCTTTTTTTTCGAGCAATTTTTGGCAGTTTAAATTTTCTTATGTATCAAGCATGAACATTTTTTTTTAAATGTTAGTGATTTTCATGCTGATTTTGAAAACTGTTATGCAACATCAACACATTCTTTTAAGGGATTATTTTTGACACTTTAAATTTTTTAATGTATCAAGTATGAACATATTTTTGTTTAAATGTTAATGATTTTCATCTTGATTTTGCAAAGTGCTGATGCAACATCAACCTTTTTTGTTTAGAGGCCTTATTTTTTGCATTTTAAATTTTTTAATGTATTAAGTGTGGATATATTTCTTTAATTGTTGGTGATTTTCATGTTTGTAATAAAACATAAAAAAACATGACAAAAAAAATGTAAAAAAAAAACAAAATTAACTTGTAAAAATAAACAATTTAAAAAAAAAGAAAAATTAGGAAATAATTTAAACATCAAAATCACTTCTTTTTTTAAGTTAAAAGTAAAAATTAAAAAAACAACATGTGGCCAAGGTGGCCACCGGGCTAATTCATTTTTTTTAATTTAATTTAATTTTTTTTAACTAATTATGATTTTTTTTAAATGAATTTGTTTTTTAATTTTTAACTTTATTTGCCTTTTATTGTTTTTTTAATTATTATTTTTAATAGATTTTAATTTGTTTTATATAATATGTTTTTTATTTTCTATTTTTTCAAATTTTGTTTTTTATTTATTTTTTGTTATTTAAAAATAAATTGTTTGTGTTTTATTTTTTAAATTTTCAATGTTTTAAATTTTTATTTTAAAAGTTTTTAATTATTATTATTATTATTATTTTTTTTATGTTTTTTAAATAGTTTTTAATTAATTTTTTATTTCTTCATTTTTATTTTATCCCTTTTAATGTTTTTTGTAAGTTTATTTTTTTTAAATGTTTAAATTTTTTAATTAGTTTTTTTTAATTTTTTTTTTTAAATTGTTTTTACTGTGTGGGTTTTTATGTTTTTATTTTTGTTATTTTAATGTTTTTTTTGTTTAACTTTTTTTTCAAATTGATCTCATCAGTATTATTTATTTATTTTAGATGTTTCTTTTTTGTCTATTTTTAAAATTCTTTTCTTAAAATATGTCTTTTTGAAATGTTTTTTTTTTTTGTTTTTGTAATTTTGATATTTTATATGTTAATTTTGGTTTGTTTTCTTTAATTTTTTATGTTTTTTTTTGTTCTTTTCTTATATCTTTTATATTGTATTTTTTTGGGTCATGTTTGTTTGTTTGTTTGTTTTTATTTTATTTATATATATATATGTTTTTGTTTTTTTGTGTGTTTATTTTGTTTTTTATTTTTATTTTTATTTTTTCAAGACATTCATATGCGCTCTCTCTCTCTCTCTCTCTCTCTATATATATATATATATATAAAGTTGTTATTAATTTTTTTAATTTGTGTGTTTGTGTGTGTGTGTGTGTTTTTTTTTTTTTCAATGTTTTCATATTCTCAATATATTTTATTGGATATATATGTCAAAATAAAAAATATGTAGAAGTAATAAGTCTAGGAGAACAATTTTTTGTTGATGGTGTACTTCCTTAGTGGTCAATAGGATTATGGAAATGACAATTTTTTTCGTAATCTTTAATATGTTTATTAGTTTTGATTTATTAAATTCAAAAGAAATTTAATTTTAATATTAAATTATTATAGTTTTTAAAAACAATTTGCAAATTTCAAAATCTTAAAATTATTTAAAAATAAAATATTGACACAAATTTCCAAAAAACCAAATGTTTTAATGGAGAGAGTATCAAAAACTCCAAAATCACATATAAATTCATTTGTTTTCTAAAGTTGTCCGTTCATCATAACTGAAGCATTTTCTATCCAGTGACTTCAATACATTATATAAAAAAGACATTATATTTAATAAATTGTTATTAATATGATAAACTTAAAATAAAAGTAAATTAATATAAATTAAATGGTAATAATTTTTTAAAATAATATTAACACCATGGCTGAAAATTGTTGGAATTTTAAGGCTTTTCATAGAGGTGATATTTTATCTTTAATGGCATCCTTGGAATTTTTAGGCTTTTCAGAGACATAATATTTATCTTTAATACCATGCCTAAAAATCGTTGGAATTTTAAGATTTTTGATATTTTATCATTAATTTCATGTCTATCATTGGAATTTTAAGGTTTTTCAGAGTCATGATATTTTATCTTTAACGTTATTATTAAAAGATGTTGAAAATTTACCCCCCAAAAAAAACGTTATTCCAGCATCAGCACTTTTCATTTTTAGGATGTTTTTTACACAAAAAAAAAATTGGCTTTTACTTCCATTCTTAAAAAATGTTGAAAATTTATTCCGAAAAAAAGGAGGTTATTCGAGCATCAACACTTTTCATTTTTAGGCTGTTTTTTCAAGTTTTTTGGGGGTTTTTGGGCTAGAGTACATGTTTTGAGGTAACAGTTCCCGTTTGATTGGTAACTATGTTCTAGTCAAAGGAAATTGAGTTTAGCATGGATGTAACCTTCAATAAAGATGTTTCCCTTGGAAGAGAAAGGGACCTTCCTCTATCTCCTCTTGAGAAGAAAGATAATGACATTGTAGGTTTTAACCATGTACATAAATTACTTGCAACCATATTATTAAAATAGAATAATATATAATGGCGAGAACATAAAACAAATATCCATAGATATTTTCCTGTAGATTGTAAAACTGGGAATACCAAATTGATTTTTTATTATATTCTTTTCAATGTTACAACACATAGAGGGTTAATCATTCATAATCCCCAATCCATTAACCCTATGTTAGAACATAACGGTAGTTCCCTTGACTGGATCTACAAATACCATGGGAAAAAACCACCGTGCCCAAAAACCATGTGTGAAAAGCATGTGAAAAACCATGGGTAGGTCCTCCCACCATATTTGGGTCCACCCCCCATCCTTGGGTCTGTCTAACTATTATTGGGTCTGCATAAATTACAATTTTTTCATCATGGGGTTCCAGAACCCAATGATGCGTGAAACAAATATAACACACACCCAATAGACATGGACCTATCAGAAGGTCCTTTTGTTCCTAAGCAAGAGAAATTTGTTGATGATGATCCCATGGAGCCTATGGACCCCTTGGATCCTCCTCCAAGTGATTCCCCTACTAGGAAGAGACCATTATGGCTTCATGATACATTACAGGATGTTGAAAGAAAAGTTCCTACCAAAGAGACCTTTAGAGAAAGAAAAAGGCCATGTCGGTATTAGGGATACATTGTAGCTATGAGCACTATCATCTAGGTTAAACATGCCACCTTTCAAGAAGCTATGAAAGAACAGGTTTGGAATGATTCCATGGCTGAAGAATATGAATCAATTATGAAGAATTATGTATGGTATGTTGTTCTGATACCTAAAGGAAAGTTTGTCGTAACTTTAAAGCAATTATACAATATCAAGCATGGAGCTCATGGAAGCATTCAAAAGTATAAAGAAAGGTTTGTGGCTCAAGGTTTCTCTTAGAAATAGGGACATATTATGATTATATCTTTTCTCTCATTTCCCACTACACTACTATTCAATTGATTATTTCTGTTGCTACTAGTGAAGGATGGACCCTTCACTAGATGGATGTAAAGACAACATTTTTCATGGCATACTATAGGAAGATTAATGTGTCGAAAAACCTTAGGGATTTTAAATGAAGGATAAGAAGACTCACGTGTGTAGGTTAAAGAAAGCATTATATGGTTTAAAGCAAGCCCCCAAAGACTAGTACGCCCGCATTGTTACTTACTTGGTGAATCGTGGATTCAAGAGAAGTAGTGCTAACCCAAACCTCTACTTCAAAGTGGTCCAAGGTATGCCTTTTATTTTGGTTTTGTATGTTGATGATCTATTCTTGACATGAAGTGAGCCCTTGATGCTCCAGTGTAAAAGGGAGTTGGCCTCTGAGTTCGAGATTAAGGATTTTGGTATTATGCATTACTTTCTAGGATTAGAGGTGTTGCAAAGACCCGAACCTATATTTTGTCCAACTTTAGGACCTCCCATCCACTAGCATCCTTATCACCAAGAGACCATCTGCTTCATGTTGTTGTAGATCTCTTGCCCCAGTTTTGTATGCAATCTTGAGCTCTCATTAGGGAAAAGTTCACAATCCTTAACCCTGCTCCAAATCTCCCTTTTTCGTTGTCCAAAAAACAACCAACCTTTGTTGCCCTTTCTATGCCACCATGCATTGCTTTAGGGATTAAGGCTCCTCCTATAGACCCCCTGCAACTCACAGACCTGCTACAAAAAATGATTCAACCTCCTTTAAACAGAGAAAAAACTTTTGTTTGGGCTGCAACCTAGTCCAGGAGTCTGTGGCTGGGTTAGAGGGTCATTCCTAGGTCTTCTATCCATTCAAGTTGCCCTCCAATATACCTCTGCATTGCCCCAATACTTGCAGAAAAGAATAGAACCAAATAACACTTCAAAACATGCACAAAACAACCCTTACCCCATCTATGATCTACGACTGAATCTTAGGGGAACTCACACTTCATTTCAGTTGTTATGTTGCCCTAAAACATCTCCCATTCGACCTATAGTATGGCTCATAGCTGCGCTCTCATGCTCAGAAATCCACACCATAAAACAAACCCAATATCACATGCTCCTTTCCCTTACATCCTACCTTTAGCACATTGCCAATTACAAAGATATTCCATGAGATTAGAAGCACTTGGATGTGTGTAATATCCTTAATGAGTCCTCTTATTTATACACTTCTAAAGGGCTCCAATGAATTTTTCAAGAGGGATAAACTAGCCCTAGCCGACATTATTTCCTTGAAAAATTAGCCCACACATAGCTTAAAAAATTAATAACTCTTTCAAAAAATTTATAATTGGACGATTCTTGATGCATTGGATTCGTCTCATCATCTACTATCATCCTCATCCATCACATGTCGTAATATCATCATGGTTTTGGCCTAATATCGATGGATCAAAAACCCCAAGCTTGGGTTACAAGCCCACAAGGCCACTAGTGGAAGTCATCCCTCCAAACCCTCGATCCTTAAGGCTTGGAGTACCTTCCAAGATACAAAGATAAACACTCCATCTTAGAGAGGGAGGTACTTCCAAGACTAGGAAGTAACCATCATCATCTGGCGACACTAGCCCATCTGGTGTCCATCACTAGAGCATACCCTGTAGAATGAACCTGTCAATCTCGGTAGTGCCTCTCCCTCATCACATCTAAACTTGAAGATCACAAACCTCCTTGGGGAAACTCCCTCCACGGCTAGACTCCCTCTAAGCCTATAAAATCTCCATTGGATTAGTCCTGCATGCATTCATCCTTCTCAATCAAATACCACTCATGTAAATCCCTCCAATCTTAGATAAGAAACATCACAATTTGATTAAGACTTGTCACTTGAAGCCATCTTGACTAACTTAATAACATCCAAGCCAAAGAAACCATCAAATTGTCCTAGCCATCCATGGAAAGTCAAAGGAAATCCATGATTAGCAATCTTCCCTACAACAAACTATTGTTCACCAAGATCTCCACCAATCCAACAGAACTTTGAGGCAATCTTGCTTCAAATCCAGTCAAGACCACATCTCCATTTCTTCAATTGAGCTCTCTTCTTCATGATCTAGACACTCACAACTCCCTCTAAGTTGCTTCCCTGTGCACACTCGGATTCATTGACCCTCAGAGTAGCACATATATGCTCTAATACCATGTTGTTTTTCCATGACCTTGGGTCTAGGAAAGAATATTCAATATTTGAAGCTAAAAAACCACAAATCACAATGAAACTACTTTTCACAATGGAATATAGATAACAATAAATCACAGATGCACAAAACATAGACAACTTTTTACAATTTTGTATGATAACCCATCTTCATTGTATTAATCCAATTGAGTAATGCAATAGTATAGGGCTCCTGTACCAAGGATAATGGCCCTCATAGATCCACTAGTACATGATACAAAACTGGGGCTTCGTGTCAGTCCAACGACAACCAATCTACCCTAAAAATGATACTATGTCCATATGGTTGTGTTACGCTCTCTCAGCTCCTCTTGGTCGTACCTTGTACTTTCTCAGTTTGTCGGATCCTAATTTTCAACACTATCTTTATCAATGATCCAACTCCATTTGGCCAATGAACCTTGGCTATCCAATCTTCTCATTAGTTTTACCTTAGTCCATCAAGGGAAAAACACATTGAGACTCCTACTAAGTTGTTCGCAACTCTGTTTTTTCACAATTCACAACTGCCCACTACTTGTCCTCATTTACTTAGGGACTTCATCCCACTATGGTATTCCTGCATTGCTCCAATGAAAACTATCATAGGGCACAAAGTGATGCCACCTATCACTATAAGATGTCCATCTCCCACAATGAACACGAGCTAGGAGGAATTCCCATCATCTGCTATAGAAGTCCTTCTCCACACACAAGTCTAGGGCTTCTCAATTTCTCCTATGGTCGATCAAACATTGAGCTCAACTTCTGCCACTCTAGTAATCACCTAGGTGCATGAATATAATGCACACTAGGCTCCAATTTGGGCACTATCATGTTGTCCTCCAACAGACCATAAGTTCCTAATGCACCATCCACACTTGGTCCACTCTCATGCTTCCCTCCAACATACCACGAGTGACCAATCCTTACTTTAGATTATGCCTCTAGTTAGGGAATCCAATCATCTAGGAAACCCCTCCTCTTGGCTGCCAATAGACTCCACTAACCAGTTCTCTCCTAGGACACCATCCACTTGCAAATTATATCAACTAAGGAGGACATACATACTTGCAACCTTCTGTTACTCCTCTTGATGTGGCCCCTAAACAAGTGCTGATATAATTTACTCCATGGATGTCCTCAACTATCCAACTCTAGGACCTCCAATCCACTAGCTTCCTTATCACCAAAATACCATCTATTGCATGCTGCTTCTGAAATCTTGCCCCAGTGTTATGTGTAATGTTTAGCTCTAGTTAGGGCAAACTTCAGATCCCTTAACCCTCGTCCAAATCACTGTGTTCCCTTCTATAAACAACATCCAACCTTTTGTTCCCTTTCTATGGTACCATGAATTGCTTTAGGGCTTAACGCTCCTCTTATAGACCCCCTGCAACTCACGGACCTACTACAACAAAGGATGCAACCTCCTTTGGATAGAGAAAACACTTCTGTTTGGGTTGTAACCTACTCTAGGAGTTTAGGGTTGGGTTAGAGGATCACTCCTAGGCCTTCTTCCCATTCAAGTTTCCCTCCAATACACCTCTACATTTCCCCAATACCTATGGCCCATAAGAGAACCAAATAACACTTCAAAACATGCACAAACAAGCCTTATCTCATCCATGGGGGCTTCACTCAATGAACCTCTGACAGGCCATGCGCATTCATGGGATACTAAATAATACCCTTAATTTGACTACATATTGGAAAATACCTCTAGAAATCACATTATTTAACCCTCTACCAATACCGACCCAATACACCTTCCCAATTTTAAAAACCCCTACTTTCACTAGATATTATAGGTATCCGTTTTTTCATTAACATTTTTTATACCCCTTTATATTTTTTCATTAACTTTGAGATCCATTTTTTATTACTACCAATATAAAAACCCTTTACCCCCTATTAAATGCTCAATATATTATGTCATTTTTTCTTCAATATATATCACCCAATATGAACCCACGTGGTATGGTATTGCTCCTTCGTTGAAGCCCCAATGACCTTATCTCTGATCTACAGCTGACTCTTGAGGGAACTCCCCCTTCATTTCAAGTTTTAATATGCCCTAAACCATCTACCATGTGACCTGCATTATGGCTTAGAGCTACAATTCTCATGCTCAGAAATTCGCACCCTAAAATAGACCCAATATCATGTGTTCCTTTCCCTTATATCTTTCCATTAGCTCATTTCCAATTTTAGAGATATTTCATGAAGTTAGATGCACTTCGATGTGCCTAACAGCCTCAATGATCCCTCTTACTTATACACTTCTCAAGGTCTCCAATGAACTTGTCAAGAGGGCTAAACTAGCCCTAGCTGACATGATTTCCTTGACAAATTAGCCCACACATAACTTAAAAAATTAATAACTTTTCAATGACGACTTGGAATTGGATGATTCTCAATATGTTGGATTCGTCTCGTCATATACTATCATCCTCACCCATCACATGTTATAATATCATCACGATTTTGGCCTGAACATCGATGAGTGTAAAACCCCAAGTTTGGGTTTCAAGCCCACAAGCCAACTTGTGGAACCCATTCCTCCAAACCCTTGATCGTTAAGGCTTGGAGTACCTCCAAAGATAGAAAAATCAACACTTCCTCTTAGTGAGGGAGGTACTTCGAAGACTAGGAAGTAACCATCATCATTCGATGACACTAGCCTATCTGGTGTCCATTACTGTAGCATACCCTGTAGAATGAATCTGACAATCTTGGTAGTGCCTCTTCCTCATCACATCTGAACTTAAAGATCCCAAACCTCCATAGGGATTCTCCCTCTGAGGGTAGACTCCCTATGAGCATACATGATCTCCATTAGCTCAGTCCTGTAAGCATTCATCCTCGTGGATCAAATACCACTCATGAAAATCCCTCCAATCTCGGATATGTAACATCATGATCAACCTGATCTCATCGAAGCCAAAGAAACCCTCGAGCTATCCCAACCATCCATGGTAGGTCAAATGAAGTCCATGATCATAAATATTCCCTACAACAAACTATTGTTCACCAAGGTCTCCAGCAATCTAATAGAACTCCCAACCAATCTCACTACCAAGCCAATCAAGACCACATCTCCATGTCCTCAGCTAAACTCTCTACTCCATGATATAGACACCCACAACTCCATATGAGTTTCTTGGCTGTACACACTCTGATTCAATTTCCCTCAAAGTAGCTCAGATATGCTCTAATACCATGTTGTTTTTCCACAACCTTGGGTCTAAGATAAAATCTTAAATATTTGAAGCTACCAAACCAAGAATCACAACAAAAATACTTTGCATAATGGAATATAAACAACATTAAATCACAAATGCACAAAATATAGACAATTTTTTTATAATTTTGTACAATAACCCAACTTCGTTATATTAATCCAACTAAATAATACAAGAATCTAGGGCTTCTATACCAGGGATAATGACCCTCATACATCCATTAGTAAAATATAGAAAACTGGGGCTTGGTGTCATTCCATTGATAACCAATCTACCCTCAACAAGATACTATGACCATCTCGCTATGGTACACTCTCTTAGCTCCTCTCAGTCATACCCTGTATATGTCTAGTGTGTTGGCTCCTGATCTACATCACTGCCACTATCAATTATCCAAGTCTATCTTGCCACTGAACCTTGACTATCCAATCTACTCAATATTTGTGCCTTATTCCATCAAGGGCACAACACATTGAGACTCTTATCGAGTTGTTCACAACTCCGTTTCTGAACAACTCACAACTTCCCACTACTGCTCCTCAACTACTCAGGGACTTCAACCCACTATGGTCTTCATGCGCTTCTCTAATGAAGACTATCATAGGTCACAAAGGGCTGCCACCTATCACTGCAAGATGTCCATCTCCCACAATGAACACGGGCTAGGAGGATTTACCATCATTTGTTGTATAAGTCCTTCTCAACACAAAAGTCTAAGGCTACTCACTACTCCTCTAGTTGATCAAAAATTGAGGTCAAATTTTGCCACTCTAACAATCACCTAGGTTGATGAAGATGGTGCACACTAGGCTCCAACTTGGGCACTATCACACTTTCCTCCAACAGACCTAAGTTCCCAATGCACCATGCACACTTGGTCCACTCTCATGGTGCCCTCCAACAGACCATAAGTGACTAATTCTTATTGTAGCATCTTCCCCTACGTAGGGCATCCAATCATCTAGGAAACCCCTCCTCTTGGTTACTAACAAACTCCACCAACCAGTCCTCTCCTATGACACTGTCCACCTGCAAATTATATCAAATCAAGAGGACATACATACATGCAAACTTCTATTGTTCCTCTTGACATGAACCCCAGACAACTGCTGATATAATTTTCTCCACAGATGAGTTATGGAAGGGAAGACCAACATTATTTAAACATATTAAGGTGTTTGGAAGCATGTGCTTCATCAAAAAGAATGATAAGAATCCAAGAAATTTTGATTCATGTGCCGAAAAAGGGATATCTCTTCAGGTACTCTACTCAAAGAAAAGGATATAAGTGTTACAACTAGTGGACAAAGAAGATCAAGGATTTCATTGACGTAATAGTAGATGAAGTAGGTTCATAACTTGAGTCCTCTAAAATAAATATGAACTCAGATGATGAAGAAAGTTTAGATATGAGGTCTGTGGATCTGGAGGAAAAAGATTCAGACAGTCAAGGTGAGGAAGCAAGCATAACTTTGAGGCAAAATACACCCTCCAAGTATGTACAAGAGGAAGATCCTAAGAGTAATATACTTGGATATCAAAGACATGGTGTCCAAACCAAGAGGAAACTTGTTAGCAGTACAAGTTATGCAAATCTGGCTCTCTTATCATAGATAGAACCCAAGAACCTCTGTCAAGAAAGTGAAGACAAGTTCTGGGTGAAAGCTATGAATGAAGAACATGATCAGATTGAAAAGAATGGAACTTGAGAGCTTGTTACAAATACTAGAGAGGAAAATGTTTTTGGGATCAAATGGGTTTTCAAAAAAAACTAAATGAAGAGGGTCAAGTAATCATGAATAAAGCTCGATTGGTCTACAAAGGGTATTCCAAAATAGAAGGGGTAGATTTCGATGAAACTTTTGCACCAGTACCATTACTTGAAGCTATCAAGATGTTTCTTGCTCTTACTACCCATAGGAATTTCAAGGTATATCAGATGGATGTGAAGTCTGCATATCTCAATAGAGATTTAGAAGAAGTTTACATTGAGTAGGCAAAAGGATTTATACTCACCTCAGATGAAGTGTTCATATGAAAACTAAAGAAGGCCATGTATGGGCTAAAACAAGATGCCAAAGCTTGGCACAAAAGGCTAGATAAATACCTTTAGCAACAAGGTTTTAAGAAAGGCATAATTGATAATATTTTATATGTAAAGTCTAAAGGTAAACATCTACTGATAGTGGTTGTGTATATGGATGATATAATATTTGGCAGTGATATGGAACAATTAGGTCATCAATTTTCAAAATGTATGCAAATAGAATTTGAAATTCCCATGATCGGAGATCTTTCCTTCTTCCTCAGTTTGCAAATTGCTCAGTCTCCACAAGGAGTGTTTATATCTCAATCCAAATATCTCAAGGAAACTTTGAATAAATTTGGGATGAATATTGCAAACCAATAAGGACACCTGTGATTACAGGCTACAAGTTATGCAAGGAACATGGAACACTGTTGGTAAACCAAACTAAATATAGATCAATGATAGGAAGCTTATTGTATCTGATAGATTCAAGGCCAAACATCATGCAAGCAATGGGGCTTGTGGCCATTTTAGGCTTTCCCACATGAGAGTCATGTTGTTGTTGTCAAGAGGAATTTCAAATATCTTTAAGGAAAAATAGAGTATGGACTGTGGTATGCTAAGAGTGAATAATTCAAGTTGAAGGCCTACAGTTATGCAGATTAGGTTGGAACCCTTGATGATAGGAAGAGTACTTTTGGCACAACTTTCTTCTTGGGAGAATGCTTGGTGTTGTGGGTCAACAAGAAACAAGCCTCCATTTCTTTGTCGACTGCTGAAGCAAAGTATATTGTTGTTGCTACCTATTGTAGGTAGATTCTTTGGATGAAGCAAACTTTGAAATGTATAAAGGTAAAATTTACTCATCCCATTCCAATAATGTGTGACAACAAAAGTGCCATCAACATCTCCAAAATTATAGTCATGCATTCAAAGACTAAGCATATTCCTATTAAGTTCCATTTCTTGAGGGAACAAGTTGTAGCCAATACTGTTAAACTTGAATATGTGGACACTAAAGAGAAATTGGCAGATATCTTTACCGAGCCAATGGCAAGAGAACCATTTAAATATCTCAGGTAGTAGATAGGAGTTGTATCTCCTCCCTCCAAATGAATTCAATTTGGGAGGTGGTGGCAGCTACTTAACTTGAGGAAGCCATGAAAGAGTAGGTTTTAATAGTTCAGGGGGAGGACTCAAGAAGTATACCTTGTCATTGATGTCAAATGGGGAGAATATTACTGGGGCATCAGAGGAGACCATGCCTAGCCTGAGGGGGAGCTTATGGTGTTGCCATCAATGCCAACGGGGGAGATTGTTGGACAATTGGTGGTGGTTGTGTTAGTATTGGCATTCATGTTGGAATTGATGTCAACAAGGGTCACCATAATGATTGAAGTCAACAAGGATGATTGGGTGTTCAGGAGGAATCCCATGGTTGTTGGAGTGCTTTGTAGAAAATCATCATAGTAGCAGGCTTACTAGAAAAGCCATAAAATGATGACTACAATGATGGACTAGATGAAATCCCATGGTAGCTGCAAGCTTCATGTAGAGAATCATCATAGTAGTAGGCTTACTAGAGAAGCCATAAAATGATGACTATGGTGGTTGGGAGTTGTAAATTCCAAGCACAAGAAGAAGAGTCAAGGAGAAAAGTGTGGCAAAAAGTTTTCTTCCATCTCAAAGGTATCAAATGGGCTCAAAGCCTACATTAGACCCTATCCATTGAAGATTTCTCTTGAAGATCTTTCCAATGATATGCAGACGTCAAAAAATGGAATCCCGGATCAAAAGATATGGTCTGTTGAAGTCCAGGGACTTGAAGCCTTAAAAAGGATGAAATATTAGAGCAATCAACATATCAGATATCGAGATATTGGAGCAGGTGGCATATCAGATAGTAGAATAGCGGAACCATAGAGATCAACACATTGGAGCATCAGAACATCGGGACATCAGAGTATCAAATATCGGGATATCAGATCTGGTGGGATATCAGATATTGGAATATTAGAATTTCTTAAGAGAGGAACCTTTAGAAGTTATGATATTCGATAGTGTTGATTGTGGTAAAAAGCATTGAGGATTGTCGAGCAATTTAACAAAGGAATTGATGCATAGTCAAGTATGGTCGAGACTCTTTTTCTCTCCTTCAGATGAATAGGTGGCGGCATGTAAGTGGGCCTGAGAAAGGTTAGTGGCTGGTGGTGTAAGCATATTGGAGAATAGGATATTGTACATAGAAATATCATAAAATTTCAATTGAGAGAGTTATGATATTGAGGGGCTCCAATATAAAGCTAAGCCTTGGTCACAACCCTCGGTCCCTTGAGAAGGAAACACACAGGGAGATAAATACAAAAGGAGCCAAGGATATCAAACAATAAAATATCGTAATATTTAAATAGTGTAAGTTACGATATTGGGGGGCTATGATATATTACTAAGCCATCAGTCACAGGTCTGGTCCTATGAGAAAGCTACTGCAAAAGGAGCTAAAGGCAAAGGGGGCCAAGGATATTGGTGAGGTGCAATATCGTATCATTCTACTGGTGTAAGTTACAATATGGTGTGTTTCGATGATGTGGTACAATGAGTTAAAGGATCTATGAGTCGACAACTATAGAATTGAAAGGGGAGTTGATCTTTGAAATGGGCTAAACCTGCAGAAGGATCCATAAAAATGAATCGAGGACGACATTTTGCAGAGACAATTGTGTGGAATGAAGAAAGAAATCAGTTGTTTCGCATGCATGAGTGGGAGAAATAAGTGAAGTCAGAGTAGCCATCCCTAAGGTTTGTCAAGCTCTGTTGAGAAATAACTAAGAATGGGAGTCTTAGAGGAATGAGTAGGTCATCTGATATTTAATTTCTTAGCGTGAAGATTTAAGTAGTTGTTTAGTAGAAAGCTCCATGGTCCATTGCTGATTTAATACTGTGAAAAGAAACTACCAGGAGATGCAAGAGTAGTAGAGGATGCCATGTTGGACAGTTAGAGTACAGATAACATAGATTTCCTTTCGCAGAGTTCCTATGAGAAACAAAACCATCATTTATAATTGAGCGTGGGGGGAAGTTGAGAAGATTGCTAAAGTGTTATGTAGTGAGAGGTGTGTGGAGAGATAGAGAGGTCTAAGCACCAAGGAGCACACTGGGTGATTTAGCAGCAAGTGCAGTGGGTGTGCTATGTGGAGAACAACGAGGGTAGTGCTGAAGAGCAGGCAACAGAGAGCCCTTGAGAGAGGAGGCTGAGTGTTGAAGAGATGTTGTTGTGAGAAATACGTAAAGAACCACTGCATGAGAACACGAAAGGCAAAGTGCAGAAGTTGAATTTGCAACCAACCATTTTGGTATTTTACTTGTAATTTGTATGCCTCTATTTTCAGTTTTAAAATTGTATGAAATAGTAGAACAGTGGCAAGAGCAGGTTGGTGCCTGCACTCTGAAGAGGTTGGTGCCTCTTGGAAAGTTGGTTCTTTCTTATCAAAGGGGTTCAGTGCCTCCTATGAGTGGGTGCTCACAAACAAACATAGATAACTATGTGGGTGCTTAATTTACATCATAAAAAAACAACAAATTTGTGGGTTTTTCCCTCTGGGTTTCCACGTGAAAAACACTGTGTCAAATGTGTGTGTTGCTCATGTGATTGTTGTATGAACATGCATGTTTGAAATTGTTGTTCATTGCTTTTGTGAATGAATTCTCTCACAAGTAAAAGAATATACGAAGGGACTGTAAGAATAATAGAAAAAGAAAAAGAATCTCATAATCACTGATTCACCCTCCAACAATTCCTTATGACATTTTTTCCTTGACAAATTAGCCCACACATAACTTCAAAAACTAATAACTCTTCAACAAAAACCTGGAATTGGATGATTCTCAATGTGTTGGATTCATCTCGTCATCTACTATCATCCTAATCCATAACATATTGTAATCTCGTGGCAGTTTTGGCCCAAAATTGATGGGTGCAAAACCCCAAGCTTGGATTTGAAGCCCACATGGCTACTTGTGGAACTCATTCCTCTAAACCCTCGATCCTCAAGGCTTGGAGTACCTCCCAAGCTACAAAAATCAACACCACATGGGTTCATATTGGGAGATATATATTTAGCAAAAAATGACATAGTAGATTGAGCATATAATAGGGGATAAAGGGCTTTTATACTGGCATCTATAAAAAATGGAGCTCAAAGTTTATGAAAAAATATAAAGGGGTATATAAATTTGTTAATGAAAAATGGATATCTGCAATATCTAGTGAAAGTAGGGGATTTTTGAATTGGGAAGGGTTATTGGGTTCGTATAGATAAGGAGTTAAATAATGTGATTTTTAAAGGTATTTTCCAATATGTAGTCAAATTAAGGGTATTTCTTAGTATGTTACAAACGCACGTGATATGTAAGAGCTCCATTGAGTGAAGATCACATGCCTTGACCATATTGATGGAGATGAACTTCAAGAAGTTGTACGGAGATGCTTCTAGACCTAACTTGGAAAACCCTTGTGAGTATCAGCAATTGATTGGGGCACTAATATTCCTTGTGAACACCTGTTTGGACATATGTTTTATAGTGAACACTTTGATGTAATTCATGACTGTGCCCCTTCATGCACACTATATTGTTGTTAATAACATACTAAGGTATTTGCATGGGACAATTAGCCTTGGTTTGAGATACACTACCAAAGATGTACAAATTCATGGCTACACTGTTGTTGAATGGGCTGAAAATTCTATTAGCAGGAAGAACACATCTAGATGCTACTTTAGTTTGGGTTTCACCATCGTATCTTGGATGAGTAGGAAACAAAAGTCTTTCTCTTTGAGCAAGGTTGAGGAAAAATTTATCACTGCTAGCATGGCTAGTCGTGAGGCAGTTTGGTTGAGGAAGCTCTTTGGAGAGATATTTTAGCAAGTCTTTGATATGACCATGATAGATTATGAAAACAAGAGTGGGACCTGATTGGCAGAGAATCCCATATTTCATGATAATTCCAAGCATATTGAGATCATGTATCATTATATATGAGACATGGTGCAGAGAGGAGAAATGAGGGTCCATCACATTTTGACTGATGAGCATTTAACATATATCTCATGAAGGATTTGTCAAAAGGGATGTTCTTGGTATTTAGGGAGCAACTTGGACTAATGGATGTGACCCTCCTGGGTAAGGGTCTTAAATGATTGATAACACTAAGCATGATCTTCCCCCTTGTTGAGCTCTGAGGGTGGGAATGCAACAAGAAGGTCTCATGGGGTTGAGAGACCTCTAGACAATAGAATAGGGTGTGAATCCTTACCCCTGTGGTAAGTCAATCTTTCCTAATGTCACTTTAACAAAGTATACCCTAGTTGAAATCCTACCCACAATCTGGGCTTCTTGGGATTCTACCTCCCCATCTGGCCAATGGGTTGAGGTGAATTGAGATAGGGTGTGATCCTTACCTGACTAGGTAAGTCAATATTGCTCAAGTATTGGATGTAGATGTTCTACCACTTGAATATTAAGGGTCTCGATTGAGGATGAATGGATAATATGAAAAAGTGTGATCCTCAAGTCGATCTCTCTTATTATCACTAGACGATAGGATAGAGTGTGATCCTTGGGTAGATCTCACATATTGTCCTAGGCTAATAGGACAGAGTGTGATCCTTGCCCTTATAGTAAGTAGATCTCACCTATTGATAGAGGGTGTTATTTTATCTCCCTTACGATGTCAGAATATTTTTATTTTATATTAGAGAGTGTTCAACAGACGTGAGCAGAGATGAGTAGTGGGGACATTTGACTTGATGATGATGAGATATTTGGGATGGGACATATGTTTACATAGTCAATATAATCTCCCTAGCTGAGAGGGAGTGTTAATTTGGAAGCTTAGGGAAAAATTCCATCCTTTGGACAACCTTCCTCATCAAGAAAGACCCCTCCTAGCCCTTGGAAGAGTTTAAATTGTTTAAGGAAAAAATATTTTTAATGTGAAAACTAGAAAGTGCACAAAAGTTTAGGTCAAATTTAAAGACAAATTGGGTCTCCTCCAATGCTTATAAATACAAATCAATGACACTTCATTTGGACACACATCTCACACATTCTTCTTCCTCTCTTGTAGGATCATTCTATTTGAAAATTGTAGGTCTTCCTCCACATGTGCAAAGAGAGGAGAGAATTTTCAGAGGGCTGAAAATCTATCTTTGACTAACTCTTTGACCAAAATTGACTTTTTGAGATTAGGCATAGTTTGACTTGGTTTTACTTGGTGTTTTGGAATGATTTTGGAGGTTGAATTATTTGCCACAAGGAACAAGGTTTTCTGGGAACTTTGACTTCTATTGACCATATATATGACCACAAAATTTCTCTCTCTGTTGACCAAGTTTGACCAAGTTAATTGGGGTTGTTTTAACATAGGTTTGACTACCCTGAAAGGAAAAATATTTTGGCCTTTTACTGATCTCTTTTGGAGGCTATTTGACCACTAAATTGTTACTAGTTAGGGCATATTTGACTATTATTGATTACTATGGACTTTGACTAGATTTGATAGTTTGACCAGCTTTGAATGTTTAACTCATTTCTTGGATTTTGGATATTGGTTGGTTGGAAAGTAAAATTTGTTAACCTTTGACTCTTGATTGGTGAATTAGATCATTGTACTCTCTATCCTGAACATTTTATGACAATCAAGTAAGAAGAAGAATTTGAAAGGGTTTTCTGCCTTGAGGGGTTTTCCCCTGGTCTTTGACCAAATTTGAGGTGTCTTGTCATTACTCTTGATTGTCTCTTATTGTTCATTACATTTACTATTCTATCTAAAATTGATATTAATCATTGGAAGATTAAATTGTTTTGAAATATTGCTAATTGAAGATAATAGTTAGGGTAAAGTGATTGTTACAACATAGAACTGTGGAAATTAACAGAACATCCTGGAAAAGAATACAAGAAATTGACATTACTCCTAGTATTTGTATATTCATAGCTCTTGCTTATGTTTTCTTTTCAAAATATGAGAGAAATGAGATATCTCCCAATAATCCAGTGATTTCCCTAGTAATCCCATTATAGACAGTGTAACTCTATAAACACAACTAGTTTATCTTTCACAAATTTGCTCTCAATTCTTTCTAAAACACTCAATTATGAAAACAAATTCCTATTTCTAGATGATAGGAAATGAAATTTTTTCTTGATGATTTTTAGCAAGATCCCCTTCAAGACCTTATCTATGGACATTTAGTATATTAGAATGCTTTGCAAGATTGACTTCGAAAGGACCAACCAACCTCCTAAAGACATCCAAATGTGAATAGAAAAAGATAAGTGGGCTTCCAACATATTGTAACCATAACCAACCATCCTAAAATAACAATTTGATTTAAAAAAAGCCCAGATATCTACAACTATCGTGGTTCTCTTTTGATGGAAATATGAGAGAAATGTCTGATGGTAACTACATATCCTCCTGGTGGAAATTATAAAGTAAGCAAGAATTAATCGTATTTATTTAAATTCATTTTGCATGATAATAGTTGAAGATAATATATTTTATTCTTAGATATATTGGAGAGAGCTCGCCCAAAATATAAGGACATTGTTAATGAAAATTAGATTAGAAAATAATTCATTGGAATTTACAGATGAGCATTATGAGCATTTGAATTTACAGATGACAGTGCAAAATATAATAAAAGATCCAAACATTGTGACGATGGTTTCAATCAATGATTTTTTTTAATTATCAATTTCATCGATATTGCGACTGTGACATACTCGTCGTAGTACTTGGGGTTGTCGGTCTTGCAATGGGATTTTCGATGTTCTAAACATCACAACTACGACATGTGCGTCACAAGATATATGTAAAATTAGTGCATCCATCGGTCTTGTAATGAAATTTCCATGAACTCAATGTCACAACTACGATACATTCGTCACAATGTACTTTGAAAACCTAGTGGAAACCTAGCGGAATTGTCACTATTGAGGTGCAATTCCCACAGCCCAAACTTTACAATTCCCAGGCCTAAACGTCACACGACTGTCACAAATAGGTTGTCTTTCCATTAAAATTGAGACGTGCCTTGCGATGACCTTTCACATGACTAAACTTCACAACTATTTCAAGTTCATGTCAATATTTCGATGCCAGTTTCGAAGTTATAGAAAATTTGTCTTAAAATGAGATGCAGCGACAATTGTCGTCGAAATGCCAACCCCACGAATTGAGACGATGGTTTTCATTGAACTTCTGACAATCAAGAAGACATAAAAAATATAACTGTAAAATAAATGATGTTTCGCGACAATTTCTTTTCATCGTAACAACTACGAATTATCATCGCAAGAAAGACAAAGACTCATACAAATTTGGCTCAATATTTAGTGGTGGATAGTTGATAATATTTAAGATCTATTAGCATTAGGTAGACCATTCCTGCATCAAATTCTTTATGCTCAATATTTTGACACTTGATAGTCGATACATCAATTTATGGTCTTGATTTTTGATGATATCTCAAGGTAGACCATTCCTGCATCAAATTCTTTATGCTCAATATTTTGACACTTGATAGTCGATACATCAATTTATGGTCTTGATTTTTGATGATATCTCAAGGTCTTTCAATATCAAGTAGATCATGCCCACATATAATTATTGATGCATAACATTCCCAACACCCAATAGCTGATACATCACTTGAAAGTCTTGATAGTTGACGACCTTTTGTAATCTATTAGTATTGGGTGGAAGCACATTGGCCATATTTCAACATATTCCAAACACACAAAAGCTAAAGGAGAATAAAATTGATACTTGATGGATGGAATTTTTTATGATAGTAGTATTTTTGGGTTCTATTTGTTTCATGTAAGAAAGTTTCAGGCTCGACACTTTATATATGATCTCCTGATAGTTGGTATTCGATATTCAATAGATTTATCAATTAATTGTCAGAGTTATTTATGTTAAATGATGATTTTGGGTTCTATCATTTTCGAGAAGTAGAATTAAATGATTATTTCTATAAAATCCAAATATCAATATCCGGAAAAGCATCATATCTCAATTTTTTTTTACTAATAGTTCATATTTTTATGTTAATTATTATTTTATTTTAGTATTTTCTCTATATAATAATTTGAATTGATTTTTTGAATATCAAAATGACAAAGAAAAGAAAGGACAAGCTAGAATCAATTTTGAAAAGAAAATATGATTTTAAACACTTGCCAAGGTCAACTGATGAAAATAATATAGATGAAGAGAGATATACAAACATCTAGATAAAGTAAAATTTGATGATGAAACTATAAATTTTTTGGCAATTTATGAAGTATTTTAGGAAATAATGATCAACTAAACATCCTCCCTTATAAGTGTTACAAAATTTTTAAAAATAATAAGAGTTGTGTTCCATATTTCAAGAGGTAAAGAAAGGCCGACATAAAGAAGAATAATCATATCAATGATTAATATAATGAGAAATACTTTTACATAAATAGAAGAATACCTCTTCTAATGTAGCAAAATGAACAACAAAATATCTATTTTTTAGAGTTGGTTAAAGAAAAATACGAAAAGAGTTTCTTTAGAAGTCAATTTTGAGTGATAAAAGAATTCTTTTAAGAAGAGATTAGGAGAGGGAGATCATATATAGAAGATATTATTTATTCTTGTTGGGAAGGGGTTTCTAGGGTCATCTAAGTCAAGTTTTGAGTCATTTTTGAAAATAATTTGTAATATCTTTTTGTAGCAAATGTAAAGTCTCCACGAAATTTGGAAGCGGAGTACAAAGCTAGTAGAAGTCAAAGGGGCTTTAGTCCCTTAGTTGGGTAGATGATAGAGTTTTTTTCAGACCTGCCCATGGTCCACAGACCATGGTATTGTAAAGAAAATGATATATATAGATGAATCATAACGAGTCGTAGACATAACTTTTTGAAAAGAATCATTGTAAGGGAAAGGTGCTAAGACAAAAAAAGTTTGTTTCCTGTACTTAGGCAAAAGGGGAAGGCTACTACAGCTAAGTGTGCAAAGACCTTGGTAAATCTGCAGGCTGAGTGTGCAAACCCCTGCAGTTGAGTTCACAGAGGATAAGAAGTCTGTAATTGAATGCTTATACTTAAGAAAGACTATTTTGGGTCGAAATTGATGCATCTGTGTCTTATTATTTACTTCTGCTAAGTTCATGTATCTTTACTATGTGATATATTTTATATGAATTAATTCTTTTTTACTGCACGAAAGTGGTGGATCTGTAATCTTTTTGCATGATAAGTACAATTAAGTACCTTCACGAAGACCTGGAAGTAGTTTAGATAGATTTGCAGTAGCTATTTGTTCGAAAGGATTAGAGATGCGTGAAGATAGATCTAAGCCATAGGGACTTTAGGAAACCATCACACAGGCCTTTGGATGTAGAAACGTGGTTCTAGCATCCCCCAATACTACTTCGAGTGAGACTGCATCATGCGCTATGTATGCTATTGCCAAAAGGGCCAGCAATTAGGGTTTTGTTGGTTGGTGCAAATAATGCTGAACCTGGGTCAGGCCCCATCAAGTCAACAAATGGTTCTATTGTTGGGACCAGGATCTATCTAAGGAATGTGTGATGTCGAATAAGTGGTTCCCTACTAATAAATAAATTGATAAGTGGCTTGATCGGAAGTTGCATGCATTTGCAGATCAGGATAATAGAAACCCATGGTTATCAAAGGAACAGTGGTGGAATAGATACCTGTACACAGATGAAACTGAAGCATTTTTCTATTTCCTTCCTTGCGAATTGCAGGAGTGTCTGTCTAAATTAACAGACAATTAGGGTACGTGGAGGCTTGATGACCTTATTGTGTGGACTCCAGAGCTAGTGAGGTTCTTGGAAGCTTCAAAAATAACATCGTACAGGTCCTTGATCATTGGATTGATCGTATCTTAGGAGTATTTCTCATTGAGCTCACGATTGACACAACCATCAACTATAGCAAAGCAGAGCGCATGCTCTTCAAGCGACCGCAAGGTAAGTACTTAAAACCTCTGAAAACTTGGATTAAGATGTTGTTGTGTGAAAAACGGGTTTTTCCATTAGCTTGATGTTTGGGACTACGCGAAGCGGAAAACCCTTCAAAAGGAATGAAGAATCAAGTTTTGAATAGAGTCTGCTGCTAGGATCCTCTTCTAGTGACGATGAAGGGACTATTCTGAGTACACCGCGAAGTGCGCTGTGAATAGTAAGTCAAGGTATCCCGAGAATACCTCTTCCATCCACTCCACCTCCACCTCCACCTTCGCCGCATACACCTACACCTTCACCTCCACCTCCACCTCCACCTCCACATCAACCACTCAACATGGCGAGCACAATGAAGCTGCTGATCTTTAAAGGGGTAGGAAGCGAAGACCCTAAACAATTCTGGTTTGTTGCAAATGTTATGTGGACAACAAAACATATTACTGATGATAATATAAATAAGTGAAACTGGTCACATTGGTGCAGGGTAGGGCGCTGACTTGGGATAGTACATTATGTCAAGATAGACCTGGCATGATGTTGGTAGAGACTCAACAAGCGTTGAACAATGAGTTTAAGAAGCCTAAGTCTCAGGCGCAGTCTGTAATGGAGTTTAAGGAGATAAAAGAAAAGGTAAAATAGTACGCGTGGGACTTCGATCAGAGGTTAAAGTACCTGATCTAGTAGTATAACATGTCAATCATGGATTCTCAGCATAGGAGATGGCACATCATGTCTCTCCTACCACATCTAAGATTACCATTATCACAACAAAAGATAGGAACGCAAGAAGAGATTGTGGAGATCGTGATGAGGTTGGAAGCCTTACCAGTACAGGATACAAATGTAGGAATGAAACATATTCAGTCGTAGTTGTCAAGTCTGCACATGGAATTGCAGAGTTTAAAGATAGGAAAGGATGCTTAGTCAGAGGTGTGCGCTGAAGTTTGGTGCATAAAATGTAAAGAAAAGGGACATGATAAGGATCATTGGCATGTTTATCAGAAGTACTTGATTGGAGTAGGTCCTGTGCCTCTGAAGCTTGAAAACATTATGGGACCTAGAAAGGGAGTACCATTATGGTGCGTTATCTGTCAGATAGCTGGGAAGCACGCGACTCATAATTTTAACCTCTTGTAGAAGTTTGTTTAGACGCCAAAACATTTGTTTTGTACTTTCTATAAATCAGTTAGACATGATGAACGAAACTTCCGAAGCTATGAATTAATGATGAAGTAGACTGCTACGTATCGGATGTAGGTAGAAAATCGGCCTCATGATTAGGACATAGGTGCAGCGCGTGAAGGATTTCAAGGCCTTGGAAGAGGAAGAGGGGAGGGGCCAGCAAAGGTCGTGGACAAATCATCTATTATAACTATGGTGAAGCAAGAAATTTTGCGCATGACTGTCAGAACCCTACACATCCTTCTTGTCAATATTGCAGATAGTTTGATCATGTGATAGAATATTTCCCTGTGTTGATTGCCAAGATGCAGGAGAAAGGGATGAACAACCTATGCAAAAAATATAGATGATAAGGGCAGAGCCTTGCAAAGAGGATCATAGCATCAATATCGTAACACGCAGTGGTATGGTCATAGGGGAAGATAAGGGAAAGCAGCCAGAAGTTGAAGGATGGGTGCGCAAGGCTACCGAAAAGGAAGTCAGATTTGATCTCAACTAGGCTAGACAAACTTTTATGGAGGCTAAGAATAATTTTCTGAAGCTTCTATGTGAGGGAGTCAAGAAAAATCGGCCGGAAACAGTGAAGTGTAGGATGTGGATCTCGCTATTAGCCACTTTTTTGAAAACTTGTATGAATTTGTTAAGAGATAAGAAGGTAGTGGAAGGGCTCCAGGAGCTAATCAACAATTGTATGGGGAAAATTAAGATTCTTTCAGAATAGCACACTATAAGAAAACTAGGTAAACATAAGAAGCAGATAGGGTGTGAGATGAGCCTGAATGCGCAAACCAGTGAGTATGAAATGGATCAAGTCATCATGGATTTGGGTTCTGATGTGAATTTACTACCTAATTAGACATGGGAGAGGATGGGGAGACCTCCACAATAATGGTATCCTACACAACTACGCATGGCCAATCAGTAGAAGATCATTCCTATGGGGTGCCTGTATGGGGTAATGGTAAACATTGAAGGCAAAAGTGCTCTGGCCGATTTTGAAGTAATTGAAATAGTGGATGACAACAATCCTTACCCTATGCTACTAGGAATTGACTGTGCCTTTCATATGGATGTAGTAATTAATATGAAGAAGCGAAGGATGACATTTGAGAAGAAGGCACCTAGGGTTATTATGCCACTATACCTTTCTTAGGGAACATGCTACACTGAACCAGTCTGTGACTATGTGGAGGATGATGACTTGGATGAAATATACAAGATTACTACACATGATGAAGATTGGATCAATCATACTATAGATGGGCGAATTAAATGGGATAGAGATAACTCCTGTACCTTAGATTCATATGAAGAGCTCGCACACTTGAAGAATAGATTGCATGAAGTATCTACACTATGTTGCAATATGATGACAAAATCATTGTGGTGCGTATCAACGGAGGTAAGGAATCTCCCACATTATGATGGCTTAAATGATGTTAATTTATTTTTGGATGAGTTTGAAAGGGAGGTGCCCAAGGAACATCGATTCTAGGCACTGGATCTGGCACTGCACACTACGTCTGCCCATTGGTGGGGTACACATAAGGATAGCTTCGCTAATTGGAAGGAATACAGGTGGATGCTGAAGCTAAGGTTTGGTTACGCTAATATCGGTATGATCAAAAAAATACAACGGAAAGGATGATCTGCACGAGCATTTGGCAAGATGGACTAAATCTTGGGGAGAAGAGCCACAATAGGAGTGGGCGCATATCTTCTGTCACACCTTAGATACTATTCCAATGAATTGGTAATTGGAAACAGAGCTACACCATGGTATGGTCGAATGGGATATCTTGAGGGAAAGTTTCTTGTTAACTTTCAGCTTTGAGGATGGAATTGAATGCATTGATGAAGCATTCCAAGAAACTAAGGCCTCTATCTTTAAAACACCTGAAGAGATGATAGAATGGCTTAAACCAGACTAGAATACACAGCTGCACCATGTGCTAGAATGATATAATGTGACTGCAGAAGAAGAAGAGGATCCACAGAAGATAAACATTCCAGAGACCGAAGGAGAGTGCGAAGTTGAATGACCCAAAGCAGTGAACCCTGATATAACAGAACCGTTGAAGACTAGGCAAGTAAATAGTGGGTCCAACGTGCAGCCTAAGTTTACAAAGGTAGGTGATTATTGTGAAAAAGATATAGTTGATAAAATAGTGGAACTGTTACACGAATACCAGGACTTGTTTCCCACCAAGTTCTCAGACCTGAAAGGAATAGTAGGGGATCTGGGAGTAATGAAGATCACCTTAAAGCCCAATGTGAACCCCATGAAACAAATACCTTACTGTATAAATCCTAAGTATAAGAAGAAGGTGTGTAAATAACTATACAAAATGCTGGAAGCTTGAATCATCAAGGCAATAGAAGATTTTGATTGGGTAAGCCCTATGGTTGTCCAGGAAAATAAGAACCAAGGTGAAATCAAGATATGCATGGATCTGAGAAAGCTTAACGATGTGTGCATTCATGACCCATTTCCAACCCCATTTATGGATGAAGTTTTGGAGAATGTTGGAGGATAGGAATCTTATTCGTTCACCGATGGCTTCTCAAGGTACCATCAAATTAAGATTGCGTCGGAGGATCGTAGCAAGACGACCTTCGTGATGGAGTGGGGATGATTCTAGTACAATGTAATGCCATTCGGGCTGAAGAATATGCCCACGATCTTCTCAAGGGTTGTAATTGCAGCATTTAAAGAGTTCATCCATAAATTCTTAGAAGTGTATTTTGATGACTGGACTGTTTTTGGATTGGTAAAGCACCACGTTGCAAGTTTGTGCCTTATGTTGGATACTTTTCGCAGATACCAGATTTCCCTGAATTTGAAGAAATGTATCTTTTGTGTGCCTTATGGGATATTTCTTGGCCATGTAGTCTGCAAGTAGGGATTAATGGTAGACCCTGTGAAGATAGTTGTGATTGTCAATTTAGAAGCTCCAAAGAATGTAAAGAAGCTGCGTGTAATGGTGAGGCACATTGGTTACTATATAAAGTTTATAAAATCTTATGCACACATAACTGCGCCAATGGAAAAAACTAAAGAAGGATGTGACTTTCTGTTGGGATGAGGAGTGTCAGCGCAGTCTGGATGTGTTAAAGGAAAAGATGGTGATTGTGCCCATTTTGGTGTTTCCAGACTAGAAAAAATAGTTTCATGTACATGTGGATGCCTCCAGTATTGTGTTGGGCGAGGTATTGACCCAGCCAGGAGAAGGTGAAATTGATCATCCTATAGCCTTGGCAAGTAGAAAATTGTCAAAGGTCGAGAGGAACTATTCAAATACAGAGCACAAAGGACTGGGGATGGTCTACATGCTATAGAAACTCTGACATTACCTGTTAGGCACACATTTCAAAATTTACAAAGATCACTCCACTCTCAAGTACCTGGTCAACAAGCCTGTGTTCAGGGGGAAGATCTATAGGTGGTTGTTTCTTTTTTTAGGAATATTATTTTGAGTTAATTGTGAAGCCTGGGTGATTAAACACGGGACTAGATCATCTATATAGGATCAAGACTGGTGAAGAACCTACTGGTTTAGAAGATGAGTTACCGAATGCACAAATTTTTGTTGTACGCGTCACTAATGATCATTTTGTGGATATAATACATTTTTTTACTACTGGCACAACCCCAGATGGGTACTTTCCACAACAGAAAAAGGAATTGGTGGTCCGCGTAGCTGAATTTCGGTGATCGTAGGACACTTGTATAAGATGGGCACTAATGAAATATTGTGCCGATATATTCTGGAGTTTGAATGAGTTAGCATCCTCGCTGAAGCACATGGAGGAGTGGTGGGAGGACACTATGCATGTAGAGCAACCACGCAGAATATTCTACGTGTAGGACTATGGTGGCCAGTAATCCATAAGGATTCTAAGGCATATTGAAGGGCATACAATACTCATCAACGAACGGGGACACCATTGTGGAGGGACGAACTACCCTTAAATCCTCAGATGTCATTACAAGTATTTGATAAATGGGTGATTGACTTCATAGGCCCAATACAACCACCAGGGAAAAAGACGAGCACGCGGTATATTATTACTACGACTGAGTATTTGACAAGATGGGCAAAAGCACAACTGGTGAAAGACTGTAGCATTGCTATAACTATGAAGTTTATGTTTGAATATGTCTTGACTCGGTTTGGGTGTCCTAAGATACTGCTGGGTGATAGGGGTACGCATTTTCTAAATGAAACAATTGTCATGATGCTCAAACAATTCTAGGTCTATCATCAAAAGAGTATGCCTTATCATCCTCAGGCAAATGACACAGTTGAAGAATTCAATAAAATACCGGAGAATGCGTTGACTAAGGTTTGCAATGCACAGAGGAACAATTGGGATGTGTGCATACCAGTGGTCCTATGGACATATAGGATGACATGTATGAAATTAGCAGGACAAACTCAATTCAAATTTGTCTATGGGATAGAGGTTGTGATTCCCATGGAGTATATTGTGTCAAGTTTATGAATTGCAACATTGACTGATATGGCAAATCGCTAGACTATGGAGGAGCGCCTCGTGCAGTTGCTGGAATAAGAAGAAGACAAGTTTTTCGTAGGATTTCACCAACAGGTGCAGAAGGAGCATGAAAAAGCATGTCATGATCAACATATTAAGATCCACACCTTCAAGGTGAATTATCTGGTCTTACTTTATGATAGAAAATTCAAAAAGTTTCCTGGAAAGTTTCAAATGAAATTACAGATTTTGGCGTATTTCAACTCACAAAGTTGGATGGGGAATTATTTTCAGGAAAAGTCAATGGAATTTGATTGAAGTCGTATCGAGGGGATCCTGCCCCTGCGTAATCACTACATGATGGTATGACAATTTTAGTACTCTAGGTATCTTCAAGGAGGTGCGAAACTATAAACTACACTACCCAAAAAGTGGAAAAACAAAGTAAGGTGTTTGCATGACAGAAGTAAGAAGTGCGCTAGAAGGAGCTGTTCCAGGATGGTGTCGTGTAGCAGGGTCCAAAAATAAACGTTAGATGTAGCAGTTAAAGGCTACATTGATCTTCTTGAACAGGCAATGGAATTATGGATGACTCTGTAGGAGGATCCAACTCTACATAAAATTGGAATAGATATCCGAGAGAAGCAACAACAATTCGATGAACTCAAGGTGACTACGCACACTTTGGTGCCGATCCAGCATTTTGCTCACTCAACTGAGGGGAAATAGTTGCAAGTAAAATTTGAGGATCTATAGAAAAAGGAGCCCATCTTGAAGGCCAGAACGTAACTGTGCATAGAGGAAGAAAGCCAGCTTACTCTGTCAGTATAGGAAAAATTGAAGAGACTCCAAAAAACACAGTGGATAATGGGCCTCACAGTGGAAGGTCCTACAACAAAAAAGCTAGTCAAGGAAGTGAAGCAGGCCACGGTACAGGGTACTTCTAACTTGCGAGTGTTGAAGGAGGAGTTCAGCAAACTCCAATCCAAGATTATTGTGCCAACTGAGTGACTTCAGGGCGAGTCATCCAATTTGTGTTGGGGGGCTATTGGGAAGCGGTCCCTAGGGTCAGTCAATTCAATTTTTGAGTCAGTTTTGAGCAAATTTTGTAATGTATTTTTATAGCGAATGTAAAGTCTTCGTGAAATGTGGAAGTAGAGCGCGAAGCTAGTAGAAGTCAAAGGGGATTTAGTCCCTTAGTTGGGTAGATGATAGAGTTGTTTTGAGACCTACCCATGGTATTGTAAAGAAAATTATATATATGGATGATTCATTGTGAGTCTTAGAAGCAAATTTTTGAAAATAATCATTGTAAGGGCAAGGTGCTAAGATAGGAAAAGTTTGTTTCTTGTACTTAGGTGAAAGGGGAAGGCTCTTGCAGTTGAGTGCGCAGAGGCCTTGGTAAGTTGCGGGCTAAGTGCGCGGGCCCCTACAGCTGAGTGCACAGGGATAAGAAGTTCGTAATTGAACACTTATACTTAATAAACACTGTTTTGGGACGAAATTGATGCATCTATGTCTTATTATTTACTTTTTTTAAGTTTATGTATCTTCTCTCTGTGATATATTTTATATGAAGTAATGCTTGTTTACTGCATGAAAGTGGTAGATTTGTAATATTTATGCATGATAAGTACAATTAAGTACCTTTGTGAAGACCTAGAAGTAGTTTAGATAGATTTGGAGTAGTTATTTGTTTAGAAGGATTAGAGTTGCGTGAAGATAGATCTAAGCCATAGGGACTTCAGGAAACCAGCACATGGGCCTCTGGATGCAGAAACCTGTTTCTAGCATCCCCCAATACTGCTTTGGGTGAGACAGTAGCCTGTGCTTTGCAGGTTGTTGCCGAAAATGCCAACAATTAGGGTTTTGTTGGTTGGCATAGATAACGTTGAACCTGCGTCATGCCCCATCAAGCCAAAAATTCCTATGAAGGTAGATTTTAGATTACTGTGGTTTGATTCTGTAGATAAAGAGTTTGGATTTTCCACATTAATATTTGATAGTTGTCAAAATTCCAAACACATAAGATGATCCATTTTCATAACAATGCTTGAAGAAAGAGGAGGTAAGGAAAAGGAGTAAATAAGATAAAAGGGGAAAAGGGAAAGTTAAAATGGCCGACTGAAAAACATAAATTAGAAAGAAAGGAACAAACAATTGCGAAATTTCTAAAAAAAATTAGCTTACAATCATAATAAGTATTTAATATTTATATTAATAGAACCTCTATATATATATATATATATATATATATATATATATATATATATATATATATATTAAAAATTAGTACTATATTATATATAATAAATGACATAGAATTACAATAATTAATAAATTCTAATTAAGAGCGTATTATACTATATAATTATTATGAGTAAATATTAATATATGTTAATTAAGGAAAAAATATGTTATATTACTTAAAATGTAATAAATGTTTCTTTTATTATGATCCGTTAATATAATAAATTAATATGATTAATGTATATTAAATATATTAAATAATCGATATAATATATTATTATTATTAATGTGTATTAGAGTTAATAAATTGTAATTAATATATAATTTTTTTATTATATTTTATTTTGTTTTTTATGTAATTAATATTATAGACATTTAAACTAGGTAGAGAGCATTATACTTGAGAAGGAGAAGAGCTAGTAGAACTAATTTGTCTAATTAGAGGAAACTAATTTCCATTAATATTGATACTATTGTTCCTGTTCAGATTATATGGATGTTTCATTATCTTCAAGGCCTCATTGATTTTCCTCTTTTGATAGTGGTCTTCTCCTGCAATGATCGTAGCATTATCCAAGAATATATGATGCTTAATTTTCAAGGAGTGTTCAACAAGGGTTGAAGTGCATGACCGCTCATTTTTAATATTAGCTCCATGCTCTTTCAATCTTCTTTGCAAGGAGTGTCATGTTTCTCCAATATAACTTTTACCACATGAGTAATCAATTTTATAGACTCCTTTAAGCTAATTATGATCAATACTTTCTTTCGTAGATTTCATTCTTTGCTTGATTGTTCGAACTATTGTGAGTTGAGTGATTATATATTTCTTAACCACAATCCTTGTAATCTTGTTAGCAACTCCCTAGATGTAATGGAGGTATACCTTACCATTTTGTGCTTGAGGGCTAAGTTTTCCTTTATCTCTTCTCACAGCCTTCCTAATGTCCTTGTCCTTGTATCTTATATTCTTAAAGATAATAGAGAATAGTTTATTTTCTTCCTCTAGGTGATCAAAACTAGAAATCCTAAGGGCCCTAACCACAAGAGTATTATGAACACCGAAATTTTGAGTAGGATGATGATAGGAGACAACATGGAGGCAACTCTCCATATGAGTTTTCTTTCTAAAAAATTGATGCTCCAGGGTATCATCTTCCTTTTCGATAACAAGAACATCTAGGAATGACATGCTTGTATTCTCCTACATTTCCATAGTAAACCTAATTTCAAAAGAGATAGAATTAAGGTGGTTTAAAAACTTATCAAGTTCTCTTTTACCATGTGTCTGTTTTACTTCGTTTCATCAAGACATGTCTCTAACCAAACTGGTTTTAAAGGGTAGGATTCTAGGGATTCCTTCTCAAAGTATTCCATGTATAAATTCACAACAATTAGTGATAGTGGAAATCCCATTACAACTCCAGAGATATGTTCATAATAGTTTCCTTGAAACTGAAAAATGTGGAGTGCGAAGAGATCTCAATTAGTTTGTGGTTGTTTCATGATTAACAACCTCCTTAATAACTTGAATGGATTCATTTAAAAGAATTTTGGTGAATAGGGACACCATGTCAAAATTTACTAGGATGTCATTCAGTTTTGACGTCCGTGTTACCAAAATTCTAATTATCCTTAGGAACACAACTTAATTTACTAAAGCCTATTATTTTGAAATAGGTGGACAAGTAGGAATATTAAAGCAAGTGTTAGAGGATATATTGGATATGTATGCAGTAGAATAGTAGAATCACTAGGAAGAGTATTTAGATCTTGTGGCATTTCATATATAATAGTCATTAGATATCAATAAATATGTGCCCACCTTTTAATCCTTTTTATGGTTGTCCCTATAGAACTCCTTTTATTTGGTATGGAATTTAAGACAAAGTTTTAGGTAGACCTAAAATAATTCAAGTAATGAGAAAAAATGAAAGCAATCTAGGAAATATTGAAAGAAGCTAAAAAAATACAAAATTTATGTGAATGTGAATAGAGTAGATATAATTTATAAATGAGACAAAGTGTATTTTTAGGTTATATTGCAGAAAGATTTAAGTAAATTTTATAATCCAACAAAGTTGTTAACATGGTATGTAGGTCCATCTAAAATCCTCAAAATGTTAGGATCAATTGCTTATCATCTTGCACTACTATCATATTCAAACTGTATGCATGATGTTTTTGATATCTCTACTTTACATCATTGTATTTCAAATATTTCTCATGATAGTGATTTGAGTCATTTCTAGATGTTGGATGAGGGGGAATTAAAGGTCGAACATTCCATATGGAAAATTACTAAACCTCACAACTTCAATGTCATTTGATTGAAAAAGTAAAGGTCCAATGGTAGAGTTATTTTCTTGATTAAACTATATTAGAATATGTGAATGAGATGTGTCATTAGCTTCGTTATTTATGTTATAAATTTGGGATAAAGTTTCTAGACGAAGAGGTATATGCAATTTCCTTTTTTGATTTGAATTTATTTAACTAATATGATGTTATTATTGAAGGAATTTTTCTATTAGAATGACTTGATTGGTCGAAAGATACATTTACAGATGATGTAATATATACCATTGATATAGTTTAGTCTGATTGTTGCATAATTTGGAATATATCACTTATGATTTTTGCATGGATATTCTTGTGATGCTATAAAATATTGAAAATTAACTTACTGTTACATCATGAAATTTATTAAGTATATGATGCAAGTAATCCTCAAGGAATCATAGGTTCATATAGACTTCTAGTTGAGTCAAGATACATAGACCTAAGATGGGATTGGGTTAACTATGATTGATTTCTATATGACATTAATGGTTGTTTATTTATAATCATTGAAAAATTATATTTGATATTTTGTCTTTATATATGTGATGAGAAAGGGAAACTTTTGCCAAAAATATTACACATGGAACTGGGTAGTGTGATTAAATACAACATGAGTATCACAGGAAGAGGAGGTATAGGTTATCTATTTCTACTTAATGGCCTCCTTGTCATGTAATGGGTTGATAAACATAAGTTTTAAATTTTTTCTTGGATGTTACATATTTTCATAAGGTTTAATCCCTCATGAGGTTCCTCCAAGGGGAATATAATAAGTTGTTAATCCTTATTCTTTAGAGACCATCAATGTACCACTAGTGTTAAATGAGTTGGGGTAATTAAGTATGAACCACACAACCATACCCCAACATCAAAAAATTATATTTGAAGGGTATCCAGGAACATGGAACCCCTTCTACATACTAGTTGGTAGTACTTGAAGGAAGCATGGGGGCATGGCATAGGCTTGACATCATGAATTTGAATAGTTGCAAAAATTATGATTTACTCTTGGTACAAGGCACTTAAAGAGTTCTAGAGGTTATGTGTTACTCTTAGTGTAGGGTGCTTGAAGAGTTGTAGAGGTTATGTCTAGCTTTTTGTATTGAATACTTGAGGGATATCAGGTAACTTGGTTTCACCCTTGTTATTGACCTTGAATTAGTTTATGTTTTTCCTATATGTGAATACTTTGGGAGAAAAGTATCATTTGGCATATGCCTTTTAATTTAGCATGGGTAATTGAATGAATTACATGAGTATTTTGATTTAACATATAAACTTATGCACATGTTTGACAGAAAAGGAAAGCAAATTAACTTTCTAATTGGAAATTGGAATGCATAAAAAGAGTGGCGAGCTAGAAAGAAAGAAAATCAATTTTATTTAAATAGAAAACACTAATCTTATGTCCACCCACTTGATGAGGAAAAAATGGATATAGAAAACATCTAAGAGTAAAAATAGGAAAAGAGATTGGATATGCTAAATAATTTCTATCTTACATTTCAAATGAAAAGTGGTGTGTGCAGAAGTGACTAAAGGGTGGGCGAATAATATGCATTTAGTAATGAAAATAAATAGTATTTTTGCATGAAAATGAAAAATTATATGATCATTAAAGGAATTGGGAGGAAAATAAGAAACTAATATCTAAAATTTTCGCAGTGAGCTAATGGTGAGCATAGTATCAAGGTATCAAAAATTTTCTCAATGAGCTAATGTTGATTATAGTGTCAAGATTGTGTATGTACTTGGGAGGTGGGGACCTCAAATGATATATAGGAGGCATACAATTTGAATGATAGTTTTTGTATTTATTCCATACAAATTGTTCCAATTTGTGGTCATTGGGCAAGAAGAGTACTCATTTGGGAGTTGGTATGGTGGTCGACTAATATGTAAATTTTATATTTGGAAGAGGAGAATTCAATCATCACTTGGTAAAAATTTGAAATTAATAATAACATAGGATTTTCTATAGTTTTTTTCAAATAGGTATGATAGTCTAAAATTTATAGAAGTGTTAAAATTCATGAAAATGTGGAAAAACATTGAATGGGGTTTGAAATTTCTAAAGATTGAATTTGTTTATTAGATCTTTGAAAATAAGATTTAGGATCAACCTAAACCTAATAGAAAATCCCATGGTGAATTATTCTTCCATACAAAAAAAGGTGATGAGAACCTAATAAAGCCATAGATGCACATGAATACTAGTCATCCTTATAAAACATGTTGTCACATTCATTTGAGCTTGGTTTCATGGAGGAAACCTATGGTTGTGTCATGTAGATGTAAATATGAGTTTTTCAAGGAAAATATCTTGGATTTTTTTGGATGTGTTCTTGTGCTTCATGAGGGAATAATGGGATATGATTTAGAATGTAATTAGACATATTTTGACTATGATTAATATAATTTTTCATTAATTTGATTGTATTTATTTGAATTCTAGATTGTTAATCTTTATTTCTAGCTAATAGGTTCATTATTTTACATTATTAGAAGCTTAATATTTTTGAACCATAACATCTATAATATAAACATTGAATTAATTTTATCTGTCTTCTGTTCCAAGGAAATAAAAGAAGATTGTTATGATAGTGTGCATAGAGTAATAACATTACAAGATGCATTTTCATATATCAAAACCTTGACTAAAGTATGTTCTTGCTTTATCATTATTAAGTTACGTGTACAACTTTTATTGTTGGATATTTCAATATGAATGATCAACATAGTATATAGGGTTATGGTGAGCTAAAAGTGGGTTGTTTCTATGGGTAATGTTTATAATTTGAGAAGATTTCATTGAATGGAAAATGAATTTGTTACCATGATTAAAAGATTGTTAGTACTTTATTGAGAGTATTGTAATACTACCATATATGACAAAGGAGAAGCTCATTATAATTAAATGGAAAATCATAATGTCAAAGTGTTTATTGAATGAATTGCAAAATGGTAGCTTTGTTGAATATATTATATTAAAGTACTATAAGGATTATAAAACTGAAACTAAAAAATAGTAAACTTATTTTTATAACATGATATATATTATTTGTATTATCATTGTATTAATAAGTAATGATTTTTTTCTATAAGCTTAGATTGTATTACCTCACATAATCAAAGTTTCCAGTACATATTCAACCATGTGCTATTATCATTCTTTATGGAAAATTACCTCAATCTTTCCAATGAGAAACCATATATCTCTCACCGTTTATTGATAGAGTAATTAATCTAAAACTGCAAAAATTGTAAAATTTGTAACACAGCTAGAGTGTCTACTACATAATCATAGCACAAAAAACTATCACTAATAATTTAACATCTAGGATTCGGAAGATGTAATAAATACCTGCTCTCTCCCACTAGAACCTAGAGAGTAGATGTAGTGGAAATGCACGAAATATGGCACTTAATTTGATCCAGATGAGCATCCATACTCTCCATATAAAACTGAAGATTTCACTATTCTCTTTTCACATCCTTAAGATGAGAGAAAACTATATACCTATCAAGTTTTTTTTCCATAACAATCCTACCTATCAGGGTTTTCATTTTCTACTAGACAAAAAACACTTGGAAATACTATTATTTTCAACCCGTGGTGTGCCCAAAGTTCGAGATCCACTAGCCAAATTCCTACAACAACTTTGACTCAAAGAAGGCATGCATGTCTATGCTTTCCATTGTCTCAAGGTTTTGAATTTCACTTTGAATTTCTAGGGGCAATGAAGTAGAATGACTCAACAACCTCCTAGGCTTGTTGCTGGGTGTGGTTATAGCCCTGGAGGCCTCAGCCTCGGTCTCCCTCCCATGCCCCCGCCCCTCCTACTCCTCATGTGTTGATGATGCATAGGAGTTGGTAGATAATATTGTCAGAGGTTAAAACAAATTTGGTTAAGATATTGAACTTAATGAGAGAGGCATGGATGGTGAGATGTCACCCACAAAATGAGGGAGGAGATCCAAGGAGGCTTGTCATGACTAGTAAAGGGTATGGTTCAACAACCCATGACAAGGAAAATAAGATTTAGATGGGACCAAATCACAACAACCAAGACACAAACCCCACACCAATATCTAACCCAAGTGTAACCATAATCATCCCTAACAACTCATTGCACCAAGCATCAAGACAAGTCACAATGCGAAAACCAATGACTAATTTCAAGCTAGTAAACCTGAGTCTAAATGGTAAAGAAACAACAAAATTAATACTACTAATGGGCTTCAAAATTACGAGGAGTAAGCTAGGAACCCAATGTCACATGTAGGAGAGTAGAATCTCTCTCAAAAGAGAAGTATTGACAATATCCTAGACCCCAAAATTAGCAATCAACTCACATTCTTATCACTCATTCCATTGCTTCGTCACAAAATATTTGATACCCAAAGCATAAATTTCCATCTCACCACTGATAATGATGATTTGAGCTTAAAAAGGAGTGTAAAAACTTACATATATAATCATAAACACAGAGATGTAGTAGAAAAATACTTCATTTCATTAATATAAAAATACTGAACTATGCTTACAAACAGAATAGAAATAATATAACTCGGGCGATGGTAACTTATCTCTAAGAAGAGATGTGGTGGCTACATGCCTCTGAACTGTGTTAAAATGAGGCTCAAGTGCCTATTTATTATTGGAAAACATGAGAAAACCTTAAACAACCAAAACCCTAACCCCAAGAGATGTAACACCAAGAGTTTGTGTGCCCAGTTGGGGTTAGTTATATAGCCAACTTGCTGGGGTCGTAACTTGGTCATGTTATCTCCGTTTGGTGCGTACGATACCTTATTGGAAAGGTCTCTCTGAGTCCTACATGTTTCACCATAGGTTTGTAGCCTTTTTAGACCCCAGAAAAACATCGTTTAGGGAGTCAAAACTACTCCAAAAGTTAAGGACCCAAAAAACTGCTAAAAATAGTAATTGCTGAAATTAACAAGGAAACAGATGAAACTGACTAGGGGGTCTAGGTGGAATAGTCAGGTGGTGACCAATATCTACCTGGATCAAATGAGTAGCCCTTTGTGACTCTGGCTCCTGAAGCTCTCACCCAGGCTTGATAGGCTGCGAAAGTTCCCCAACAATCTTAAGCACACACCTTGTTCCAAGCTGCCAACTTCCTAAGACACTGGCTAAGACTCGCTAACAATGACAACATACAAATTCTCAGTTGGGAAGGGACATAGTTGGAATTGTTGCTCCCTTCTCTGGCTGTAATTGACGTGCATCCCAAAGACCAAGTGGTAATAATGCAGTATGTGTCCACCTGCATGAGGGTGGCCATGCGACCCCATCCTTTAATGAATTTCAATTCTTGACAGTGGTGGATTTGATGACCCATACCTTAGACCACACCCCACTACTACATAAAGGGGAGTTTTAAGACAATATTTGAGAGAATTTTTGGGTAAATTGTCTTAACTTGAGATAATAAAAAAAACTTGTGTATTGTCTTAAATATTGTCTTTAAGCGGGTGTCTAAAAAATTATTGTCTTAAAGATTATTGTCTTAAAAATTATTGTCTTAAAGATTATTGTCTTAAAAAAAATTGTCTTAAATATTATTGTCTTAAAAAATTGTCTCCATAAAGACAATTTCATTTTTGTCCCTCTCGAGACAATTTCATTTTTGTCTCTCTAGAGACAACACTCGGATTAGAGACAATATGTCTTTAATACTAGCTATTGTCTCTCTAGAGACAATAATTTTTTTTATTTAAAGATCACTTTTGTCTATCTAGAGACAATATAAAACAATGAATCTAGAAATATCTCACCATTGAAATAAATCGGTATAAAAAACATTTAATTAAAAATAAACTACAAAATCGTTGATTAATTCATGTTAGTGCACAATGGAATCGAACCACCAACCTCCTGCTTGTAAGGCAGGCTCTCTTCCATTGAGTTAGTGCACTTTAAAGAATTATGTGGAGAGTTATGACAATCTTAAAAACTACATTTATAGTCATTGATTTAAAAAAAATATCTGATACATGATCTATAATCTTTATAAAAACTATAATCATGCAGACCATATTCTTAACTTACTAAAACTAGAAATTGCCCCAAAAGGTGCAAAGAGAGGCAGATTATATTTCAAAATCTTCTATTAGTATACAGTTAAATGTTCTTGTATACATGCTATCTTGCTACAATGGCATATCCCTGTGTTGGGATTTCATTCCATGTTAAGATTTCTTTTTCTTCATCTTCTTCTCCACACATGTATGTGTCTATTATTGTGTATATGCACCCATATAAAATTCTATAACAAAATGTCTTGATTTCCAAACATAAAACAACCAAAATTATTATTTGTGAATCCACAATATGTGATTGAGTCATTATCAAAGAAAAAGAAATGAAATGGACTGGATATATTCTCTTGCACTTTTGCAATCAGTTCTCCCTACTTAAAAGTTAATAGACCTGGAGTATGTTTTTCCTTGAAATTTTAACTTGGATAGATTCATGGCTCCATCCTAGCTCCACAATTATTCGGGGCCCTCTATGGCTTGGGAGTTCCACACTAGCCATTGTTTATGACAGTGAAGAGTACTGATGACCAAGAACATGTGCTAAAAATGTCATATATGTTGCTACTAAATGCAAATATATATCATGATACTGAAAAAAACAACAAGAAGTTTCTTATTAAACAAGTGGATGTTGATTATAAAAAGGAGAGGATGACATAATGGAAGATAAACTACTCTTTAGTAGCCAGTGCCAAGAAACCATGGTGGACACTCAACAAAATGGATAAGCATAACATGTGAAAAGTTGCAAACCATGAATTGTAAAGAAAAAGGTCAAAGAAATTCTTACCACAATTGCTCCAACAGGATCTATCCACCAGTACAAAGTACTTGCAAGAATAGCAGCAATTAGACCAATTGTGTTGGTGATCACATCAAAGAAATGATCTTGAGCATATGCCTTCACAATATCATTAGTAAAAATTTGAGAATACATTACGAGGAACAACTTCACAAAATTAAATGAAACCATAATTCCAACCACCCAATGCCATTTGTCACCATATAAAGATAAACTATCCTCCAGTGGAAATTTGGAAATAGAGTTGACAAAACTTAATTCGTTGTATGAAAATTGGAAAAATAGTCTATCTCTCAAAATACAATACACAAAATTCTGACCATAAGGTACATGATAGAGAGATCAACAATATGATATGAAGCACGGAGAAGAAAATCCATGGCTAATATGAGCTCAATATCAAGGTAACTTTTAAGACAAGGAGTAGGATTATAATTGCGCAAAAAAACAACAAGGGTATGTAAAATGATTTATTAAAAACATAACTATAAGACTTAGCATAGAAGTAGGTCCTGATAAATGTGCATGGGTTTTTGGTTTTTGGGTGTTACAAGCCCATGCTTCCTTAAAACAAGATGCTTGATGTGATTCTGCAAGAAATTTAGTAGCCACGCTTACAAGCGATAGCAAAATTTTATTAAAATTCTACCCAAACAATGGAGATGTCGACAAAGAGAGGTCAGATCTTTATATGTCGATGAGAATTGCTACTTGATACTCACCAAGTAGGTCTGACCCAAAATTTCCTCTCTTCAGTATGTAGTCAGGAGGCTTGTAAGGTCCCTTAAAATAGCAGATCTTCCAAAAATAAATGCTACAGCCTACAGTTTCTTTTATTTGAAAACAACGAGGACATTTGCTACTCATCCAACAAGCCATCCCAAATGTCAGATATTTTCAGTATTGATAGTGGGCAAGCTTGTAAGGTCCCTCAATAGGCACATTGATATACTTTTCCTAATCAAGAGAATGATTTGTTAGCTTGGCACCCAACTTGGGCAAGTGTAGAGAAGCAACCTTCTCATCTAGATGCTTAGGCAGCACATAGACCTTCTTCTCATGTTTCCCTCGTTTCTTCTCGTTCCAGAGCTCTAATTGAGCAATGAATTGCAACAAAAAGTAGAGACTATGCACCGTATATTGAACATCCACCTATGTAGCAATGGATCATACACAACGATATAATCAAGGGATTGGTATACCTGAGAAATCTAGTATGTAAAAGCAATGGTTGTAGGGCATTAGAAATATTTACTTGGTTTGTAAAGGAGCAAGACATGACAAAACTTGGGTGGCCAGTTGCACAACCCAAGTTCATTAGCCGTCCTTCTGCAAGAACAATGATGCCACTGTTGGTGTCAGGGAACACCCACCTATCAGTCAGAGGCTTGATGGTAATATTCTTAACACCAGGGAAAGTTTCAAGGCCTTTCATATTAATCTCGTTGTCAAAGTGACTAATGTTACAAACAATGGCATTGTTCTTCATTTTCCTCATGTGATCTACCATGATGATGTCCTTGCTTCAAATGGTTGTCAGAAAGATATCAGTAGTGCTAACTACATCCTCAAGGGTCAGAACAGGAAGGCCTTGAATTAATCGCTTACAGGGCACAGATAGGATCAATCTCTATAACAATGACCCTAGCTCTAGTGACTTTCAAGGCTACAACACAACCCTTCCCAACATCCCCAAACCCACAAAAAAAAACAACCTTACCAACAATCGTGACATATGTGGCTCTCATAAGACTGTCTGGGAGAGAGTGCCTACATCCATACAAGTTGTCGAACTACAAAAGAAGAAAGAGAATCAGAATCACCACAAACTGCATCTCAAATAGAAAAATTTTGAAGAAAAAAATATTTGAGAAATCTTTTGGACCTAGATCTATAATTCATAATAATTCAAAACTTCGATACAAGTCCAATCAACTTTCAAAACCTTAGCTAATATTAACCCATCATAACTAGATAATTGAATATATGTAAAGGTCCTTGATTTTAAATATGAAGATGCTTCTACACCCACCATGAACTCACATTGATTTAGCACCTTGAAAATTGATTTTTTTTTAAATGTAGTGGAAACTAGTGAATCCTAAAATGTAATGCAATGCAAGCTAACTATACCAAAAGCATCATGATGTGATCTCAATGACACTGAAGAATCAAGGCAACTAACAAGAGCAGTGCAACTCATAACATCATGAATGAGACCAAAATGCCCGCAAGGCCATATCAGATCCAACATCAAGAAGGTGGTATCACATGATTAAGATTATCATTAAGATTAAGATACTTCAAAATGATCTAAACATATATAATATAATAATATCGAAACTGATAAATAACAGCTTGAAATTTACCATATTATACTATAAATTTGTATAACAATTTGATGATGAGATCCTAACTTCTTTAAAACAACCACAAAACTCATTGCTAGAACCAAAAATACAATAGCTAATAAAGATTCCACATCTCAAACACCCTGACAAGATCTAAACAACAAAAAACCCACCAGAAAAGTGTGAGCTCAAAAGAAATGAGAATAAATTTCAAATCCAAACCACAACAACTAGACAAGATCCTACTTCAAAGCACTATCACCAGATCTAAAAAATGACGCATCTACCTTAAAACATCTATTCAAAAATAGCAAGCGACAAAGAAATGAGGCAAGAATCCAAATCCAAATTACAATATATAAGAAATATCCCATTTCAAAGACTCTAGACGAGATCTCAACATCCCTACCATGCCAACCTGGAAACATCTATTGAAAAACAACAGAATGTTAATGAAAAAGCATAGAGAGCATGGCTATGACATTAATTGGTGAAATTGGACACTGCTATGACATGCATGACCCACTCCACCATATGTTGCATGAGTTTTAATGTAATGGGGCTAGGTACAGGGAATGAGGATTTCTGGCAAATAGGAATGGATCATACGCAACAATATAATCAAGGGATTGGTATGCCTGATCAATCTAGTATGTACAAGCAATGGTTGTAGGGCATTATAAATATTTACCTGGTTTGTAAAGGAGCAAGACATGAGAAAACTTGGTTGGCCAGTTTCACAACCCTAGTTCATTAGACATACCTCTGCAAGAACAATGATGCCACTGTTGGTGTCAAGGAACACCCACCTATCAGTCTGAGGCTTAATGGTAATATTATTAACACCAGGGAAAGTTTCAAGGCCTTGCATATCAATGTCATTGTCAAAGTGACCGATGTTACAAATAATGGCATAGTTCTTCATTTTCCTCAAGTGATCTACCATGATGATGTCCTTGTTTCGAGTGGTTGTCACAAAGATATCAACAATGCTAACTACATCGTCAAGGGTGAGAACAGGAAGGCCTTCCATAATTGCTTGAAGGGCACAGATAGGATCAATCTTTGTAACAATGATCCTATCTCCAGCGACTTTCAAGGCTGTAGCACAACCGTTGCCAACATCTCCAAACCCAGAAGCAACAACAACCTTACTAGCAATCATGACATCTACGGCTCTCATGAGACCGTCTGGGAGAGAGTTCCTAGATCCATACAAGTTTTCAAACTAAAAAAGAAGAAAGAGAGTCATAATCAACACAAACTGCATCTCAAACAGAAAAATTTTGAAGAAAAAAATAAGATCTGAGGAATCTGGCCATCGATCTATATTTCAAAATAATTAAAAACTTCGATATAAGTCTAATCATCTTTCAAAACCTTAGCTAATATTAACCCATCATAACTAGATAACTGAATATATGTAAAGGTCCTTGATTTTAAATATGAAGATGCTTCTACACCCACCATGAACTCACATTGATTCAGCACCCTGAAAATTGATTTTTTTTTAATGTAGTGGAAACTAGTGAATCCTAAAATGTAATGTAATGCAAGCTAACTATACAAAAATCATCATGATGTGATCTCAATGACACCGAAGAATCAAGGTATATAACAAGAGCAGTGCAACTCATAACATCATGAATGATACCAAAATGCCCCCAAGGCCATATCAGATCCAACATCAGGAAGCCGGTATTGCATGATTAAGATTAGCATTAAGATTAAGATACTTCCTAATGCACTAAATATATATAAGATAATACTATCGAAACTGATAAATAGAGCTCTGAAATATACCATATTATACTATAAATATGTATAACAATTTGATGATGAGATCCTAACTTCTTTAAAACAACCACAAAACTCATTATTAGAACCAAAAACACATCTAATAAAGATTCCACATCTCAAATACCCCAACAAGATCTAAACGACAACAAACCCACCAGAAAAGTGTGAGTTCAAAAGAAAAGAGAACAAATTTCAAATCCAAACCACAACACCTGGACAAGAACCTACTTCAAAGCACCTTGACCAGATCTCAAAAATCACACATCTACCTGAAAACATCTAATAAAAAATAGCAAGCGACAAAGAAATGAGGCAAGAATCCAAATCCAAATTACAACATATAATAATATCCCATTTCAAAAACTCTAGACGAGATCTCAACATCCCCACCATGCCAACCTGAAAAAATCTATTAAAAAACAACAGAATGTTTATGAAAATGTATAGAGAGCATGGCTATGACATTAATTGGTGAAATTCGACACTGCTATGACATGCATGACCCACTCTACCATATGTTGCATGAGTTTTAATGTAACGGGGCTAGGTACATGGAATGGTGATTTTTGGCAAATAGGAATGGATCATACACAACAATTTAATCAAGGGATTGGTATGCCTAATTAATCTAGTATGTACAAACAATGGTTGCAGGGAATTATAAATATTTACCTGGTTTGTAAAGGAGCAAGACATGACAAAACTTGGGTGGCCAGTTGCACAACCCAAGTTCATCAGACGTCCCTCTGCAAGAACAATGATGCCACTGTTGGTGTCAGGGAATACCCACCTATCATTATGAGGCTTGATGGTAATATTCTTAACACCAGGGAAAGTTTCAAGGCCTTGTATATCAATCTCATTGTCAAAGTGACCAATGTTACAAACAATGACATTGTTCTTCATTTTCCTCATGTGATCTACCATGATGATGTCCTTGTTTCTAGTGGTTGTCACAAAGATATCAGCAATGCTAACTACATCCTCAAGGGTGAGAACATGAAGGCCTTCCATAAGTGCTTGAAGGGCACAGATAGGATCAATCTCTGTAACAATTACCCTAGCTCCAACAACTTTCAAGGCTGCATCACAACCATTGCCAACATCTCCAAACCCAGAAACAATAGCAACCTTACTAGCAATCATGACATATATGGCTCTCATAGTACCATCTGGGAGAGAGTTCCTACATCCATACAACTTGTCAAACTGTAAAAGAAGAAAGAGAATCATAATTAACACAAACTGCATCTCAAATAGAAAAATTTTGAAGAAAAAAAGATCTGAGGAATTTAGCCCTGGATCTATAATTCACAATAATTCAAAACTTTGATACAAGTCCAATCATCTTTCAAAACCTTAGCTAATATTAACCCATCATAACCAGATAATTGAATATATGTAAAGGTCCTTGATTTTAAATATGAAGATGCTTCTACACCCACCATGAACTCACATTGATTCATCACCTTGAAAATTGATTATTTTTTTAATGTAATGGAAAATAGTGAATCGTAAAATGCAATGCAATGCAAGCTAACTATACCAAAAGCATCATGATGTGATCTCAATGACACTAAAGAATCAAGGCAACTAACAAAAGCAGTGCAACTCATAACATCATGAATGAGACCAAAATGCCCCCAAGGCCATATCAAATCCAACATCAGGAAGCTGGTATCACATGATTAAGATTTGCATTAAGATTGAGATACTTCCTAATGATATAAATAGATATAAGATAATATTGTCGAAACTGATAAATAGCGGTCTGAAATTTACCATATTATTACAGTAGATTCTACAAAATGTATTCAAAATATCATCCACTTTCACCTTTATCGCCACCATTTCACTCACATGTCGTAACTCCATGACCATATAACCTTTCATTAGCCTCCATTTTCATAATTATATGGGTTCCATTTGTGTTTTCCAAAATTTAATGATTTCTAGTATTATAAGTGAATTAAATGGTTAAAACTTAGAAAAGTGGCATATACTTGCTAATACTTAAAAGTGGCTTGACTTTCATGACATGTGTAGGTCATTTGGAAGCTTCCAAGGCACCCTTATGTGGCCTACAATGCTCAAATTCGAATTCTCTTCAAGATATGGAAGAAGATTTGGATAAAGGTCAAAGAGGATATGTGTCTCATCATTATCTATTTGAGTCGTAAGTCTGAGATTTTCTAGGGATCTAGGGAGAGAAAAATGGACCTCCATTAATGTGGTAGCTTCTTATGTTTTTGTATAAATAGGAGAGCCTCCTCCTTTCAAAGGTATTTGAAAAGTTGGGGAAATGCTCATGTTTTGAATATAGAATTTGGATTTGGTACCATGCTCATGAGTGATGTTCACTTTGATTTGGTTATGCTTGTATTTGGAGCCTCTCAACTTTCCATCCCTCATGCTTTTGGATTGGCCACCTATAATGCGTGAGATTTGTTGTTTTTCATAGATTAAGATTTATTGTTTTTCATAGATTAAGATTTATTGGTTTCATAGATTAAGATTTATTTATTTCATATATTTTCCTGTGTGAGAGGTTATGAGTGATTGTCTTTATTTGTTTTCATATCTAGAGGTTAAGAATGATTGTTTTTACTTTCATTTCATATCATGCGGTTTTGATTATTCATTTCATAGGATCCTAATTTGATAATGCACACATGATCCCTTAGAGTAGATTTCGTTTCATGCAATTTCATTTATGAAAGTGTGGTAGATCAAAATTTCAATTCCTACAAGTGTGGTAGATTAAGATTTCAATTCTGCACACTATACTATAATTTATTTTGAATTGATTGTTGAATTAGAATAGGTGAATTTGGTTTGTCATTATTTGGTTTCGTAGTTAGATTGATTTAATTTGAAAGTTAGTTTCTAGAATATATAGTGCACGCATGCTTCGTAAGTTTTACGAAACCCCCGGCTTGACAATTAAATGATAGGTAATTAATTTTCCTCAACATTTTGGCGTTGTTGCCAGGGAGGTGTGCATAGGAACTAGGTTTCAGTCTAGAGTTCATTTTTGTTTTCTGGTTTTTTTTAGATGCATGATTAAAGCATGTAGACGCATAAATCATTTAACTACATATCATTTTTATAAAAAAATATATAAAAAAACTTCAATCACCTACCACCCCCACTATATCACCTGGTGCAGTAAGAGCCACACATCCACAACATGAATTCTTATTTTTGCAGGTAGAAGAGAAGACAAAGGAGGATGAAGAAATGGATGGAGACCCTTTTTGATTTCCCATTCAAGAAAATGATGTCAATGTTCAAATGAAGAACATCCCTCCATCCGTACTTCCTAACTTCAAAGGTATGAGATCAGAAGACCCAGAAACTTTTCTTTTTGAATTTGAAATCATTTGTAGATCTTATGGCTACTCATTACACATTCAAAAATTGAATTTGTTTCCAACAACATTGAAGGATACATCTCTTAGATGGTTCATGACTTTAGGAGAAAATTCTATAAGGACATGGGATGATATGAAAAGAGCATTTTTGGGAAAAATATAAAAATCATTACAAGCACCATGACCTTAGAAATGAAGTCTTTAATATGAATCAAAAAGAGGATGAAAATCTAGAAGACCTAGTGGAGAGATTTACTTATAATATCAAAAGATTTAAAATGCACAATTTAGGAAGACTCTCCTATTAAATGCTATAAAATATGAATGGATTGATCTTCTCAACTTGGTGGTATTCGAAAGGATATGTTTATCAATTTTCATTTCAAGAGATTTGTAAACTGTGCAAGAACATATCAAGAGGAAAAGCAAAGTATGGAGGATCTCCTCAAGATCTAGTTACGGCAAGGGAAAGTAAGTTGACAATAGGATTGGTAAGTCAAACTGAACTTGACAATTTGCTAAACATTCTTGGTAATTTAAATGAACAAATTGAGATTCTAAGAATGCACAAGAAGCAAAAAGTTGAAAATGCTGCTTTGCATGAATGTCGACTTGATAACATTAAAATTTACAAAATTTGTACAGGATCACATACTACTAAAGATTTCCCATCATTACCAGGGTTAAAGGCAGTTTACCAAAAGGATAATGGAGTGAATCAAGCTCCAAGAGGACCATGGCAGCCTCATCAACCCAATATGATGCAATATCCTTGTGTACAATTTCAGGGTTATGCACAACAATCTCAAAGTAATTGGCAAACACCTTTACCTTGGCAACCTTGACCATCTCAATCCCAGTCTCAAAACCAATCTTGGAAACAGGGTTGGAAAGAGCCTTACTGAGGAAATCCACCATATACCCAATCTTTCCCTCATTATCCTCAATACCAATATCAATGTTATCCATACCATTCACCTCCACCACAACATTAGTTTCACCCTCATTTAATCTCAATTCAACCTTTCCCATTACCACACACACAAGCACCCTAAAGATCTATTCCCACTCCACTACCTGCACAACCATTTTGAATCCCCAACAATAAAACACCTCAATCCACTTACAATGTTGAGGTATTGCAAAATGATTCACCTGCTGCCCTTGAAGAACAACAACCAGAAGAAGAAGATTCTGATAAGGTCCAAGAATCATGGATGCCCGTCGAAAAAGAGCCATTACTGGAACCTAAGATTGAAAAGTTTCATGCATGCCTATCACCAGATTCTATTAATGGAGATCACATATGTGAGGAATTGCATGGCATGATAGAAGGAAGTCAAGGAAGACAATATTATATTGAATCTTGGTTCAAGACAGTGATTAGATCCCAATATTTCATTCTTCTGTATCTTTTGACATCATCTCAATCAAGACAGTTGGTCTCTCATACACTAGTATGTATCAAAGAATATATTTCAAAACTGCATATGAGCATATTTATCATTTTGTTATACACATGGATCCATTAGGAACATTCATATACTTAAAAATTAAAAAAAAAAAAATTAAGTAGATAAATTAGGAAAAATAAAATCAAGCTTGATCACATTTTTTTTAAGCTTGATTGCATTTTTTCTTAATTGTATTTTTTTAGATTATTATTATTATTATTATTATTATTATTATTATTATTTACATAATTTGAAACATATATATATATATATATATATATATATAATCAATGAAGTGTTTCTTTTTAATTTTAGAACATATAAAAAAAAATTGTTAGATTTGTTTATTTAAACAATTTTATTTTAATAATAAAAAAATATACAAAACAAAATATAAAAAAAAACAATAAAAACAAAATGGGATGTTCCTAGAAGCACTTTGAGATGAGACATAGAGCACACTGAGCAAGATTAAAGGTTGACAAGGGTATCTCTATGAAGAGAGATTGGTTCTGAAGATTGAAAGCATGACCCAAAAGCCTCTCATATACACCTTATGCTTCGTTGGAGCTTTTTCTCTGTGCACCCAAGACCGGCGAGATCGAAATTGGACAAAATTGGCTAACAAAATAATGTCAATTGTAGCAATCCATATATTGTTCCTGAGATACAGTATCAATTGGAACAACACAAGCTTGTTCTCATGTGACTTGGGCTTGCAATTACCTAGAAAGGGGAGAAGAACAAATGCTGAGGGACTTCAAAGCTTCTTGGTGGAGCTTGATACCATCCTTCCTCACATAATTTTGATAAGCCTGCCCACCTGCACTCTGATTTATGCTGAGATTATCCTATTATTATACCTTGGAGCTGAGGTCAGCCTCCTTGAATGCTGAATTGTAGTTTGAAGTATCCACACAGACTAGTTGAATTTGAAAAAAAAAAAATCATTCCTCAAGTTTTGCCTCCAACCTGCAAATAAAACATTCAACAGATCTTACCATGGGCAAAGGAATGGTTTGCGAATGCTGAAGGTTACAAAGGAAGTTGATCTGCACCAAAAATGATCCATAACAATCTCCAACAATTCTATTATGGAAAGCAACCATTATTTAATTTCAAGACCCATCAGTTACCTGAGCATTTGCCAGAAATGCATAGCAGCTTAAAAAAGTCATTTTTGAAACATGATTTTGGCTAACTGAAAATGAATTTTGAAAAAATAAAACATGGGTTTTCTTCAAAACGGGGTCAGTGATAATACCCATGAGCGATTTTCTAAAATTCATAACCAATTGTGAGACATTTGGGGTTATTTGGAGCCCTATTTGGAAAATTGTGTGAAAAAAAATGGTTTTTAATTAATGCACAAAGACAGTTGCAGCCATCAGATTTGATTTTCATGTGAACAAAAGTATGGATCCAAGAGAAAAATGTGTAAAAAGGTAATCCAGGAAGCTGGATTGATGACAAGGAAGATCAGATTTCAGTGATTGCGTATTGCATAACACCATTTTCCCAGTGGTAATTATTCAACAACCTGAGTTGCCTCGGATGCATGATCCCTTTGACATCAGCAAGAATATCCAGAAAGATAGTCATTATAATAAATTGATTTGCACATGCATTTCATGCTTTCAAATGTGCCCTTCACAATTTCTGCAGAAAATCAGATAAAGTAATTGCTTATCATGTACATCCAACTACACTTCCGGTTACTGCTATGGGAACAAAATAATTTGGCATGAAAGAAATTTATGTTCTAGCTGATCTTACAGAAAATGATGGCATTCAAGCACTAAATGATAGCGAGCATTTAGTTGAGAAATATATGCAATATGCTTCAAAAGAGACAAAGATTCCATGTGAAGGTATGGTACCAGTATCGGTAATTTTTTTTATCGCAACTTGTTAAGTTTTGATATTTTTATTTGTCTTCTATACTATTCTAGGTGCCCCAAATCCAATTTTCCTTGATTTTGTGAATCACTCAAAACAAATTACATGAAAAATGTGTTATTTTTGAAATCCCCTGCATGATTGAATTCCAAATCTCCACATGTATTTAAAAGTAAAAAGAACAAGCATAGGGTTGTAAGAAATTATCAAAGACCACAATCACTCAAGGGTATAGGAATATGAGTGGCATATCTAGACATGATAATGGACATGATATATATATATATATATATATATATATATATATATATATATATATATATATATATATATATATATATATATATATATATGTATGCTAATTTTTTTTGAAGAGACATGGATCAACTTGAAGATTGGACTGGTTATTTGTTCATAACAAAAATACATAGCTGTGCGTACTTAACTGTATGTTCGGGATTTTAGCTACAGAAATTGCGCAATTCTGTAACTAAACAACAATTCCGTAGCTGACCCACAATTTTGCAGCTGAACAACAATTTTTCAGCTCTATATTTAATTCAATGATTTATTTTGTAGCAAAGAATTCCAATCAAAATCCATGAGAAACATGCCATCTAATTTTCCTACTTCATCCTTCACATCAGCATCATGTTCCCATGCCACACTTAAGCATGACAATTTTCACTATTTCAAATCATCCTAACTTTCCCATACGACATCGGATTTTAACGATTCAAGTGTTGTAGGGAAGATCTTGACAAGATATACACAATGAGGAAGCTATCTTCAGAGTTTGAAACAATAAAGAATGAAGAAATTGCAGAAAATACACAACAGGTAACCCAAGGCACTAGTTTCGAAACAAGTAAAAATCAATTTGATTTTCTTTCGTGAATTTGTTTTATTAGTACTGATTGTCAGTTTTTTTTGTGTAAATGTCATAAATAGAGAGATTAATCACCTCTCTCTTTTGATAATCTTACATTTCATTGCATAAAAAGTACTAAGATTTTGTAGGTTCCGAGAAGAAAAACAGATGGACACAAACAAACAGTGTCTCTGAAAGACCACATTTCTTTCAAAAGAACATGATCAGAGCAACATCAAAGATGAAATATCCAAGTATTAGCACATGATTTTGGATAAAAAAATGTCGAATCAGATCCATCACACCATTTGGAATCCTTTTAGATACCAGTCTTACAATTGCATTCCTACTTATTCAGTCAATAAAACCTTCATCTCATTTTCCTTCACAGTGATTTTCCTACCTCGATTTCACTAAACTTTAAACCCAACAATAAAACCATTCAACTCCCTTACAAAGCCAATTCATTCAATTTTCCCTTTTCACTTTTTCAAATAAACCTTGTGTTACACAAAATATTGTCACCATGACTATTTGCAGTCAGTATGGGTCTATCATCACTTATAATGTCCTCCTAAGCAATTCTCAGACCTCAGCTCTTCATGTCAAGCTTTGAAAATGAGAGAAAGACATTAAAAATCAACAAAGCTCTGGTTTTGCACTTTCTCTCACTGAGCTAAAATACTCACATGTGGAGAAATTGGCATTGGCAGCTGTTCAAGTTGTCCAATGTTTTTGTCATTACATTTTACTACGTAAAACTAGAGTAATTTCTGATTGTAACCCTATGATCTATATTTTGACCAAGCAATTGCTAGGGGGGAAGTACTCCAAATGGATTGTCATCCTGCAGGAGTTCGACTTGGAATTTGGAAAGTCTAAGTTGAAGAAATCTTTAGCTTTTGCAGAGTTAATGTGTGACTTCCCGCGTGCTGACACGGAAACTATGGCGGAGGAGCCCATTGCGGATGAATCCTTGTTTCTAATCAGCACTTTAGATCCATGGTATGGGGATATCATCATTTATCTCCAGACCTAATCCTTTCGGCCAGAAATTTCAAGGTCAGAACGTCGAAAAATACGATTCCAGTCCCAACAATTCAGAATTATTGGAGATACTCTTTATCGTCGGGGGGCGAACTCTGTTTTTTGACGTTTTTTAACTCATGAGGAAGCTGAAAGGGTTCTAAATGACTGTCACTCTGGAGCGTGTGGTGGTCATATGTCTGGGTATGCCACAACCCAAAAGATATTGCGCGCTGGCTATTTCCGGCTGTCTTTGTTTAAAGATTGTATTAACGCGGTTCGAAAATGCCACAACTGCCAATTTTTTGATCGAAAGATGTGTGCTCCACCTGCTCCTCTCCACCCTATAATTGCCGTCGGTCTGTTTGCAAAATGGGGTATCGATTTTATTACATGTAACCCTCACTCGGCCGGGGGGCATGCGTATATCATCCTTGCGGTAGACTATTTTACCAAGTGGGCCAAGGCGATGCCTACATTTAAGGCAGATAGCAAAACAGCTATGATTTTTGTGTTCAATCATATAATTGCTAGGTTTGGTGTTCCACAAGCGATTATCACTGATCATGGGTGTCATTTTCGAAACGTTATGATGACTGAACTTACAGGCAACTTGGTTTTGCGTCACGATAGTTCAACTCCATATTATCCACAAGCTAATGGTCTGGTTGAAGCCATCAACAAAGTTCTAGTCATCATGATCCGACGAATCATTGGGATTCATAGGTCGAATTGGCATAACATGCTATTTTCAGTGCTTTGGGTGTATTGAACCTCAGTAAAAACGTCAACAAGGTTCACTCCTTTCCAACTAGTTTATGGTTTGGAAGCTGTGTTACCCATTGAATGCGAAATCCCGTCATTGCAAATGGCCATCGAGTTACTTCCAGCCACTTCCGAAGAGGAAAAACGTTTGTTATACTTGGCTCAGCTAAATGAGAATCGACGTGATGTTGCATTAGTGATCGAAACTCATGCAAAACGTATTAAAGCTCAGTATGATCGAAATGTTACCCCTCGAAATTTTTTGGAAGGAGACCTAGTCTTATTGTACGATTAAGCAAATGATAAATTAGGCGCTAGAAAATTCGTACCTATGTGGCATGGTCCTTATGTTGTCAAGCGAAAGTTGGCAAAAGGAGCGTATGAATTGGTAGACTTTGACGGGGTCTCTTTAGGTAAACCGAGAAATGGTCTTTACCTGAAGAGGTATTATGCTTAAAATATGGGTGTGGAGATTTTTAGTTAGGTTAGTTTTCTTTCTAGCTGGTGTGTTTTAATTTAAAAAGTGTGCTTAGCTTAGAGAGTGTTTTTCGTCATTATTCCTGCTTATCTTAGTTTTACTCTTGATATTGTAGATGTCGACGCCTCTCCAAACATACATTGGTTTTGCTGATGGTGCTTGTCATAATACATGGAACATTTCTTCCGCAGCTTGGGTTATCTATTCGCCCTCTGACGAGTTGGTATCTATGCATGGGGTAAGCCTCGGTCAAACAACGAAAAACATTGCAGAGTATAGTGCAGTGATTGAGTTATTATCTGAATCTATTTCATTTGGGATTTGGAGTTTGATAGTGAGGTTAGATTCTGAACTCGTTGTGTTACAGCTGAATAGAGTATATGCCATTAGAAATCCAGTGTTATTGAGATTTTTTTGAGAGTGCTTCTCTTGGAACGTGAATTTGATTATATTGAATATCAACATATTCCAAGATATTTAAATACATTAGCAGATGCAATTGCTTCTCGAATGTTAAGTAGACATTTGCAATAATCATACAAATAAATTTAAAAACATTCCATAACATGTTTTACAAGATAAGCCGGTAATAGTGATATAGTATAATATAGGAGTGTATCAAAATATACATCATACTCGATCATAGGTTGAAAAACACCTTATGAGGGCAAAAATGATAGTACAAAAAGAAAAAAATGTCATATGTGTCTACAATAGGTGATCATCCTCTCACTGGTGATGATCTCAATAAGAAACCACTGTACGGGCCACCTTACAAAGGAACCTCCTGAAAGGTCCTGGGACCCCAATCACATAGCGTTGTAGTCGAAGAGGAATGTCATCTATGCTGGTCTCCGGAATGTCTCCTGTCAAATGCTCTACATGGCTCTCCAATTCGACCAAGGTCTCTGCTAATTCTTCCTGTGGGGCTAGTGCCGCTGCAGCTAGTTGTTTCCTCTCGTGAGGCCGGAGAGCGGCTGGTCGCCATGGACCTACATCTGCATTTGAAACTCTTACTATCAATTTTGGGATGAGATAAAAACAAAAAAAAATTAAATTAGCAAAATGTTGAAAATGATTTTACCTGAGTCATCCCATTTCTCTCCTGGTTGAAGAGCCATGTCTGGGTGACCACGAAAATCTACCCCAGCATAAGGAAAATCCTGAATAGCAAAAACCTGGTTTTCCAACCAATGGAAATACTTAGGAGTGAATCGAATGACCTCTGTCCCCTCCTCAGGATGACGGGCCATAACTGCAACCCATCGCATCAGTTTGGGCTCTCGAGGAAGTCCAGCTCCAACAGTGAGGTGCTATGGGACCAACATTGGAACCCTCTCCAAACCAAAGCTCATGACTAAAGCACCATATCCAAAGGTCTTCAGTTGTCTGTTCTTGGCTCTAGTCAATTGGCCTTTTATATTAGCCAACACAGCATCGCACCAGTTGAAGATGGTGCCTCGAAAGTAGTCAACTGCCATCCACATCTGGGATCCAGTGGCTACATGTAGTGCTGCGCTCCCGCAGAGCCTGGTAATAGTAAACGCTATTAACTTGAGTTCAGGAAGGGATATGGTTTTGATATCTATCCCTTTGTCTCTAGTCTAGTTGTTAGAGAACTCTAGCTGGAGGCTATTGACAGACTGGCCACCTGGCCTAGTCCCGAATAGAGTCAAGTGTTCACCTCTCTTAGGAAAACCAGTCAAGAAGTAAATGTCTGCTAGCTCCATTTCGAGCTGGTGACCACTAATGAAGAAGCACTGGTCCTCTATGCTCCACCTGTCTACTAGCCATTGCAAGAAGTCCACCTAGGCCCTCATGCCAGGTATGGCCCAGAATTTGTATAAGCTGCATGCCTTCAATGCATCAATTGAAGGTTGATGATTTATCGTGACAAGATCTATTTCCTCATGCTCCCATTCTCGCCAATCAAGCATGATGTATATTCTACATTCAACAAAAAAGGTGACTTAGAATATGTAAAATTGAAATTTTTGGGTGAAATTTGAGTTTGTTATGTTTAAAAAACCTTTGTGTGGGGTGCACACCCTTTCTGTTAGAGACAGTGCATGGGTCCGCACATTGCCTTAAGGGCAGGTGCGGACCCCCGACTTTTTTCCTTGTGCGAAAAAGTCGGGGTCCGCGGGTCCCCTGTGTTATACCTGTGGACCCCCGCGTGCGGGTTTTTTGACCTAAAAGCTCCTAAAAATGAAATGAAACCCTAAAAATCAATTTGAAACTGATGAAATTAAAGAGTAGGATGATGTAGATTACCTAGAAGATACGGCGCTCGATTCCAACGGACGGATTTTCCACAATCTTCACGGGAAGTTTCTGACCAAAAGCTCTATCTTCTCACCCAAAACTCAAATGGTAAAAATGAATTTACGAAAACCCTTTTTATAAGTTTTTTGAATAAATGAGTTGTTAATTTGTTTATGTTTCACTTTAGAAAGGTAACTTTTGCAACATTTTTATCCATTTTAAACAGGTATGAGTAATGTTTGAGTTTTTGTTCAGGATAATGGATTTTTCAGGCAGAATCAGTCATTTTCGATGAAAAAACATTATAGTCACCTTTAAGCTCTTTTCTAACTCCTAAAACATGAAAAGATCACCGACTTTTTCTTTTTTAACTTGTTAAAATGGAACTAAAATGACGGTCCACTTACAACTCTTTTTCTAACCATAAAAACATGAAAAGATTGCCAGATTTTTGTCATTTCAAATTCGATATTGGTTATAAAACGACGTGTCATTGGTCGCTTTTTTACTTTTTTGAATTAGAGGCACTGATTACGAAAAGTACTCCTTGGTCGTAATGATCAAGTGGTTCTCTCAAGTATTATTTTATACTTTTTCGGGCTTGGGAGATACAAGTTTACGAAAAAGGACGACCATGGAGTTTTCTTAAAGTTTTTCAGACTCTCTAAAATTGAAAAACGCCAAGTTTCTCCTATACTGGACTCGTTAAAATTTAACAGTAAAGGACCTGTTCAATTATAAACAGGAACGGACCACTCCTTCTTAGGGTTCGAATTTAAACTAAGTCGGACTCATCCGAAGGATGAGCTTATAATCAAGCAAATGTTATCCTCCTCAAGCTTGTCAAAAATAAAGAGGTACTTGCCAGAAATGGTGGGGGAAAAGAGAGAAAAATGAGCCTGTTTGTCATACTTTCTAACCACTCTTGAACACGACACTCTTATTCACCTGGGTTGGGAAATCCTTTGCCTAACAGTTGATCAAACCATATTGAAAGTCTTCAGCCAGTTTCTGGGTATTAACTTTGGGTCAATTGTCACCAAACCATCTGTTGTGTCGTTATGTGTTCAAGAGGTCAGTGCAAATCAGCCATCCATCTGCAAAATATCTGTCATCCATCTTGACCATCCGTGAGTCAGTCCTTGCAACTAAATTTCTTCAAACTTGATCTATGATTTCGTGTTGTGGGCTTGCCTACGATGGATCGCTTTCTATCGACTTCAGCTCATTATCTAGAAAGATGATCTAGAAATCGTCAGTACCTTGAGATCTGCATGCCTCAATGGCAGGTTTCTCGCCTTGGATGATAGGTTGCATCAATGAACTTCGATCAAAGGATTCCATGACATGTTCGATGTCAACACATCTATTCACATCTCATGGATTGTACTGAGTACTTTGAGAGCCATTGACATTACTGGTGGTTTCTCTCACACTTGTTAACAGTTTACATCATTGACTGGTAGTCAAGTGGTTTCTACCATGTTCGACTTCAACACATTCATTCGCATGGATAGAATCGTACTGTTTAGGGAAGTAGAAATGAAGACCCTGGATCTAGTTTCTGCCATCCAGGTTGCGAGGAATTTTGTATTCATTATACTGTGGACTATTCATAAACAGATGGTTGCGTCCATACTATGTCTACATGTGTCTATACTTGTTATGTATTACAAGATCATTCCTATATCAAAGCAGTAGTTAGTTTTATAGTTAGTTTTGATCTGAGTATGGGAATTCCTACCTCAGCGATGATATGATCTCATATATATATGTTGCATTGAATGTTTTTACAGGTTCCAACCGGGCTCTCCACAAGATGATCCTCGAAATGATAAAGTACTTCACTCTTCCTAGATGATAAATGAAATCCTCATCTACTACAGACTTCGTAGTTTAGGGGGAAATATGTTACACAAAATATTGTCACCATGACTATTTGCAGTCAGTATGGGTCTATCATCACTTATACTATCCTCCTAAGCAAGTCTTAGACCTCATCTCTTCATGTCAAGCTTTGAAAATGAGAGAAAGACATTAAAAATCAACAAAGCTTTGGTTCCGCACTTTCTCTCACTGTTGCCTGCGGTCCCGCACCCCCCGTTCACATTACTTGCGGACCTACCCGCTCTGTCTCTAAAGGAGTGGGTGCGGACCCCTTTGAAAGTCAAAAAGGCGCAAGTTTATTCTAAAAAAATCACTTTGGGTTAATTCTAGATGATTCTAGAAGGAATTTGACTTGGATGGTTCACTCTTAGGTGGTTCATGCATCCCAAAAGAGAAGGAGCTAATCGCTTGATGAGAGGAGCTATCCCTTTTAAGGAGGGCTTTATCCCTTTGAAGGAGGACCTAGTAACTTCCCTCCATTGCACTATAAATTAAGGCATTGGGCTGGTTGCTAGGGAGGTTAGAAGCTAAACATTTTTTAGGATAAATGTTGGTGGAATTGAGACTTCCTAGTTAAGCTTGAGAGGAGATATCACATACCTTTTGGCTTCATTGGGAAGAGAGTGAAACTTGTCAAAGTAGAGGAGACTTCTTGTTGGACCCTGGGAGGAGCTTGTACAGCATCAAGGCACAGGTTGTAAAGTTCTTCTTTGATTTGAATTAATACAATCAGATTTATTTTTCTCAACAAATTGTCTTATGTCATTTGTTTCATGAATTCCTTGATCATCATGATAAGTATGCTTTATGATATTGGCTTTTCAGGTGCTATTTAATTTGTGTGCTTGTTTGTGTTTACAGATTTTCTACAAGGGAGCTCATTTGGATCAAAGGAGCGAGGCTTCCACAAACTTGCATTCGACCCAAGGTAGGCCTAAAACACTTGTTTGCCTTTGTTTATAAATTGCATATTTAGAGAAAGATAGTTTTTGATTGGCTTGCTTGTCACTAGATATCGTTAGATACTATGGAGGTCGATCTTGTCCGCAAGAACGACTCATTCCGTGTGACACCTTGATCCATTGCAAAAATTTTCATCCATAGTCTTTCAAAATTATTGTTTTATGCTCACGTTAGATGATGGAGGATTCATTAAGGCCTCCCTTCTAACAACTCTTGGCCTATCGACATCAACACATTATCTAGGTTCAAGGCTAAAGTCCTTATTAGTACCTTGAGGCTTGTATGAATCAATGACAATTTCTCTCGTTAATAATCATGTGAATACATCAATTTCCTTTGATCATTAGATCTTGCAAATGGCTCAACATCATCTCATCTATTCGCACTTTGCAGGATGTAATTAGGTACCTTGGCACTCATTGACATTAATGGAAAGCTTGCCTTGCATTGCTTAACAACATTCATCAATGGTCACTAATCCAATGACTTGTCTTCATGCTCAACAACAACACATTTATTCACATGACTAGAATTGTACCATGAGGTTTTGTAGCAGGAGAAGACTATATCATTGTAGCATTTTGCAGCAAATACAACAAATTTAGTAGTAGGAATAAAGAATCCACTTTCACCACCTCATATATCATTTATGAAACCAAGAAGCAGATGAAATTCTACATTCTATTCCATGATCCAGCAGCAGCTACAAATTCTCTACATACGCACAGTTTGTCCACTTCCTAGGTAAGTAAAGGTATGTTCTTTTCTATCTTTTAATCATAAAATTCCTTGAATACTGAAATTATAATTTTTTGGAAAATACTTCACCATATTTCTTTTTTCAATTGAAAAAAAGCTGTAAACACCTTTAGTTGGGGGGGAAGGGACATCCATTTATTATCACATCCATATGACTTCATTCCATTTCACTTCATTTCATCCTAACATACTTGTCCTAATCAATTATGATTGCATTATGGTTCAAAAGTTATGTGATTTTCAAATAAATGCTTAGATTATGAGCATATTATATGGTTGATTTAAAGGTGCATTCTTAAATATGTTCAATGAATCTTGCAAGAACAAAAATAAACAAGGTATTAAAACAAAATAACCAATACCAATTAAGATTTGGTTGTCACACAAGAACCAACCAAACATGTTGTAATTCAATGTATGAAAAGGAATAATTTATGAAAAGAAATGAAATTTTCAAATACAAAGTTTAAAGACAATTGACATAAGCCAAGCTCATTCAAAAGCAAATCATGATTAAACAATGAAGTAGATTGCATGAGGACATGCAATAACGTCAGTTGGGGGGTATGTAGAGTCTCCAAAATGTATTCAAAATATCATCCACTTTCACCTTTATTGCCACAATTTCACTCACATGTCGCAACTCCATGACCATATAACCTTTAATTAGCCTCCATTTTCATAATTACATGGGTTCCATTTGTGTTTTTCAAAAGTTAATGATTTCTAGTATTATAATTCAATTAAATGGTTAAAACTTAGGAAAATGGCATATACTTGCTAATACTTAAAAGTGGCTTGAGTTTCATGACATGTGTAGGTCATTTGGAAGCTTCCAAGGAACCCTTATGTGGCCTCCAATGCTCAAATTCGAATTCTTTTCAAGATTTGGATAAAGGTCAAAGAGCATATGCGCCTCATCATTATTTATTTGAGTTGTAACTCTATGAGATTTTCTAGGGATATAGGGAGTGAATAATGGACCTCAATTAATGAGGTAGCTTCTTATGTTTTTGTATAAATAGGAGAGCCTCCTCCTTTGAAAGGCATGAACAATGTAAACTTTGAAACGGGAACTGATACTCTTACCCATTTCGTAGAGATAGCAAAAAAGTGACCTGATTTTGAAAAGATGTGATGCAGAACAAACATGTTTAATTTTTTAAAGCATAGTTTTTGGCACTTTAATTTTTTTTATGTACATTACGTTTTAGAATGGTAGTGATTTTGATGCTGATTTACAAAAGTGGGTATTCTGCATCATACCCTTTTTTTAAAAGACCTATTTTTTGACTTTAAATTTTCTAATGTATGAAATGTAAATAATTATTTTGTAAATTTAATAATTTTTGAAGTGGTCGTTTTCTTCATATTTCTTGTTTTTTATTTTAATTTTAATTTTTTTGTAGTGAGGTTTTTATTGTTTGGATTTTTAAATTAGAAGGTCGATATTTTGAATTTTCAATATTCTACATATTTATACATCCTTAATTAATTTTTCAATCCACATGAAATAATTGTTTCTAAAAAATAATATATTTTTTATAAATGGACATAAAAATAACCATTTTTAACATAAATATAACTAAAAAACTACACGTTTTGATAATTTTTTGCTAGAATTGACATGTCAAAATCACAATTTTTATACAAAAATTTTAACTAAAAATGGTTAAATAATAGTTTTTTTTATGAATTTCATGTCAAAAAAATAATAATAATCATTTTTTTTCAAAAAATAATGATTAACTTAAAAATTAATGCGAAAATCACATATTACAAATATTGAATATATAACAACCTTAATTGAGTGTTTATTCTTCTCATAAAATGTCAAAGTCAAAACAAGCAAAGCTTGATTTCCAAGCATAACTTAAATTTAATCAACAATATCACGTTATCCAAACTCTTCGTCCTCTAGAGTTTCATCATTGTCTTCTTCCACAATATTTTCTGCTTCATTTTGCTCATTTTCCTCTTCTAATGGATCTTTGATGTCTGTGAATCTCCCAATGTATGTCTTTCCAAACATTCCATGTAATGGTGGTTGGGGTTCCTTTGCCTTTTTTGCCACACGTGATTCACTAAAGTCCCCTTTCTTCAACCCAATTTCTTCCATTGCATCTGGAAGAAATTGAAGAGCATTAATTCTTTACTGAATGAAATTGCACTGTATTGGATCTTTTTCAATTGCAATGCAATTTCTTCCTTTTTGAAGTGAACATGCTAGTGTTGTACCTAATTATCAAGCACAAAATAAATAATGAAGTAAATTAGTACAATGACATATAAATTAATAAATAACATATTGAAATTCAATTCCATATAATAAAACTTACCTGAGCCAGAAAATAAATCCAAAACCCAATCTTCTTCATTTGACTACTGCAAAGACATGGTTAAATCAAGCTCCTAAATAACATTGGGTTACATTGTTTAAGTGCTCAAACGGCTCGATCGAGCGCATAAAAAGGGCTCGGTTGAGCAATCATTTTTTCCACCCAAAAGTGCCATCTCTTGGAGTGAAATCATATCATATGTAGTTAAAGGATAGACAAAATATGTTTCAGACAGAGACATAGATGGTCATAATACCTACGCATATCCCTTATACAGGGATTTAGAGCGCCCGTCATTCAAACAATACAATTTAATATGTAATTCCATTTATTGATATTATCTTTTGCGATGTCTTTATAAAAAAAAATTGAAAGGTTGTTAATATCCTCTCCTCTTATTGTTGCATTTATCCATACTTTAGTGATTAATAACTTCATAAATGAAACTAGAAATTGGTGAAGATAAATTTTGAAAACCAAGACTTACCCATTATGATTACTAATTAAAAATGGTAGCAAGATCTTTGCATCAAAGAGGACACCATCGGGTAAGATTTTGACAAACCTTATTTAATGTAGATGTTAGTCTATATAGACTATGATGTTTTCAGTTTTGATTTGTTAATATATTTGTTTTAAAAGAAAAAAATAAAAAAAAAAATTAGTACCAAAGATAACATTGTTAATATAATTAAACTCAATTTTTAATTGTTATTCAAAAATATCTTATTTAATTTTAATTCAAGTCTTAATTTTTATTTAAAAAAATCATCTAATTTAATCTTGTTTTTCATTTTTATTTAAATTAATTAAATATTTCATTATCACAATATTTATATATATATATATATAATTCCATTTATTGATATTATCTTTTGGGATGTTTTTATAATAAAAATTTGAAAGGTTGTTAATATCCTCTCCTCTTATTGTTGCATTTATCCATACTTTAGTGATTAATAACTTCATAAATGAAACTAGAAATTGGTGAAGATAAATTGTGAAAACCAAGACTTACCCATTATGATCACTAGTTAAAAATGGTAGCAAGATCTTTGCATCAAAGAGGACACCACCAGGTAAGATTTTGACAAACCTTATTTAATGTAGTTGTTAGTCTATATAGACTATGATGCTTTCAGTTTTGATTTGTTAATATATTTGTTTTAAAAGAAAAAAAATAAAAATAAATTTAGTACCAAAGATAACATTTTTAATATAATTAAACTCAATTTTTAATTTTTATTCAAAAATATCTTATTTAATTTTAATTCAAATCTTAATTTTTATTTAAAAATCTCATCTAATTTAATCTTGTTTTTCATTTTTATTTAAATTAACTAAATATTTCATTATCACAATCTTTTATGTATATATATGTAATTCCATTTATTGATATTATCTTTTGGGATGTTTTTATAAAAAAATTTGAAAGGTTGTTAATATCCTCTCCTCTTATTGTTGCATTTATCCATACATTAGTGATTAATAACTTCATAAATGAAACTAGAAATTGGTGAAGATAAATTGTGAAAACCAAGACTTACCCATTATGATCACTAGTTAAAAATGGTAGCAAGATCTTTGCATCAAAGAGGACACCACTGGGTAAGATTTTGACAAACCTTATTTAATGTAGTTGTTAGTCTATATAGACTATGATGCTTTCAATTTTGATTTGTTAATATATTTGTTTTAAAAGAAAAAAATAAAGATAAATTTAGTACCAAAGATAATATTTTTAATATAATTAAACTCAATTTTTAATTTTTATTTAAAAATATCTTATTTAATTTTAATTCAAATCTTAATTTTTATTTAAAAAGCTCATCTAATTTAATCTTGTTTTTCATTTTTATATAAATTAACTAAATATTTCATTAACTAAATATTTGACTAGATATTTTGAATGTTGGTGATTTTTCTTTTAACCTTTCAAAATGATGAGTTCAATATATTATTCAATAGATATTACTGTCGACCCAGTGGATCTACAACAATAATTTCAACTATTAATCATTTCACAAACCCCTTGCCAACTATATGTCCAATGATTGACAATCTACCATGATAAAACATTACTCCCAATTAACATAAATATCCTTTCCTAGTTACGCAAAATTGTTGTAGTACTATACTCTCACTGAGTACATTCCTCTTTTAGAAATAAATATATCAGTCTATTTGAAATCATCTACACTACGATTCCATGAAAAATCACATGCAATCGAGGGCTTACCCTTGAATCTCTTCCCCAAAACATATTCAAACTTCGCACGATGTAGGCAGCTCTCGACCAAATGACTTTAACCATATAAATTGTGAAAGGTACTAATAAAATCAAGAACGGAGATAAATCCCTCACAAGCGATAACATTGCAAGATGTGAAATATTAGCATTGCTATAATCAAGATCTAGATTCTAGTCTAGGCAAAAGGGGAGTTATAAGGAAAACTATTGTGTCATAACTCTAACCGCCAAGGACCACAGTATAGGTAGTCAACAAGCACTAGATGAATAGAATAGAAAATTGAGTTATGCAAGTGTGCAATTCTGAATTCACATTACTTTTATTAATATTCAAGGAATGGTAAATGCATTAGAAAAATAACCAAATGCAGTACAACTTTATGACAGAGGCTGTAACAGAATAAAATAAATAAATAACCCAAAAAAGAAGGTCTATCAATTTGTCAGGCTGTGCAAAACAGATACTTCAATGGTATGTGTCTCTCTAAAAGAAAATCTGAAGAAATCAAGACTAAATTCATCTAAGGCTAACGATGCAATTTTTAAATTAATAGGGAGATGTAAGTTAACTTTTCCAAGCAGCAGCAAAAAAAGGTCCAGCCAAACCACACCCACAAAAAGATTGCACAAAATAGGAACTACTCAACAAGCATATGGCAGTTAACCAAGTTTCCAGTTTTCTTCTCGATGCATACACGAACAAAAGGTATGTACAAAAACATTGTAGAGGTATAATGATAACTATGTAGAGTGCATGTATGATAGTAAGGCGCTGGCTTTCCGAAAAAAAGTTTGTTGTTGGCATAGGAAATATACATAATGCGTATGAAAACTTTCTTTAGTTAATGATAATAACATATACACTACTAAGGTGTATGTAAACCGATCACTGGCAAAGCATTCTAGTATATCACCCATAGGCAACAAACCCAATGCCTGGCAGAGTCGTATTTATTCAACAAAAATAAAAAGGGAATTGTCATCACACACTCATTGTATGTGGTGGATCTAAAGCCGGGATTTACAATCACTATCAATAACCTTTCTCGGACGCAATCAATACCACACATTCAGATCACGAAGAATAAATCTAGCACATAATTTTTTTAATCTTTTTTCCACATTCAAAACATGAAAAGAGTTTCTCTAATTTGTATCTATATATACTAACCTTTATGCAAATAATTTCACTAATCCATTGGATTTTAAAATTATTTCTTGTATATATATGATTTCTTGGGTTTTTATTTTATTTTTATTTTAAACTTGTAAAAGTTTGTAAAAATTTGAATTATTTCATTTGTGAGTATAATATTTGAAATATATCTCATTTAAACCTTGTAAATAATATTATTTGAAACATTTTATTTTCAATTTTGCAAAGACATTCTCATAATATTTATGTCCATATCTCATTATATATATATTCGAATGACATTCTTGTTTTCCTGGCAGGTTTAGAGAAGGCGTAGGGTTCTCGAAAGTGCTTTGTTTTGCAGGTCCTTTGTCAAAGATCAGTCTTTAACATTGAGGAAGTAGCCACAGGCTCCCCCTAACTTAGCCTCCCTTTTGGAATGATAATCTGGCAGTTTGGCAGCCTTCTATCACTGAGTTGCAAAGGGTTTTGTTGTCTGGTTTAAAGGGTTTGGTCACTGGTTAAGGTTGTTTAAATCCGGGCATTTGAAATTCATTATAACTTAGCCACAAGGGCTTAGGGCCTTATTTAGGCTAGCCACAACCCTTTTGAGGCCTAGCTCTTTGGACGCTGATTTTTTTTATCTCTCTTGCTGTTACGTTTGATTTCTAGATTAACTTTTACCAAATTGCAGTCCTCTAATCCATTGTTTGCAGGGGTTCTGGTTTGATATTGTGCTAACCGTCACTGGTTTTGAGGAGGGTTTTATCCACAGTTTTAGGCATAAAGTCGATTTACCAAGGCTTGAGCTCACATAGAAACAAAAAAAAAAAATTAAGCAGCCGCAGACCTATTTAGCTTGATCTCACTGCAATTTCAGAATTTATGTCAGGTCTGAGCCTAAAATTTTTGCAAATGATTCCTAATGATCTGAAACATTTTGTGGGGTGTTTCGGTGTCAAATATTTCTGAGAATAATTACCATATGTTATTATTGAAGACCTGCCAATAGATAACCAAAACATTTAACGTCCAACTCATTCGTAGCAGATGGGGCGATTATGAGAATTGCCCCACCACCCAGCTCCCCCTAACATAGCCTCCCTTTTGGAATGATAATCTGGCAGTTTTGCAGCCTTCTATCACTGTTGCAAAGGGTTTTGTTTTCTGGTTTAAAGGGTTTGGTCGCTGGTTAATGTTGTTTAAATCTGGGCATTTTGAAATTCATTATAGCTTAGCCGCAAGGGCTTAGGGCCTTATTTAGGCTAGCCACAACCCTTTTGAGGCCTAGCTGTTTGGACACTGCTTTTCTTTTCTTTTTTTATCTCTCTTGCTGTTACGTTTGATTTCTAAATTAACTTTTACCAAATTGCAGTCCTCTAATCCATTGTTTGTAGGGGTTCTAGTTTGATATTGTGCTAACCATCACTGGTTTTGAGGAGGGTTTTATCCACAGTTTTAGGAATAAAGTAGATTTACCAAGGCTTGAGATCACATAGAAACAAAAAAAAAAATAAGCAGCTGCAGACCTATTTAGCTTGATCTCACTGCAATTTCGGAATTTATGTCGGGTCTCAGCCTCAAATTTTTGCAAATGATTCCTAATGATCTGAAACATTTTGTGGGGTGTTCCAGTGTCACAGATTTCTAAGAATAATTACCATATGTTATTATTGAAGATCTGCCAATAGATAACCAAAACATTCAACATCCAACTCATTTGTAGCAGATGGAGCGATTCGACGATTCTGAGAATCGCCCCACCACTCAACATTCTCAGAATCACCCCAAACAATGCTTGATAGATAAGATGAAACCCTTAAAAGAGAAAGACCATTTATGACTTTAAATACCTACTCGATTCTTCTGCAATGTGGGTTTCATAAACTTCAAGCCCATTGTATAGAAGTTAAGTTTCTGATTACTCTCTATAATTTCTTTTCCTGTGCAATGGAGAAACGCAGGGCAAAAATCTTAGCATTCGTTCCTGCGTTACTGCTCACGTCGTTAAACTCATGCCATGGAAAAAAGAAGGCAGCAGATTGTGGAGAACAAGACCGTGTTGCATTAATAGATTTCAAAGCCCACTACGTGAAGGATCCGAGTGGAGATTTCAATTCATGGACGGGAAATTATTGCTGCAAGTGGAATGGTGTGATGTGTGCTAGTGACAACAGTCGAGTAGTCAACCTTATTCTTGATGGGGATCCATTGGACTCTGTCAGGCGGAAAGAGTCAATAGTGCGGACACAACCAACCTCCCTAGGAGCCTAAGACTCTCTAGTGACAAACAAGACAAATAAGAGCAATCCTTCTCTAAACATGCATTTACTATATTAAGAAATCAAGTGTTTATATCCTACCTATAGTCCAACGCTGTTGTAGCAGTCCAGCCTCGCTGATCCGGATGAGCTCCTCCTTCACTTCGAAACCTGCATTCACTAACAATCAAACAATTAAATAGCACTTGATAATCTCATAAAATAAAACATATTTAACACAGAGACCAAGGAGTACATGAAACAACTCATAAATAACAAGTTATTGAGAAGAATGGACTCATTTGCATTAATAGGAAACAAAAGGAACAATTACAACCTGAGCCTTGGTGTTGTGCAAGTCCCTCCCAGGGTCCATCAAAAGTTCTCCTTTACTTTGACAAAGCTCACCCACTTCCAAATAGAACAAGCAAAGATGGTAATCTCTCCTCACAAGCTTCTAAATGGGAGTCCTAATTCCAGCAGCATCTACCCTTAGAAATGTTTAGCTTCCAACCTCCCCTCCTTCTGGCCCAATGCCTGTATTTATAGTGCTCAAGAGGAAGTTAATCAGGTCCACCATCAATGGGATAATCCCCTCTTTGGATGGGATAGCTCCCTTATTGATGGGATAAGTTCCTCTTTGGTAGGGGTACATGAACCATCTGGAGGCGCTCAATACACGTCGAACAACCTTCTAGAATGCTCTAGAAATGACCACAAGTAACTTTTTAAAGATGAAACTTGCGCATTTTGACCTTTACAGGGGTACGCACCTGCCCCTTTACATACAGAGCGTACAAGTACGCAGCTTTTGTGAACATTAGGTGTGTATCCGCAGGTAAGGTTGAGAGAACCTGCGTACCCAGAGATAAATACATTTATAAAGACTTTCTCTCTTTTTGGAGTTTGACATGGAGCAGAGGCATAAGACTTGCCCAAGAGGATAGCATGATTGTTGATAGAGCCATACTAACTGTAAATAGTCATGGTGACATTTTTTAGTGTAACAGATTGCCCCCTAAAGTGCGAAGCCTGTAGTAGATTAGGGTTTTGTATTATCTAGGAAGGGTGAAGCGCTTTATCATTTCAAGGATTATCTCATGGACAGCCTGGTCAGAACCTGCAATTTTCAACACAAAATACATGTATAAGATTATATCATCGCTGAGGTAGGCATTCCCATACTCAGATCAAAACTTTAACTAACAGACTAACTATTCTGATACAGGAATGATCTTGCAGTACATCATAATCATAGACTTTTGTAGACACAGTATGGGCGCAGCCATCTGTTTATGATTAGTCTACTTAGATAATGAATACAAAACTCCTCGCAGCCTGGATGGTGGAAACTAGATCCAGGGTCTTCATTTCTACTTCCCGAATTGGTACGATTCTAACCATGCGAATAAATGAGTTGATGTCGAACATGGTAGAAACCACTTGATTACCAGTCGATGATGTAAACTGTTAACAAGTGTGAGAGAGACCACTAGTAATGTCAATGGTTCTCAAAGTACCCAGTACAATCCATGAGATGTGAATGAATGAGTTGATGTCGAACATTTCACGGAATCCTTCGATCGAAAGTCAATGATGTAAACTGACGTCAAAGGCGAGAAACCTGCCATTGATGCATGCAGACTTCAAGGTACTGACGATTTCTAAGTCATCTCTCTAGATAATGTGCTGATGTCGATAGAAAGCGACCCGTTGCAGGCAAGCCCACAACACGAAATCATTGTTCAAGTTGAAGAAATGTTGCTGTAAGGACTGACTCAGGGATGGTCAAATGGATGACAAGTATTTTGCAGATGAAAGTTTTGCTTGCAGACCTCTTGAACACATAACGACACAACAGATGGCTTGGTGATAAACGACTCAAAGTTAATCCTCGGAACCCGGCTGAAGACTTTCAATGTGGTTTGATCAACTGTGAGGTAAAGGATTTCCCAACCCAGGTGAATGAAAAGTGTCGTGTTCAAGAGTGGTAATAAGGTTTCTTCTGAGACAAAGGATAACAAATAGGCTCATTCTTCTCTCTTTTCCCCCACCATTTCTGGCAAGTACCTCTTTATTTTTAACAAGCTTGAGGAGGATAACATATGCTTGATTATAAGCTCATCCTTCGGACGAGTCCAACCTAGTTTTGATTCGAACCCTAGGAAGGAGTGGTTCATTCCTGTTTGTAATTGAACAGGTCCTTTACTGTGAAATTTTAACGAGCCCAGTATAGGAGAAACTCGGCGTTTTTCAATTTTAGAGAGTCTGAAAAACTTAAGAAGACTCCAGGTTGAACTTTTTCGTAAATTTGTGTCCCCCAAGCCCGAAAAAGTATAAAATAATACCTGGGAGAACCGCTTGATCTTGTGACCAAGGAGTACTTTCATGATTAGTGTCTCTGACCTGAAAAGTAAAAAGCGATCAAGGACACGTCGTTTTATTTCCATATCGAGTTTGAAACGACAAAAACCCGGCAATCTTTTCCTGTTTTTACGGTCAGAAAAGAGCTATAAGGGGATCGTCTTTTAATTCCGTTTTAACGAGTGTAAAAGAAACGCTCGGCAATATTTTCATGTTTTAGGAGTCAGAAAAGAGCTTAAAAGATGACTCTGATGTTTTGGTTCATGAAAAATGATGATTTTACTCTAAAGTCCTTTTGTCCTGCACAAAAACGACACATTACTCATACCTGTTTAAGATGGGTAAAAATACATTGAAAAATGTCCTTTCATGGTGAAAAATAAACAAACTTAGCATTCATTCATCCAAAAAACCTATAAAAAGACTTTTTACCATGTCATTTTTACCATTTTACTGTTGAGGTTGAAAAAAGGGCTTTTGACAAGAAACTTCCCGTGGAGATTGCGGAGAATCCGACTGTCAGAATCGAACGCCGTTTCATCAGGTATTCTACAACACCCCTCTCTTGTTTTCCATCCGTTTAGAATTCATTTTTAAGCTTTTATTTGATTTTTTGGGGGTCTTGGGGTTTCAAGATGCGCACTTCGGGGTACGCAGGTCATGCACTGCTGACCTGCGTACCCCGATATTTTCCCAATGGGAAAATTACGGGGTGTACGCACCCGGCCTTAAGGGAAGCTGCGTCCGGACGCTCTGTCCCTAAAGGCCGGGGTGTGTACCCCGCAAAACACAAATTGAAACCCTCATTCCTCCAAAATAGACCAAAATTTTTAAATTTTATGGATCCTAACTGATGTTTTATGATGTGCAGGGAGCACACCATGCTTGATTGGCGTGAAAGAGAGCACGAGGACATTGATTTGGCCGCGATAGGTCATCAACCTTCTATTGATGCATTAAAAGCATGCGGATTGTACAAATACTGGGCCATACCTGGCATGAGGGGCCAAGTGCCTTTTCTTGAGTGGCTGGTTGAAAGGTGGAACATTCAGGAGCAATGTTTCTACATCGGAGAGCACCAGCTCGAGATAGAGCCCTCCGACATATATTTTCTCACTAGCTTGCCTAACAGGGGCGAGCAACTTTCTCTAATCGGGACTAGGCCGGGTGGCCAATCCCTTGCTAGTCTCCGGCTAGAGTGGTGCAACAACCAAAACCATGAGAAGGGGATAGAAATCAAGTACATATCCTGACCTGAACTTATGGTGATAGCCTTTACTGTTACCAGACTTTGCGGCGCGGCCGCTTTGCACCAAGCCACCGGGTCCCAAATGCGGATGGCTATAGACTGCTTCCACGACACCATTTTCAACTGGTGCGATGCTGTGTTGGCTAATTTGAAGGGCCAACTAACCAGGGGAAAGAGAGGACAACTGAAGACCTTTGGATATGGGCCTATAGTCGTGAGCTTTGCCCTAGAGAGAGTTCCAATGTTGGTCCCCCAGCATCTTACAGTTCTAGTTGGGGCGCCTCAGGAGCCTAAGTTGACGAGATGGGTTGCGGTAATGGCCCGGCATCCTGATGAGGGCGCAGCAGTTGTTCGATTTCCTGATGGTTACTTTCACTGGGTAGAGAACCAGGTCTTCTCTATTCAGTACTTTCCTTATGCCGGAATGGATTTTCGGAATGATCCGGACATGGTTCTTCCACAGGGAGAACAGTGGGACGATAGAGGTATTTCATTTTCCACGAGTTTTCAAATTATGTATTTTTTTTTTTTGTTTTTATATATCGCCTCAAAACTGACAGCACAAATTTTCAAAATGCAGATGTAGGCCCATGGCGTCCAGCCAACCTCCGGGCTTTTGAAAGGAGAGTACCAGCTGTACCAGCACCAGCCCCACAGGATGCGGCCGCAGAGACCTTAGTCGAGCTGGAACAGGATCTAGAGCGTCTGACGGCGGATATACCAGAGACCACCATAGATGACATTCCCATTCGACTTCAGCGCTATGTGGTCGCAGTCCCAGGACCTTTTAGGAGGTTCTTGTGTAGGGTAGCGTGGGCAATGGTCTCGTATAGAGAGCACCACCAGTGATCGGCTAGTCACTTTTGTAGACACATATGACATTTTTGGTTTTTTGTACTTATCATTTTTGCCGATCATAAGGTGTTTTTCAACCTATGATCGAAGACGATGTATATTTTTGACACACTCCTATCTATATATATATCATTATTACCGGCTCATTTTGTTTAAAATATGTGATGAAATGTTTTTAAATTTACTTGCATGATTATCGTAAATGTCTGTCCAACATTCGAGAAGCAATTGCATCTGCTAATGTATTTAAAGACCTTGGAATATGCTGATATTCAATGTAATCAAATTCACGTTCCAAGAGGCGCACTCTCAAAAACAACCTTAATAACACAGGATTTCTAATGGCATATACTCTATTAAGCTGTAATACAATGAGTTCAGAATCTAACCTCACTATCAAACGTCGAATTCCAAATGAAATAGATTCAGACAATAACTCAACCACTGCACTGTATTCTGCAATGTTGTTCGTCGTTTGACTGAGGCTCACCCCATGCATAGAAACTAACTCGTCAGAGGGCGAATAGATAACCCAAGCTGCGGAAGAGATATTCCGTGTACTACGACAAGCACCATCAGCAAATCCAATGTATGTTTGGAGAGGCGTCGACATCTGCAATATCAAGAGTAAAACCAAGATAAGCCAGAATAACGACGAAAAACACACTTTCTAAGCTAAGCACACTATCTAAACTAACAAACATACTAGCTAGAAAGAAAACCTAACCTAACTAACATTCTCCATACCCATCATTTAAGCATAATACCTCTTAAGGTAAAGTCCATTTCTGGGTTTACCCAAAGAGTCCCCATCAAAATCTACCAACTCATAGGCCCCTTTTGCTAGCTTTCGCTTTACAATGTAGGGTCCATGCCACATAGGAACGAATTTCCCAGCACCTAGTTTATCGTTAGCTTGATCATATAATAGTACTAGGTCTCCCTCCGAAAAACTCCGAGGGGTCACATTTCTATCATACTGAGCTTTCATTCGCTTTGCGTGAGTCTCGATTGCCAATGCAGCGTCACGTCGAGTCTCATCTAACTGAGCTAAGTATAATAAACGTTTCTCCTCTTCGGAAGTGGCTGGGAGTAATTCGACAGCCATTTGAAGTGATGGGATTTCGCATTCAATGGGTAACACAGCTTCCAAGCCATAAACTAGCTGGAAAGGAGTGAACCCTGTTGAAGTTTTCACTGAAGTGCGGTATGCCCATAGCGCTGAAAATAACATGTTGTGCCAATTCGACCGATGAATACCAATGGTTCGTCGGATCATGATAACCAGAACTTTGTTGATAGATTCAACCAAACCGTTGGCTTGCGGATAATAAGGAGTAGAGCTATCGTGGTGCAAACCAGGCTGGCTTGTAAGCTCAGTCATCATGATGTTTCGAAAATGGCTCCCATGGTCAGTGATGATTGCTTGTGGGACACCAAACCTAGTTATAATATGATTGAATACGAAAACTGCAGCTGTTTTGCCGCTTGCGTCGAATGTAGGCATCGCCTCGGCCCATTTAGTAAAATAATCAACCGCAAGGATGATATACGCATGCCCCCCGGCCGAGTGAGGGTTACAAGTAATAAAATCGATACCCCATTTGGCGAAAGGACCAACGACAATTATAGGATGGAGAGGAGCAGGTGGTGCGCGCATCTTGCGATCAAACACTTGACAGTTGTGGCACTTCCGGACCGCAATGATACAATCTTTAAACATGGACGGCCAGAAATAGCCAGCGCGCAACACCTTCTGAGCTGTGGCATACCCAGACATATGACCGCCACATGCTCCAGAGTGACAATCATTTAAAACCCTCTCAGCCTCTTCGTGAGTTAAACAACGTCGAAAAACTAAGTCTGCCCCCCGGCGATAAAGTGTATCTCCAATAATCTTGTATTGCCGAGATTGAAACCGAATTTTTCGACGTTCCGACTTTGAAGCTTCAGGCCGAAAGGTTTGGGTTTGGAGATAGATGATTATATCCCCGTACCATGGATCTAAAGTACTGATAAGAAACAAAGATTCGTCCACAATGGACTCTTCTGCCACAGTTTCTGTGTCAGCACGCGGGAAGTCACACATCAATTCCGCAAAAACTAAGGATTTCTTAGACATGGACTTCTCAAACTCCAAGTCGAACTCTTGCAGGATAACGATCCATTTAGAGTACTTGCCCCCTAGCAGTTGTTTTGTCAAAATATAAATCATAGGGTTGCAATCCGAAATAACTGTAGTTTTACGGAGAAGAATGTAGTGACGAAAACGCTGGACTGCTTGAACGGCTGCCAGGGCCAATTTCTCTACATGCGAATATTTTAGCTCAGTGGGGTTTAATGTCCTACTAAGATAATATATCACATGTTCCGCTCCGAATTCATCTTCTTGAACTAACACCATTCCAATGGTGGAATGCGAAGCTGCGAGGTATAAGAAGTAGTCTTGGTTGTAGTTGGGAGGATGCAACAATGGTGCATGGGTCAACGCGTGTTTAAGTGCATCAAAAGATTGTTGGGCAATCTCATCCCAAAAGAATTGAGCGTTCTGTTTCAACAACCGTGTAAAACCTGTAGTGACCTCGGCGTAGTTTGGAATGAATCGGCGTAAAAAGTTTGCTTTCCCTTGCAAACTTTGGAGTTGGCACAAACTCGAAGGAGGAGGCAATTTGATGATAGCTTCGACCTTCGAGGGATCGACGCGAATGCCGGATTTTGAAACAACAAATCCCAGCAATCGACCCGTCTCTATACAGAATACACACTTGTGGGGATTCAACCGAATTCGATAATGCCTACACCTCATAAAGATTGCTCGTAAGTGGACAAGGTGATCAGCTCGATGTAAAGAATGAGCAGGAAAATCATCGAGGTACGGTTGCACAATGTGCTTGATGTCATGAAATGCATAAGACATCACCCGTTGAAAAGTGGCTCCGGCATTCTTAAGCCCAAAAGGTAATTTGCAGTAAGCAAATGTCCCCCATGGACAAATGAATGCCGTTTTTGGTTGATCGGCAGGTAGAATATTGATTTGATTATAGCCCGAAAAACCATCCATAAAGGAAAACATTTCACTTCTGGCACAATCATCAATTATTTGATCGATATAAGGCGTTGGATAGTTGTCTTTTGGACAAGCTTGATTTATATCCCTATAATCGATACAGATTCTTATTGTTCCTTGTTTCTTGTTAACCGGAACAATATTCGATACCCAATCCGTTAACGGGATTGGATAAATGAAACCTGCTTTCAACAGCTTCTCGACTTCTGCTTTAATCGCAGCCGCTTTCAGAGGGTGAATCTAACGCAACCGTTGCCGGACGGGTTTAGCGTCCGGGTAGGTTTTTATTTCATGAACAACAATGGCAGGGTCGATTCCTGGCATTTCCTCGTAAGACCAGGCAAACACATCGCGGAATTCTTGGAATAGGGCCTTGTAAGTTTGAATTTCATCTTCTATACATGAGGCACCTATATGAATGTTTTCCTCAATTTTGGGCTTCACTGAAATGTCAATGGGAATAGTGCGAGAAATATTCCCTAAATTCAACTCTGAATCAGAATGTTTCGTTGGATTCTGAGCGTCTTTGACATATTCGGCGGTAAAGATAGATGAAAAATAATTTTCAAAAGCATCATCCTCAGGTAAAAACGAAGATCTATGATGAAGATCTTCCCATGGTAGATCGTCTACACTTACGATTTCGCGAAGTTGCTCGTCAGATGACACGACTTCGGGAAACGCTATCCGTTCTAAGGTTGATGTGAAAAGTGACTCTTCACTGACCACATTCATTTGGTCGATTTGGGTTGAACGTGAGTCGGTAAAAGACATGACGGCTTCATAAGCAATTTCATATGGACTCAAAGGCATAGCATCACCAAATGAGTCTATGTCAGATTCAGATGGGACAATCCAAGTATCATCGTAAATAATGGTGTCTGATGTAATCATATGAATTGATGCAAATGAAGGGTCTGCGTTGATTGGAGGGAAAGGAAAAGTTCCCAATAAACCAGAATCTTTAACTAAACCTACGCCAACGTCCCTATAAGGGATTGTCATCTTACCGACATGCTGGATACTCTCTGAAGAGGCTGGGTCGGATGAAAAGTATGTCAGCTGATCAATTGTCACGATCTTACCGTTATGTGGAAACTTTATTACTCTGAAGACCGATGAAACGACCGCTGTCATAGCATATGACCAACTTCGACCCAAAAGAAGGTTGTAGTCTAGAGGGGCATCAACCACCTCCACATCCAGACTAACGGTTTTCCCTTCTACCCCTATAGGCAATTCCTGTAGAATACCAAACGGACGGAACCCACGGCCATCAAAGGCCTTAAGGATGGTCGGGGATTGGTTCAGCGAAGGAGAACCAAGCGATCTCCAACACTGAATTGACATAATACACGTAGAAGCTCCCTCATCAATCACAGTCCGATGAATAGGCCTGTTTTTTACTATCACTGGAATTTGGAAAGCCATTTGATGGGGTAGACGCGGTGTACTATTTTCTAGATCGAAGATTATCAGATTCGGGTCCTGAACATCAACAGCTCTGATAGCCGACAAAAGTAATTTTCGTTGTGCTGGGCATGATTGCAGCACTTCTAAAACCGACATTGCTGAGGGTGAAACAGCTAAGTCCTCAACAATGTTGTAATTCTGGGCCGCTCTCGCATGTGGATTGAAAGCAGACCTTCGAAGTACACCCTTGGCGGGCGGTTTGATTACTAAGTCCGGGTTAGGTTTTTCGATCTGTAGTGGATCGGAACCAGGAGCTGAGGTTGATGGATTAGAATGAGAAGATTCTGCTTCCTTACCATCAACAGGATTCTTACTACCATAATCTTGCGACCGAGTCGCAATCCTCACATGAGAGATCATCAAAATGGGTTCTTCACTGGCAGTCAAGGAAGAACCTATCATCTTACTCTCCTGCTTTGGAAATGGATCTTTCAACACAGCAGGAGTGGGAGAACCTTTGACTATTTTCACAACCTCGGCCCGATGAGGGCAATCTCTTGTAAAATGATCCTCTTCACAAATAATACAAGGATATCGAGGTTTGCGCTTTTCGTCATTGGTTTCCGACTTTTCTGTTTTCTCCTTCGGAGCCTTGTCTGCTTTAGCCTTATTCTTCCCTTTCTTCTTTCCACCATTTTTTTATTTGGCCGTAGATGACTCTACAGCGTGAATATCGGCGGAAAGTTTAGGAGAAGACTCTCCTGTCGGGGAATCAGGCAAGGTGATTATAGGAGTAGTAGAACTCTTGGAAGACTTCTTCTTACTCTTTGTGTTCACCGTACCGATCATACTATCAGCGGCATGAGATCCCGAAGGAGCAGCAGCGATTTGATTCGATTTTGGAAGATCTGGAATCTTCTCGTGTAACGTACCCGACTGAGTATAAACTAAGTCAAGGTACTGCGCCTGAGCAATGACTTGCTCCTCAGTAACTACTCCGGCCTTAGCTACATCTTCAGTAATCTTCGGTAACAATGATTTAACAAACCATTCAGCTAAGATTTGGTCCGGAATAAAAACTTTCACTAACCTTCTTCGACGTCTCCACTCATGAATGTGATCGGAAATATACGTGGACGTCGATTGTTTTAGTGAAGTTAATAACTCCGTGCCGTTATCATATCTGACCGGCAACTGAAAGTGAGTTAAGAACGAGGTAGCTAACTGGCTAAAATTGTAAAAAGAGGCCCGTGGCAACTCAATGTACCACTTGGCCGCGAGACCAATGAGTGTACGCTGGAAAAGACGTAAGCGGATCGAATCATCCGAGATAGAATTTGAAGCACACCAGAGGTGGTAAGTCATCACATGATTGGACGGATCCTCTCCAGGCTTACCTTCGAACTTGGGTATATCACTGGGCAACTTATTTGGCATTGGCGGCCAGAACTGAAGATATTGAATTGGATCATTCGTTAGGCGTGTCAAATCTGGTAAATCCAAAGTTGCGATAAACGGTAATTGCCGGTTAGGATCTCTAAAACTCTGGGTCACAAGACCAGTCCCAGGAGGAGGATATCTAGGATAACTAGGAACAGGAATCGCATTAGGGATATTATATCCTCCTGGAAAACCAGGATTAACCAGACCGTACTAGGGTTGTTGAGGTTGTTGATAAGTGTACCCAGGATACGGTTGATACTGGTAAACCGGCTGTTGGACAGCTTGCCCTTGTTGGTACTGTCCCTGGTACGGTTGTTGAACAAATTGAGGTTGAGTAGTGACAACCGTACTTATACCAGGCTGACCTATAGGCATCTGGACCGTGGTTTGAATCGTAGATCCAGACAACGGTAAAGATGCCTGAGGAGTGGTTGTAGAGACAGTAGAAACCGGAGCTGTCGATACTCCAGAAGTAAGTGCGGCAGATGTAGCGGTAGTTGCAGCAGCCGTTTGAGATGGAGTACTAGGTGCAATTGGCGGCTGAGTAACTACCGAAGTTACAGAAGTTTGAACATTTGACTGGACAGGTTGCGGTTGCTGGGGTGAACCAGAAACTACCGGTTGTCCATCTTGAGGTACCAACTGTATACTTGGCTGCAACACCTGTTGACCCTGTGATGGATCCCACACTAACATTCCGGGGTATTGACCCGTAACAGGTTGAGAATACTGAGGTCCATAACCGGATTGAGGATAGGATTGATAACTGAAAGGTACAGTTCCCATACCTTGAACATATGACTGACCTTGAGGTGGTTGATAACCTTGACTCGAGTATTGACCTTGAGGTTGATAACCTTGGGGTAAATACTGATACTGGGGTTGACCTTGACCTTGAGGTTGATACCCTTGAGGTTGATACCCTTGGGGTTGATACCCTTGAGGTAAATATTGATACTGAGGTTGACCTTGGGGTACATATTGAGGCTGGGGTTGACCCTGAGGCATGTATTGTACCATAGGTACATACTGACCTTGAGGCTGCCCCCCAGACACAATTTGTGTACCTTGAGGTTGCCCCCCAGGCGTTAACTGAGGCTACCCCCCAGGCGGTAATTGGCCACCTTGAGGTTGAGAAACGGGAACTGAACCTGACATCATGTAAATGTCCCCTATACCCAACGGTTTATTACCATTGTTTCCAGCTAATAACCCATGATCGACGGGTTGAGGAGATGCCCTCGCAAAGGTACCAGAAAGCGACTGATACCCAGTGGGAACAGAAGGACCGCCGTGTAAGAAATATTCAGGAGTTTGAGTAAACACGGACGACTGACCAGACATATTTACAGGAGTATAAATACCTCCAGGTGGAAAAGGAGTACGAGGTGTAGAAAAACCTATCCCTGAGTTGTCTAAATAATTGGTTAGCGAAAGGTACCAAGTAGTACTTCTAGGAGGACTGTAAAAGATAGATTCATGCTCCCTGAGCTCAATAGTAAGTTGATCTTCAAGGTTAGAGACGCCTATTTCTTCCTCTGGAGCAAGTTCTTCAATAGCAATCAAACCAGTAGGAAGATTTTCGGTGATAACTCGTTCTACTCTTGGTGAATCTAGAACACTAGAAGTCGGAGTAACAGGTTTAGATATTTCGGGTTCTTCGCCTATATCACTAGTAGACGAAAAACTACCAGCAAGCTCAGAAACTGTAACAGCTTCAGGATTATAACCTGTCTCTAGACTTTGGTAATCTGGATGGACTACCAAGGAAGATTCTCCTTCTTCAGGTGAACCTACTCTACTGCCACTAGGAGGAGTTACAAGGACCTTCAATCCTTCGTACTGACCCGGGACGTCTTCAGGAGATCCACCCCGTGATCTACGGAGTTTCCTCAACAAATCAGTTCCGGTAACAATCTCAGGTGACTTGCCCCGAAGTCTACGGGACTGTCTCGGTAATTCCGCCACAGCTAAAAACTTTTAACTACTAGACACGAAAACAAAGTAAAACTCAAATCAAACCACCTAAAGTTGCTAAAGAACCAAACAAATTTGAATCACACGCCTAAAGAATCTAGGGCGTCAAACCAAGCACAAACAATAGCCTTCCAGATCGAAAATGCTAGTTGGAGATGAAACCCAACATCGCTGGATTCAGTACAGAAGTGGCGGGTGGAACAGTTACCCCGGCAACCTGCTTAATGAATAGACCGGCACAAGTTCCTCCACTTTAACCGTCTCGAGTGAAGTGAACCCCCTGGAAAATCCAAGTGAGTCTAGCCGACGTCTGCTCCAGGTACAGTGGGATCTTCCCTCCACCGTCACCTCGGTAGAATCCTAAAGATAATGGTCACTAAGGTTACCAACCGCAACAAATGCACCTGGGGGAACAGTCTACACTCCGACAGCACGCAAGGGCAGAGTATCAAGCTCAATCCCCTTGCCGGTTCCTTGACAATAATCCAATGTTTACCGACAAGTGACCCCTGGCTCCTCGACAATGGTTAATCCGAGGTTTACCGTTTGTAATACGTGCGTGTCTGGCGTCGTTCCCAACGAGGGAGGATTGATCCCCTCACTGGTTCGGACACGAGCTCGTGCTTCTCCTTTAAGAGGAGCTTTCCCAGAGTACAAATGAGACAATTGGATTTATTCTATCACAAGATAAGCTACTTGTTTGGTTTTGTTGTCTTGGAGAGTTAATTACTCTCCTACTCCAAGACACTAGCCTGATCTAAATTGGTGTTTCAGAGCCCTAGTAAATAAAAGTTACTACGTTGATTTTACTTTAAGTGTTAATTTTATGGTTTTTCTTAAAGACAAAAGGTAGCGGAAATGAAACCAATGGTGTGTAGACTCGACTCAAACCACTACAAAGATGCACCTAAGATGATTTACGCTACTTTTCTCTTTCGATGAAATTCCTAACTAAGAGAGTTGGAAAATGCAAATTTTTATAGAAAACAACTTTCTTAGTAAAGACAATCAAAGAAACAATTCTCTTTATCTTTCCAAGCATACAAACATGACCACTCCTTACGTGCACGAAAAATTCTTTTTCTTTCAAAATCCCTCAAAGCTACTTGAAACAAAACTTTTCAAAGGAGATGTTTTTGTATTTTTCTTATTTAATAAAGCATATAAATCTATTGTAACGAAAATCAATCTCAAAATCTATAAAATCTATGAAAAATTGACTCACAAGCAAATCAAAAAGAAATTTACTCTAAAGCAAACCTAACGAGGCAAAAGCCTACAAAGATGATTCTAGGTTGTTTTACTTGACCAAAATCAAGCCAAGGACCAGCTAATGCAGAATAAAAAAACCAGTCAAAACAAAACTCAAATCTTTTTGTTCTTTCTGTAAAATGGAATTCAATACTCAATCAACAAGCACTTCGAAATTTGCCAAAGAGACCACTCAAAGGTAAGTTGCTCTCACAGGTAGACTTTATGACAGGTCCGACTTCTAAGAAGGCTGACAAAACCAGAGAGATCTAAGGCTTGACAACTTCTACCGCCAAATTCACAACAGGACCTACTCAAAAATCAAACCCTAGGGCTTAAACTTCTATGAAATCCACTAAAACACTCAATGCTATCGAAACAAGTTCAGGTGAAGATCTTTGACAAGAGACTAATGGATCTGGGCAGTAAAAACTAAGAAAAAGCAAAATCTAAGAGGACAAATGTAAAAAATGGAAATTTCTTAATTTTTAGCAGGGTACGCAGGCAACCTGTTAAGACAGGTGCGGGCCCGCTCTGTGCACACAGCAACAGTGCGTACAAGTACGCACTGTGCAATACTCAGAGAGTGCGTACCACTGAAAAAGCCAAGAAAAACTAAATTCAATCTAACCTTAAGGTAACCCACCCAAATACAAAGTCACTGAGCCAAAAACCAGAAAATAAATGACTTTTCTTAGATCAAAGTTGCATACAAAGGAAAAGACTTTCACATCAATGGATTCCCCAGCGGAGTCGCCATTTTGTCAGGCAGAAAGAGTCGATAGTGCGGACACAACCAACCTCCCTAGGAGCCTAAGACTCTCTAGTGACAAACAAGACAAATAAGAGCAATCCTTCTCTAAACATGCATTTACTATATTAAGAAATCAAGTGTTTAGATCCTACCTGTAGTCCAACGCTGTTGTAGCAGTCCAGCCTCGCTGATCCGGATGAGCTCCTCCTTCACTTTGAAACCTGCATTCACTAACAATCAAACGATTAAATAGCACTTGATAATCTCATAAAATAAAACATATTTAACACATAGACCAAGGAGTACATGAAACAACTCATAAATAACAAGTTATTGAGAAGAATGGACTCATTTGCATTAATAGGAAACAAAAGGAACAATTACAACCTGAGCCTTGGTGTTGTGCAAGTCCCTCCCAGGGTCCATCAAGAGTTCTCCTTTACTTTGACAAAGCTCACCCACTTCCAAATAGAACAAGAAAAGATGGTAATCTCTCCTCACAAGCTTCTAAATGGGAGTCCTAATTCCAGCAGCATCTACCCTTAGAAATGTTTAGCTTCCAACCTCCCCTCCTTCTGGCCCAATGCCTGTATTTATAGTGCTCAAGAGGAAGTTAATCAGGTCCACCATCAATGGGATAATCCCCTCTTTGGATGGGATAGCTCCCTTATTGATGGGATAAGTTCCTCTTTGGTAGGGGTACATGAACCATCTGGAGGCGCTCAATACACGTCGAACAACCTTCTAGAATGCTCTAGAAATGACCACAAGTAACTTTTTAAAGATGAAACTTGCGCATTTTGACCTTTACAGGGGTACGCACCTGCCCCTTTACATACAGAGCGTACAAGTACGCAGCTTTTGTGAACATTAGGTGTGTATCCGCAGGTAAGGTTGAGAGAACCTGCGTACCCAGAGATAAATACATTTATAAAGACTTTCTCTCTTTTTGGAGTTCGACATGGAGAGCAGAGGCATAAGACTTGCCCAGGAGGATAGCATGACTGTTGATAGAGCCATACTAACTGTAAATAGTCATGGTGACATTTTTTAGTGTAACAGACTCAGGCAAGAATACTGCCTACTTGAATGGAATCATATCAAAATCCATAGGGAATCTTTCATATTTGGAAACCCTTATTCTTGACAGGTGGAAAAATACAAGTGGTGCAATTCCATCTTCTATTTCTAATCTTTCATCCCTGAAAGTTGTTTCCATGAACAACAACAAAATCAGTGGTTCCATTCCTTTTGACATCGGGCGACTGCTTAGGCTACACACTCTATATCTCTCCACAAACCTGCTCACTGACCCTATTCCAGAATCCATTGGAAATTTGCAGAATTTAACTTCTTTGAACTTGGATTCGAATCAACTCTTTGACTCCATTCCTTCCAGCATTGGAAATTTGACTCAGCTGTCGATCTTGACATTGAACGACAACAAGCTCTCGGGTCCCATTCCAGACTCCATGGGAGATCTAAAGCAGCTAACGATGCTGCATATTTTGAATAATTTGTTGTCTAGTAAGATTCCATCCTCGTTAGGAAATATGTCAATGCTTGCAGAGCTGTTGGCAAGTAACAATCGTTTGAGTGGAAGCATTCCAGAATCACTGGGTTTGTTGAGCGCTAATTTTTATAAATTGGCTTTGGATCAGAATCTATTGACAGGATCTATTCCAGCGTCCTTAACGAAGTTAACATCTCTTATAACCATTGATCTGTCCCAAAACAAACTCACTGGGAATATCCCACTTATTCCCAATTCCTCCCAACTTGAAACCCTATATCTGTTACAAAATAACCTGTCTGGTGAGATCCCTGACTAGTTAGGAAACCAGCCAAAACTCCGCTCGTTGCAGTTATCATTCAACAATTTCACAGGCCAATTACCCGGTTTTTTCGATGGGACTTAAAACCTTAATTATGTTTTCATTTCAAATAATAATCTTAGTGGTAAAATACCCGACTTGTTGGGTGATATGCTAATTCTGGAATTCCTTGATCTGTCACATAACGAACTTGAGGGACCCATTTCACAAAATATGGCCCAAATGAGGAATCTAGCATAGTTGAATGTGAGCTTCAACCATCTGTGTGGCACGATTCCATAGATCAAGCCATTCAATGCATTCCTTGCTTCTACATACACTCACAATGACTGTCTCTATGGCTGGCCTCTTTCTCCTTGTCATTCAACTTGAAGGGAAATATCAATTTATTTTGTGCACCACAGATCAAGACTGTATGATCCAAGAACTTTTTATTGTGGGTAATGGAGGGAGCGTGGTAATATTGCAGTGATTTTGTTTTGAGGTGAGGGCCTGCTATGCTATCTTTTCATTTATTCACGTGATTTTCACATTGACAAAATAATTTCATCTGTTGTAATGTAGAAGCACTTTCTGGACTGGTGACAATCAGGTTCAAATTTGAATTCATCATTTCTCTTCAAGATCTTGAATTCATCATTGCTCTTCAAGATCTTCTTAGGTTCAAATTTGAATTCATCATCACTATTCAAGATCTTCTTTGGCTCTTTATAGAAGAGAATCAAATTATTTTTCATGTAAATGAAAATTGAAATAAAAAATTATTTGTTATATTTAGAATGAGAATTGTTTTGGATTTTTCAAGTGAAGAATAATTAGTTTAGATTCTTTTTAACTTGTTCGGTAATGTAGATGCACTTTTTGAACTTTTCACAATTAGGTTCATATTTGAATTCATCATTTCTCTTCAAGAGATTTTTTCATCATTGCTTTTCAAGAGCTTTTTTCTAGTTCTTTATAGAACATAATATTATTTGTCATGTAAATAATGGTGGTGGAGGGGTGATTCTGTTTCACACAGGTGATGCTACTTTTGTCGATAGACATGTGGAAAAAAATTCTCGAGGAAATTGTCCATGGATGTTACACCACCTGTTACACATTCAAAAACCCCCTATTAGTTTTCAAAATGTCGGCAATTTTCTAGATTTTTAAGCTCCACCTACAGCCTAAAGCTACTTATCCATTTTTCTCCATTTTGTTTCCATTTTATCCTCATTCTCCGTGATTGGATTATTACGTTTTTTATTAGAAAAATGAGTGCAAAATTTTCAGTGAGGAATCATGAGTTAGGGAAGGTTTACATTGAAGAATTGTTTTGTAGCATAAGCCATAAGCCATTTAAAACTTTAACATCTGTATAAAACATAGTTTTTCTGTAGTTGAAGAATTTATAAAAGCTTAAACCATTACTATATATTTTTAGATCTAAATTTTTTTTATAGTAATTTCAAAATTTTGTAATTGTAAGTTAGCATAAGATTTTTCATTCCACTATTTTAGACCACTAATGCCATTCCATTCATGCCATTTGACTTCATTATAGGCTAAAATAAGCACATGATGCAATAGTTAGTTAATTTAATGTCATTCGACTCATGCCATTTGGCTTAATTATAGGCTAAAATAAGCACATGATGCAATAGTTAGTTAACTAGTTTGTTGTACTTCATACTAAGTATAAATACTTACATGTTTTTTCACTAAGAAGTGGTTGCCTTCCTTGATACTAGGAAATAAGTTTTAATTAGTTTTTTTTACTTGGTACGAAGTATAAACACTTAAAAATGGTTGTATTCTTGGACACTGATTGAAAAAACACTAGAATTTAGTAGGAAGTTATTATAGTTAAGTAGTTTTTGTATAAAAATTAAGAGAACTAAGTTTAAGGGATTTTATTGTTTTGGTGTTTAAACATTTTTTCCTGAAATTCAAAGAGTAATTGCTTCCAATCTTGTTGGTTAGTGTGTGTATGCTTGTGATTACCAATTCTACTCTAGAGCAAGGGCAACTCTAAAGAAGTGGTAATACTAATTTTAAGTTATTTTTCTGTGTAAATATATAAATATGTTTTCTTTCTATCCATATATATTTCAATGAATTCAAATTGTTATTTTCTAACTTAGGAAATATTTCATTTTTTATATTTGTAAATTATTTAATTTTTTTTGTAAAATAGCTATACTCTATTTTATCCACTATATTGTATTTTATAAAACATATTCATACTGCATTTTGTTAGATGTACCTTATTTTCTTCCCAATGGTTATGCCTTGTTTCTTTCAATAGCCCTTGTAATTATTTCATAACAAGTAGTTGTAGTGAATTTATATAGCAACATTGTAGCCCTAGTAATAGATTTATTTTCTACAAATAGTATATTTGTTGAATTGAATATTTGCAGACATAAAAAACTAGTTTTATCATTGTAAGAATTTTTAATTGTTAAATTGATTTTAAACTGTTGTACATATTAGTATTAACTCTTGACTAGTTTAATTGAGCCAATTATAGTATGTAATTACCTCTATATCACTTATTAATAATTGGTAAATTCACTTAGAGACCAGTAAATGTGAAATGAATAGCCAAATTGAAAGCTCATGACACAACATTGATATATAAAGTAGATTCTATATAAGAGATTGTAGGAGCTTGTCATGTGCAATAGATTTGGATTATTGATCCGACCATTAATTCAATGGATGGTGTTTGACATGAAGAGATCGAAATATGTTACTCATGAAGTAGATGGTGGGATTGAAACAAAAAAAAACATAGCACCATTGATGTTGATGTTATGGTTGAGAACATGTTGAATTTATACTTAGGAAAGAAAAATGATATTCTACCAAAAACATTAATGTGTTTTTCTCCTCATAAACAACATTGTTTGGCACATAAAAATTTGGTTTTACTAGCATTTTTTTAAAAGTTTGAAAATTGACCCTAAAAAAAAAATCATCATTCCAGTATCATCACTTTTTCGTTTTGAAGCTATATTTTGCACGAAAATTTTGTAGTAAATTTCATAGTCACTGCCATTTTTAAAACATGTTCAAAATTGACCCCTAAAAAATAAAATCATCGTTCCAGTATACACACTTTTCGTGTTTAGCACTGTTTTTGATGTTTTTTCAGGGTTTTTTGGCCAGAGTTCCCATTTTGAGTTTACAGTTCCCGTTTCAAAGTTTACATCGTTCATGTGAAAAGTTGGGGAAATTCTCATGTTTTGAATATAGAATTTGGATTTGGTACCATGCTCATGAGTGATGTTCACTTTTATTTGGTTATGCTTGTATTTGGAGCCTCTCAACTGTCCATCCCTCATGCTTTTGGATTGGCCACCTATAATGTGTGAGATTTATTGTTTTTGATAGATTAAGATTTATTGGTTTCATATATTAAGATTTATTTATTTCATATCTTTTCCTGTGTGAGAGGTTACAAGTGATTGTCTTTATTTGTTTTCATATCTAGAGGTTAAGAATGATTGTTTTTTATTTCATTTCATATCATGTGGTTTTGATTATTCATTTCATAGGATCTTTATTTGATAATGCACACATGATCCCTTAGAGTAGATTTCATTTCATGCAATTTCATTCCTGAAAGTGTGGTAGATCAAGATTTCAATTCCTGCAAGTGTGGTAGATTAAGATTTCAATTCCGCGCATTGTACTATAATTTATTTTGAATTGATTGCTAAATTACAATAGGTGAATTTGGTTTCATAGTTAGATTGATCTAAATTGAAAGTTAATTTCTAGCATATATAATGCACGCATGGTTCGCAAGTTTTACAAAACCCCTGGGTTGACAATTAAATGATAGGTAATTAATTTGCCTCAACAATTATACTATAAATTTGTATAACAGTTTGATGATGACATCCTAACTTCTTTAAAACAACCACAAAACTCATTATTAGAACCAAAAACACAACAGCTAATCAAGATTCCACATCTCAAACACCCTAACAAGATCTAAACAACAACAAACCCACTAGAAAAGTGTGAGTTCAAAAGAAATGAGAACAAATTTCAAATCCAAACCAAAACAACTAGACAAGATCCTACTTCAAAGCACCCTGACCAAACCTCAAAAATCACACATCTACCTAAAAACATCTATTAAAAAATAGCAAGAGACAAAGAAATGAGGCAAGAATGCAAATCCAAATCACAACATATAAGAAAGTTCCCATATCAAAAACTCTAGATGAGATCTCAACATCCGCACCACGCCCACCTAAAAACATCTATTAGAAAACAACAAATGTTTCTGAAAAAACACAAAGAGCATTGTTGTGACATTAATTGGTGAAACTCGACACTGCTATGACATGCATGACCCACTCCACCATATGTTGCATGAGTTTTAATGTAACGGGGCTAGGTATAGGGAATGGGGATTTCTAGAAAATAGGAATGGATCATACACAACAATATAATCAAGCGATTGGTATGCCTGATCAATCTAGTATGTACAAGCAATGGTTGCAACGCATTATAAATTGAGCAATGAATTGCAACAAAAAGTAGAGACTATCCACCCTATATTGAACATCCACCTATGTAGCAATGGATCATACACAACAATATAATCAAGGGATTGGTATACCTGAGAAATCTAGTATGTAAAAGCAATGGTTGTAGGGCATTAGAAATATTTACTTGGTTTGTAAAGGAGCAAGACATGAAAAAACTTGGGTGGCCAGTTGCACAACCCAAGTTCATCAAACATCCCTCTGCAAGAACAATGATGCCACTGTTGGTGTCAGGGAACACCCACCTATCAGTTTAAGGCTTGATGGTAATATTCTTAACACCAAGGAAAGTTTCAAGGCATTTCATGTCAATCTCGTTATCAAAGTGACCAATGTTACAAACAATGGCATTGTTCCTCATTTTCCTCATGCGATCTAGCATGATGATGTCCTTGTTTCTAGTAGTTGTCACAAAGATATCAACAGTGCTAACTACATCCTCAAGGGTGAAAACATGAAGGCCTTCCATAAGCTCTTGCAAGGAATAGATAGGATCAATCTCTGTAGCAATGATCCTAGCTCCAACAACTTTCAAGGCTATAATACAATCGTTGCCAATATCTCCAAACCACAAACAACAACAACCTTACCAACAATCATGACATGTGTGGCTCTCATAAGACCATTTGGGAGAGAGTTCCTACATCCATAAAAGTTTTCAAACTGCAAAAGAAGAAAGAGAATCATAATCAACACAAACTGCATCTCAAATAGAAAAATTTTAAAGAAAAAAAAAGATCTGAGGAATCTGGCCATCGATCTATAATTCACAATAATTCAAAACTTCGATACAAGTCCAATCATCTTTCAAAAACTTAGCTAATATTAACCCATCATAACCAGATAATTGAATATATGTAAAGGTCCTTGATTTTAAATATGAAGATGCTTCTACACCCACCATGAACTCACATTGATTCAGCACCCTGAAAATTGATTTTTTTTTAATGTAGTGGAAACTAGTGAATCCTAAAATGTAATGAAATGCAAGCTAACTATACCAATAGAATCATGATGTGAACTCAATGACACCGAAGAATCAAGGTATCTAACAAGAGCAATGCAACTCATAACATCATGAATGATACCAAAATGCCCCCAAGGCCATATCAGATCCAACATCAGGAAGCTGGTATTGCATGATTAAGATTAGCATTTAGATTAAGATACTTCCTAATGCTCTAAATATATATAAGATAATACTGTCGAAACTGATAAATAACAGTCTGAAATTTACGATATTATACTATAAATCTATATAACAGTTTGGTGATGAGAAACTAAATTCTTTAAAACAACCACAAAACTCATTTCTAGAACCAAAAACACAACAACTAATCAAGATTCCACATATCAAACACCCTGACAAGATCTAAACAACAACAAATGCACCAGAAAAGTGTGAGTTAAAAGGAAATGAGAACAAATTTCATATCCAAACCACAACACCTAGAAAACATCCTACTTCAAAGCACCCTGACTAGATCTCAAAAATCATGCAACTACGTGAAAACATCTATTAAAAAAGAGCAAGCGACAAAGAAATGAGGCAAGAATCCAAATCCAAATCACAACATAGAAGAAATATCCCATTTCAAAATCTCTAGACGAGATCTCAACATCCCCACCATTCCCACTTGAAAACATCTATTAAAAAACAAAAGAATGTTTATGAAAAAGCAAAGAGAGCACGACTATGACATTAATTGGTGAAATTGGACACTGTTATTACATGCATGACCCACTCCAACATATGTTGCATGAGTTTTAATGTAACAGGGCTAGGTATAGGGAATGGGGATTTTTGGAAAATAACAATGGATCATACACAACAATATAATCAAGGGATTGGTATGCTTGAGCAATCTAGTATGTACAAGCAATGGTTGCAGGGCATTAGAAATATTTACCTGGTTTGTAAAGGAGCAAAACATGACAAAACTTGGGTGGCTAGTTACACAAACCATGTTCATTAGATGTCCCTCTCCAAGAACAATGATGCCACTGTTGGTGTCAGGGAACACCCACCTATTAGTCTAAGGCTTGATGGTAATCTTCTTAACACCGAGGAAAGTTTCAAGGCCTTGCATATCAATCTCATTTTCAAAGTGACTAATGTTACAAACAATGGTATTGTTCTTCATTTTCCTCATGTGATCTACCATTATGATGTCCTTGTTGTCAGTGGTTATCACAAAGATATTAGTAGTGCTAACTACATCCTCAAGGGTGAGAATAGGAAGGCCTTCCATAAGCACTTGCAGGGCATAGATAGGATCAATCTTTGTAACAATGACCCTATCTCGAATGAGTTTCAAGGCTGCAACACAACCATTGCCAACACCTCGAAACCCACAAACAACAACAACCTTACCAGCAATCATGACTTCTGTGGCTTTCATAAGACCGTCTGGGAGAGAGTGCCTACATCCATACAAGTTGTCAAACTACAAAAGAAGAAAGAGAATCAGAATCAACACAAACTGCATCTCAAATAGAAAAATTTTGAAGAAAAAAAAGATCTGAGAAATATGGCTCTGGATCTATAATTCACAATAATTCAAAACTTCTATACAAGTCCAATCAGCTTTCAAAACCTTAGCTATCAACCCATCATAACTAGATAATTGAATATATGTAAAGGTCATTGATTCTAAATATGAAGATGCTTCTACACCCACCATGAACTCACATTGATTCAACACCCTGGAAACTAATTTTCTTTTAATGTAGTGGAAACTAGTGAATCATAAAATGTAATGCAATGCAAGATAACTATACCAAAAGAATCATGATGTGATCTCAATGACACCGAAGAATCAAGGCAACTAACAAGAGCACTGCAACTCATAACATAATGAATCAGACCAAAATGCCCCCGATGAGACCCAAAAATGGGTAATTATATGGGCTCATTTGGCCTCCTAACTCAGCTTAATCCACCATTCTCATTAGTTTATTGCATGCTTTTTATTATATTTATGCTAATAGAGTGAATTGGGTTAGTCACTATGCCATGAAGTCTAATGCGTGCTTTATGCAGATTTTTTGGTCAATTTTGGACAAAGTCAAAGGATTTATGAGCATTTGGCAGCCAATATTCAAGGGAAACAGGGAAGAGGATTTGTAGGGGGGTGTCCCCTTCATTTATGAACCCTTACCTTGAATTCTCCATCAGAAACTCAGAGCACAAATAGCCACATTAGTGCATCCAAGGGGCAGCCGAGCAAGTAAAGAAGGACTGCTGTTTATCTGCAGTTTTGGGAAGCTGAGCTCCTTGATTTCAGGAGGGTTGTTAAAGGATTCCATTTGTATAAATAGGGGGGCTTAGAGCCTCAATAAGTTAGCCAGTCATTAGTAGAATTTTTGTACTTTTGTGCAGCACTTGTTTAGCTCATTTTTGAGTTTCTTTTTGAGAACAATACATGTAATGTGACTATTATTTTTTATAATAAAGATGTAATCTTTTCTTAGCCAGCACTAATCTCTTTTAGATGGCTGAAGCTCTTGGGTTAGGGCCCAACCCAAACTACCCATCACCTCGTTCTTTGTACTTATATGTTTTTGCTTCAGCTCATGAGTTAATTTCTCTTACATAGATTTATTTTACCTTGTTTAGAATAGGTTACTTTTGATGGTTTTCATAGTTGCTTTTGTTGCCGTTGCTGAGTAGGTTCACACAGTGATAGGCTCAAATTCAAAAAGGCAAAAAACAGGCCATGATCTCTTTTCTCCCTTCTTGGGATCATGATTTGAGGTCTTGGCACCATTGCTGCCACCAAAAACATAGTTTTGCTCTTCCATGCAATTTCTAGTGTGATGACTTCATTCAAAAGTTAATGTGTTGCTTCAGATTCAGTTGCCTAGATCATTTCCTATTCTTTTACAATAGATCTCTTTGGATGCTTTTCTGTTCAACATTTTCTGTTTGTAGGTCAAAAATTAGGTCAAGCTAGAGAACTTTCTATTTCCATGGTATAGCTAGTCCTTTCTTTGATCAGTTTTTGTAAGTAGATGTGCAGATCTCTTCTAGGATACCTCAGCTCACCATACATCCATAAACTAGACATCATTAGCTCACTTCTCATATATTTTCCAAGTCATTCACAACATTTCACCAATTTGCTTTAATTTCTGTATTTTTCTCCATAAGCTTCCCTCTTGCCATTTGAACAAATACAACCATCATGTTCCCTCTTGATCTTCCTTGACAAGCTCCAGACACCTCAAAACCTTCATCTAGCCTTTAGTTACCCTTTCCCGCCATTTTTCCACCTTCAAAACCTCCAAAAATATCTCTTTGCATCCTCCTGTAGATCCTCTTGTAGATCCTCCTATAGATCCCCTGCAGCCTCCTGTAGAATTTCCTATAAGTTATTTTTCGAAATCCGATTGCAAGGGAAGTCTTTAGAAGGGTACTAGGGGCTTCTTAGGACCTCTCCACAACTTCCTCCACCTCTGAAAAAGCCAAATCCATCCTCCATCACCACCAAACCTCTTCACAATCACAATCCGATAAATTACAAGCATAATAATTTCACATAAAAACACTAAAAAAAATACAAAAATATGTTTTCTTCTCTTTTCTTTTCGGAAGTAGCTTGAATAGTTGCAATTTAACTTTTTAGTAGTCAATGGCACTCATTTCATTAATTTTCATCTCTTTTCCTACAAAAGTGGGGTTAGTTGGGAAAATTAGGGTTTGCTAGGGTTTGTGTTACACTTCAGTCTTCTTTCTTTTTCTACAAGTAGAATAGTCTCTGTAGAGTTAGCTTTCTTTCATCATAGTTAAAAGATTCTTCTGGAAACTCATAGAAGTTGGTTTGAACTCCTAGTGATCTTGTGCCAGCTGACCAAGTGACAGCCTGCAGTAAGAGCTAGTATTTGTGCATATAGCACCGTTGCTTCCAAGTTTTTCATGAAGTACCGGGTTGATAAAAGTAAAGTAGGAAGCCCCAGGAGTTGTAGCATTATTGCTGCAATACTGGTGCTCACCACTTTTTGGTGCCATTTCCAGGGAAGCGTCAGAGTATTTTGTGATTACTGCTTCTATTTTCTACTGCAACATTCTTCTAAGTAGTTTATTTCAGAAAAAGTAGAGTAGTTGTTCCTTTCAATTTCTGCATTTCCCTACTTTCATTTCAATTCTGCAATTTCCATTTCAGCAAAATTAGATTAGTCATTTCCATTCTTTCATTTCAATTCTGAAATTTCTATTTCAGCAAAGTAGATTAGTCATTTCCTCACTTTCATTTAAATTCTACAATTTCCATTCCTACACAAGTAGATTAGTCATTGCCTTGCTTTCATTTCAATTCTGCCATTTCATTTCAGCAAGTTCATTTCAATAGTTGCAATTTGTTTGTTCAATCAATTTCAGTTTTGCAGGTACAAGCAGAAAAAAATAAAAATCACCCAAAAAGAGATTTCCTTTCATGCCTCGTAGGAACAGAGATAATTCAGGAAAATTCCTACCCAACACCCCCACCACATCACAAAGCCACCCTTCTCTCTTCTTCAGTGGAAGTGATCCAGAAGAACCTATAGGTGAACAACCAGAGATATACGAAGATCCTATAGTAGAAGAAGAGGAAGAAACCATCCCTCCGGAGACAATGGCTAAAAACAGAAACGTTAGGGGGAATGGAGAAAGAGTAGAGGGTACCTTTCCCATCTGAGAGACCAATGGGGACACTAAAATGAAGAACATAAGCCCTTCAGCCCTACCTCACTTCCATGGGTTGACTACCGAAGATCTTGATACCTTTTTGTTTGAATTCGTTGTTATCTATCGAACCTATGACTATGCAGAAGATGAGAAAAAGTTGAAATTGTTTCCTTCTACCCTCAAGGATGCAGCATTGTGCTAGTTCATGGGTTACCTGGCAACAACATCACAACATGGGCTCAGATGCAGCAAGCCTTTAATAACAAATACTAGGACTACTGTAGGTCAAAAGATACCAAGGAAGAAATCTTTTGAATGACCATGGGAAGCGATGAATCCTTGGAATATTATGAAGAGAGGTTTCAGCTCAGTTATAAAAGGGCTAGGTGCACACTTGACCTCGAATCTCTAAATTTGGTCCTGCTCAAAGGAGTCCTGGAAGACCTTCTAGACACCATCCATTTTCTGGCTGGGGGGTCATCTACCAACTAACTTATGAAGACATAAAGACTTCATTTAGAAACCATTCTAGGGCAGCCAGAAAGAGAGGTAGGGGAAGTCAACCCATAGCCAGCACATCCTCATCTAGTTCATCCCTTAAAGGAGAATTTAGAAATCTGTTGGACAATTTCGAGAGCAAGATGATGCAAACTCTTTCCATGCAAATGGATACCTTGCATATCAAAAGGAAACAAGAGGAAGCAGAAAGGGCCTTGGCCATTTTTTGCCCTAGGTGCACTAGAAGGCATCCTAGGAACGAGTGTCCATTGAACTCTATAGAAGTGTGTTCAGTATGTGAAGAAGATCATCCTACAAATAAGTGCCCTTCCTTGCCCGGACTTAAAGCTGTATACCAGGGGGCCAAAGGAGCGACTGAACCACTCTATTTCATGAACCAAAGGAGGCGACATGGACCCAAAACTTACCAACAGGGAATGCAAGGAACATCCCAGGCATATAACAACCCCAAACAAGCCACTTCCATGCCTTCTTGGGGTCCCCCTGCTCATCCTTCCTAGTCCACACCGTCTCCTTGGTCATATCCACCTCAATATCATGCTCAACCAGCTACTCATTCATTCCACTCCTATGCTCAGCCACAACCTAATAGGAATACACCTCATTAGGGGTGTAGGCCCCAGTACAACACTCCTCCCACTCTTTTTCCTCCAGTACCTGCTCAACCGCAACCATCGCCTCCTGCTCCACCAAGGCAACCCCAAATGCCTGCTCAACTGAACCCGAACCCAAATAACAGATAGGCTCAACAAGTATATAGTGGGGAACCGACATGCCCAACTTATGCTGTGGAGATTCAAGAGATTAACCTACGATCTGGGAAGGTTCTCCCAGATAACCAGCCTCCCCCTAAGGAGGATGAGGAAGATAAAGAGGAAAGTGAACCAAAAGCCATTCCACCCTTTCTTAAGAGATTATCTAGAACAACCCAGCCTACCCCAGAAGAAACTGAACTTCATCGAGAATTGAAGCAATTATGTGTAAAGATACCACTTCTCCAAGCCATAAAGGATGTGCCTATATACAACAAACTAATCAAGGAGAATTGCTTCAGGCATTCAGGAAGGCGCAAGAGAGATGCCCCAACCATCAATGTCATAAGACAACTATCCGACCTAATGTTGGGGTAGGTGATCTGTCCGAAGTATCTAGACCCTGGAAGCCCGGTAGTCGATGTCCACATCAATGGCACCATGATTTCCCATACCCTCATTGATCTGGGGGCTGCCATTAATGTGATGACTAAGGACACTATGCTCAAGCTCAACCTCCAGGGCTCCCTGAGAAAGACCACAACAGTACTACAGTTAGCAGACTGCTCCACTGTGACCCCTGAAGGGATTGTGGAAGATGTAATGGTCTCCATCAATTCTTGGGAGTACCCTACTGATTTCCTGGTTCTCCAGCCAAAGGCAAAGCTCACTAGGTATTTTCTCATCTTGGGAAGACCCTGGTTGGCTACTGCAGATGCCTACATCAGTTGTCAAGCTGGGAACATGACAATCAAGAATGGGCATATGTCCAAGTAGCTAGTCCTATATCCTCCTTCCCAACCTTTGTTAGAACATGACCTACCTCTCTCGTTGGAGGAGGAAGATGAGGATGAAGTCTATTCTACACCACTGTGTGCAGTAGAAGCTACCATGGGGGCAGAACCACAAATTGAGGATGATGTCATTGAAAACTTGATTCAAAATGCACCCCTTAGTATGTCGCCATTAGAAGAGCTAGTGAAAGAAACCCAAGACAGTCCTTTAGTTGATTTCTGTGTGGCCGACCCGACCTCTCTCCGAATTAAGAATATGGGGTTTGGCCCAGAAAGAACCTTCAAAATCAACTCATCCCTATCCACCTCTCAGGAGAAGGAACTGTGTAGCCTATTGAGAACCCACTTGTATGATTTCGCTTGGAGCTATAAGGTGATGAAGGGAGTGCACCCTTCAGTTTGTACTCATCACATTTACATTAAGGAGAATTGAAAACCAATCAGACAACCCCAAAGGAGGATGAATCCAGCCCTTAAAGACATTGTCAAGGAAGAATTGCAAAAGCTATTGGATGCAAGATTCATCTACCCCATCTCCGACAGTGAATGGGTCTCTCCTTTGGCGTTAGTTCCAAAGAAAAATGGTAAGTGGAGAATTTGTGTCAATTATTGGGAACTAAAAAAGGCCATAAAAAAGGACAATTTTCCTTTGCCTTCCATAGATCAAGTGTTAGATGGCCTGGCGGGGAAAAGGTTTTTTTCCTTCCTAGATGGGTTTAGTGGGTACAATCACATCCAAATCAGCCTGGAAGATGAAGATAAGACCACTTTCACTTGTCCTTGGGGCACCTTTGCATATTGGGTCCTTCCTTTTGAATTGTGCAATGCTCCCGCCACTTTCCAGAGAGCAGTATTGAGTATATTCTCTGAACTGGTTCATGATGCAGTGGAAATCTATATGGATGATTTTACTCCTTATGATTCTAACTTCCAAGAAGCTTTGTCTAACCTAGGAAAAGTTTTGGACAAGTGTATTGAAATGAACCTGTCCCTCAGTCCTGAAAAGTGTGAATTCTTGATGACTGAAGGGACCATACTAGGTCATGAAATCTCTCAACAAGGATTACAGGTGGACCCCAACAAAATTGCCATCATCCAAAGGGTCCCACCTCCTCAAAAGGTGAGGGATGTCCGAAGCTTCCTAGGCTTAGCAGGATATTATAAAAGATTCATTAAAGATTTCAGTAAGCTAGCCTCTCCATTGTTTGGTCTTTTGGGGAAAGATGTCGAGTTCATATGGATTGACAACTATCAAGAAGACCTAGATATTTTGAAAAATAAACTTGCGACTACCCCAATATTGAGAGCTCAAAACTGGGCCCTACCTTTCCACATTCATACAGATGCCTCGAACAAAGGGATAGGAGTAGCCTTACGACAGATTGATAAAAGTTACCTTATGCCATATACTTTATAAGTAAGAATTTGTCAAAGGCAAAATTAAACTACACGGTGACCGAGAAAGAACTCCTAGCTATTTTCCATTCCTTAAATAAATTCAGACATTATATTACGGGCTATCAGACCTTTGTACACACGGATCATGCTGCAATCAGGTATTTGATGAATAAACCAGATGTGAATGCTCGTATCATTAGATGGTTTCTCTTATTACAACAGTTTGATTTAACCATTATTGATAAACCTGGTAAGGAAAATGTTGTTGCTGAATTTTTGTCTAGTCTAAATCTACTTGCAAGTGAAGAGGGAACGATGGATGATCAAATGCTGGATGAACACTTGTTCGTTATCTTAGTACTCTCCCCATGGTTTGCTGATATAGCGAATTACTTGGTTTCAACACAGTTCCCACCACACTTGTCCTCCAAAGAGAAGAGCAAGATCATGAGGAAAAGAACCCCTTTCACTTGGATTGGGGGAAATCTCTTCAAGCTTGGCCCAGATCAGATTTTGAGAAGATGTGTCAAGGAGGAGGAAGTCTTTGACATCCTCCTAACTTGTCATGATGGGCCTTGTGGAGGACATTTTGCAGCAAAGAGGACTGCCTTCAAAATTCTACAAGTAGGATACTATTGGTCCACTCTTCATCAAGATGTGAGAAGGTATGTCAGCCAATGTGATCAGTGTCAATGGATGGGGAAACATACTCCAAAGGATGAGATGCCCTTGTAGCCTCAAGTGACTCTCGATCCATTTGAGAAGTGGGGCATGGACTTTATGGGTCCTATCAACCCTCCTTCAAACCAAAAACAATACATCATTGTGTGCACCGATTATCTAACAAAATGGGCAAAGACAAGGGCAATTAAGGTAGCAACAGAAGAGAAAGTAGCTGAGTTTTTGAGGGAGAACATCTTCTATAAGTTTGGATATCCAATGAAATTAGTAACAGATCAAGGATGTCAGTTCACCTCCAATTTGATTGAAGACCTGCTCACACATCACATAATCAAGCACAAGATTTCCACCCCCTACCATCCACAAGCCAATGGACAGGTGGAAGTCACCAACAAAGCCCTAGAAGGAATTTTGACTAAAGTAGTGAGCAACAACAGAAAAGATTGGGCAGATCGACTGGTTGAGGCCACCTGGGCCTATAACACCACATGGAATACCACCATAGGGTTCACACCCTATGAGCTGGTCTATGGAAAGAAGGCTTTGCTATCAATAGGATTTGAATACAATACACTAAGGATGGCAGCTCAGCTGGACCTAGATCTCATTCATGCACAGAAGGAAAGGTTACTCCAGTTGAATGGATTGGATGAACAAAGATTGCAAGCCCTTCTCCACATAGAGGTAGTTCAGCTTCAAAGGAAAATATGGCATGAAAAACACCTCAAAGAGAAGAAATTTCAAGAAGGATATTGGGCACTGCTATATGACTCAAGGTATAAAGATTTCAAGGGCAAACTGAGGACAAGATGGCCGGGATCGTACACAGTGGAAAAGTGCAATGACAATGGTTAAGTTCTGATCAAGACCATCGATGAAGAAGCCATCCCCATGCTTGTCAATGGGCATAGGTTGAAAATCTACAAGAAGCCCCTCTCCAAGCAAGAATTCATTGAAAATCTGAGTAAAACAGTGTTGGTAGTGGAGCAAGTCTCTGCCTCCACTCCACCCACTCCCTGAAGAACAAAAAAAAAAAAACAAAAAATGAGGAGAATAAATATCCTTGGATGAAAACCTCCCCTTGGAGGTGCCCAGGGTAGGTAGGTAGGGTGAAAACCTCATGGAGGCACCCTAACTATTTCTTAAAAAAAAAAATAGAAAAAGAAAAAATTAACTTCTTCTTGAGTGCATTGTAGGTTGCAGGAGGACCAAAGAAGGAAAAGGGGACAACACACAATTCAATTACATCTCTTCTATACCCTCTTCCATCGGTTCTGTCTTCTTCCATCCCTTGGTATTTCTTTTTCTGAAATCTATGCATCCTACAGGAGGAACTGTGTGTTCTACAGGAAGCTCCTGTAGAAATCACATAGAGCTCGAAATCAAGTCAAGAAAAGGATCAAAAGGCTAGAAACTTGTCCAGAAGACTTGTGGACCCCCTTACCACCATTCATCCTCATAACCATCCATTCCATACCTGCACCACTACATTTCCACTCGCTTCTTTCTTCCTTGCACATAAAACACACAAATCCTGTTTCTTTTGGTTTTTTAGAGAAATGAAAAATAAACAAGCAGCATCCTTAACTCTTACCTATTGCATACCAACTACTTTCCCATGATTGTCAGAATCTTCCTCAGATTCCTCTCAAATCCCTACTCAAGCCCCAGCCAAAAGTTTTATAGGGAGAAGCAGCTACAGGAATTCCTGTAGGATTCCTGTTGCAGCTGATCCCCTTAAAAATCAAGCTACAAAGGCAGGGTCAGTGTAGCCACAGATGTATAGAACACGCAAGGAACAGGATCTTGATTGAAGATCACCTATACAAGGTAGCTAAGACACCAATCCAGAAGCCACAGGCGCCAGTAGCAGAAATCCGTGGATAGAATACCAAAGTCTAAGCATGCAACAACACGGCAACACGCAATTCTCGACTAACAGGTAAGTGACTAAACCTGTTCATCTGTTGCATGGGTATAGTTTAAAAACTTTATGGACAAATGAGATGGTCGATATTGAACTAGATCAGTGGCCAGCTAACCGGCCACCCTCGTCCAGATCAAACAGTGCTCTGCAAGTGCACTCTGTTATCACTCAGGTTCTTCCCAAAAGTTGTAAGAAAGGGAATAATGTCGAGGTAACCACAGACCAATCTTTTAGATATAGAATCTAGCCAATCTGTATCCAGAGAGGGCTCTCTCTTTATGATTTAGCTTCTTTTTTTTAAAGGTATTAGGCTAGTTATGAAGTTCAAGGGTTTTGTTTGAGTTTGGGTGGTGAGATTCCATAGAACAGAGAGGTAAAACTGAGTGGTTCAGTCCATTGGGCATGATGGAGTCAAAGAAGAAGGCTTTCTGGATTTAGTTTCTTAATAGAGGATGGCTTCACAGAGCAAGGTAGTCAAACAGGGAACAAATAAAGACTGGAACTAGATGGAATGGGCTCAAATGGGTGAAGGGCAGTTAAGAATCCTTCAACATATTGAAAGAGGGAAAATGGATGATTATTGATAAGGAGTAGTTAAGAATTCCTTAGAAAATATTCAACATGAAAGAATCAGGAAATAGGAGCAATTAAGAGTTCACTGCTTATTCAAATTCTGAAGAAAACACAGAGAACAACAAAGACTGAAAACAGAGTGCAATCAAGCATATTCTGACATTAACCTTTTTCTTTGTCATTCAGATTATGAAACACAGATGATATAGTAAACCAGAAAAGTGTAAACACAAGATATAGGGGACTTATTGATCTGGAGGTTGATTCAAGAATTCTGTGACAAGTCCTCTGCTTCAATTCTTCATCCAGTAGGCCAAACAACAGTTGGTTCCAAATAGATCCTCATTCCAAAAATTCAGGATTACAACAGAGTCTAAGAAATCCACACACCACACACTACCCCAATACACTAATGGATGGGGTATTTATACAACAAAATATGTACAACCTATATCTTATAACAGCTGTGAGATAATATCTATTTTTAACCTAAAATAGTTTACAAGTGAAGATAGAAACAACTTAGGAAAAGATATTTGATGTTGCGCTGGAGGCAGGCCTTTAGGGTTCGGCTCGCAGCTGTCTTTTGTAGTAACTCTGCGCCAACTACTTGTCTTAATTGATGCATTAATTCTGATCTGCTACTTTTAATTTTGCTCCGACACTCTTTAATGCTAATCTAATACACTTTAATGCTTGAACTGATACTCTTTGACTTGTTTTGATGCTCTTTAATGCTGAACTGACCCCTGCTCACCACTGTCTGGCATTTTGCCCAAAATTTCCTTTTTCGATGGGTAACGGTGTGACTATGGAAAAAATCCTATTTGTTGGGGCACTGGAGGTTGTTTTCTGCTCTTTAATCCATAACATTGAGATCTTTCTATGGAGATTGCTGAGAAGTTTCTGGCAATTGATGCGCTGATAGCCATGTATTGAGAAAATTTACAAGTACCTGTGTTGAAAGCAGAGGAAAACCGCATGCTGTAGTTTCATTGGCCGCGAGCTCATTGGTGGAGCCTTTTCTGGTCTGTAGGTGGTCAAGAATGAACTATGAACTCGGTAGATATCATGCTCGGAGCGTTGTTTGTAGAGAAACATATCAAAAAATGACCCTTTTCCCTTTTATTTGACAAAATGGAGTTTTGGTGGGAATGTTTGATTTGGAGGACGGATGACATCAGCAGAAGTATGGGGCGGGTTACGTGGCAGGTGACGTGGTGGTGACATCAGCAGATGACATCAGTGGAGGGCGGTGGTAAGCGGTTTTTCTTGCACTGCTTTTGGGGCTAGGCGGTTTCAGGCGGAGGGCGAGTGATCAAGTTGGATGAGTGATGCGTGTCTTTGGTACGGCAGAAAAACTACCAGTTCCCCATGCATTAACATTTGATGGTTATGGCGGTCGTGAAATGATTGTCGACCATCGGATGCATGGGTGAAGATCTGACGGCAGACGGGACAATGGGCCCGGTTTATAATAAACTGTTTTGTTTAATATATCGGACGCGTTTCTAATGGTTCGGGATGGTTATTAATTAACCAAAATGGTTAATTAACCCATGATTGTGCGCGGGAAGGTTATTAATCAGTTCCAAATAAACCATTAATCCCTGACAAACATGTATACGGTTATATTTCAACCAGGGCGGGGATATATAAAAAATTGAGGTTTTTTACAATATATTTACATATTATGGGGAAGGGTATTATTTGACATGGGATTTATATAATAAAAGGTTAGAGTTAATATGAAAAAACGTAAATGAGAGTGCTAAGTTATGAACTTAGGCTTAGGGTAAAAAAAGGGTTTATGTGATATTTGTGTGATTCCCTAAGTAAAATGGAGTTTTCACTTAGGCAATGTTTATGAAATGGAATGAGTGATTTTAGTGATATTAAGAAGATATTAATACCTTGAGGGGGTGGGGAGGGGGGAATTAGTAAGTGATTAGGGAAAAGTATGAAGGGGAGTTAGTTATGAAATCTGCCTTGCTTGAGTTGCTTCCAACTACAATGTCTGCCTTTGCACCAGTGATAGAGATAAAGATTAACTCTCTTGGAGACATAGTCCATCAATGGTATCATTCAGCAACACCAATCTACCTACCCTGCCTACTTTGCCTAACATTTTTTCCTTCTTTCTTTGGTGCACTTAGACTAGCAAACCCTCATCAATTTTTCTTTTCTTTGCATAGTGAGCCTACCTATGTCTACACTGATTACATCCAAGGGCTCATATTAAACTGTTGAGCTCCTTTGCTTCTCTACCTATCTACTTATCTGCCAAGATTAAGCTGTTTGGTCAGATTTTTATTCTCTATCTCTAAAACATGAAATTCAAACATGAACTGGCCAAGATTAAGTTGTTTGGCTATTCATTAATTGTGGCATAAAGTTCAACAAGCTGCACATAATGCTTTATTTACAGAAAATGAAAAAGTAGTGGCATTTGGACTTGCACACTTTCCTGGTCTTTCTTTATTTGGGGTTCATTTCTTCTCATTTTTTCTTTTGACCATTTTATTCTTTTTACCCTTTGATTTTTCTTTTAGGGCATACCCTCTTTATATTTTTTACATTTTTTTTATTTTTTTGATGTTTTGATAATATGGAAAACCTTTGCAACAAGGAAAGGGATGAACATATTACAGAGCTCAACCATTCAATCATGAAATATGACACCTATTGGTATAGGAGTACAATAGTGGCTCCACTTGGGGATGGCTTTCCCTGGTGGAAAGTCAAGAACAGCAGGTCAGATGGCCTTATGAGTGACTTTTACTATTTCTGAAATCTCCCTTTGTTGGTTGCTTTATTGTATATATGAAAGCACATTTTGTGAAGCTTAGGTCCATCACTTCGGGCTTCAACTCCAACAAGTTTCTATCCACTCAACACTTAAACATTTATCCTTCCTCCTTGAATCCTACTTGAGCACCTTGTCACTTGGGGTAGCAACTTTTAGCCTTGGTCCTTTTATCAAAAATCTTCTCAACTTTCTCTTGCACAACTTGAGATCTGTCCTGAAACAAAAAAGGTGTTGCAATCTTCAAACCAAATTAGTAAATCATCAAGATTTTAGGGCCTTTTAATTGGATTCAAATATTTAAGGATTTATTTCCTAATCTGCTAACACTAAAATAAATCAAACTGAAATCCTACCTACTTACTCTAATTAGCTTTCTGACTGTTGGCTAGGTAAAATGAAACAACCAATGCAACCAATCAAGCATTTTATACATTAGTGCCCTGTGTTGCTTGTGCTTGTTCGTATTTAAAATTGATATCTTGCAATCAAATATAGCTTTGTTAACCTTTGAGAAGATAAGGAAATTCCTGATCTCTTTTGTTGAATCTACAAAATGTACAAAAGGATCTTGTACAATATATACACTATTATTGAGCTGATTCAAGCAACTATACATCTATTCTGGATAGTCTACCTGCAATGGAATTGAAATATCACTTTTATCTTTACCACCCTGCATGTTTTCGACTGCTCTTTGTGATGACATTTTTACTGATTGTAATGTCTATCTTGTAAAACCATTATCATCTTTATTTTGACCCTCATGGTCTATTAATGGGGGAAAATTATGGTTATTTCATCATCCAACCTGTTAGCTATTGGATCATAAAGAATTTGGAAGGATTGTTGCAACTTATTACATATAGGTTCAGATGGGACTTCATAAATTTCTACAAGCTGCTCCTCCTTTTCTTCAACATTTTTACATGATTCAAAACAAAGGGGCAGGGAATCAACTTGGATTATTTGATCATATGTTCCTGCTTCTAGGTCTTCTTCTGCAACTTGACATTCAACAGCATTTTGGTGCTACAAATCTAGATATGATAAGTCTTGAACAAAGATTTGATTGCCCTCTAGATGGTTAATATCAAGACTTGTTGACATTTGATTTTTAATTGCATGATAGTTATCTCTAATAAACTGAAATGAATCAAAACAAAATGGTAAAGTTCCTTCACTGATTTAAAAATTTTCTGTGCTTTCCTCCTCAATAAGCTGATCACTACTTTCAAGCTGTTGAACCCGAATTTCCTTATTCCCCAAATTAGCTTCTGATTCCTTTGCAAGGTTAATTTGGATTTGAGAAACATAATCATCATCATATTGATCATATTTGGGCGAATCATCAAAAGAAACCATGTTATCAAATGCAAACATTAGATCAGGAGATTGCTCCTCCACATACTGCTCTATGAATCTATCTTCTGATCTATGGTAGATCGAGTTGGTAGGAATTTGTTCATGAATATCAACCTTTTCCTTTTGTGAAGCAAATGTGTCATGGTGATTTTGAACAAAACATTCAACTTTCATTGTGATATTTTGCATCATTTCCTCTGCTTTCTTTATCAAAATGTCGATTTTTTCCTCTTTCTCTATTTTTAACTTTTCTTTTCTAATTTTCAAATTTACCTCTACATCCACTGCCATGTTTTTCATCTGTTCCATAGTTGAGGGGTTTCTTTCTCTCAGATGAAATTCTATCTCTGAATCAAATGCTCTTGGGTAATGCAGTAGAGTTGAATAAGGGGGAGGTTTTATATTCAATGGTATCGAATGATAGATTTGATTAAATCTGTCTGAAAATTGTTGTACTGTTTCATCTGGATGCCTTTTTAACTGATTATATTCTTCTATGATCATGAGAAGATTGAATTTGATTATCCATCTATCAAGGAAGAGTTTGAGAAACTGCTCAAGATTTGAGATGCTTGCCTCGGGTAGGGTTTTGAACCAACTCTTGACTTGCCTTTGCAAAGAAAGAGAAAAAAGCCTAATACTAACATCCTCTTCATCTACTTCAAATAAATTAAGATAATCTTCAAAAAATTGGATATGTTTTTGGGCAGTGATACCATTGTCTCCATCAAACCTAGGGAGATACTTAGGATAATCATTAGGGAAAGCATGGAGTGTAGGAGGAAAAATGAGTGGTTTATACCTATCAGAAACTTTATGAGGTATCGGAATATGTTCAGGGATTGGATGATTAGTATTAATTTTTGGATTCTCCTTAATTGAAAAAAGATCTTCATCAGAATTAGAAGACTGCTGTTCAAATGTGTAAGGAGACTTTGCATCTACATTTTTCAAAGGAAAATAATAAAAATTTAATCTAAAATCATCTCTAGAATACAATATACATTGAAAAATCTTATCAATGAGAAATAACATAATGTCTTGGATAACAATCCAAGTCAAAAGCCTAATCTTTTCATACAATTCTTTCAGGTTCATTTCTCCAGTGGAGTCTTGATTGTGAAATTGATGTGGAGTCGCCAGGTGGATGATCTTTAACCTTTGTGTGTCTGATCCCTGTCCACGATCATAGATTAGATATAAACCTGTAAACAGTTCTGAGGAAAAGGTTTAGTTCTCTAGGAGACCAAATTTTGAGTTTTTTATGACTATTCAAAACAACTTCTACGATTTCTTTAAGAGGTTTTTAGATGTGAGATTTAAACTTTCCTAAAGATTTTATTTAACAAGAGGAAATGATCAGGTATTTGGAATGAGATGTTCAATCCATAAGCTAGACTAGAGATAGACTGAAGCAGCATTCATTTACTTCTGCAATTGCAAAGCAAAAGCATTTCAAAGGCTACCTAGCTAACTTCAGGCTCTGTCTGTAGCTTATGCAGTAAACAATAGTAACAAATAATTGTTCGGTCCCCAGCCGAGTCGCCAATGATGTTATCACTCAGGTTCTTTCCAAAAGTTGTAAGAAAGGGAATAATGTCGAGGTAACCACAGACCAATCTTTTAGATACAGAATCTAGCCAATCTGTATCCAGAGAGGGCTCTCTCTTTATGATTTAGCTTTGCCTTTTAAAGTTATTAGGCTAGTTATGAAGTTCAATGGTTTTGTTTGAGTTTGGGTGGTGAGATTCCATAGAGAAGAGAGGTAAAACTGAGTGGTTTAGTCCATTGGGCATGATGGAGTCAAAGAAGAAGGCTTTCTGGATTTGGTTTCTTAACAGAGGTTGGCTTCACAGAGCAAGGTAGTCAAATAGGGAACAAATAAAGACTAGAACTAGATGGAATGGGCTCAAATGGGTGAAGGGCAGTTAAGAATCCTTCAACATATTGAAAGAGGGAAAATGGATGATTATTGATAAGGAGCAGTTAAGAATTCCTTAGAAAATATTCAACATGAAAGAATCAGGAAACAAGAGCAATTAAGAGTTCATTGCTTATTCTGATTCTGAAGAAAACACAGAGAACAACAAAGACTAAAAACAGAGTGCAACCAAGCATATTTTGAAATTAACCTTTTTCTTTGTCATTCAGATTATGAAACACAGATGATATAGTAAACCAGAAAACTGTAAACATAAGATATAGGGGGCTTATTGATCTAGAGGTTGATTCAAGAATTCTGTGAAAAGTCCTCTGCTTCAATTCTTCATCCAGTAGGCCAGACAACAGTTGGTTCCAAACAACTCTTTATTCCAAAAATGTAGTATTATAGCAGAGTCTAAGAAATCCACACACCGCACACTACCCCAATACACTAATGGAGGGGGTATTTATACAACAAAATATGTACAACCTATATCTTATAATAGCTATGAGATAATATCTATTTTTAACCTAAAATAGTTTACAAGTGAAGATAGAAATAGCTTAGGAAAAGATATCTGATGTTGCACTGGAGGCAGGCCTTTAGGGTTTGGCTCACAGCTATCTTTTGTAGTAACTCTGCACTGACTGCTTGTCTTAATTGATGCATTAATTCTGATCTACTGCTTTTAATTTTTCTCTGAAACTCTTTAATGCTCGTCTGATACACTTTAATGCTTAAGCTGATACTCTTTGGCTTGTTTTGATGCTCTTTAATGCTGAACTGACCCCTGCTCACCGCTGTCTGGCATTTCGCCCAAAATTTCCTTTTTCCAAGGGTAACGGTGTGACTATGGAAAAATACCTATTTGTTGGGGCACTAGAGGTTGTTCTGTGCTCTTTAATCCATAACATTGAGATCTTTCTGTGGATATTACTGAGAAGTTTCCAGCAATTGATGCACTGATAGCCATGTATTGCGAAAATTTATAGTTACCTATGTCAAAAGCAGAGGAAAACCGCATGTTGTAGTTTGAATGGCCACGAGCTCATCGGTGGAGCCTTTTCTAGTTTGGAGGTGGTCGAGAATGAATTGCGAACTCAGTAGATATCATTCCTAGAGCGCTATTCATAGAGAAACATATAAAAAGTGACCCTTTTCCCTTTTATTTGACAAAATCAAGTTTTGGCGGGAATGTTTGATTTGGAGGACGAATGACGTTAGCAGAAGTATGGGGTGGGTGATGTGGTGGGTGATGTGGCAGTGACATCAGCAAAGGACAACTGACATCAGCGAAGGGCAGTGCTAAGCAGTTTTGCCTGCACTGCTTTTGGGGCTAGGCGGTTTCGGGCAGAGGGCGAGCAATCAAGTTGGATGAGTGATGTGTGTCTTTGGTACGGTGGCAAAACTATTGGTTCCCCATGCGTTAACATTTAACAGTTATGGTGGTCGTGAAATGATCATCGATCGTCGGATGCATGGGCAGATATCTGACGTTGGACGGTCAGGGAATATGGCGAGACTATAAATAGTGGGCCCGGTTTATAATAAACTGTTTTGTTTAATATATCGGGCGCATTTCTATTGGTTCGAGATGGTTATTAATTAACCCAGATGGTTAATTAACCCATGATTGTGTGCGGGAAAGTTATTAATCAGTTCCAAATAAACCATTATTACCTGAAAAACATGTATATGGTTATATTTCAACCAGGGTGGGGATATATAAAAACTCGAGGTTTTTTACAATATATTTACATATTACGGGGAAGGGTCTTGTTTTACATGGGATTTATATAATAAAAGGTTAGAGTTAATATGAAAAAACATAAATGAAAGCGCTAAGTTATGAACTTAGGCTTAGGGTAAGAAAAAGGGTTTATGTGATATTTGTGCGATTTCCTAAGTAAACTGGAGTTTTCACGTAGGCAATGTTTATGAAATGGAATGAGTGATTTTAGTGATATTAAGCAGATCTTAATATCTTGAGGGGGGGGAATTAGTAAGTGATTAGGGAAAAGTATGAAGGGGAGTTAGTTATGAAATCTGTCTCGCTTGAGCTGCTTCCAAGTACAATGTCCGCCTTTGCACTAGTGATAGAGATAAAGATTAACTCTTTTGGAGACATAGTCCATCAATGGTATCATTCTGCAACACCAATCTACCTACCCTACCTACTTTGCCTAGCATTTTTTCCTTCTTTCTTGGGTGCACTTAGACTAGCAAACCCTCATCAATTTTTCTTTTCTTTGAATAGTGAGCCTACCTAAGTATGCACTTATTACATCCAAGGGCTCTGATTAAACTGTTGAGCTCCTTTGCTTCTCTACCTATCTACTTATCTGGCAAGATTAAGCTGTTTGGTCAGATTTTTATTCTCTATCTCTAAAACATGAAATTCAAACATGAACTGGCCAAGATTAAGCTGTTTGGCTATTCATCAATTGTGTCATAAAGTTCAACAAGCTGCACACAATGCTTTATTTACAGAAAATGAGAAAGTAGTGGCATTTGGACTTGCACACTTTCCTAGTCTTTCTTTATTTGGGGTTCATTTCTTCTAATTTTTTCTTTTGACCATTTTATTCTTTTTACCCTTTGATTTTTATTTTAGGGCATACCCTCTTTATATTTTTTACATTTTTTTATTTTTTTTATGTTTTAATGCTATGGAAAACCTTTGCAATAAGGAAAGGGATGAACATATTATAGAGCTCAACCAGTCAATCATGAAATATGACACCTATTTGTATAGGAGTACAACACACTCAGCACATATGTTCAATCAACTCAAAAAATCTCATAACAGGTAGTGGCGGAATCCAATGGGAATGATGTAAATGATTGCGGCAGGTGGCATAAAATCTCCATGATGACACTGCAGTGGGGACCAACGGCCCGAATGAGGGTAACATACCCTTCTTGCCACCTCATCTCATTCCTGCAGAACTCTCCCGTAAGCTTAAGTATGTTGTAGCCGACCGCCTTCACCACCTTTGTTCTTATTTGTGTTGATGTGCTCTCGACTGTAGCTACCTACCTACCACCTCTAAAGCCTTGAAACAGGCGAATTCTGTCATTTTCAGGACCTACCCACTTATCAGGCTCTACAAGAGCATTATCAGACTCTACAAGAGCGGAAACACAGTCCTACAGGAGCCTTTCTACCGGAGGGCCAGTGAGCAGCTTCGCGGAGAAAAATTCAGGATTTTATGGCAAATTCGAGGTCGAAGAGGTAGGCTTTGTGTAGACCCTATCTGCATTTCTGTCTCTACAAAGGGTGGTGTGATTTGAAGCAAGGTAATGAGTTGAAAAATGAAGGAAAATTGAGAACAAAGTCTGCCTGTGTTTTAAAAAAATAAAGCAATATATACGGTTTCTCCATTTGCTCTTTGCACTGAAACACTGTCTCTTTCTCCTCCGTGGTATGCTCCTATGTAAAGAGATGATACAACTCTAGAAAATTAAGCATGTAAAAAATGAACTTGCATTGGGTAGTCTGCTTATTTTGAAAAAGGAAAAGAACATAGTACTATATGTTCTCTGTTTCTAAGATCTTACTTCCCTCAAATAGAAAAAAAAAGTAATGCAAGCCTAGAGAACTAAGTTTGGAAGGAAGGAAAATTTGCATTTTTTTGTTAAAAAAAAGAAAGGGGAAGAAAGAAAAGACACTCTCTGTTTCTTGACAGAAAACCTCAGTTGTTCCTCTGTTTTCGGGTTTGAAACTTGCTGCCTTCCTCCTCACCTGAGATATTCCAGCAGTCTCCGAACATCATGATAGGGGGTTTTATGAGGAAGGAGCCTCTGAATTCAACTAAGTTGCATGAACATCTAGAAGTGGTAGCCCTATTTACTAGAGCAAATTGGATGTCTTTCTTTGAAAAGTTTCATGGATATGATGATGAAGTCACAGAGGAGATTGCATTGTCTTTAAAACCTCACTCAAAAACCCATGCCACTGTTAGTTTCAGGGGTCTAACCATAGAACTCACACCAGAATTCATCAATAGGGTCATCGGTCTCACACATGGGCTACCATGGAGCAAGGAAGAAAAACCACTGGGTCAGGTTGCTAAGAAGACCTTTTTCTAGCCGAATGAGCACCCTGTGGAAGACAAGAATGGCATCAGGAGAACCAGCATACCTTACCCTTGTAATGAGGCCAACTATTAGATTATGAAATACATCTCCCGTGAAGGAAGATACAACATAGTTTATGGGTATCATTTCAGACTTTTTCATGAATTGAGGTATGGCATGGATCTCCTTGCACGTCAAAAACTTAGTGTTCCCTATTTTCTCCTCCAATCCTTAATAGAATCTAGCATCAAATTGAAAGCATGAGTTCTAGACCAATTGGCTCACCATGGGCTAATTAAATTGCTGGTGGAAGATGTCCTCCACAATTTCGCAATTCCCATAGCTTGGTAGATTTTCAGAAACATGACTAAAGAGGATGATATAAAAGCTCTCACCTATGACCTCAATCCACCTGAAAGTGAGGAAGGAGAAAAAAGAGGAGAAACTGGGAAGGAAATCCATGAAGAAGAGAAGGGAACTCAAATGGAAGAAGAGAAAACCCAACTAGAGAAAGAAGAAAACCAGACAGAAGAGGAGAAACATGACATCACTAGAGATGAGGCTAAAGCGAGAAAGAGGAAAGCATCAAAAGTAGAAAAGGGTAAAACCACAGCAGAGAAAAAGAAGAAACCTAGGATAGTTTAGAAAAAGGTTACCACAGAAAAAGCAGAAGCTAGGAAATCAGACACAGAAGAAGCAAAACCAACAGGGACAAAAAAGACAGCAGATGAAGGAAAAGAGGCACAACAGGAAGAAGTGTCTCCTAAGACACTAGTAAGGGAGGCAGCAGTTGTTCATGTTGCACTTAGTACTCCAGCCAAGCCCAAACCAAAAAGAAAAAGACAACCATCCATGTATTTGAAGGCTCGAAAAAGCACTAGAATAAATATGGGGAAGCCTCAGTCATCTTCAAAGGAGCCCATCATCATTGAAGATTCCCCTACTACCAAAAAGGAGGAATCTCCATCCAAAACCCCCATCACCTATGAGAGAGGAAGTCCTAAGATCTCCACCTGGAAGGAGAGGATAAAACTACAGGACTGCAAACTGTCCTATAGGAGGCACAAACCACCCTACAGGAGACCTAGACAAAGCTACAGGAAATTGAAAATCTTGAGAAAAAGACAGAAGAGCAGACCAAGGAGAAAGATAAGGCAAAATAGATACCAGAACCTGACACACAGCCTAATTTGGGCTCTTATTATAACCCTCTTGAAGGAGGAAAAATTATCCCTTAGAAATTTGCAGTCCTTCTCTTGTTTGAGCTAGAAAAAGAAAGGGTCAGAAGCCATAGGTGAATGCAGATCACAAAATCAAAAGCGGTGGAAGACATTGGGCACATGGAAAACAAGTTGAGAGAGATGGGAAAAGAATTAAGCACTGTAAGGCATATAGAAGGCGTTAGGAGATCACAATTGGAAGAGGAAAATGAAAGGTTAAAGAAACAACTACAAGAGAGGGAATCCCAGGTAGGAAATGAGTTGTTAGTCTTAGAAAGACAGCAGCAGGAAAAGGAACCCAAGGTAGAAAGTGAGATATTAATATGACAGCAACAGGAAAGGGAACCCCAAGCAGAAAATAAGGTATTGATCTTAAGAAGGCAGCTACAAGAAAGGGAAGCCCAATTAGCTTGCATGGCCAGCTGGGCTATGGAGGCACTACAATGCAGGTAGCTAGCCAAATCATATGCAGTATACCTCAAGGATTAGTGGCTCCAATTCCAAATCAAGACTCTAGCCCAGAGAGGCACCATACCTTTTTAGGATTATGGCCAATTCATGGATCTATGTGACCACAGTTCAGTTGAGGACAAACCAAACCTGGCAGAGTTTTATTAACACAACATGGCCCTTATTGACATGAACCTATGGGACCCCAATGTTGTGTTAGGAGACTTGCAGCTGATGGCCATGGCATCTTGGATGAGCCATGAAGAGAAAAGGGCAATAAAATTCTAGAAAATGATGGCAAAAGAGATGAATGAACCTCTGATGATTAGAGCAGAGCCAACAGACCCCATGGCACTCATCATTGCCCACCAACACCTTGTAGCTAATCCTCAAAGTGTCCCCAAATATATCGATGAGCAGGCCCAGGCTATTGCACATTTCGAGGACATGGAGAGATTGTTTGGAGATGACTGCATCAATGCCTGCATGAGAAGGTGAAACAAATTGCCACACAGCCTACAGATCAAGGAGTATTACTCCCCAAATAGGATGAGAGAAGCCTTGAGGAGAGTGCCACTATATAAGCACTCTATGCAAAGTTTGAAGGCCAATTGGATTGGCCTCAAATTCAATCCTCCACTGCTGCTAGGACTGTTGGAAGGAGTAAAAGAGGAGGAAGAACAGAAACAGTGGGAAGAGGTGGATAGAAAGGCAAGATTCCATGATAAAGAGGAATATATCAGATCAGAAGCATGGGATGTCAGGGAATCTATAAGAGCCATCAAGGATGAAGAGATAAACTAGTTGCTCAGAGGATGAGCAACCCATTCAGTAGGGGGGTGATGATGAGCCCCAGAAATGGGTAATCATATGGGCTCATTTGGCCTCCTAACTCATCTTAATCCACCATTCTCATTAGTTTATTGCATTTTTTTTTATGATATTTATGCTAATAGAGTGAATTGGGTTAGTCATTATACCATGAAGTCTAATGTGTGCTTTATGCAGATTTTTTGGTCAATTTTGGACAAAGTCAAAGGATTTATGAGCATTTGGCAGCCAATATTCAAGGGAAATAGGGAAGAGGATTTGTAGGGGGGTGTCCCCTTCATTTATGAACCCTTACCTCAAATTCTCCATCGGAAACGCGGAGCACAAATAGCCACATTAGTGCATCCAAGGGGTAGCCGAGCAAGTAAAGAAGGATTGATGTTTATCTACAGTTTTGGGACGCTCAGCTCCTTGATTTTAGGAGGGCTATTAAAGGATTCCATTTGTATAAATAGGGGGGATGAGAGCCTCAGTAGGTTAGCTAGTCATTAGTATAATTTCCGCACTTTTGTGCAGCACTTGTTCAGCTCATTTTGAAGTTTCTTTTTTAGGACAATTTATGTAATGTGACTATTATTTTTGATAATAAAGATGCAATATTTTTTGAGCCAGCACTAATCTCTTTTAAAGGGCTGAAGCTCTTAGGTTAGGGCCCAACCCAAGCTACCCAACACCTCTTTCTTTGTACTTATATGTTTTTGCTTCAGCTCATGAGTTAATTTCTGTTACATAGATTTATTTTACCTTGTTTAGAATAGGTTGCTTTCGATGGTTTGCATAGTTGATTTTGTTGCAGTTGCTGAGTAGGTTCACACAGTGATAGGTTAAGATTCATAAAAGCAAACAATATGCCTTGATCTCTTTTCTCCCTTCTTGGGATCATGATTTGAGGTCTTGGCACCATTATTGCCACCAAAAACACAGTTTTTCTCTTCCATGCAATTTCTAGTGTGATGACTTGATTCAAAAGTTAATGTGTTACTTCAGATTTAGTTGCCTAGATCATTTCATGTTCATTTACAATAGATCTCTTTGCATGCTTTTCTATTCAAAGATTACTATTCAGCATTTTCTATTTGCAGGTCAGAAATTAGGTCAAGCTAGAGAACTTTCTGTTTCCATGGTATAGCTAGTCCTTTCTTTGATTAGTTCTTGTAAGAAGATGTGCAGATCTCTTGTAGGACACCTCAACTCACCATACATCCTTAAAGTAGCAAGAATCAACTCACTTCTCACAAATTTCCCAAGTCATTCGCAACATTTCACCAATGTACCCTAATTTTTGCACTTTTCCCCATAAGCTTCCCTCTTGCCATTTGAACAAATCCAACCATCATGTTCCCTCTTGGTCTTCCTTGACAGGCTCCAGACACCTCAACACTTTCATCTAGCCTTCAGTTACCCTTTCCCACCATTTTTCCACCTTCAAAATCTCCAAAAATAGCTCTCAGCATCCTCCTGTAGATCCCCTTCAGCCTCTTGTAGAATTTCCTGTAAGTGATTTTTCGAAATCTGATTGCAAGGGAAGTATTTAGAAGGGTATTAGGTGCTTCTTAGGACCTCTCCACACCTTCCTCCACCTCTGCAAACACCAAATCCATCCTCCATCGCCACCAAACCTCTGCACAATCATAATCCGATAAATTACAAGCATAACAATTTCACATAAAAACACTCAAAAAATACAAAAGGATGTTTTCTTCTCATTTCTTTTTAGAAGTAGCTTGAATATATGCAATTTACCTTTTCAGTAGTCAATGGCACTCATTTCATTATTTTTCATCTCTTTTCCTGCAAAAGTAGGGTTAGTTGGGAAAATTAGGGTTTGCTAGGGTTTGCGTTACACTTCAGTCTTCTTTATTTTTTTGCAAGTAGAATAGTCTCTGTAGAGTTAGCTTTCTTTCATCACAATTAAAAGATTCTTCTAGAAACTCATAGAAGTTGGCTTGAGCTCCTAGTGATCTTGCGCCAGTTGACCAAGTGACAGCCTGTAGTAAGAGCTAGTACTTGTGCATACAACACCGACGCTTCCAAGTTTGTTACGAACTACCGGGTTGATAAAAGTAAAGTAGGAATCCCCAGGAGTTGCAGCATTATTGCTACAATACTGGTGCTCACAGGCCCCCTAGGCCATATCAGATCCAACATCTGGAAGTTTGTATCATATGATTAATATTAATATTAAGATTAAGATACTTCCTATTGCTCTAAACATATATAAGATAATACTGTTGAAACTAATAAATAGTGGTTTGAAATTTACCATATTATACTATAAATTGGTATAATAATTTGATGATGAGATCCTAATTTCTTTAAAACAACCACAAAACTCATTGCTAGAACCAAAAATAAAATAGCTAATCAAGATTCCACATACCAAACACCCTGAGAAGATATAAACATAAACAAACCCACCAGAAAAGTGTGAGCTCAAAAGAAATTAGAAAAAATTTCAAATCCCAACCACAACACCTAGACAAGATCCTACTTCAAAGCACCCTGACCAGATCTCAAAAATCACGCATCTACCTGAAAACATCTATTAAAAAACAATAAGCGACAAAGAAATGAGGCAAGAATCGAAATCCAAATCACAACATATAATAAAGATCCCATTTCAAAAACTCTAGATGAGATCTCAACATCGCCACCATGCCCACCTGAAAACATCTATAAAACAACAATAGAATGCTTATGAAATGGCACAGAGAGCATGGCTATGACATTAATTTGTGAGATTGGACACTGCTATGACATGCATGACCCACTCCACCATATGTTGCATGAGTTTTATTGTAACGGGGCTAGGTATAGGGGATGGGGATTTCTGGAAAATAGCAATGGATCAGATGGAAAAATATAATCAAGGGATTGGTATGCCTGAGCAATCTGGTATGTATAAGCAATGGTTGCAAGGCATTATAAATAGTTACTTGGTTTGTAAAGGAGCAAGACATGACAAAACTTGGGTGGCCAGTTGCACAACCCAAGTTCATCAGACGTCCCTCTACAAGAACAATGATGCCACTATTGGTGTCAGGGAACACCCACCTATCAGTCTGAGGCTTGATGGTAATCTTCTTAACACCAGGGAAAGTTTCAAGGCCTTGCATATCAATCTCGTTGTCAAAGTGACCGATGTTACAAACAATGGCATTGTTCTTCATTTTCCTCATGTGATCTACCATGATGATGTCCTTGTTGCTAGTGGTTGTCACAAAGATATCAGTAGTGCTAACTACATCCTCAAGGGTGAGAACATGAAGGCCTTCCATAAGCACTTGTAGGGCACAGATAGGATCAATCTCTGTAACAATGACCCTAGCTCCAACGACTTTCAAGGCTGTAGCAAAACCCTTGCCAACATCTCCAAACCCACAAACAACAGCAACCTTACCAGCAATAATGACATCTGTGGCTCTCATAAGACCATCCGAGAGAGAGTGCATACATCCATACAAGTTGTCAAACTACAAATGAAGAAAGAGAATTAGAATCAACACAAACCACATCTCAAATAGAAAATTTATGAAGAAACAAAAGATCTTAGAAATCCGGCCCTCTATCTATAATTCACAACAATTCAAAACTTAGATACAAGTCCAATCATCTTTCAAAACCTTAGATAATGTTAACCCATCATAAAAAGATAATTGAATATATGTAAAGGTCCTTGATTTTAAATATGAAGATTCTTCTACAACCACCATGAACTCACATTGATTTAGCACCCTGAAAATTGAATCCTTTTTTAATGTAGTGGAAACTAGTGAATCCTGAAATGTAATGCAATGCAAGCTAACTATACCAAAATCATAATGATGTTATCTCAATGACACCAAAGAATCAAGGCAACTAACAAGAGCAGTGCAACTCATAACATCATGAATGAGACCAAAATTCCCCCAAGGCCATATCAGATCCAACATCAGGAAGTTGGTATCACATGATTAAGATTAGCATTAATATTAAGATACTTCCTAATGCTTTAAACATATATAAGATAATACTGTCGAAACTTATAAATAGCGGTCTGAAATTTACCATATTATACTATAAATCTGTATAACAGTTTGATGATGAGATCCTAACTGCTTTAAAAGAACCACAAAACTCATTGCTAGAACCAAAAGCACAACAAATAATCAAGATTCCACATATCAAACACCCTGACAAGATCTAAACTACAACAAAACCACCAAAAAAGTGTGAGTTCAAAAGAATTGAGAACAAATTTCAAATCCAAACCAAAATGCATAGACAAGATCCTACTTCAAAGCACCCTAACCAGATCTCAAAAATCACGCATCTACCTGAAAAAATCTATTAAAAAACATTAAGCGATGAAGAAATGAGGCAAGAATCCAAATCCAAATCACAACATAAAAGCAAGATCCCATTTCAAAAACTCTAGACGAGATCTCAACATACCCACCACGCTCACCTGAAAACATCTATTAAAAAATATTAGAATGTTTATGAAAAAGCATAGAGAGAATGGATATAACATTAATTAGTGAAATTAGACACTGCTATGACATGCATGACCCACTCCACCATATGTTGCATGAGTTTTAATGTAATAGGGCTAGGTACAGGGAAAGGGGATTTCTAGCAGATAGCAATGGATCATACGCAACAATATAATCAAGGGATTGGTATGCATCAGCAATCTAGTATGTACAAGCAATGGTTTCATGGCATTAGAAATATTTACCTGGTTTGTAAAGAAGCAAGACATGAAAAAACTTGGGTGGCCAGTTGCACAACCCAAGTTCATCAGACATCTCTCTGCAAGAACAATGATGCCATTGTTGGTGTCAGGGAACACCCATATATTAAAAAAAGGTTTTGACCCGAGTTAATTTTCCTTTTAAAACCCTAACTAGCTGAGAAGGAGCGAAACTTAAGGAAATTACATTACAGACCCAAATTAATAACCAAGTCTAACAGATGTGTCAATGGAGACCAAAAACTGGAATAGCCTCTAAGGCTCAAGTGGCCATTACGACCATTTACACTTTTAATGAAACAAGACAAGAAAACCATGACTCTTTATGTCACCATTAGTCTATGAAATACCTGGAAAACGTAGAGTAATATAATCTTGAGCATGATTGTTGGAAATTTGTCAGGCATAAGAGAAACGAGAGGTGGAACACCTGCACAGACCAAAAAGCATTTAAAAAAGGAGGCTTTTTGAACTGTAGGTAACATATCATAACCATTCCATCAATTTAGTAGATAATACTAAGCCATAACAGAGTCTTGGCTAACCTAGTGAGGGTTAATAGTGAATACATGATTTCTACCTCTTTCTACTGAAGCCATCACCCATGACAACCAGAACCAAACCACTTTGTTTGGTTGCATATCAGTATCAGCACCCCAAGTAAAAAAAATGAAGGTTGGAAACTTGGCACAAAAATAGTATTAGTTTCGTTAGTAAACCTTACATCGCCATTATGGAAACTGATTGTAAAATTTTGTAGGGAAGGGTGTAGAAGTTATCTTGCCAAACATTTGGAACCTTCGAGGGAGAATCTGTCGGAAACCCTACAAAAAATAGTGCGAATGAACCTCGGCCAGCATGGATCGGGCAGGTAGTTAGCATGACCAAGCTCAAGAAAACCTCCACCGTCGGATGGGCATCTGCATCCTGCACCATTGATGAGATCCAACTCTCGAGATAAAGACAGGTGCATGGATTAGAAAATGTCTCCATAAGTTTCCAGTGCGTGAATTTACTATGGGGTAATGTCTCTAAGAATATGATAACAATTAATTTTACTTCATTGAATCAAAAACCATTAACTAATGCTCAAATACAATCGCTATACTTAACAAATCCAATAAGGAGGACTCAGATATTATTCATTTATGAAACCTAAATTTTAACCACTATTGGATCATATGCTAATGAATATGCCATATTACATTTATCGCATGAAAACTACCTAGTATGAATTATTTGATAATAAATAACATAAAAGACTTTGCATACATTACATTAAATGACCACCATACTTATAATATTATTAACCATTATGGACCCCATTACATAACTAGGGGGGATCCCACCATTTCATCCCCTTTAAAACACATTGCTCTCAAATTTTATATCTATGATGTATCTCCATAAGCCAACTTCCTGTGTATGGGCATTGCCCCCAACCCTAAGAGTGATGTAGTCCAAGAAGTGTGTCCATAAAGGGATCATCCATAAACCAAGGTCCCATGTACAATTACGACACTCCACACTAAGAATAAAGTCGTCCAAACAATGCATCCAAAAATCCAACTATCAAGTATAAATGTTTACTTCAATGTTGACAATGAAGTCATCCAAGAAAGGATTACATAATCTTATATCCTAGGTACAGTATGCATGTTGGGTCTTGACTAATCACACATGAAATTGATGAATACACATGAGGATTTTGTTAAATATTATCACCATGGTCATATGGATCCAATCATCTTTCCACCAAGATACTACGTCATCCATCACCAAAATATCATCCACCTAGATACAAAGGTTAGTTATTGATATGTACTCTATGCTATGTACAACTATTATTACACCAGAATGTCACGACTAATCATCAACGGACTTATTTTACCAAGGTCCCTTAAAATTGTGGTAAAATCTTAGCGGGAAGAATTAAAGTGGAACTTCAAAGTTTAATTTGTTCTATTGTGACTAGGTTAGGTATGACTAGGTTAGGTAGGAGGCGCCATCTGAGATCTTGACAGCAATATCAATAGATTTTACCGAACAACTATCACTTTCACCAGGTTTCTTGATTGAAGCCCTAAATTTCGTTGAGGCCTGCTCACATTGCTTAGAAGAAAATAATATGCCATCCTCAAAATCCTCCACCTCCTCAAGTTAAAAAACAATACTAGGGGAAGGAAAAACAACTTTGAATCCTAACACACCAATAGGATTTTTTCTGCTTGTTTTATCAAGAAATATAATTCTTTTAATGAATCAAGATGACTATGTAATCAACAAATGTTAACACTCAAAATAGTTTTGTGAAAAATTTCCATCACCCAAGGAGAACATATAGACAAAGGAGATACTAAAGATGAGACTCCCATAATAGCTACAACTTAACCTCCACCCATCAATATCCCATTCTAGTAGTTTGAGTTAATTTGATTGTCCCTCTTTAATGCATCCATCACTACAACACATGAACTCTTGAAGCCTAATATTGTCATATATTGAAAAGGCTTGGTTGATCCAATCCCTCTACTCTAGTACTTCTCACATGGATACATTGTCAATATATTGTGTGTAAACTTAAGATAATTTGTGATCCCATTTTTAGTATAATGATTTAAATATTCCCATCCATTCTCTACTTTATTTTGTATAAACATGAGGAGATATGAAAAGTTGACTTACTAGTGATGTGACTTCTAAATAGTCCACAACATCATAAGATGATCCATAGAAACATTACTAAAAGTCAACCCATATTAAATAGTTATCAATTTAATAATTCATTATATAGTTTAATATATGACATTTTCTAAATAAACCATGGTTGATAATAATTTTGTTAACAATAATAAAAATCTTATATAATAGAATATGTTTGTGTGTTTTTTTGTTAGCAAAAACAAAGTTGATCATATTTCTATTCAATTTGAAAAAATACACATAGTAGATACTTATAGCATTCACAAGGAATTGAGGTCATTATATTCTCGTTACAAATTTCTATCTCAATATTTAAAATTCGAGTAAAAAAATTAAGAAGCCCATAACCCTTTATAAAATTGACTGTAAACATTTACTATTTTAAATATTTATAATTAAATTATACCATGATAAAAGTTTAACTACTTCCAATAAGGAAATGATGTACTCTATCGTCACCTAGAATAGAATACTCTCGCAAATTTCTATGTAGATATGACATTCTATTCACTCAAGATTGATTATTGCAAAAAATATTTGGAGTTCTACTCTTCAGCTAGCCATAAGCCTTATTGCTCTAGATATTTCAAAAACAAGTCACGCATGAGCCATCAATCCATTACTATGTTGTCTCTTCTTAGCCTTGTCCTCAATTACACAGGAAAAAGTGATTCCATCTTCTCCTTCTTCTCCCTCCTTATATAGAATACATCAATGGTAAAGAACCCAACCCCTATGGCCCACCTATCATTATATAATTATTCCTTTGTCTTAACATTTTCCATTCACATAAACCTACATTATATATTATTCTTCCTTTGTCTTCAATTTTGTAATCATCAATATAATAATTAATTAGTAAAATTTTTACTTGTTACAAATTTCAAATTTATGATTGGAATGTCAAGAAAAGGTATCATGTAGATATTGAACATTGCATGTCCTAAATCAATATAGAATTTGCATATCTTTAAAAATTGTACCACTAAAAGTTGCACCAATGCTCGTTTTGCACATACCAAACAAGATTTTAGAAGGAGACCAAAATGTGAGATGAAAACCGCCAACATCGAACTTTAATTTGAAAATACCAAAAACCCAACTTTCTGATTCAATAAGAAAATGATAGATAGGAAACATAGGTAAAAATGTTGAGAAGCATAAACACTTGGTTCTTCCTCATATAACTTTTCTTGATGAATGAAAATAATGTATTCCTTTGTAGAAAAGTATGAGATCTGAAATGTTCCATGATAATTGCATATTCTTGGGAATTGGTTATCAAGGAAAAGTCCAACGTTCACTCTAAACTAACTATGATCATCAATAACCACTTGGTGAATGCTAGTCAACCAGTAAACCAACCACACTAGAATTAAACCGAATAGGTAAAAATGAAAATTAAGTATGTTAATACAAGAGTTCAATAAGAACTTGAATTTGGTGACTTGTGCCTACTAGGTAGATATTTCCATTAAAGGAAATCATAACATGAGCAACAATTCAACAAAGCATAAGTAATTTGAATGATGACGTTACCAAAGATGTAAGTGAAGGATTGGGAAATTTATGGTGATCATGGGAATGATAGATCTCGAAGACAACGTGATGATGTTGTTGGAGAGGGACATATCATTGTGGAGGGATGGATTTAGTTTCTAAAAGGGTCTCAACTCAATCTACCCAATTGGATGCGTTGGTTATCTCAGCTACAATGAGATTGGTTAAATTCATCTTATCAGGTTCATGAGGGTAGGAGAGGGAGGCGGAATAGGAATGGGAAGCTTAATAGTCTTCCACAAGGAAAATATATGCTTGCATTTAAAGGTAAAGGTAATGTTAGGGGGGTAATTTGATGCAAAGCAAGGGTGAATTATGCCTCCCTAGATGCACATCATGAGACTGTGTTTAAGATTCACCATTATGAAGATGCGAGAAGACTAGAGTATAAGCACAAGAGAGAAACTAAACATATTGTGGGTTGAGAAGAGGGCCAAGAATTCCCTTTCTAGTTCTTGCTCTTTTAGATTGGAGACACAAGATTTAAGAGTGTTTATAAGGTAGCAGTAAAGATGAGATGGATTGTCAAGCATATGCTCAAAGGGGTGTTGTTGGACTCTCACGGTGGAAAAAATGATCTAATGGATAAAATGAATGCCTGCTTCCAAAGAAAATTTCAATGTTGAGGAGAAACTTGGGAGGGGTAGTTGATGGTTCCCTAAGCTAGGTCAGGTGCTTGCAATGGATTAAATATCAACTTCTACTGCAAAGTCTCATGAGGAATATGATTATGCAATAAATGCACATGAAAAATTGGAAGTCAAAGTCTATGACTCATTACAAAGAAGCGGTTCAAACAATCACCACTAAGTTTTGAATGGGATCTAAAATTTGACTTTCTCAAAATTGAATGAAGTTGGAACCACTCTAAAAAAACATGAAACAATAATGTTAATATTAAAAATTTAAGTAAAATTTTACATTATCCTTATTTTTCCTTTTCAAAAAGGAAAGATAAGGAGAATGTCAACTTTTACTTTAACTTTAAAAATTAAATATTACCATTAATTACTAGGGTTAGGTTTTGTAGGGCTGTAGGGTTAAGATATTTTTTTCCTTTTAAGTATTTTTTATTAAAAATTTAATATTTGGTGGTCATTAGATATGTTGCACTACATTCTTTAGAATTGGTTAGTTTAGTAGAGAACTAATCACTTTGGTGCTTTAAGGTCAGTTCAATGCAAGAGAAACCTTAGCCAATATTAACCACCAAACTAGACTAGTACAACTCTAAAACCATTAGGACCAACAAATTCCACTAGTTCTAGGTTAGTTCCAATATGAGTGTTTCCTTCTCATCTTCCTCTCAAGTTGTTTTGTTGGATCCTTTCAGGAATGGTGATTTGGAGAGTGCCATAAACTGTTGGACTATTGTGAGCACCTAAGAACATAAGTAGTTAAGCCTTGACAAACATAAATTTTCAAGGAACTAGTACAGACATCCCAAAACATATTTAGTGAGGATGTGCATGCAAGGAACTATTACAGACCTCCCAAGACACTCAGTGAGGATGTGCATGATGAAAAATCATCAGAAAAAATTATCCATGCTCAAAAACCCTTCCCAAAACATTGAAGTGTGGTGCAAAACAAATTGTTGGTAGCCTATTAATGCTACCAACAATAATTCCCTCTCTAATTTCACAAGAAGCTCCTACTCAAGCTACCTCCTCCACTATGGTTATAGTAAGTTCTTGCAACTGTGTGAGCTACAAGAAATTAAAACTTCCTTAGAATCTCCACCAATCTTAGGGAGCTTGACTTCTCTGCATGCCCCAACTATTTTGGGTTGATTGATCAGTTAACTGGATGATCATTGAGTTTGACTGAAGTCCCACTACTTAAATGACCTTCCACTAGTTCCTCCAAAAGTTAGAACTAGTTTAACTAAAAACAACCTAAGATAATTGACTTTTATTGCTACAAATTAGCAATCGCTTATGCAGAACTGAACTCTAACTCCTCCAACTCAAATTTACTAAGTAAACTAGGTGGCACAAGCCATGTCACACAAGTTAACGTCATCCAAGTTGTCTGTTGATGTGGAAATTCGAACATTTTCAATTTAATCAAAGAAAAATCAAATTGAAAATTTCTAACTGCATCGTTGAACACATAATTCACTGGAATGTATTACTTTCACTATGAACTTGGCATAGTTCACATGTTAAGTTCATAAGGTTTTGGGCTGATGTGGTTCTATGTGTTGTGTATATAAATAATAGGTGTCCATCTCTTGCTATTACAAACAAGACTCCATATGAAATGTGGTATGGCCACATTCCTTCGGTGATGCATCTCAGGGTTTTTGGTTTCTCACATTATGCCTTCATACCTAAGGAACAAATAAAAAAACTCTGTGCAAGGAGTCACAAATGTATCTTCATTGGGTACTCATACCTCCAAAGCATACCATATCTATGGTGAAGTGAATAAGAAGTTTATAATATCTAGAGATGTGATCTTTCTTGAGTCTTCCAAGATTGACAATGTTGTTGAATGGAAGCTTAATCGTTTGGATAGATTCGAACATGAAAAGTATTTTCAAGAGTTTGATAGTGAGATTACACATCTCCTTCTCTTAGCTCTATACTTTCTATGAATATCCTTGAAAAAATCAGGTTGAAGGAAATTCCTTCCCCTGCTTTGTCAGGAAAGAGCTAAGAGACTACTCGCAGCAGGTAGCCAAACCTGATAAGCAATGAGGGTACAAGCAAGATACAAAGCAAGGATTAATGCAAAGGAGTGTACTGAATATATACATATCATCAAACATCTTTCATCCCACTTAGGATGCCTTGCATCATGCCTAGTTAGTCATAAGATCATGTTGGTCACAACCTCTGTAGCTTAAATAAACAAGTGGTAATAATTTTCATCTTCTAAGCTATGTAATAAACAAGTGAAAGGGAGAAAGACATATAGAGGAAACACATGGAATGACTTTCATTTCTTGCAACCATGCATGTCATTAAAGACAGAATGATACGACAATAATAAGCAAACTTTTAAGCTACATTACGAGGTGTATTTCAAAAGATGTGCTTTGTTTTCCATACCTAGCCTGCAAAGAGTTATGCATCAGATGGAGTCTTCATGTGGTCCTGATATTCTATCATACCTTGGGTTCCTTGGTCTGCTTATTTTTCTCCTTACCTCCTTGAGAGTCATCTATCATGTCATCTTTCTTCATGGCCCCTGAGAGACATAATTGTGTAGTTTCAGCGGGAAGTTGCGGGATGAGTCCATGGGAGGACACACTTACACAGTTTTAGGATGCAAATCACTGCTATGGGATGAGGCCCTGGGAGGGCACATCTACGCAATTTCAGGATGCAAGGCAGACTGGGTAGTCAAGGGAAAAAACTGCACAGTTTCTGGAGATAGTGGGTTTCGGCTGAGGGAAGGACATTAGAGGAAACCACTGCGCAGTTTTGAATGCTAAGGGAGGTTGGGATTTCTGTGCATTGCACAGTTCCAATAGGAAAGGGAAAAGCTTGAGGGTTACATATGTGAAGTGCGCAGTTCAGGAAAGTTGGATGAGGCTAGGTTGCTAAGGAAACTCTGAAATTTGGGGTTACATATGTGAAGTGCGCAGTTCAGGAAAGTTGGATGAGGCTAGGTTGCTAAGGAAACTCTGAAATTTGGCTAAGTGTGGGATCAATGGAACTGATGTGAACAATGATAAAACTTGACTATGATCACACACTTGAAAACTTAGCGATACAACATAGACAATCTAGAACATATAACACATACTTTGATTGATGCAACAACCTTTGTGGCAGCGTACGACAAGTGCGGCTCCGATGATACACTTTGGGAGGATAAAGGCGACAGTTGTGTAAAAGTGTGTGAAATGAGTCTGAAACATGTCTATGTGGTGAAGACATCTCATTCTCATAAAGATTTCCCCTTGAGCCAAAACAAACCTCCCTTTACATGACAAGCAATAACCCCCATGCCCAAAGATGACACATTCTATGTAAATATAAAAGCATGAATGAATCTTAAGATCAAAAAGGGGAGCTTGAGATCATCAACTTACCAATAAGTGACTAAGGAACAATCAATCACAATATCCATAGTATGATCCGAAGTTTATGTGTAGGCCAAAATTTTGGAGGGTGTTGCACCCGCTACAACAAAGCCTTCACCTTCTTGCTAGCTTCTTTTTCAACCAGTGTCTTGAATTCTATGAACTTGGAGAATGTCTCATCTTTCTTCCACATGAAGAAGATCCAACACTTCCGTGAGAAGTCATCAATAAAAATGACAAAATATTTGTGTCTCACAGTGTAGGTTGTCGAGAAAGGTCCATAAACATCATAGTGGATCCTTTCTAGGACTGCATGTGCTTTGTTGTCCCAATCATGGAATGTGGATTTTATGTACTTCCGCAACGTACATCCTTTGCATACATCCTACTGCTTAAGTGCTCCTTTAGGGAGGCCAATGGTTATTTGTTGTATAATATTCGAGGTACCATGATGCAAATGACCAAGTATTTTGTGCCAAAGTTCATTGACATCGCGACCTGCACTTTCTCCACCTTAGCGCTTAACGCAACACAATATTCCACATCTAGCTTATATAAGTTCTTCACATGAACCCTGATTTGGTTCACCTGTCTCGTGGCTATGTGTCTCAGGAATGATTTTCTTTTGTTGAATATCACTTCACAACCATGGTAAACTAACCACTTGGTGAATGCTAGTAGATGGACCGCTAATCCTTTACCTTTACCTTTTTTAGTAGCGCCTCGTATTGAAAATTGGAAGACAAAATATTTATTTTCTCTTAAAAAATTGTCTTAAAATCTCATCCATGTAGCAGTGCCGAATGCAACGATAGACAAGTTGTCTCTAATCGTATCAGCATATGAAAGGGACAGAAGAGGAATTGATGTCCGAGAAATCTTGTCAGTAAAAGTTATTATCGCGTTCTTCTTAGTCGACTACCCCTAGAAAATGAAGAGACAAACATATCATTGTCTTGATATAAGATAACGTGAATGATAAGTAAAATAACAACCTCGGTATAGGCGCAAGACAGTAGTTGCCTGCAAGCTAACGGACTTAGGGCACACTGTCAAAGTCAATTTTGCAGTTGTTAGATAATATTGTCTTAAATTGATATGTTTGTGTCTTAATTGTTAATTGTATTAAATATGTTTCATCTAAAGTGGCCATTGTCTTAAATATAAATTTTTGTTTTAAAATATTTTTGTCTCACACTGTTCTTGTCTTAAATATAAAGTTGTCTTAAAATAATTTTGTCTCAAATTGTTTTTGTCTTAAATATAATGTTTTGTCTTTAAATGTTTGTCTCAAACTACTTTTGTCTTAAATATAAAGTTTTGCCTCAAAATATTTTCGTCTTAAATTATTTTTGTCTTAAATATAAAGTTTTGTCTTAAAATATTTCTATTTCAAACTGTTTTTTTCTTAAAATATTTTTGTCTTAAACTATATTTGTCTTAAATATAAAGTTTTTTCTTAAAATGTTGTTGTCTCAAATTGTTTTTGTCTTAATGTTTATATTTAAGACAATTCAAATGATATTAAATTTTAATGTAAAATAACTAAAATAAAAAGTGATTAAAAAAAAAAAAGAAATCGTTTGTTTAAAAAAAAATGTCTTAAAAATACCCTTGGTGTAATAATACCCATTAAAAATTAATAAATAATATTTAAAAATAATATTAAATTTAAATTATTATTGATAATTTAATTTAAATATATATATATATATATATATAAATCTCGTAGCTTTTTCTTACTCCATATTTCGACTTCAAAGTTAATCTTTCTGCTAAGAGGATGACGTAAACCACTCATTCACACGATTTAATTCTTCTGTGACGATTAGATTCCGAAAAAAGCTTCCAAGAAGAAGGTTGAAATAATATAAAAATAAATTTTGACAGAAACACGAGGAATATAGGGAGACTCCATACGCTCTTAGGCTGGTTGAAATAGATACCGTTCCGTGTGAATGGAGGAGCATTATATCGTGTTTTTAGATATTATTTAATTAATAAATACGCGTGTGGGTATGAGGAGATTACCACGTGAAGAAACGATTGCAATCGGTGAAAATGTATAATAATGTATGCTCACGAATTAATGTGATTAAAGAGTAGAAAGTGAGAGGAGTGGTGCATTTAAAAAATATGGAAAGTAAATGGAGGATTAATTTTATATTTAGGGGAATATATATCTTCTATCAACGTAGAATTATATATTTTAAACTTTTCTTAAAAAAAATTAATTACTTAAACTTAAATTATTTAATTGTTTTATTATTACTATTATTATTATTTAATTTAAATTAATTTTTTATATTTGATATATTATTATTATTATTATTTAATTTTAAGGTCAAGACTAAGTCAGAGACTAAATTTATGTATGAGATTTTTTGTTTGTGAGATGAAATTTATTTTTTTTAGTGATTTGATTACTAATTTACAAAGCATACATATTCTGCTTCTCCGAGTTTGAAACTAAAATAAAACACATGCTTTTAATCATTAAACCTACTCAAACAATATAATTAAATATATTAATTAATTTTTTTTAATTATTATCATTAAAATAAATTATATTTTTAAATATTTAAATTATATAATATTACCATTTCAAAATTTTATCATATATGAACCCTACACATATTAATTTAATTATTTGTTGGGTATATATATATATATATATATTCTTCTAAAAAGCTTATTTAAGATTTAAAGTATCTCCCGTAATTGCACATTCATCTTAGACGTCCCCCAACAAATAATTAAATTCTATATATCACCTAGTCGCTGCCGCTGCCGCTGCCGATGAAGCTTAAATGCTATTATTTAATACCTAAACTAACAAAGCAATTGGTCGGACAAAGGATGTAGGAGTTTTATTTAAGTTATGGCCATTTTATTGCAGGTAAGAATATACAAAAATAAATAATGAAAATAAATATAATTAAATATATAACTAATTAATTTTTTTATTATTTTAAAAAATAACAAGGTGCTTATTATTCATATATTAAATAAAAATTTTCTAAATTTATATATTTATAATATTATAAATTAGTGATATTTATTTGTAAGTTAGTGAAGAGTTAGAAGATAGGTTCTAGATAAAATTAATATATTCTATATAGTATTTTATTTAATTAATACAATTTTAGGAAGATTAAGATTGGGATAAAATTAAAGTAATTTTAAATAAGAACATATAATTGTTATTAAAAAATAATTATAATTTATAGTATATTTATATGAGTTGTTTTTAATGGGACTATAGTTTTTAAATAATTTTTTAATTATATAAATTGTGTTTTTTTTTTCAAATTTTTTTATTAATTTTGTTAATTTTACATTTTAATATTTTTCTATATATTTATATCAATAAATATATTTATTTTAGAAAAAAGTTTCTAGAATTCTAATATGAGTATATGTAATTATTAGTTGGATGGTAAAGATTTAACCTTCTCAAAATAGTTTAGAATATTAAGAAGAGTCTTTTAAGTGAAATTACATAGGAGAAAATTTTGCCATGATCTACATCTTTATGTGGTCTTGATGATGAACCATACTCGCTGGTTAGCTTCGACAAAATTTTCTCCTATGTGATTTGTACCGAAAAGACTCTTCTTAATGTAATATGGATCACAAAAGTCTGAATTCAAAAGTTTAGAATATTTTTAATAATAGTCATAAATTTAAGGGTTGAGATTTATCTCAAAAGTAGTTATATGTTTTATATATTTTTAATTAAATTGATTAATTTAAAAAAACTCGTACTTGAGTTATCATTTTTTTGGGCATATGGTATTAGTAGGTCATGTATTAACCCATGGTATTGTAATGAAATCTATTTATAAGTTAAAAATTTCGATGATAAAATAGAAGTGAATCTACATGATTAAGAACCTTGCTACATGTTTTGCTAAAATGTATATATGTTTAAGTCATATATTTATTCTTTTTATAGTTAATAATAATAATTTAAAATAAAGTTATAATTTAGTTAATTGTTTAAATGTATAATGAGATACTTGTTTTCATACTTATGTCCATGATATTTTCTGAAGGGTTGAGATTTACCTCAAAAGTAGTTATATCTTTTATATCTTTTAACTAAATCGATTAATTAAAAAAAAAGCATATGTACATGAGTTATTGTATTTTGGGCATGTGGTATGTTTGTATATATGTTTAATATATATATTATTTCTTTTTTATAGTTAATAATAATAATTTAAAATAAAATTATAATTTAGTTAATTTTAGTGATTTCTTTTTTTGTTGTTAAAAATGTGAGATTTATAATGAGATAATTGTTTTCATACTTATCAAATTTTACCAACAATTTAATTTATATGACTGCGAGTTAGTGAGAAATATATTATAATAAATGATGGTAAATATATTATAATAAAAAAACACTACACAAATATCTAAAAAACATACTTAAATATTGCAACTATATTTATAAATTATGCAGAAATCGTGCATGAATATTGCAATAATATCTATAAATTATAACACAAAACATATGAGAATGTTATCCACTTAACATTACATTATGTAACTCTAAATTATAATACATTCAAATTATTTAGAAAATATTATTTTAATAAAAAAATAAATATTTACCTAAAACAATCTATACTATGAAATATATAAAATCTATACTATAAAATATGTAATCTTATATTTTGATTTATTATAGAATCAAACTCATAAATCATCGTGAGAATGCCTTAGGCGAGGCTCATAAGCGACTTTAAAAATTCAAATTTACATTACACATCTAGTCCGAATTAATAGTAAAATAGTTGGATACTCCCTCTTAAGTCTCCTGTCCGTCATACAAGTGATTAGGCGTCTACATTGTTTGAAATTAGGCGTATACATTGTTGGAGATGGTGGGTTTCGGCTGAGGGAAGGACATTAGAGGAAACCAATGGGTAGTTTTGAAAGCTAAGGGACGTTGGGATTTCTGTGCATTGCACAGTTCTAACAAGAAAGCGAAAAGCTTGAGGGTTACATATGTGAAGTGCGCAGTTCAAGAAAGTTGGATGAGGATAGGTTGCTAAGGAAACTCTGAAATTTGGCTAAGTGTGGGATCAGTGGAATTGATGTGAACAACGATAAAACTCGACTATGATCACACACTTGAAAACTTAGCGATACAACATAGACAATCCAGAACATATAACACATACTTCAATTGATGCAATAACCTTTGTGGTAGCTTATGACAAGTGCGGCTCCGATGATACACGTTGGGAGGATAAAGGTGACAGTTGTGTAAGAGTGTGTGAAATGAGTCTGAAACAGGTCTATGTGGTGAGGACAACCCATTCTCATAAAGATTTCCCCTTGAACCAAAACAAACCTCCGCTTGCATGACAAGCGATAACCCCCATGCCCAAAGATGACACATTCTATGTAAATATAAAAGCATGAATGAATCTTAAGATCGAAAAGGAGAGCTTGAGATAATCAATTTACCAATAAGTCACTAAGGAACAATCAATCACAATATCCATAGTATGATCCGAAATTTATGTGTAGGCCAAAATTTTAGAGGGTGTTGCACCCGCTACAGCAAAGCCTTCACCTTCTTTCTAGCTTCTTTTTCAACCAGTGTCTTGAATTCTATGAACTTGGAGAATGTCTCATCTTTCTTCCACATGAAGAAGATCCAACACTTCCATGAGAAGTCATCAATAAAAATGACAAAATATTTGTGTCTCACAGTGTAGGTTGTCGAGAAAGGTCCATAAACATCATAGTGGATCCTTTCTAGGATTACATGTACTTTGTTGTCCCGATCATGGAAAGTGGATTTTATGTACTTCTGCAACATAATGTATCCTTTGCATACATCCTACTGCTTAAGTGCTCCATTAGGGAGGCCAATGGTTATTTGTTGTATAATATTCGAGTTACCATAATGCAAATGACCAAGTATTTTGTGCCAAAGTTCATTGACATCGTGACCTACAATTTCTCCACCTTAGTGCTTAATGCAACACAATATTCCACATCTAGCTTATACAAGTTCTTCACACGAGCCCTGATTTGGTTCACCTGTCTCGTGGCTATGTGTCTCGAGAATGGTTTTCCTTTGTTGAATATCACTTCACAACCATGGTAAACCAAGCACTTGGTGAATGCTAGTAGATTGACCCCTATTCCTTTACCTTTACCTTAATTACTAGCGCCTTGTATTGAAAATTGAAAGACAAAATATTTATTTTCTCTTAAAAAATTGTCTTAAAATCCCCATCCATGTAGCAGTGCTGAATGCAACGATAGACAAGTTGTCTCTAATCGTATCAGCAGATATGAAAGGGACAGAAGAGGAATTGATGTCCGAGAAATCTTGTCAGTAAAAGTTATTGTCGCGTTCTTCTTAGTCGAATACCCTGAGAAAACGAAGAGCCGAACATATCGTTGTCTTGATATAAGATAACATGAATGATAAACAAAATAACAACCTCGGTATAGGCGGAAGACAGTAGTTCCTGCAAGCTGGCGGACTTAGGGCGCACTGTCAGAGTCAATTTTGCAGTTGATAGATAATATTGTCTTAAATTGATATGTTTGTGTCTTAATTATTAATTGTATTAAATAGGTTTCATCTAAAGTGGCCACTGTCTTAAATATAAAGTTTTGTCTTAAAATATTTTTGTCTCAAACTGTTTTTGTCTTAAATATAAAGTTGTCTTAAAATAATTTTGTCTCAAACTATTTTTGTCTTAAATATAAAGTTTTGTCTTTAAATGCTTGTCTCAAACTACTTTTGTCTTAAATATAAAGTTTTTCCTCAAAATATTTTCGTTTTAAATTATTTTTGGCTTAAATATAAAGTTTTGTCTTAAAATATTTTGTCTCAAACTGCGTTTGTCTTAAAATATTTTTGTCTTAAACTATTTTTATCTTAAATATAAAGTTTTGTCTTAAAATATTGTTGTCTCAAACTGTTTTTGTCTTAATGTTTATATTTAAGACAATTCAATTGTTATTAAATTTTAATGTACAATAACTAAAATAAAAAGTGATTTTTTAAGACAAAAAAATTTGTTTGTCTTAAAAAAAATGTCTTAAAAATACCCTTCGTGTAGTAGTGCCCCAATAGAAAATAAAAAATAATATTTAACAATAATATTAAATTTATATTATTATTGGTAATTTAATTTAAAATATATATAGATAGATATTTATTATTGTTTTAAACCAACCTCTATGATAGTTTAGATTAATAAAAAAAAATATTTTAAAAAACATACCTAATCACCATTAATCCAAAATCGTGGATACAAAATATACATGTTCGTAGTAATGAATATTTAAATCTCATAGCTTTTTCTTACTCCATATTTCGACCTCATAGTTAATCTTTCTGCTAAGAGGATGACGTAAACCACTCATTCACACGATTTAAATTCTTGTGCGACGATTAGATCCCAAAAAAAGCTTCCAAGAAGAAGGTTGAAATAACATAAAAATAAATTTTGACAGAAACACGAGGAATATAGGGAGACTCCATACGCTATTACGCTGGTTGAAATAGATACCGTTCCGTGTGAATGGAGAAGCATTATATCGTGTTTTCAGATATTATTTAATTAATAAATACGCGTGTATGGGTATGAGGAGATTACCACGTGAAGAAACGATTGCAATCAGTGAAAATGTATGATATAAGCTCACGAATTAATGTGATTAAAGAGCAGAAAGTGAGAGGAGCGGTGCATTTAAAAAACATGGAAAGTAAATGGAGGGCATAAACATTAATTTTATATTTAGGGGAATATATATCTTATATCAACTTAGAATTATATATTTTAAACTTCTCTTAAAAAAAAGCAATTAATTACTTTAAACTTAAATTTATTAATTATTTAATTGATTTATTATTATTTAATTTTAAGGTATTATTTAATTTAAATTTTTTATATAATTGATATATTATTATTAATATTTAATTCTAAAGTCAAGACTAAATTTGTGTATGAGATTTTTTTGTTTGTGAGATAAAAGACTTACTTTTTTCTAGTGATTTGACTACTAATTTACAAAGCATACATACTCCACCTCTCCTAATTTGAAACTAAAATAAAACACATGTTCTTAACCATTAGACCTACTCAAACAATATAATTAAACATATTAATTAAAAATTTTAAATTATTACCATTAAAATAAATTATACTATCTAAAATAACTTTTTAAATATTTAAATTATATAATATTACCATTTCAAAATTTTAACCCCTACACATATATAATTATTTGTTAGAATATCTATATATATCTCTCTCTCTCTCTCTCTCTCTCTCTATATATATATATATATATATATATATATTCTTCTAAAAATGTTTATTTAAGATTTAAAGTATCTCCAGTAATTGCCCATTTATCTTAGACGTACCCGAATAAATAATTAAATTCTCTAGATCACCAACATATGTGAGGACTTGCATGGCATGATAGAAGGAAGTCAAGGAAGACAAGATTATATTGAATCTTGGTTAAAGACAGTGATTAGATCCTAATATTTCATTCTTTAGTATCTTCTGACATCATCTCAATCAAGACAGTTTGTCTCTCATACACTGGTATGTATCAAAGAATATATTTCAAACCTGCATATGAGCATATCTATCATTTTGTTACACACATGGATCCATTAGAAACATTCATATACTTAAAAAAATAAAAATAAATAAAAAAAATTAAGTAGATAAATTAGGAAAAATAAAATCAAGCTTGATCGCATTTTTTTAAAGCTTGATTGCATTTTTTCTTAATTGTATTTTTTTAGAATTTTAAATTTTTATTTTTTTTCTTTTTCATAATTCGAAACATATATATATATATATATATATATCAATGAAGTGTTTCTTTTTAATTTTAGAACATATAAAAAAAAATTGTTAGATTTATTTATTTAAACAATCTTATTTTAATAATAAAAAATAAAAAATATACAAAACAAAACATAAAAAATAAACAATAAAAACAAAACATAAAAAAATAAACAATAAAAACAAAATGGGATGTTATTTGAAGCACTTTGAGATGAGACATAAAGCACACTGAGCAAGATTAAAGGTTGACAAGGATATCTCTATGAAGAGAGACTGGTTCTGAAGATTGAAAGCATGACCCAAAAGCCTCTCATATACACCTTATGCTTTGTTGGAGCTTTTTCTCTGTGCACCCAAGACTACCTAGAGTGAAATTGGACAAAATTGGCTAATAAAATAATGTCAATTGTAGCAACCCATATATTGTTCTTGAGATACAGTATCAATTGCAACAACACAAGCTTGTTCTCATGTGACTTGGGCCTGCAATTACCCGGAAAGGAGAGGAACAAATTCTGAGGGACTTCAAAGCTTTTCGGTGGAGCTCGATACCATCCTTCCTCACATAATTCTGATAGGCTTCCCCACCTACACTTTGATTTATGCTGAGATTCTCCTATTATTATGCCATGGAGCTGAGGTTAGCCTCCTTGAATGTTGAATTGTAGTTTGAAGTCTCCCACACAGACTGCTTGAATTTGGGAAAAAAAAAAAATCATTGCTCAGGTTTTGCCTCCAACCTGCAAATAAAACACTCAACAGATCTTACCATGGGCAAAGGAATGGTTTGCGAATGCTGAAGGTTACAAAGGAAGTTGATCTGCACTAGAAATGATCCATAACAATCTCCAACAATTCTATTATGGAATGCAGCCATTATTTAATTTCAAGACCCATCAGTTACCTGAGCATTTGCCAAAAATGCATAGCAGCTTAAAAACATCATTTTTGAAACATGATTTCTGGCCAACTAAAAATGAATTTTGAAAAAATAAAACATGGGTTTTCTTTAGAATGGGGTCAGTTATAAAACACATGAGTGATTTTCTAAAATTCGTAACCAATTGTGAGATATTCGGGGTTCTCTGGAGCCCTATTTGGAAAATAGCGTGAAAAAAATGGTTTTTAATTAATGCACAAAGATAGGTGCAGTCATAAAATTTGATTTTCATGTGAACAAAAAGTATGGATCTAGGAGAAAAATGCGTACAAAGGTAATTCAGGAAGCTGGATTGTTGACAAGGAAGATCAGATTTCAGTGATTGCGTATTGCATAACACCTTTTGCCCAGTGGCAATTATTCGACAACCTGAGTTGCCTCGGATGCATGATCCCTTGACATCAGCAGGAGTATCCATAAAGATAGTCATTGTAATAAATCGATCTGCACAGGCATTTCATGCTTTCAAATGGGCCCTTCACAATTTTTGTAGAAAATCGGATAAAGTAATTGCTTATCAAGTGCATCATCCAACTATGCTTCCAGTTACTGCTATGGGAATAGAAGAATTTGGCATGAAAGAAGTTTATGTGCCAACTAATCTTACAGAAAATGATGGCGTTCAAGCACTAAATGATAGCGAGCATTTAGTTGAGAAATATATGCAATATGCTTCAAAAGAGACAAAGATTCCATGTGAAGGCATGGTATCGGTATCGGTAAATTTTTTTATCGCAACTTGTTAAGTTTTGATATTTTTATTCGTCTTTTATACTGTTCTAGGTGCCCCAAATCCAATTTTACTTGATTTTATGAATCACTCAAAACAAATTACATGAAAAATGTGTTATTTTTGAAATCCCCTGCATGATTGAATTCCAAATCTCCACATGTATTTAAAAGTAAAAAGAACGAGCATATGGTTGTAAGAAATTATCAAAGACCACAATCACTCAAGGGTATAGGAATATGAATGGCATATTTAGACATGATAATGGACATGATAAATATCTATCTATCTATATGTATATGTATATGTATATGTATATGTATATGTATATGTATATGTATATGTATATATATATATATATATATATATATATATATATTTGCTATTTTTTTTTGAAGAGGCATGGATCAATTTGAAGATTGGATTGGTTATTTGTTCATAACAAAAATAAATAGTTGTGCATACTTAACTGTATGTCCGGGATTTTAGCTACAAAAATTGCGCAATTCTGCAGCTGACCCACAATTCTGCAGTTGAACAACAATTTTGCAGCTCTATATTTAATTCAATGATTTATTTTGTGACAAATCATTATAATCAAAATTCATGAGAAACATGCCATCTAATTTGCCTACTTCATTCTTCACATCAACATCATGTTCCCATGCCACACTTAAGCATGACAATTTTCACTATTTCAAATCATCCTAAGTTTCTCATACGACATCGGATTTTGACAATTCAAGCGTTTTGGGAAGATCTCGACAGGATATACACAATGACAAAGCTATCTTCAGAGTTTGAAACAATAAAGAATGAAGAAATTGCGGAAAAGGCACAACAGGTATCCTAAGGCACTTGTTTTGAAACAGGTAAAAATTCGTTTGATTTTCTTTCGTGAATTTGTTTTATTAGTATTGATTCTCAGTTTTTTTTGTGTAAATGTCACAAATAGAGAGATGAATAACCTCTCTCTTTTGATAATCTTACATTTCATTGCATAAAAAGTACTAAGTTTTTGCAGGTTCCGGGAAGATAAACAGATGGACACAGACAAACAGTGTCTCTGAAAGACCACATTTCTTTCAAAATAGCATGATCAGAGCAACATCAAAGATGAAATATCCAAGTACTAGCACATGATTTTGGATAAAAAATGTCGAATCAGATCCATCACACCATTTGGAATCCTTTTAGATGTCAGTCTTATAATTGCATTCCTACTTATTTAGTCAATAAAATCTTCATCTCATTTTCCTTCACAGTCATTTTCCTACCTCGATTTCACTAAACTTTAAACCCAACAATAAAACCATTCAACTCCCTTACAAAGTTGATTCATTCCATTTTCTCTTTTCGCTTTTTCAAATAAACCTTGATCCACTGCAAAAATTTTCATCCATAGTCCTTTAAAATTATTGTTTTATGCTCACATTAGATGATGGAGGATTTATTAAGGCCTCCCTTCTAACAACTCTTGGCCTATCGACATCAACACATTATCTAGGTTCAGTGCTAGAGTCCTTATTAGTACCTTGAGGCTTGTATGCATTAATGACAATTTCTCTCATTGACAATCATGCGAATACATCAATGTCCTTTGATCATTAGATCTTCCAAGTGGCTTGACATCATCTCATCTATTCTCACTTTGCAGGATGTACTTAGGTACCTTGGCACTTGTTGACATTGATGGTGACTTTGCCTTGCATTGGTTAACAACATTCATCAATGGTCAGTGATCCAATGACTTCTCTTCATGCTCGACAACAACACATTTATTCACATGACTAGAATTGTACCAGGATATTTTGTAGCAGGAGAAGACTATGTCATTCCAGCATTTTGCAGCAGATACAACAAATTTAGTAGCAGCAATAAGGACTCCACTTTCACCACCCCATACATCATTTATGCGACCAAGAAGTAGATGAAATTCTACATTCTATTCCATGATCCAGCAACAGCTACAAATTCTCTACATACGCACAATTTGTCCACTTCCTAGGTAAGTAAAGGTATGTTCTTTTCTAGCTTTTAATCATAAAATTCCTTGAATACTGAAATTATAATTTTTTGGAAAATACTTCACCATATTTCCTTTTTCAATTGAAAAAAAACTGTAAACACCTTTAATTGGGGGGGAAGGGACATCCATTTATTATCACATCCATATCACTTCATTCCATTTCACTTCATTTCATCCTAACATACTTGTCCTAATCAATTATGATTACATTATGGTTCAAAAGTTATGTGATTTTCAAATAAATGCTTAAATGATAAGCATATTATATGGTTGATTTAAAGGTGCATTCTTAAATATGTTCAATGAATCTTGCAACAACAAAAATAAACAAGGTATTGAAACACAAGAACCAATACCAATTAAGATTTGGTTGTCACACAAGAAATACCAATTAATATTTGGTTGTCACACAAGAACAAACCAAACATGTTGCAATTCAATGTATGAAAAGGAAACCTTATGAAAAGAAATGAAATTTTCAAATGCAAAGTTTAAGGACAATTGATATAAGCCAAGCTCATTCAAAAGCAAATCATGATTAAGCAATACAGTAGATTGCATGAGGACATGCAATAACGTCAATTGGGGGGTATGTAGAGTCTCCAAAATGTATTCAAATATCATCCACTTTCACCTTTATCGCCACAATTTCACTCACATGTCGCAACTCCACGACCATATAACCTTTAATTAGCCTCCATTTTCATAATTATAAGGGTTCCATTTGTGTTTTCCAAAAGTTAATGATCTCTAGTATTATAAGTGAATTAAATGGTTAAAAATTAGAAAAATGGCATATAGTGGCTAATACTTAAAAGTGGCTTGAGTTTCATGACATGTGTCGGTCATTTGGAAGCTTCCAAGGAACCCTTATGTGGCCTCCAAGGCTCAAATTCGAATTCTTTTCAAGATTTGGATAAAGGTCAAAGAGCATATGCACCTCATTATCTATTTGAGTTGTAACTCTATGAGATTTTCTAGGGATCTATGGAGTGAATAATGGACCTCCATTAATGAGGTAGCTTCTTATGTTTTTGTATAAATAGGAGAGCCTCCTCCTTTCAAAGGCATGTGAAAAGTTGGGGAAATTCTCATGCTTTGAATATAGAATTTGGATTTGGTACCATGCTCATGAGTGATGTTCACTTTGATTTGGTTATGCTTGTATTTGGAGCCTCTCAACTTTCCATCCCTCGTGCTTTTGGATTGGCCACCTATAATGTGTGAGATTTATTTTTTTCATAGATTAAGATGTATTGTTTTTCATATATTAAGATTTATTGGTTTCGTAGATTAAGATTGATTTATTTCATATCTTTTTCTGTGTGAGAGGTTACGAGTGATTGTCTTTATTTGTTTTCATATCTAGAGGTTAAGAATGATTGTTTTTTATTTCATTTTATATCATGTGGTTTTGATTATTCATTTGATAGGATATTGATTTGATAATGCACACATGATCCCTTAGAGTAGATTTCATTTCATGCAATTTCATTTCTGAAAGTGTGGTAGATCAAGATTTCAATTCCTGCAAGTGTGGTAGATTAAGATTCCAATTCTGCGCATTCTACTATAATTTATTTTGAATTGATTGTTGAATTAAAATAGGTGAATTTGGATTGTCATTATTTGGTTTCATAGTTAGATTTATCTAAATTGAAAGTTAATTTCTAGCATATACAGTGCACGCATGCTTCCCAAGTTTTACAAAACCCCTGGGTTGACAATTAAATGATAGGTAATTAATTTGCCGTAACAATTATACTATAAATTTGTATAACAGTTTGATGATGAGAACCTAACTACTTTAAAACAACCACAAAACTCATTATTAGAACCAAAAACACAACAACTAATCAAGATTGCACATCTCAAACACCCTGACAAGATCTAAACAACAACAAAGCCACTAGAAAAGTGTGAGTTAAAAGAAATGAGAACAAATTTCAAATCCAAACCACAACACATAGACAAGATCCTACTTCAAAGCACCCTAACCAAATCTCAAAAATCACACATCTGCCTAAAAATATATATTAAAAAACAACAAGGGACAAAGAAACGAGGCAAGAATGCAAATCCAAATCACAACATATAAGCAAGTTCCCATTTCAAAAACTCTAGATGAGATCTCAACATCCCCACCACGCCCACCTGAAAACATCTATTAAAAAACAACAGAATGTTTCTAAAAAAGCATAGAGAGCATGGCTATGACATTAATTGGTGAAACTCGACACTGCTATGACATGCATGACCCACTCCACCATATGTTGCATGAGTTTTAATGTAACGGGGCTAGGTATAGGGAATGGGGATTTCTAGCAAATAGGAATGGATCATACACAACAATATAATCAAGGGATTAGTATGCCTGATAAATCTAGTATGTACAAGTAGTGGTTGTAGGGCATTATAAATATTTACCTAGTTTGTAAAGGAGCAAGACATGAAAAAACTTGGGTGGCCAGTTGCACGATCCAAGTTCATTAGACATCCCTCTGTAAGAACAATGATGCCACTGTTGGTGTCAGGGAACACCCACCTATCAATCTAAGGCTTGATGGTAATGTTCTTAACACCAGGGAAAGTTTCAAGGCCTTTCATATCAATCTCGTTGTTAAAGTGACCAATGTTACAAACAATGGCATTGTTCCTTATTTTCCTCATGTGATCTACCATGATGATGTCCTTATTGCTAGTGGTTGTCACAAAGATATCAGCAGTGCTAACTACATCCTCAAGGGTGAAAACATGAAGGCCTTCCATAAGCGCTTACAGGGCACAGATAGGATCGATCTCTTTAACAATGACCCTAGCTCTAGTGACTTTCAAGGCTACAATACAACTGTTGCCAATATCTCCAAACCCACAAACAACAACAACCTTACCAGCAATCATGGCATCTATGGCTCTCATAAGACCATCTGGGAGAGAGTTCCTACATCCATACAAGTTTTCAAACTACAAAAGGAGAAAGAGAATCATAATGAACAAAAAATGCATCTCAAATAGAAATTTTTTTGAAGAAAAAAGAAATCTGAGGAATTTGGCCATCGATCTATAAGTCACAATAATTCAAAACTTCGATACAAGTCCAATCATCTTTCAAAACCTTAGCTAATATTAACCCATCATAACCTGATAATTGAATATATGTAAAGGTTGTTGATTTTAAATATGAAGATGCTTCTATACCCACCATGAACTCACATTGATTCAGCACCCTGAAAATTGATTTTTTTTAAATGTAGTGGAAACTAGTGAATCCTAAAATGTAATGCAATGCAAGCTAACTATACCAAAATCATCATGATGTGATCTCAATGACATCAAAGAATCAAGGTATCTAACAAGAGCAGTGCAACTCATAACATCATGAATGATACCAAAATGCCCCCAAGGCCATATCAGATCCAACATCAGGAAGCTGGTATTGCATGATTAAGATTAGAATTAAGATTAAGATACTTCCTAATTCTCTAAATATATATAAGATAATACTATCGAAACTAATAAATAACAGTCTGAAATTTACCATATTATACTATAAATCTGTATAACAGTTTGGTGATGAGAAAATAAATGCTTTAAAACAACCACAAAACTCATTTCTAGAACCAAAAACACAACAGCTAATCAAGATTCCACATCTCAAACACCCTGACAAGATCTAAACAACAACAAACCCACCAGAAAAGTGTGAGTTCAAAAGAAATGAGAACAAATTTCAAATCCAAACCACAACACCTAGACAAGATCCTACTTCAAAGCACCCTAACTAGATCTCAAAAATCATGCATCTACCTGAAAACATCTATTAAAAAATAGCAAGTGACAAAGAAATGAGGCAAGAATCCAAATCCAAATCACAACATATAAGAAATATCCCATTTCAAAAACTCTAGACGAGATCTCAACATCCCCACCATGCCCACCTGAAAACATCTATTAAAAAACAAAATAATGTTTATGAAAAAGCACAAAGAGCATGACTATGAAATTAATTGGTGAAATTGGACACTGCTATGACATGCATGACCCACTCCACCATATGTTGCATGAGTTTTAATGTAACGGGGCTAGTTACAGGCAATGGGGATTTCCGGAAAATAGGAATGGATCATACGTAACAATATAATCAAGGGATTAGTATGCTTGAGAAATCTAGTATGTAAAAGCAATGGTTACAAGGCATTAGAAATATTTACCTAGTTTGTAAAGGAGAAAGACATGACAAAACTTGGGTGGCCAGTTGCACAACCCAAGGCCATTAGACGTCCCTCTCCAAGAACAATGATGTTGTTGTTAGTGTCAGGGAACACCCACCTATCAGTATGAGGGTTGATGGTAATCTTATTAACACCGAGGAAAGTTTCAAGGCCTTTCATATCAATCTCGTTGTCAAAGTGACCAATGTTACAAACAATGGCATTGTTCTTCATTTTCCTCATGTGATCTACCATGATGATGTCCTTGTTGCCAGTGGTTGTCACAAAGATATTAGTAGTGCTAACTACATCCTCAAGGGTGAGAATAGGAAGGCCTTCCATAAGCACTTGCAGGGCATAGATAGGATCAATATTTGTAAAAATGACCCTATCTCCAATGACTTTCAAGGCTGCAGCACAACCCTTGCCAACATCTCCAAACCCACAAACAACAACAACCTTACCAGCAATCATGACATCTGTGGCTCTCATAAGACCATCTGGGAGAGAGTGCCTACATCCATACAAGTTTTCAAACTACAAAAGAAGAAAGAGAATTAGAATCAATACAAACTACATCTCAAATAGAAAAATTTGAAGGAAAAAAATCTAAGAAGTCTGGCTTTGGATCTATAATTCACAATAATTCAAAACTTCGATACAAGTCCAATTAGCTTTCAAAACCTTAGAGAATATCAACTCATAATAACCCGATAATTGAATATATGTAAAGGTCATTGATTTTAAATATGAAGATGCTTATACACTGACCATGTACTCACATTGATTCAACACATTGGAAATTGATTTTTCTTTTAATGTAGTGGAAACTAGTGAATCCTAAAATGTAATGCAATGCAAGATAACTATACCAAAAGCATCATGATGTGATCTCAATGACACCAAAGAATCAAGGCAACTAACAAGAGCACTGCAACTCATAACACAATGAATCAGACCAAAATGCCCCCAAGGCCATATCATATCCAACATCTGGAAGTTGGTATCATATGATTAATATTAGCATTAAGATTAAGATACTTCCTAATGCTCTAAACATATATAAGATAATACTGTCGAAACTAATAAATAGTGGTCTGAAATTTAGCATATTATACTATAAATTGGTATAACAATTTGATGATGAGATCCTAACTGCTTTAAAACAACCACAAAACTCATTGCTAGAACCAAAAACACAATAGCTAATCAAGATTCCACATATCAAACACCCTAACAAGATCTAAACATAAACAAACCCACCAGAAAAGTGTGAGTTGAAAAGAAATTATAAAAAATTTCAAATGCAAACCACAACACCTAGAAAAGATCCTACTTCAAAGCACCCTGACCAGATCTCAAAAATCACACATCTACCTGAAAACATCTATTAAAAAACAACAAGTGACAAAGAAATGAGGCAAGAATCCAAATCCAAATCACAACATATAATAAATATCCCATTTCAAAAACTCTAGATGAGATCTCAACATCGCCACCATGCCCACCTGAAAATATCTATTAAAAAACAATAGAATGTTTATGAAAAGGCATAGAGAGCATGGCTATGGCATTAATTTGTGAAATTGGACACTGCTATGACATGCATGACCCACTCCACTATATGTTGCATGAGTTTTATTGTAACAAGGCTAGGTACAGGGATGGGGATTTCTAGCAAATACCAATGGATCATATGCAAAAATATAATCAAGGGATTGGTATGCCTGAGCAATTTGGTATGTATAAGCAATGGTTGCAGGGCATTAGAAATATTTACTTGGTTTGTAAAAGAGCAAGACATGACAAAACTTGGGTGGCCATTTACACAACCCAAGTTCATTAGACGTCCCTCTACAAGAACAATGATGCCACTATTGGTGTCAGGGAACACCCACCTATCAGTCTGGGGCTTGATGGTAATCTTCTTAACACCAGGGAAAGTTTCAAGGCCTTGCATGTCAATCTCTTTGTCAAAGTGACTGACATTACAAACAATGGCATTGTTCTTCATTTTCCTCATGTGATCTACCATGATGATGTCGTTGTTGCTAGTGGTTGTCACAAAGATATCAGTAGTTCTAATTACATCCTCAAGGGTGAGAACATGAAGGCCTTCCATAAGCACTTGTAGGGCACAAATAGGATCAATTTCTGTAACAATGACCCTAGCTCCAACGACTTTCAAGGTTGCAGCACAACCCTTGCCAACATCTCCAAACCCACAAACAACAGCAACCTTACCAGTAATAATGACATTTGTGGCTCTCATAAGACCATCTGAGAGAGAGTGCATACATCCATACAAGTTGTCAAACTACAAAAGAAGAAAGAGAATCAGAATCAACACAAACCACATCTCAAATATAAAATTTTGAAGAAACAAAATATCTGAGAAATCTAGCCCTCTATCTATAATTCACAATAATTCAGAACTTAGATACAAGTCCAATCAACTTCAAAACCTTAGATAATATTAACCCATCATAACCAGATAATTGAATATATGTAAAGGTCCTTGATTTTAAATATGAAGATGCTTCTACACCCACAATGAACTCACATTGATTTAGCACCTTGAAAATTGAATTGTTTTTTAATGTAGTGGAAACTAGTGAACCCTAAAATGTAATGCAATGCAAGCTAACTATATCAAAATCATCATGATGTGATCTCAATGACACCAAAGAATCAAGGCAACTAACAAGAGTAGTGCAACTCATAACATCATGAATGAGACCAAAATGCTCCCAAGGCCATATCAGATCCAACATTAGGAAGTTGGTATCACATGATTAGGATTAGCATTAAGATTAAGATACTTCCTAATGCTTTAAACATATATAAGATAATACTGTCGAAACTGATAAATAGTGGTCTGAAATTTACCATATTATACTATAAATCTGTATAACAGTTTGATGATGAGATCCTAACTACTTTAAAACAACCACAAAACTCATTTCTAGAACCAAAAGCACAAAAAATAATCAAGATTCCACATATCAAACACGCTGACAAGATCTAAACTACAACAAACCCACCAGAAATGTGTGAGTTCAAAAGAAATGAGAACAAATTTCAAATCCAAACCAAAACGCATAGACAAGATCCTACTTCAAAGCACCATGACCAGATCTTAAAAATCACGCATATACCTGAAAACATCTTTTAAAAAACATCAAGCGACAAAGAAATGAGGGAAGAAATCAAAATCACAACATAAAAGCAAGATCCCATTTCAAAAACTCTAGACGAGATCTCAACATCCCCACCATGCCCACCTGAAAACATCTATCAAAAAATAATAGAATGTTTATGAAAAAGCATAGAGATCATGGTTATGACATTAACTGGTGAAATTGGACACTGCAATGACATGCATGACCCACTCCACCATATGTTGCATGAGTTTTAATGTAACAGGGCTAGGTACAGGGAATGGGGATTTTTGGCAAATAGAAATGGATCATACGTAGCAATATAATCAAGGGATTGGTATGCATGAGCAATCTAGTATGTACAGGCAATGGTTTCATGGCATTAAAAATATTTACCTAGTTTGTAAAGGAGCAAGACATGAAAAAACTTGGGTGGCCAGTTGCATAACCTAAGTTTATCAGACGTCTCTTTACAAGAACAATTATGCTACTATTGGTGTCAGGGAACACCCATATATTAAAAAAAGGTTTTGACCAGAGTTAATTTTCCTTTTAAAACCCTAACTAGCTGAGAAGGATTGAAACTTAAGGAAATTACATTACAGACCCAAAATTAATAACGAAGTCTAACAAATGCGTCAATAGAGACCAAAAACTGGAATTGCCTTTGAGGCTCAAGTGGCCATTACGACCATTTACACTTTTAAGGAAACAGGACAAGCAAACCCTGTTTCTTCATGTCACCATAAGTCTATGAAATACCTGGAAAACATAGAGTAATATAATCTTGAGGATGACTGTTGGAATTTCGTCGGGCATAAGCAAAACGAGAGGTGGAAAACCTGCACAGTCCCGAAAGCATTTAAAAAAGGAGGGTTTTTGAACTATAGGTAACATATCATAACCATTCCATCAATTTCGTAGATAATATTAAGCCATAATAGAGTCTTGGGTAACCTAGTGAGGGTTAACAATGAATACATGATTTCAACCTCTTTCAGCTGAAGCCATCACGCATGGCAACCGAAACCAAGCCACTTTATCTGGTTGCATATCAGTATCAGAACCCCAAGTAAAAAAAAAATGAAAGTTGGAAACTTAGCATAGAAACAGTATTAGTTTCATTAGCAAACCTTACGTCGCCACTATGGAAATCGATTGTAAAATTTTGTAGGGAAGTGTGTAGAAGTTACCTTGCCAAACATCTGGAACCTGTGAGGGATAATCTGTCTAGAAACCCTACAGAAAACAGTACGAATGAGCCTCGGCCAACATGGATTGGGCGAGTAGTTAGCATGACCAAGCTCAATGAAACCTTCACTGTCGGATGGGCATCTGCGTCCTTCACCGTTGATGAGATCCAATTCCCGAGATAAAGACAAGTGGAAGCATTAGAAAATGTCTCCATAAGTTTCCAGTGCGTGAATTCACTACGGGGTAATGTCATTGCGCAGTAATGTCTCTAAGGGGTAATGTCTCTAAGAATATTATAAAAATTCATTTTACTTCATTGAATCGAAAACCATCAACTAATGCTCAAATACAATCACTATACTTAACAAATCCAATAAGGAGGACTCAAATATTATTCATTTATGAAACCTATGTTTTACCCACTATTGGTTCATATGCTAATGAATATGCCATATTACATTTATTGCATGAAAACTACCTAGCATGAATTATTTGATAATAAATAACATAACAGACTTTGTATACATTACATTAGATGACCACCATACTTATAATATTATTAACCATTATGGACCCCATTACATAACTAGGGGGGATCCCACCATTTCATCCCCTTCAAAACACATTGCTCTCAAATTTTATATCTATGATGTATCTCCATAAGCCAACTTCCTGTGTATGGGCATCGCCCCCAACCCTAAGAGTGATGTAGTCCAAGAAGTGTGTCCATAAAGGGATCATCCATAAACCAAGGTTCCATGTACAATTACGACACTCCACACTAAGAATAAAGTCGTCCAAACAATGCATCCAAAAATCCAACTATCAAGTATAAATGTTTCCTTCAATGTTGACAATGAAGTCATCCAAGAAAGGATTACATAATCTTATATCCTAGGTACAGTATGCATGTTGGGTCCCGACTAATCACACATGAAATCGATGAATAGACATGAGGATTTTGTTAAATATTATCACCATGGTCATATGGATCCAAACATCTTTCCACCAAGATGCTACATCATCCATAGCCAAAATATCATCTACATAGATACAAAGGTTAGTTATTGATATGTACTCTATGCTATGTACACGTATTATTACACCAGAATGTCACGACTAATCATCAGCGGACTTATTTTACCAAGGTCCCTTAAGATTGTGGTAAAAACTTAGTGGGAAGAATTAAAGTGGAACTTCAAAGTTTAATTTGTTTTACTGTGACTAGGTTAGGTAGGAGGCACCATCTGAGATCCTGACAACAATATCAACAGATTTTACTAAACAACTATCTCTTTCACCCGGTTTCTTGATTTAGACCCTAAATTTTGTCGAGGCCTGCTCACATTGCTTAGAAAAACATAATATGCCATCCTCAAAATCCTCCACCTCCTCAAGTTAAAAAATAATATTAGGGGAAGGAAAAATAACTTTGAACCCTAACACACCAATAGGATTTTTGCTGTTTGTTTTATCAAGAAATATAATTCTTTTAATGAATCAAGATGACTATGTAATCAACAAATGTTAAAACTCAAAATAGTTTTGTGAGAAAATTCCATCACCTAAGGAGAACATATAGACAAAGGAGATACTAAATATGAAGCTCCCATAATAGCTACAACTTAACCTCCACCCATCAATATCCCATTCTAGTAGTTTGAGTTAATTTTATTGTTCCTCTTTAATGCATCCATCACTACAACACATGAACTCTTGAAGCCTAATATTTTCATATATTGAAAAGGCTTGGTTGATCCAATCCCTCTACTCTAGTACTTCTCACATGGATACATTGTCAATATATTGTGTGTAAACTTAAGATAATTTGTGATCCCATTTTTAGTATCATGAATTAAATATTCCCATCCATTGTCCACTTTATTTTGTATAAACATGAGGAAATATGAAAACTTGACTTACTAGTGACGTGACTTCTAAATAGTCCACAACATCATAAGATGATCCATAGAAACATCACTAAAAGTCAACCCATATTAAATAGTTATCAATTTAATAATTCATTATATAGTTTAATATATGTTATTTTCTAAATAAACCATGGTTGATAATAATTTTGTTAACAATAAAAAAAATCTTATATAATAGAATATGTTTGTGTGTTTTTTCGTTAGCAAAAACAAAGGTGATCATATTTATATTCAATTTGAAAAAATATGCATAGTAGATACTTATAGCATTCACAAGGAATTGAGGTCATTATATTCTTGTTACAAATTTCTATCTCAATATTTAAAATTCGAGCAAAAAAATTAAGAAGCCCATAACCCTTTATAAAATTGACTATAAACATTTACTATTTTAAATATTTATAATTAAATTATACCATCATAAAAGTTTAATTACTTCTAATAAGGAAATGATGTACTCTATTGTCACCTAGAATATAGAATACTCTCGCAAAGTTCTATGTAGATATGACATTCTATTCACTCAAGATTGATTATTGCAAAAAATATTTGGAGTTCTACTTTTTAGGTAGCCATATACCTTATTGCTCCAGATATTTCAAAAACAAGTCATGCATGAGCCATCAATCCATTAATATGTTGTCTCTTCTTAGCCTTGTCCTCAATTATACAAGCAAAAGTGATTCCATCTTCTTCTTCTTCTTCTCCCTTCTTATATAGAATACATCAATGGTAAGGAACCCAACCCCTATGGTCCGCTATCATTATATAATTATTCCTTTGTCTTAACATTTTCCATTCACATAAACCTACATTATATATTATTCTTCCTTTATCTTCAATCTTGTAATCATCAATATAATAATTAATTAGTAAAATTTGTACTTGTTACAAATTTCAAATTTATGAATGGAATGTCAAGAAAAGGTATCATGTAGATATTGAACATTGCATGTCTTAAATCAATATAGAATTTGCATATCTTTAAAAATTGCACCACTAAAAGTTGCACCAATGCTCGTTTTTCACATACCAAACAAGATTTTAGAAGGAGACCAAAATGTGAGATGAACACCGCTAGTGTAGAACTTTAATTTGAAAACACCAAAAACCCAACTTTCCGATTCAATAAGAAAATGATAGATAGGAAACATAGGTGAAAATGTTGAAAAGCATAACCACTTGGTTCTTTCTCATATAACTTTTCTTAATGAATGAAAATAGTGTATTCCTTTGTAGAAAAGTATGAGATCTGAAATGTTCCATGATAATTGCATATTCCTGGGAATTGGTTTTCAAGGAAAAGTTCAACGTTCACTCTAAACTAACTATGATCATCAATAACCACTTGGTGAATGCTAGTGGTTAACTAGTAAACAAACCACACTAGAATTAAACCGAATAGGTAAAAATGAAAATTAAGTATGTTAATACAAGAGTTCAATAAGAACTTGAATTTGGTTACTTGTGCCTACTAGGTAGATATTTCCATTAAAGGAAATCATAACACGAGTAACAATACAACAATGCATAAGTGATCTGAATGATGACATTACCAAAGATGTAAGTGAAGGAGTGGGAAATTTATGGCGATCATGGGAATGATAGATCTCGAAGACAACATGATGAAGTTGTTAGAGAGGGACATATCATTGTGGAGGGATGGATTTAGTTTCTAAAAGGGTCTCAACTCAATCTACCCAGTTGGATGCATTGGTTATCTCAGATACAGTGAGATTGGTTAAATTCATCTTATCAGGTTCATGAGGGTAGGAGAGGGAGGCGAAATAGGGATGGGAAGCTTAACAGTATTCCACAAGGAAAATATATGCTTGCATTTAAAGGTAAATGGAATGTTAGGGGGGTAATTTGATGCAAAGCAAGGGTGAATTATGCCTCCCTAGATGCACATCATCAGACTGTGTTTAAGATTCACCATTATGAAGATGCGAGAAGACTAGAGTATAAGCACAAGAGAGAAACTAAACATATTGTGGGTTGAGAAGAGGGCCAAGAATGCCCTTTCTAGTTCTTTCTCTTTTAGATTGGAGACACAAGATTTAAGAGTGTTTATAAGGTAGCAGTAAAGATGAGATGGATTGTCAAGCATATGCTCGAAGGGGTGTTGTTGGACTGTCACGGTGGAAAAAATGATCTAATGGATAAAATGAATGCCTACATCCAAAGAAAATTTCAATGTTGAGGAGAAACTTGGGAGGGGTAGCTGATGGTTCCCTAAGCTAGGTCAAGTGCTTTTAATGGATTAAAGATCAACTTCTGCTGCAAAGTCTCACGAGGAATATGATTATGCAATAAATGCACATGAAAAATTAGAAGTCAAAGTCTATGACTCATTACAGAGAAGTGGTTCAAACAATCACCACTAAGTTTTGAATGGGATCTAAAATTTTACTTTCTCAAAATTGAATGAAGTTGGAACCACTCAAAAAAAAACACAAAGCAATAATGTTAATATTAAAAATTTAAGTAAAATTTTGCATTAAATACTTATCTTTCCTTTTCAAAAAGGAGAGATAAGGAGAATGTCAACTTTTACTTTAACTTTAAAAAATAAATATTACCATTAATTACTAGGGTTAGGTTTTGTAGGGCCGTAGGGTTAAGATATTTTTTTTTCCTTTTAAGTATTTTTTACTAAAAAATTAATATTTGGTGGTCATTATATATGTTGCACTACATTCTTTAGAATTGATCAGTTTAGTAGAGAACTAGTCACTTTGCTGTTTTAAGGTCAGTTCAATACAAGACCAACCTTAGCCAATATGAACCACCAAACTAGACTAGTACAACTCTAAAACCATTAGGACCGACTAATTCCACTAGTTCTAGGTTAGTTCCAATATCAGTGTTCCCTTCTCATCTTCCTCTCAAATCGTTTTGTTGGATCCTTTCAGGAATGGTGAATTGGAGAGTGCCATAAACTGTTGGATTGTTGTGAGCAGCTAAGATCATAAGTAGTTAAGCCTTGACAAACATAAATTTGCAAGGAACTTGTACAGACATCCCAAAACATATTTAGTGAGGATGTGCATGCAAGGAACTATTACAGACCTCCCAAGACACTTAGTGAGGATGTGCATGATGAAAAAGCATCAGAAAAAATTATCCATGCTCGAAAACCCTGTCGAAAACATTGAAGTGTGGTGCAAAACAAATTGTTGGTAGTCTATTAATGCTACCAACAATAATTCCCTCTCCAATTTCACAAGAAGCTCCTACTCAAGCTACCTCCTCCACTATGGTTATAGTAAGTTCTTGCAACTGTGTGAGCTACAAGAAATTAAAACTTCCTTAGAATCTCCACCAATCTTAGGGAGCTTGACTTCTCTACATGTGCCAACTATTTTGGGTTGATTGATCAGTTAACTAGATGATCACCGAGTTTGACTAAAGTCCCACTACTTAAATGACCTTCCACTAGTTCCTCCAAAAGTTAGAACTAGTTTAACCAAAAGCAACCTGAGACAATTGACCTTTATTGCTACAAAATTAGCAATTGCATATGCAGAACTGAACTCTCACTCCTACAACTGGAATTTACTAAGTAATCTAGGTGGCACAAGCCATGTCACACAAGTTAACGTCATGCAAGTTGTCTGTTGATGTGGAAATTCGATTTTTTTCAATTTAATCAAAGAAAAATCAAATTGAGAATTTCTTACTACATTTTTCAACACATAGTTCACTGGAATGTATTACTTTCACTATGAACTTGGCATAGTTCACATGTTAAGTTCATAAGGTTTTCAGAACTTGGCATAGTTTACATGTTAAGTTCATAAGGTTTTCAGCTAATGTGGTTCTATGTGTTGTGTATATAAATAATAGGTGTCCATCTCTTGCTATTAGAAACAAGACTCCCTACGAAATGTGGTATGGCCACATTCCTTCGGTGATGCATCTCAGGGTTTTTGGTTTCTCACGTTATGCCTTCATACCTAAGGAACAAATAAAAAAATCTCAGTGCAAGGAGTCACAAATGTATCTTCTTTGGGTACTCATACCTCCAAAGCATACCATATCTATGATGAAGTGAATAAGAAGTTTATAATATCTAGAGATGTGATCTTTCTCGAGTCTTCCAAGATTGAGAATGCTGTTGAATGGAAGCTTAATAGTTTGGATAGATTCGAACATGGAAAGTATTTTCAAGAGTTTGATAGTCAGATTACACATCTCCTTCTCTTAGGTCTATACTTTCTATGACGATCCTTGAAGAAATCAGGTTGAAGGAAATTCCTTCCCCTGCTTTGTCAAGAAAGAGCTAAGAGACTACTGGCAGCGGGTAGCCAAATCTGATAAGCAATGAGGGTACAAGCAAGATACAAAGCAAGGATTAATGCAAAGGAGTGTACTGAATATATACATATCATCAAACAACTTTCATCCCACTTAGGATGCCTTGCATCATGCTTGGTTAGTCACAAGATCATGTTGGTCACAACCTCTGTAGCTTAAATAAATAAGTGGTAATACTCTTCATCTTCTAAGCTATGTAATAAACAAGAGAAAGGGAGAAAGACATATAGAGGAAACACATGGAATGAATTTTAGTTCTTGCAGCCATGCATGTCATTAAAGACAGAATGATACGACAATGATAAGCAAATTTTTAAGCTACAGTAAGAGGTGTATTTCAAAAGATGTGCTTTGTTTTCCATACCTAGCCTCCAAAGAATTATGCATCAGATGGTGTCTTCATGTGGTCCTGATATTCTATCATACCTTGGGTTCCTTGGTCTGCTTATTTTTCTCCTCAGCTCCTTGAGAGTCATCTCTCATGTCATCTTTCTTCGTGGCCCCTGAGAGACATAATTGTGTAGTTTCAGCGAGCAGTGACTGTTGTGGGATGAGGCCTTGCGAGGACACACTTACACAGTTTTAGGATGCAAAGCACTGCTATGGGATGACGCCCTGGGAGGACACATCTACGCAATTTCAGGGTGCAAGGCAGACTGGGTAGTCAAGGGACAAAACTGCACAGTTTCTAGACATAGTGGGTTTTGGCTTAGGGAAGGACATTAGAGTAAACCATTGGGCAGTTTTGAAAGCTAAGGGACGTTGGGATTTCTATGCATTGCACAGTTCCAATAGGAAAGGGAAAAGCTTGAGGATTACATATGTGAAGTGCGTAGATTAGGAAAGTTGGATGAAGCTAGGTTGCTAAGGAAACTCCGAAATTTGGCTAACTGTGGGATCAGTGGAACTGATGTGAACAATGATAAAACTTTACTACAGTCACACACTTGAAAACTTAGCAATACAACATAGACAATCCAGAACATATAACACATACTTCGATTAATGTAACAACCTTTGTGGCAGCTTACGACAAGTGCGGCTCCGATGATACACTTTGGGAGGATAAAGGCAACACTTGTGCAAGAGTGTGTGAAATGAGTCTAAAACATGTCTATGTGGTGAGGACAGCCCATTCTCATAAAGATTTCCCCTTGAACCAAAACAAACCTCCCTTTGCATGACAAGCGATAACCCCCATGCCTAAAGATGACACATTCTATGTAAATATAAAAGCATGAATGAATCTTAAGATCAAAAAGGGGAGCTTGAGATCATCAACTTACCAATAAGTGACTAAGGAACAGTCAATCACAATATCCATAATATGATTCGAAATTTATGTGTAGGCCAAAATTTTGGAGGGTGTTGCAGCTGCTACAACAAAGCCTTCACCTTCTTTCTAGCTTCTTTTTCGACCAGTGTCTTGAATTCCATGAACTTGGAGAATGTCTCATCTTTCTTCCGCATGAAGAAGATCCAACACTTCCGTGAGAAGTCATTAATAAAAATGACAAAATATTTGTGTCTCACAGTGTAGGTTGTCGAGAAAGGCCCATAAACATCATAGTGGATCCTTTCTAGCACTGCATGTGCTTTGTCGTCCCAATCATGGAAAGTGGATTTTATGTACTTTCGCAACGTACATCCTTTGCATACATCCTATTGCTTAAGTACTCCATTAGGGAGGCCAATGGGTATTTGTTGTATAATATTCGAGTTACCATAATGCAAATGACCAAGTATTTTGTGCCAAAGTTCACTAACATTGCGACCTACGCTTTCTCCGCCTTAGTGCTTAATGCAGCACAGTATTCCACATCTAGCTTATACAAGTTCTTCACACGAACCTTGATCTGCTTCACCTGTCCCGTGGCTATGTGTCTCAGGAACGATTTTCCTTTGTTGAATATCACTTCACAACCATGGTAAACCAATCACTTGGTGAATGCTAGTAGGCGGACCCATAATCCTTTACCTTTACCTTTTTTACTAGCGGCTCGTATTGAAAATTTGAAGACAAAATATTTATTTTCTCTTAAAAATTTGTCTTAAAATCCCCATCCATGTGGCAGTGCTGAATGCAACGATAGACAAGTTGTCTCTAATCGTATCAGCAGATATGAAAGGGACAGAAGAGGAATTGTTGTCCGAGAAATCTTGTCAGTAAAAGTTGTTGTTGCGTTCTTCTTAGTTGACTACCCCTAGAAAACAAAGAGCCGAACATATTGTTGTCTTGATATAAGATATCGTGAATGATAAGTAAAATAACAACCTCGGTATAGGCACAACACAGTAATTGCCTGCAAGTTGGCGGACTTAGGGCGCACTGTCAGAGTCAATTTCACAGTTGTTAGATAATATTGTCTTAAATTGATATGTTTGTGTCTTAATTGTTAAATGTATTAAACATGTTTCATCTAAAGTGGCCATGGTCTTAAATATAAAGTTTTGTCTTAAAATATTTTTGTCTCAAACTGTTTTTATCTTAAATATAAAGTTGTCTTAAAATAATTTCGTCTTAAATTGCTTTTGTCTTAAATATAAAGTTTTGTCTTAAAATGTTTGTCTCAAACTACTTTTGTCTTAAATATAAAGTTTTGCCTCAAAATATTTTCGTCTTAAATTATTTTTGTCTTAAATATAAAGTTTTGTCTTAAAATATTGTTGTCTCAAATTGTTTTTGTCTTAATGTTTATCTTTAAGACAATTCAAATGATATTAAATTTTAATGTAAATAACTAAAATAAAAAGTGTACAATTAGTGTTATAGTACCTATTAAAAAATAATAAATAATATTTAAAAATAATATTAAATTTAAATTATCATTGATAATTTAATTCAAAAATATACATACACATTTAAATCTCGTACCTTTTTCTTACTCCATATTTGGATTTCAAAGTTAATCTTTCTGCTAAGAGGATGACGTAAACCACTCATTCACACGATTTAATTCTTCTGTGACGATTAGATTCCGAAAAAAGCTTCCAAGAAGAAGGTTGAAATAATATAAAAATAAATTTTGACAGAAACACGAGGAATATAGGGAGACTCCATACGCTCTTACGCTGGTTGAAATAGATACCGTTCCGTGTGAATGGAGGACCATTATATCGTGTTTTTAGATATTATTTAATTAATAAATACGCGTGTGGGTATGAGGAGATTACCACGTGAAGAAACGATTGCAATCGGTGAAAATGTATAATAATGTATGCTCACGAATTAATGTGATTAAAGAGTAGAAAGTGAGAGGAGTGGTGCATTTAAAAAATATGGAAAGTAAATGGAGGATTAATTTTATATTTAGGGGAATATATATCTTCTATCAACGTAGAATTATATATTTTAAACTTCTCTTTAAAAAAAACAATTAATTACTTAAACTTAAATTTATTAATTATTTAATTGATTTATTATTATTATTATTATTATTATTATTATTATTATTATTATGGTCAAGACTAAGTTAGGGACTAAATTTATGTATGAGATTTTTTTGTTTGTGAGACAAGAGACTTATTTTTTTTAGTGATTTGACTATTAATTTACAAAGCATACATATTCTCTCTCTCCCTCTCCGAGTTTGAAACTAAAATAAAACACATGCTTTTAGCCACTAAACCTACTCAAACAATATAATTAAATATATTAATTAAATTTTTTAAATTATTATCATTAAAATAAATTATACTATTTAAAAAAACTTTTTAAATATTTAAATTATATAATATTACCATTTCAAAATTTTATCATATATATGAACCCTACACATTTATTTAATTATTTGTTGGGGTAACATAGACGATCATAGACTTCCTAAGCTAGCTTTAAATTCTAGCCAAAACCACCTAAGCTCAATCGAGGGTGGCATAAAGACACAAGGGCCTGGTTAAACTATTGGGAGATCAATGAAAATGATGCATTGCAAAACATAAATAACATTAAAGATATTGTTACTTCTAAGTTCAAAGAAAAAATGTGGTGTGAGAAAGATTTAGCGGCTAAAAGAAAATTAAGTTATTATAAGAAGGTCATCAACCCCACCCTAGAAGATCAAAAGTATCTCTCTATTTTAACTAGCTCAAAGAAGAAAATTAATATAGCAAAGATTAGAACGAATTCTCATGAGCTCCATAGTGAAACAGGTCGTTGGGCAGTTCCTAAAACGCCATGGACAGAAAGGATCTGCCATATATGTGAGAATAGGAACATCGAGGATGAAAACCACTTCCTCTGAATAGGAACATCGAGGATGAAAACCACTTCCTCTTAGAGTGCCCCTTGTATAACCACATTAGATCTCAGTTTCACAATCTTTGTTACAATACTGACCTTCCTAGCCTTTTACAATGTCAAAATTATAGTGAGCTCGGGAGCCTTCTCTCCAAGCTTTTTGATCATAGGAATAAAATCTTAAATCAAAATAGATAATTTGTTTCTTTAGGTCCGATAGACCATTATTTGGTCTTAGCGGGCGTACATCATCATCATCATCATCATCATCATCATCATCCGCTAGCCGTCACCCAAAAAATAATTAAATTCTATATATCACCTACTCGCTGCCGCTGCCGCTGCCGTTGCCGCTGCCACTGCCACTGCCACTGCCGCTGTCGATGAAGCTTAAATACTATAATTTAATACCTAAACTAACAAAGAAATTGGTCGGACAAAGGATATAGGAGTTTTATTTATGTTATGGCCATATTATTGCAGGTCAGAATATACAAAATAAATAATCAAAATAAATATAATTAAATAGATACCTAATTAATATTTTTATTATTATAAAAAAATAACAAGGTGCTTATTGTTTATATATTAAATAAAAATCTTCTAAATTTATATATTTATAATATTATAAATTTGTGATATTTATTTGTAAGTTAGTGAAGAGTTAGAAGATAGGTTCTAGATAAAATTAATATATTCTATTTACTATTTTATTTAATACAATTTTAGGAAGATTAAGTTTGGGATAAAATTAAAGTAATTTTAAATAAGAACATATAATTGTTATTAAAAAATAATTATAAATTATAGTATATTTATATGAGTTGTCTTTAGTGAGACTTTAGTTTTTAAACAATTTTGTAATTATATAATTTTTTTTTAATTTCATTTCGTTAATTTTGTTAATTTTACATTTTAATATTTTTCTATATATTTATTTCAATAAATATATTTATTTTAGAAAGAAGTTTTCAGAATTTTAATATAAGTACATGTAATTATTAGTTGGATGGTAAAGATTTAACCTTCTCAAAATAGTTTAGAATATTAAGAAGAGTCTTTTTGGTGAAATCACATAGGAGAAAATTTTGCCATGATCTGCATCTTTATGTGGTCTTTATGATGAACCACACTCGCTCGACAAAATTTTCTCCTATGTGATTTCTACCGAAAAGACTCCTCGTAATGTAACATGGATCACAAAAGTCTGAATTCAAAAGTTTAGAATATTTTTAATAATAGTCATAAATTTAAAGGTTGAGATTTATCTCAAAAGTAGTTATGTGTTTTATATATTTTTAATTAAATTGATTAATTTAAAAAAGGTCGTATGAACTTGAGTTATAGTTTTTTTGGGCATATGGTATTAGTAGGTCATGTATTAACCCATGGTATTGTAATGAAATCTATTTATAAGTTAAAAATTTCGATGATAAAATATAAGTGAATCTACATGATTAAGAACCTTGCTACATGTTTTGCTAAAATGTATATATGTTTAAGTCATATATTTATTCTTTTTATAGTTAATAATAATAATTTAAAATAAAGTTATAATTTAGTTAATTGTTTAGATGTATAATGAGATACTTGTTTTCATACTTATGTCCATTATATTTATATTTTCTGAAGGGTTGAGATTTACCTCAAAAGTAGTCTTTTATATCTTTTAACTAAATCGATTAATTAAAAAAAAAGGCATATGTACTTGAGTTGTTGTTTTTTGGGCATGTGCTATGTTTGTATATATGTTTAATATATATATATATATATATTTTTATAATTAATAATAATAATTTAAAATAAAATTATAATTTACTTAATTTTCGTCATTTATTTTTTTGTTGTTAAAAATGTGAGATTTATAATGAGATAATTGTTTTCATACTTATCAAATTTTACCAAAAATTTAATTTATATGATTGTGAGTTAGTGAGAAGTAAATAATGGTAAATATATTATAATAAAAAAACACTACACAAATATCTAAAAAACATACTTAAATATTGCAACTATATTTATAAATTATGCAGAAATCATGCATGAATATTGCAATAATATCTATATATTATAATGTAAAACATATGAGAATGTTATCCACTTAACATTACATTATGTAACTCTAAATTATAATACATTCAAATTATTTAAAAAATATTATTTTAATAATATTAAAAAATAAATATTTACCTAAAACAATCTATAGTATAAAATATATAAAATCGATACTATAAAATATGTAGTCTTATATTTTGATTTATTACAGAATCAAACTCATAAATCATCGTGAGAATGCCTTGGGCGAGGCTCATAAGCGACTTTAAAAATTCAAATTTACATTACACATCTAGTCCGAATTAACAGTAAAATAGTTGGATACTCCCTGTTAAGTCTCCTGTCCGTCCCTGAAAGTCATTAGGCGTCTACATTGTTTGAAATTACTTGGCATACAAGATACACGTGACCTTGAATTGGTGAATCGTCTCTACATTGAAATTATAAAGAGATGGGAAAAAACACTAAGTAGCTCCCTAACCAAATGTGAAAAACATTTGCTGACCTCATTTTGATGAATTCATGGATTATGTTGGGTGGGCTGTGTAGTCAATATTTTTGGAAGTATAAAACCAAATGTGAAAAACATTTGCTGATTTCATTTTGATGGATTCATGGCTTATGTTGGGTGAACTGTGTAATCTATATTTTTGGAAGTATTTATTTATTAATGGAGGTTCAGTATATGTCACTTTAAGAAGGACAAAATCTAACGAATAACGTATACTGCTCTCATATATTAATATATATATATATATATATATATACATACATAATATATATATATATATATCACTTTACTTTTATAAATATCTATTTATTAATAGAGGGTCAGTATATATCACCTCTTAAACTTAAATGAGACAAAATCTAGCGAGTAACCTATATTGCTCCCATGTATTACTATAAATTATAATACATTCTAAATAGACTCATAATCATTTTAAATATAATTTTAACTTAACATTTATGGTTTTTTTAAGAATCCGGTTGAATTTAAGCTTGAATCTATTAAGAAACCTTCTAAATGGATGTAAGAAATATAATTTCAACCTAACGTTTAGTTTAATGGGATCCAGTCCAATTTAAGTTTGAATCTGTTGAGCGACAGTGTAAATAGATGTAAGAAAAATTAAAATTTTGGTGAATGTGATCTTTTCAACTGGTTTATTTTTAATAAAATGTTTATAAGTTAAATCTTTATTATTTCTATATATATATTAGAATGCTAATATATATGCTAATATTTTTAATTATGTAATTTTATTTTTAATTTATTATAGAAATAATTTTTTATAATTAAATTAAAATTGTGGAAAGTTCAATATAAAATAATCACACATTTATAAATATAATAAAGCATTATATAAATTTTAACAATGAAGGTAAAGAATTTATTAATTTATTATTTTATGCAAATCAATTTTCATTTTATTATGGAAATTAATTTTTGTTATCTATTTAATAATTATTGATAATTGAATTAAAATTTAGAAAATCTATTATAAAATAAATACACCTACCAACATGGTAAAGTATTATACATATTCTAAAAATTGTAAAGAATTTAATAATTTTATACATTTTAGAGTAATTTTATAATTTTATTTTGCATCACTGTAAGATGTTTATTTATTTTAAGTTAATATTACATATATCTCATATAACGAGAATATTTAACTTACATAAAGTCTTGTGAAAAGCAGAAAATTATTTTTTTGGGCCATATTACATTTTGAAATATTAAAATGATAATCTAAATTAACAAAAAAAAATTGGGTATTGGCATCCTTGTATTTGTTGTTAATTTATTTTCATTAGAGTTTATTTTCTTGATTCCTAGGGTTTTTATGTATTTTATCATCCTATTGGTAGTATTTGCTTGAGCCCCATATTTTATTGTTAACCCTGTTTTATTTATTGATTATATATATATATCTATATATATATATATATATATATATATATATATATATATATATATATATATATATATATATATATATATATATATATATATATATATATATATATATCTGTGTGTGTATGTACATGTTTCTGTTATTTATTTATTTATTTCTATTTTATTTTTATTTATTTATTATTGACTTGTGTATACTTTTGTTTTATTTTATTTATTTTTCCATTAATTATTTTTAATTTAATTTATTTTATTTCTATTAGTTATTTTATTTATCAAATGATCTTGTCTGTATTAGTGTCTTCTCTTGTTTTTATACTTTTTGACTCCCCTCCTTTAAAGTTTGGTTTTGATTGTTTATTTATTTATTTCAAAAACTAGCTGTTTAATATAGCGGTTACTTATTAATATTTGTTTTTAATAAATTAATAAACTAATATCACAATTTAAATATTATTTTTCAAAAACTAGTAATGTTTGGTTTTAATAAATTAATTTAAATATTATTTTCCAAAAACTAGCCATTTAATATAGCCTTTACATATTAATATTTTAATAAATTAATAAACTAAAATCATTATTTAAATATTATTTTTATTTGGTTTTAATAAATTAATTTAAACATTATTTTTCAAAAACTAGCAGTATTTTTCAAAAACTACCATAATATTTGTTTTTAATATATTAATAAATTAGTATTATAAGTTAAACATTATTGTTCAAATATAGCCATGAAATTATGTCTCTGTATTGCTCTCTATTTAGGCCTTTGCAATGGTCTGCCTCTTCATCTGGTCCTCATGATGGACCACACTTGTTGGTTGGAAACCTGTAGGCCAAATTTTTTTATCTAAAGTGATTTCTACCGAAAGCTTTGTTTAAATAAAATTTACCTTTTAGTATGAAGAACAAATGAAATTTCTTTATTACCTACTTAATATGAAGATAGCAAAAAAATATTAATTTACGTTTTACTACGAGGACGAAATGCAATTTCATCATTACTTAACATGGAGATGACAAGAAATAGTATTATTGATATTACATGATGTGTAATTCATTCTACAATAAGTTTACATGTGATATTTAAAACAAAAATATATTAATAACAAAAAACATTTCCTAAAATATTTAAATGTCCATATTAAATAACATAATTTTATATCTATTTATATAGAGAATATTTTCACTTTTCAAGATGTGTAATTTATTTTATTTCTAATATAAAGTTGATACATAATATTTTAAAAATATCAATAACAAGGAAAAGTTTAACATAGGTTATAAATAAAACATTCCAATACCCATGTTGAGTAAAAGATTTTAACATGAAACATATGTAGAGAGAGAAAGTGTAAATATCCCTAATATAGTGTTTACCATTTATCAAAATATTACTGTTGTAACTTGATTGACTTTACCTTATAGTTAAATCAAGAAGTGTAGAAATTATGGTGTTAATCAAAATCACAAGACACTCAATTTAGAACATCATTCACAAACATGCAATGAGAAATAACACATATGCACACAATATTTTTCTAGGGATATTTTTCTAGGAGAAAGCAATCTGCTAAAAACCCCTATTCATTCTTGCATTAATATGATAAATGGAGATGTATTACAATTGTTAGCTCAATTTGGGCTCAACCTGTAAGTGAGTAACCTATCTCTCTGCTCAATGAGATGCTCTAACCTGGACTTGATCAATTTTTGCCTTTTCTTGAGCCCCTATTTCCTTCTATAATTCCTGAGGAAATTAGGTCCCTATTATTTAGGAATTTCCTCCAAAATGCTTGCGTAATTCCCATGGTTGATCATCTAATTGCATGCAACACTTGTACACTCAAGACTAGTCTAAAATTGATGTTACATTGCCTTAGAATCTTCACCATAGCTTGTGAACTCGAATTCTCTGCATGAACTAGCTATTTAGGGTTGAATATTCACTTAATTGGATGATCACTGAGTTATACTAAAGTCTCACTACACAACTAACCTTCCACTGATTCATCCAACTACTAGAACAAGTTTAAATGAAAACAGCTTGAAATAACTGACCTAGGTTACTATAAATTAGCAATCACACATGTTTAACTGAACTCCAACTGCTCTAACTCAAATTTATTAAGTAAAATGGGTGACACAAGCCATGTCACACAAGCTAATTTCATCCAAGTTGTTTGTTGATGTGGAAATCCATTTTTTCTCATTTTGACAAAGACAAAATCAAATTGAGGCTTTATTTCTGTATTTTTCAACACTCCCTTTCAGCAAGAAAGGGATTATCAACCACCCCTATCCTACACTTGTGGAACTAAAACTTCCCTCTTAACAAAGCTTTTGTCAAAATGTCAGCATCTTGTTCCTCTGTCAGAATGTATTGTAGAAAAATTATCTACCACTGCACATAGTCCCATAAATGGTGAGATCAGATATCTATATGCTTGGATCGATCATGAAATACTAGATTCTCAGAGAGATTAATGAAACTATGATTATCACAATAGATCAAAGTTGGATTCATCATCTGAACAAATAGTCCCACAAGTATCTCTCTCATCCAGATCACCTCACATGCTGCTTGACTTGTAACCATGTATTCTGCTTTTGCCGAGATGAGTGCCACAGATCTTTGCTTCCTGTTGTACGAAGAAACTGCTGCAGACCCAAAACTAAAAATTTCACATGATTCACTCTTTCAGTCTGATGTACTCCCTTCCCAATCTACATCTGTGAAGCCACACATCTTAACTTCCTTTATCCATCTACACCATATTCGAAACTAGGTAGTGCCTCTGAGGTACCATAAAACATGCTTTGTTTCCTTCCAATATAATTTGGTTGGCCTAACCATAACTTGGCTCAGCTGTCAATAAATGGTAGGGTCCACTTCTTCACCTGAAGTGGCATCCTCCTTCCTTCAGTTGGTTGTTAGAGATGTCTCCATGGGTTTACAACTCTCCACGTGGAATCTATGCAATATCTCATTTGCATACTTTCCTTGAGACACGAACAATTATCCATAACCTTGCCATACTTCCAACCTGAGGAAGTAGTGCATGAGACCCATGTCCTTCATTTCATATTCCCTTGCAAGGCCCTCCTTGCAAAATTTGATCAACTTCTCATCACCAATCAAAATGAAATCATCAACATATAAGACAATAATAAGAAATTTACCTTCTACCAAGATGTGAAATAGGTTTTCACCTGCTTCACTTTTGGTGAAGCCTAAACCAGCGAGATAACTATCGATCTTGGTGTACCAAGCATGAGGTGCTTGCTTGAGACCGTACAATGCTTGCTTGAGTCTGCACACTTGAGACTCTCTATCAAATGTATAAAAACCTTATGGTTGCTCGATGTACACCTCTTCCTCAATAAGACTATTGAGAAATGTTATTTTTACATCCATCTGGTGGATCTTCTGTTGGGATTATGGCACAGGTTTGGAGCTATGGCACAGGTGTTGTCCTTGATGGCAACTCTCTTTGGTAATAGATCTCAGTTCAGGCTTTCAGAATGAAGGAAAAGACATATACGCAGGTTCATCTAGATGAAGACGCGTATACACACGAGTTAGACGTTACAAAGGAGCGTATGCATATACATGCACTTTCACGCAAGGAAAAGCGCGTATATGTTGGAGAACTTACCTTTGGTCCATGGTAGTTAGTCCTTGATATTTGAACCTATGGTTTTGGACCATGGCATCTCGTCAGAAGTGTTGATCCCAAGTTTTGGGTCCATGGTATTATGTTATTATGGTTTTGGACAATGGTATTGTGAAAGGCCTAAGACCATAAAAGAGGAAGGAGATCATTTGGCAAAGGATCATCTGAATTAATTGAATATATAATAAGTGTTAGATCTGAAATATTGGTGATTGGGGTTATGGTGCAGATCTGGATCTGAATGAAGGAGGAACCTTAGTGCAAAGAGAAAGATAAGTTCTATTGATGGGTCATAATCTTAAGGCTTGAATGATAGTATCTTTGTATGATTTTGATCTATTATATGTGGTGCAGGCTTGATCTATAAATCTGATAATTTGGGTTAATTACTGTCTGAATATTTGAAAGAGTGAATTATCCTTTATAGATCTGTACGCAGGTTCAGTGAAGCTAAGGCGCGTATACACGCTGGTTCAGTGAATAAAAACAACGTATACGCAGGTTTCTCCAAACACATAAGCGTATGCACGCAGGTTTCAGGTTATTGAAGTAGCGTATATATTTTGAGTTGTGATCTAGTTTCTTCTGTTTATTGCTGTTGTGTTCTTGGTTCAGAATTTGGTGTGTGGTTACTGTTACTGTGTTTTGGGTACATTCGTTAGAGAAGTATCTACTTGATTCAGTTCTAATTGGTAAAAAGGAGATTGGTTGATTTTTTATGATTGATTGATGTTTATGGATCCAGTCTGAAAATTTATGAAATGTGGTCCCTGGAGGAAAGAGAAGGTTGTAGCCTTCTGTAGGCCAGCACCTACGTACTAGTATCTCGGCTAGTGCAAGAGCTAAGGGGGTTGTAGCTCCCTTCCAGGAGAAGCTGGAGAACGAGAGAGGGTTGTAGCTCTCTGTAGGTTGTAGCCTGCGTACTGGTAAAGGACTGCACCAGTACATTGTAAAAAGAAGTTTCTAATTGAAAGAAGATAGAGACAAATTGCAGCAAGTGGTTTTCACCCACATTGGGTTTCCATCTTATATCTTGTGTTCTTGTGTGTGTGATTGTCTTCAGATCTGTTTTACTATTTCTGGTTACTGTTTATTTGATCATAATACACAGATTAATGATCAACATCAGTAAGATAAATTAAATTATAAGTCTGCATTGCATACATGGGTTTCCTTCTCTGTGTTTGCGTATATACGTGGTTTTATCTAACTGAAGTAGCGTATATGATTTGGGTTTGAAAAATAAAATAAGTCTCTTGATAATACTGATTCACCCCCCCGTCTCAGTATTATTTCCAACATCTTCCACCCCATCTGTGCAACCAATGCAAGAATTTCTCTAAAGGATGAGTACCTTGTTACAGGAGCAAAGGTGTCCTCAAAGCTAATTCCCTCAACTTGAGAGTATCCTTTGGTCACAAATCTAGCCTTATACTTCTCTATGCTTTCGTCTGCTGCATGCTTAACCTTGAATATCCATCTAGAACTCTCAACTAATTTATTTGTTGGTCTTGGGATCACTTTCCAAACACTTTTATTTATAATGGATTTGTATTCTTGTGAAAATTCCTAATCATCAAGGAACCCCTATTGCAACAAAAATTGAATTTACTTCTCCTACTTGATTTTAAATTATTAAGTTATTTTCTGAATACTTAAGCAAATAAGTTCTGTAGCATACACTACTTAAATTTAACTAAGCACAAGATACATAGGACAACTCTTATTTGAAAAAATTGTTCCCGGAAAAACCCAATGCGGGAAAACCGGTGCAGCAGATCTAAGGGTTTTCTATTATTAAGCAGTAATTATAAATACAATGCTATATGCCCTCTTGACAATCCAGTGACAGAGAAAATGGAATGGCAGAAAAACTGAGTGAGTTTTACCTCACTTCACTAGGTAGATTCCGACTGATCCAGCAACAAAACTGGCTAACACTGACTATCTCTACGTTGGCCCTGTGTCAACCTTACAGGCTCTACATTAGCTCCGCGCCATCTCTTCTACCTACTGCATCAACCTTCCCATATGTTCCAACAATTTCCCAACAGTTCTGACTCTCTGCGTGAGGGAAGCTACTGCTTCTGCGTTGGACCTTCTGGCTCTGCGTCAGCCCTGCATGGGCCTGGATTGACCCAATGTCAGTCCTCCTAGTTGTTGCACTGCCTCCACTAGCTTCTCTCTTCCTCTCTATCAATACTCTCAAACTATCCCTGGCCCTCTTCTGTAGAATGATCACTCAATTCAAAATCTGAGCTTCCTAGCCCTAGAAATCAAAATCCAGATCAATTCATTCTCTACGTGTGTGTTTCTTAATGAACCCCAAGCCTCCTTCTTATACTTTTCTCGTTGAGACTTCAATGGCTGAGATTAAACATCTAATCAATGGATAAGATTAAAACCTGACTTGATCTATCTTCTATATCATTCTCACCCATATTTTGATTAATACCCATTAATATTTTAATTTTCCTAAGTTTAGACTTAGGAACCCCATTAAAAATATTAATTATTTTAATAAAATACAAGCTTGGTGGAATTTCCATAGATGGTTTCCGGGTTCTTTAGAACTCATGTTCCTTAGCCTCCACCAATTTTCATGGCTAGAGAACATCATATGCTACCAAAAACTAATACTCCCTCTTAGCGAGGAAATTTCTCTAGCAACAATGTCCAACTGCATGTTGCTATGTTTCTGAATTACCTCCTTTCCGCATTGTTGATGCCACCAACATTTTGTTGTTGTTGTTGCTATATTGTTGCCCATGACACTACCATTTCCATTGCTTCATATGTATTATAGCTCCCTCTACATTTGTTTCTAACACTACCATTGTTAGCTCTGCACTGCATCATTTTCCAATTACTATTGCTTAGTAATGAAAAAGCATCTGAAATTTCTAAACTAACTATGTCCAACATAATACCATGAATTTTGGAATATGACTGCTATTATTCTCTAACCTTCTAAATATTTTGTGCTATTGTTGACTTCTGCACTGTGCCATCTGCATTGTTTCCAACCTTGCTCTGCGTTGATCAGTCTCTGGTCTCAAGCTACTGCATCTATCTCTCCAAACAATCCACTACATCATTTGAAACTAAGTCCATATTTCTACTACAAAATTTTGGGCTCCTGTAACAAGGAATTGATCCAAGAGGTGGACTCCTCAAGGATCCTACCCACATGTAGTCCTCCTGACTATAGCTCAATATCACCCCATTTCCCTCCTGGAGATGTGTGGGCACTCATGGCAAACTCATGTTCATCAATTTTTTCTAGAGCAGCCTTAGGATCATGTTTCTCATGCTTATCCTTTTTCTTCAAAGGAAGCTGGGATGAATATTGGCCCCTATCGCCACATCTGAAACATTTCACCTTCGAAATGTCCTTCTTCCGCTTCTACTTCTGCTGTCCCTTTGATGCTAGAGTTGCATTCTCCTCCTCCTCCTTTGTCTTCGTGCCACTCCCACTGCTGCCATTGATGTTGACCTTAACCAGGTCCCTCCTTAATTATTCTTATTGAAGAGTTGCCTACATCTCCTCCCATGAAGGTAGTCTTTCCCTACCAAATATACTTTGGATGAAGACTTGTCATTTATCTGAGACTCCATTCAGGATTGTCCTTACCATCATGGTAGACTGGGGAGTAGACCCCACTGCAACAAGATGGTCTTTGGTGTCTTGAAGACATTGAAGATAGGAGTTAACTCCTTCTCCCTTTCGCATCAATGTCTGCTGCAATTTTTGTTCTAGGTACATCTTCCGCTATTCGAAAGAGCCTTCATACAGTGAAGACAAAGCTTCCCACATCTCCCAGGTTGTATCTTTGCTCTGCAAGTGTGAGACCACATGATCTTGAACTCCATCAAGTATGAACCTATTCGTCTTCCCCTACTCAGCCTTGTACTTCTTATTTTGATCATTGTTAGTAGGAATAACCACAACACTCTTGACGTAGGCTTCGAGATCATACTCCTCCAGAACAACTAAGATTCTGGCCTTCCATATGACATAGTTCGAAGCTCCTTCCAACCTGTCCTGATCTCTAAGCCCATGTGATGCCATCTCACCCAAACTGTTGAAATGACTCCTCTAATCACTGCTCAACATTGTTTTGATGTCCGACAAGTGAAGAATTCAGATTTTTGGCGAGAAAAGTCCTCTGAGGAGAAAAATCCCCTTCTATGTGTCTTCGCTCTTTTCCGACAGATTTCTGCCCTGACAGAAACTATGCCCTTCAACAATTGCGCTGAGGCTCTGCGTCACTCCCTCTACCTTTGCAAAATCATGTTAGGTCCCTATACGACTAGTGTAACCCCTTATTGTTATTAGTGCAACACCCTTATTATATTGTTGTGCCCTTACATTATTATTATTATGTCGGCTTTGCTTGTATTATGACCCCTTAGACTCCTATATATAGAAAGGAGGCCTTGTCATTTGTATCATGCAATAATTATTCATTTGTGTAATGTAAAGGCGGTTTCCCCCTCAAAGAGGTTGATTTTTAAGTTGTTGATCTATCTTTTCTATCTTTTTGTGAGTTGGTTTCATAACATTTGGTATCAGAGCTTTGAATTCTATGGTTTCATTGCTCTAAATAGGCCATCATGGAATTTTCCCTATAAAATTTTCTTTACAAAGTTTGAGAAGCTAAAAAAAAACCCATTTGAGTTGAAATCATTCTGAACCTCGGGTCCAAATTTCAGATCTTGTCTCACTATATTTTCGGCGATATCATCTAAGGAAGTTATGGTTTTTGTAAGCTCCAGAATTCCATCGCAAACATGTCATCGTGGAATTTTCACTATAATTATTTTTCTACGAAGGTTTAGACTCTAAAATTAAAAATAATTTGAGTCGAACTCTTGATGAAGCATGAGCCCAAATTTTAGATCTTGGTTCGCTATGTTTTCAGATATATGATCCAAGGAAGTTAGGTTTTTTGTAGGTTCCCGAATTACATCCCAAACATGTGACCTTGGAAAAATCGTCATAACTTTCGCTCTGAGAATCAGATTGAAATTTCGTAAGAAGTTAAAGAAAGAGGATGTACTGTATGTTTTGTGTATGGATTTTAGATCTGAAGTTTGAAACCATGACATGTGGCAAGTCATACAATTTCGCTCTACTAGACTAGTCTATAATCAGGTCATCATAAGAGATTTGGCATAATCCTTTATTGAATAATCCAATATTGATCAGACTAGTGGGGTTAGAAAGAGGACCAAGAGGGATACCATAGACAAAAATTATAGAACATGAAGATATGAAATTACAAAGTTACAGTCGTTTAAATATCTAGCTCCTAAAAGCAAGAAAAATAATGACTTGAATCAAGAAAATAGAAACACCTAGTAAGCAAAATTGGATGGATGATTTGAAGAATGTGATAGAAGCTAACATAAATATCTTTATATGTGCCATGGAAGCTAATATTGATGGTATGGAAGCGTATTTGAATAAAGGCATGGAATATTTGAAGAAAGACATGGAAGGTTTGAAGGAAGGTGGGACAAAGCTATTACAAGAAAGGCCTCCTAATGACGAAAAGGTAGTAGAGGATACTCATGATGAGAAAAAAATAAATTTTAATCATGATTTCATAGAATCTAACATTGGATTGAAGACCCACCATATTCCAAATATTGTTATGATGAAGTTTGATGGAAAGGACCCCATAACATGGATACTACAGATGGAGAAATATTTTGATCTACATGATGTGCAACTGTTACAAAAGGTACGTATTACATCTTTATATTTAGAACCGAATCAATTTTTATGGTATAAAGGGATTTGTTCTCGTAAACCACTTGTCACTTGCTCAATTTTCACGGAGGAAATGATAGCACATTATGAGGATATAAAGAACAATACCTTCTTTAGCCAATTGATAAATCTCAAACAAAAGGGTTCAATGGCAAAGCACATTGAGGAATTCCAAAAATTGAATATAAGGGTAAAGGATATTCCAGAGAAGTAGAGGATTGATGTCTTCATTGGGACTTTAAGGGATAACATTCAACATGAGGTTCATCTTTGGGAGCCTGATTCATTGGAGAAGGCATTCAAGCTGGAAATAAAAATTGAAAGAAAAATTATGGCAACAAGAAATCCTACCACTCAAAATTATAAATATGGAAGTGTTGTTGCTCCTAGCCTTCCACAACCTACAAGGTTGACACCATAACAATTGGAAGAAAAAGGACAAAATGGCCTTTGTTACAGTTGTCATAGAAAATACACTAAAGGTCATAAGTGTGCTGAGAAGAAATTATTTTACATTGATTGTGAAGAGGAGGAAGAAAAGGATCAAGAAACTTCAAAAGAAAAGGATATACACCAGGAACCAACCCCAAAGAAAGAAGAAATGAATCTGGCCATATCTTGTAATGCATTGGTAGGAATTACCACTCCTCAAACTCTCAAGATAGAAGGACATATCAAAAAGAAAAAAGATAACCCCACTTTCGAGCAAAATCGAATGAAACAATAGGTAGGTCAACATCGCAGCGAAATAAGTTTTGATAGAGGTGACTGGGTATTTTTACGAATACAACCATACAAACAAATGTCCCTCAAGGAAGATAAGAAGGATAATAAATTATCACCAAAGTACTATGGTCCTTACAAGGTGCTGCAAAATATTGGTACTATGACATAAAAGTTGGATCTTCTAGCATCTTCCTGAGTGCCCCTAGTTTTGCATGTTTCATGCTTAAACAAGGTTATAGGTGACAAGCTCCCAGTTCAAACAATATTGTCGGAACTTGACGAGGAAGGAAAAATCATATTGGAACCTAAAATAGTCATGGAAACAAGAACCTGATAGCTATGAAATCAATCAATTCTAGAATATCTCATCAAGTGGAAGAACTTACTCATTGAAGATTCGACATGGGAGGATACGAATTTTATATAGAAGCATATAGAACTACTAAAGCATTGAGGACAACACTTTTTGAATGAGAGGGGCGTGTTAGGTCCCTATACCACTATTGTAGCTCCTTATTGTTATTAGTGCAACCTCCTTATTATATTTTTGTGCCCATGTAGTCCCTATATTGTCATTATTGTGCCTCATTGAAGCCCAATATTGTCATTGCTATGCCCTTACATTATTATTGTTATGTTAGCTTTGATTATATTATGACCCCTTAGACTCCTATATATAGAAAGGAGGTCTTGTCATTTGTATCATCCAATAATTGTTCATTTGTGTAATGTAAAGGAGGTTTCCCCCTCAAAGAGGCTGATTTTTAAGTCATCAATCTATCTTTTCTATATTTTTGTGAGCTGGTTTCATAAAAACTCACGATTAGGAAATCATACCTCTCTGTTGGCTCTCTCAGAGAGAGATTTCCTCAGAATCTCTATTTCCTGGCAAGGACTGTGCAATCCTTTCAAGGGGATTTGAATTGCTTCCAAGTGAAACTTTTGGTCTCTCTACTTAGTGCTAGATTTTCTCTTCCTATTTCAAAATCAATGCTCTGATACCATGTGAAAATTACTAATCCTCAAGGAACTCGTACTGCAACAAAAAATGAATTTACTTCTCCTACTTGATTTTAAATTATAAATTTATTTTCTGAATACTGAAGAAAATTACTTCTGCAACCTACAGTACTTAAAGTTTGATGACATGAAACAAAAAACTAAGCAAAGAACAAGATACATATGACACAATTATTTTTGGACAAAATAGTCCTCTGAAAAACCCAATGCGGGAAAACTAGTGCAACAATTCTGAGGGTTTTCTATTATTAAGTAATAATTCTGAATACAATGTTAGATTCCCTCCCAAAAATATAGTGACAGAGAAAATAAAATGGTGGAAAAACTAAGTGAGTTTTACCTCATTTCACCTAGTATATTCTGGTTGATCTGACAACAAAACTAGTTAACCCTTGCTATCTCTGCATTGGCCTTGCATAGGCCCTATGTTAGGCTTACAGGCTCTGTGCCAGCTCTGCGCTGTCTCTTCTGCTTAATGTGTCAATCTTCTAGGATGTTCCGACAGTTCTGACTCTCTGTGTGAGGGAATATACTACCTTTTCATTGGGCCTTTTAGCTCTACGTCAGGCCTGTGTGGGCCTAGATTGGCCCAGCATCAGTCCTCCTGGCTACTGCGTTCCCTCCACTAGCTTCTATCCACCTCTATCAGTAATCCCAAACTATCCCAGCCCCTCCATTGTAGAATGATCATCAGTTCGAAATCTCAGCTTCTTAGCCCCAAAAATCAAACTCCAGATCAATTCGTTCTGTCCATGTGTGTTTCTAGATGAACCCCAAACCTCCTTCTTATAATTTTCTCGTTGAGACTTCGACGATCAACATTAAGTCTCCAATAAATGGCTAAGATTAAAACTTGACTTGATCTGCCTTCTAGATCATTCTCACCCATATTTTGATTCATAACCATTAAAAATTTAATTTTCCTAAGTTTAGACTTAGGAACCCCATTAAAACTACTAATTAGTTTAATAAAATACAATCCAGGCATAATTTTCCCAAACAATTTTTGAGTTCTTTAAAACTCATGTGCCTTAGCCTCTTGACCCATTTTCATGGCTAGATCACATTTGATGCTACCAAATACTAACAACTCTTCCAACATTGCATCAACCTGTACAGGTTTCTCTATTGCTTCCTCAAAAGAGGATGGCTTAGTCTCTACCAACTTAGGAATTATATCCATGTAACTAGTTTACCTCTTAGATGACCTTCTTTTCCTACGTAAATTTGAAGGAGTCCCACATTCTCCTTCACATTCTACACAAGTCTATCAGCTTCTCTTGTTCTTTTTCTACCTTCTCTCGATGGTTATGCTTGAGTGGATGTCTCCACTCTCTTCTCCTCATTTTGTGGTTGCTCCATAACTTCTAGAGGCTCCTCCTTTGGAGCTAAAAATTCCTCTTCTAGTGGGATCTAAATCTCCCTCTCAAGAGAGCACTGCATCGCTTTCTCCTCATCATAATTTACATCCCTTAACACAATAGTAATTTTGAGGGAAGGTAAGTACACATTGTAGTTGTGAGAAGTTTTTGTGTAACCCACAAATACCCCCAACTCTGTTGTCAATTCAAGCTTCTTCCATGATTATTTGGAGACATGGTAGTAAACAAAGGCTCTAAAAATTCTAAAGTGTGACACATTAGACATTCTCCCTGAGAAGGCCTTTTTTGTTGTAATCACATCGAGAATCTGATGAGGACCCTGGTTTTGCAAATATACTGTTATGTTGCATGCCTCAGCTCGCAAATGTAGAGGTAGGCCTTGGCCATGCAACATAGCCTTCACAACTCCCATAATGCTACGATTATTTCTCTCAGCCACCCTGTTCGACTGTGGGTTGTGGGGTGATGTCATCTATCTTCAAATTCCTTCTTTCACACAAAAAAATTAATTTGAAACGTACTTACATCCATTATCACTCTTGAGAGCCTTCACCTTTTCCTTGATTTCTTTCTCAACTAGTGCCTTGAATTCTACGAACTTCGATAATGTCTCATATTTCTTCCGCGTGAAGAAGATACAACACTTCCTTTAGAATTCATCAATAAAAATGACAAAATATTTGTGTCTTGTAGTCAAGCAAGGTCCACAAACATTAGAGTGGACTCTTTCCAAAACTGCATGTGCTTTTCTCTCTCGATCACCAAATGTCGATTTTGCATACTTCCCCAAGGTACATCCTTTGCATACATCCTTCTACTCAAGTTGTTCTTTAAGGAGGACATTGGTTATTTGTTGTACAATCTTCAAGGAACTATGAGGAAAATGGCAAAGTTTTCTGTGCGAAATTTCACTGACATCACGACTTTGCATTTTCTTTGCCTTACTGCTTAATGCATCACAATATTCCACATCTAGCTTATACATGTTCTTCACACCAACTCCTATCTACTTCACCTATCTTGTGGTTATGTGTCTCAATAATTATTTCCCTTTGCTAAAGATCACATCATAACTAAGGTCTTCCAAAAATGCAACGAATATGAGATTTCTCTTTAGTCGTGGAACAAATATTACATCCTTGAGTCTTAGAGGGGAGCTCGACTCCCTTTGAAAGGTGACTGCACCAATCCTTGTCGCACTGTACCTTTCATCGCCCCCCATATCAATACGCATATAGATATCTTTCTCCTCTAGGTCATTGAAAAACTCTATACACCTTATCATGTGGAACGAGGCACAAAAGTCCAAGTACCACATGCTCCTCATCATTGTGCTAGCCATGCACGTGATAAGGATGAAGTCAAGCTAGAACTATGAAGCTAAGGATTCACCTACTACTCCTAAGCTCTTCCTGCTCGAATTTTTATGTGGAAACTTCGAGGCATAGTGGCCATATTCATGAAAATTGAAGCATTTAATTTTGGGAAAATTTTTCTTCTTGCCCACTTGGTTGGATTCTAGTTTGGTTTGAGACTTCTTCCCTTTTGCCTTCATTCCCTTTCCAACCAATGAAAATTTTCTTCATCCTCTCCCTTGGATGAAGTCCCATCTCTCGTATTCCACATTATTTCATCCTATACCAAATTAGACCATAAGTGTTCCCAACTCAGTATTTTCTCCCTCCCATTCGCCGAATCTTGGTAGCTATTTTAGCTCTTGGGAAGGCATAGTAGAGTTAGTCTTACCAAATCATCTTTTGCAACATTAACAACAACCCCGCCAAGTTCATCACGAACTTGTGTGAACCTGCTCAAATACTGCAGAATAGTGTGATTCTTTTGCATCTTGATATTTTGAAGTTTGTATTTGAGGGCCATTTTCCTATGGTCACTGCTATTCTATAATAGATTTTTCAGTGCCTACCACATTGCATAAGGAGTTTCTTTCCTAGGAATATTTGAGACAATGTGGTCTCACACTCCCTCCACTATTATTCTCCTCACCTTGACTACATCTTTCTTCTGTTGAGCTAGGTTTTTTGCATCAACTGATCTTGATTTTGTCTTCCTTGTGATCCTTCCATGCAATGAAATTTGAGTTGCCTTCCAAGGAATACTCTAATATTAGTTCATTGAAGGTCATCTTCCCAACTTTGAAGAGATATTGCTACATTGATTTGCAAATTTGAGCCTCTTGAGAAACAACTTCGAAATTCCTATTCTAATGTGAATCCTACTTTGATGCCATGCAGAAATTATGGTATATATTTGCAATTTCTCGTGAAATTTTATTCAAAATCAAAAGACACAAACCTACTCTACTACTTTTCCAAATTCGATTCACAATTTAGATCTCAAACATGCAATGAGAAATAACACACATGCACACAACATTTTCTAGGGGAACGCAATATAATAAAAGCCCCTATGCTTGCTTGCATTAATATGATGAATAGATATGTATTACAATTGTTTTCTAAATCTGAGCCGAACCTGCAAGTGAATAACCTATCTCTCTGCTCAATGAGAAGCTTTGACCCAAACTTGGTTAATTTCTACCTTTTATTGAGTCCCCATTTCCTTGTGCAATTCCTGGGTAAATTAGGCCCCTATTATTTAGGAATTTCCTCCAAAATTATTGCGCAATTCCCAAGATTGATCATTTGATTGCATGCAACTCCTATACACTCAAGACTAGTCTACAACTGATGTTACACTAAATTGGACTATCCATCACAACTGGGGAACTTGAATTCCTTGCATGTACTAGCTATTTTGGGATGATTGATCAGTTAACTGGATGATCACTAAGTTAGACTGAAATCTCACTGCACAACTGACCTTCCACTAGTTCCTCCAACTGTTAGAACCAATGTAACTAAAAACAACATGAAATAACTGACCTTTATTGCTACAAATTAGCAATCATACATGCTTAACTGAACTCCAACTCCTCTAACTTGAATTTAATAAGTAAATTGGATGATACTGAAGCCATGCCACACAAGTTAATTTCATCCAAGTTGTTTGCTGATGAGAAATTCAAATTTTTCTCAATTTGACCAAGGCAAAATCAAATTAAGACTTTCTTGCTCCATTTTTCAATAAGAAGAAGTTAGGGTTATGGTAATGAACTTTTCATTCATTATTCACAGAGGAACACTACAATGAAAGGAAGGAGCTCATAGAATATGAAAAGAGATCATCATCTTCTCTTGTTGGAGGATCAAAGCACACACCTCATTGACACCTTTGTCTCTGACCCTTCTTCTATGCTTATTTTTTCATCATATTTTTTGCATCGTCATTTTTTCCATGAACTGTGCCTTTAGTTCCCCTCTTAGATTGTAATTCATGGTTGTAGGATGTTAAGCTAAACCTGAAAAGTACATCCAAGATTGAGGGGAACACTCTTGCAGTGCCTCCTCTAAAACCTATCAAGAATGATTTCTTGAACCTCGTTCACTGGTGAACAATATTTTACCTCTAACTAAAAAGAGTAGTGATTCTCAAGATATTTCATTCAATAAAATTCCTTCTGAATTTAAAGATAGTGAATTCAAAGAAGTGTCCAATAAAAGCATAGATGAAGACTTGTTCAAACTAGATGTAGCATCTAACTATTACAAGTATTTTGATGATTTTGAGCATGGAGTTATTAGTATTCTTTTGATGACAAGTCCAATGATGGTGTGGATTCCCTAAAGGAGAGAACCACACCTCTCATCCACGCTTCACCTATATGTTTCAGGAGATAAATATTCTTATCATTTTTCTTGAAATAGATTGCATATGAATATTATTATATTTAAAAGAAAAGAAAGTAGTCATTGTTTTCAAAATGGTGCATATTAATATCATTTGTATAACTTATGCACATTATTAGATAAGTTATGTGTATATGAATTCCTGAAAAGATTGCATAGCTAGATTAATTGTGTGAATTGCATGGTTTACATGCATAAGAAGTTAAGTCAACCTTGTTATTGTTTTAAAAAGGCTTGTCTTGTTTACATGCATAAACGAAGTTGATTGGGTTAACTATGATATTTATTTGAAAGGAATGCATGAAAACGCAACACATAATAAAGAAACCATGTCATTTCCTAGAAAATATTGGAAAAGAATCATGTGCATGAGAGATAAGTAGCCATGTTTCTTTTGAAAATAATATATGATTACTATGCTAATCTTTTGGAAAGAAAATACATATGTTTGCATGCAACAAAAGAGTCATTTCTTGAAAATAAAATATACACATTTTCATATTCTAAGTGTGTTAAAAATACATGGAAAACTTTTACAGTTCTTGTGTGCAGCGCATAGATTAAATATATCTATTCTCTTAAAAAGATTTGTTGGGTGATTCTTGGAAAGTATTTATGGTTTTTTGTGGAAAAGTATTTTTCCTTGAAAAGAGTTACATGTGAACCTTACACAACCAAAGAATAACTATTTTCCTAGATCTCTAGAAAAAGAAACATGAATTTACATACTCAAAGATTAGTTGATTGTGGTAAATCTCTTTATGCATAGAAGACTATAGCTATTATGAAAAATAATAAGAATCTTTACTCATAGAGACATTAACTATTATGTTAACTTTATTTTGAAAAAGAAGTATGTATTTGTTTACATGAAAAGAATAACTAATGATAGTAGGATTCTAGAGAAAGAAATATGTGTTGCATACATTAAAGAAGAGCTATTATAATAAGCTCTTGCATACACAAAGAATAATCATTGTGCTATATAGATATGTTATTTGCATGGATAGAAGAACTATTGAGCTACTTTTATTAGAAAAATTACATGTGATTGTAATTATTATATTAGTTTATTTTGGAATACGATCCTGTATATGCATCATTTGATATTGCAACTAGTTGTTACATATATAAGGAACGAAATTTTGAAGTAGACACACTATCTAAAGTAGATGTTGGGTAGGATCAAGACATATGACAGGTCATGGACTCTGTAGAGGGGTTAGATCTCTTCCATCAGCTGTAGTCCTTCCTGTCACTTTCAATCCCTTCTTTTTATGATCCTCATCCTTTTTTGATGGATCACAGTGGATAGTTTTCTATTGATGGTGGATCTCATAGTCTCATGTATTGTAGGAGTAGACATATGGCTTTTGACATGTCCTTTTCTGTTATGGGATGTTTAATTGTGATACCGCAGGCTGAATCGTTCCTATAAAGCCAATTTTTGTTTATTATCATGCTATATTATAGACTTATGCTGAATTCCTCAAGCACGTACTTACATAACTTTCTATAAATCTTAAGAAAATGTTACAAATTTTCTGTGGAAAAAAAGATCATATATATCCATTCAAGATTTGTGTTAGTTTTCATTTGGAAGGAATATACATTTTCATGTGGGAAATTATAGATAATGTGTTAGTCTACATTGGAAAACATTATTTGGGAAAGAAGATGAATTTACATTCACAAAAATCATTGTAATGTGTTAGTTTCCTTACAATGTATATATATGGGTAATGGTGGTATAATCTTTTGGAAAAGAAGACATGTATTCTAAACTTTATTGCACTAGTTTATGGAAAAGAAAACATATTTTTGCATGCCCTATTGTGCTAGATTTCCTTGAAAAGGAAGCATGTATTTGCATGCTCTATTGTGTTAAGATTTTTTTTGTGAATATTATTTTGAAAAGTATATGCAGTTGCATGCATAGGAACAAAATTCCTTATGTTATCTTTCTTTATGTATTTGCATGCACCAAAAGTAATAGATGACGTGCTAGTTCTTTTGATAGAGTTTATGTAATTCATATGGACACAGATCATAACTAATGTGTTAGTTTCCTTTAAAGGAATGTCTGGATAATTGTAGTGATTTATCTTAGAAGAATGTGTGCTTGTGTGAGGGGAATAATAGTTAATGTGGTATTGGTTTATAAACATGCTTTGATAGTTATATGCTTATAACTAATGCATATGTAGTGTTGTTAAAGGATGCATGTCACGATATTTTGTTTGCATTTCATGAATGTATGTGAATAGATGGTAAAGCATCACTAGTATAGATTTATGAATTGGTTTGATTAATACTTGAATTAATCATGATATCAAAGGCTGTTGACAGTAGCAGTTGCAGGAAAGGCTTGTGACATATGCAAAGATGAATTATGTTTACCATTATGGTAGGAAATAAGTTAGTGGTCTATGCAGAATGAAGGAATGCCAACTGTAGGATAAACCACTTATGGGAAGATCCAGGCCCCAAGACATAATGCTCAAGGGCTTGTGGGTAAATGATGTCATGATGATTGTAATAACTTATAACGATTTATGTTGCTTTTGAGATGATATTCTTTGTAATATTTTATGACAATGGGCACAAGATGGACTCCCTTATAACCATTGAGTGAGGTATGAACACCCTAACGGGCATTTAATAATAAAATTAAATGCTTTTCTAGTTTTTAACCTACTAGGTTTCTAGGGTATATCAATGTATAATGATGTGGTTGCCTGTTGTGCCATTTTTATGATGTTGATTCCTTACATGATGTGATGTTTATATTATCAAGAATATGATTAATTAATTGAGTTAAAAGATTCATGAAATTTATTGAAGGTTATATCAGAAAGTTTATTTTAATATACTACAACTATGGTTGTTAATGCTTATCTAACTTACTATTCCTTTACTAAAGTTATTCTATGTAATGATGAAGATTCTATCTAATGGTTAATGAGGAATCTGGAATACTAATTTGGACCCGTGAATTTGAATAGTTACCTATGGGTAAATTCTCTAAAAAAATTCTAACTCCTTACATTTTCATGTGAGGTTACATGGGGATGTTACAAAAAGATTGAGAGAATTTTTATTCCATTAATAGCTACTTTCTATTTCAGTGTATCAGGCATATTTGTAATTCTATCATTGCCTTATAAGGATTTGATATGTAATATGCAATATGCAGAACATGAATTATAAATAAAATATTTCAACGTCAACTACATATATATTATACGAGTCTAAATCCATTTCAATGTCAATTACTCTCGATCTACCAACCACCTAGAGAGATCAAATCTCTTTTTGCTCTAAAAGAAGTTTGCATCTCAAAAAAATTTAATTTGATCCTTCTTTAAACTTGATAGATCTAGAATTAAGATGAATCTATATTAATATAACATAAATTATGTTATTTATATTATCACTTTCTTAATAAGTAATATATATATATATATATATATATATATATATATATATATATATATATATATATATATGTATGTATATATATGTATATATATGTATATATATATATGTATATATATATATATATATATGTATGTATGTATATATGTATATATATATGTATATGTATATCTATATATATACATATATATATATATATATATATATATATATATATATATATATATATATATATATATATATATATATATATATATATATATATATATATATATATATATATATATATATATTCCTTACTCCAGAGCTCAAAGTTAAATATTTTGGTAAGACATTAATGCAAACTATTTTTTCACATGATTTCATTTGTGTGAGATGATTATATCCAACATAAAAAAAATTCTTGGAAAAAAAAGAGACTCTCCCACTAGATTTTTGGAGGAAGGTTGAAATAATATAGAAATACTATCTGACAGAAACATGAGGAATATAGGGATAGACTCCTCTAAGACACATGAGTTTATATTCTGTATACATCATATCAATAAGTTGTCGGAATTGACCAACACTCATGCTGTCGATATTCCATTCTCTGTGAGATTCTGGGAAAAATGTGTGAGCTCCAGGAAGCTTACCTTTACCTTCAATGTTAGGTGTTGGATATCTGTTGAACCTATGCTCAAGAGGTTCATAGATGGGAAAGATTTGTGTATCAGGATCTTTCTGTTCTTTCCTTTCTTCTTCCTCATTCTTAAATAAGGATGCAATTGTTATTTTCTCAGTAGCTTCAGCTCCTGAAGAACTGGCTAGTTCCTTTGGAAAGAGTGTTGGAAACCTGTTGACAGGCTTGACAGGATCCTACATATTTATGTTTCTTTTAAGCAGAAAGGAGTTAGGAACTAGTCTCTCTAGTTTTGATAGATCTAATTTTTCAACTTTATTTGCCAGACCAGAAATACGACTTTTAGTTGCATCCAAATGACCAACTAGTCTGTCTTCTACTCCTTCTATCTTGGACAAGGATTCTATTGTATATGTTCTAATAATAGAAGAGTCAAACTGTACATTATTCAGACATTTATTTACATCATTGATTGTCGCTTGAATAGTATCAATCCGGTCTCCAACTTCTGTTGCTTTGGCTATTTCCATTTCTAAGCCTTTGATTGTTGTGTTTGTCCAGTTTATCTGTTCACTAGCCTTCTGTATTCTGCCATCAATGCCTAAGGCATTGTCATCTTTGTGGACCATAGGAATAACTTTGGCTGCGTGTTGATTTTCTCTAATAACAATTCCTTTAAATGGAGGAAATATCGTTCAATATTCTAATTTGCTTCCATCCAAGGCATTCCAAGCATGAATATTAACTGGAGAGGATGATGTTGAACCAGTTAAAACATTTATGGGAGCAATATTATCCTTCCAGGAGTAAAAGGATATCCATTTATTATTTACTTCCATATATCATTTCCAATATTCAGCTAATTTCTGTTTCTCTTGGGGAGAATAAGTCTGATCAAATTCTTCTGCTTGGGGATTAGTGAATAAATCCAATTAAGCATTTCTTTCATCCATTTGGCACTAATTTTAGACTTAAAACATCCATCCATCAGAGAAAAGAACTTATGCATTGCCATAACAACAGGATTTTTACAATCATCAGGTATTGGTCTAAATCTACATGGTGGTATAAGGCCCTTTGCTTGCTCTAGATATCCTAGACCATATCTAGGCTTAGCTGGTCTCATAAGACTCATCATCTCAATGAATCTTAGATCTTCATCTTCCAAAGTAGTGATCTCATGCATCATAAGCACATGATCAGACTCTTTTTCATGGGGAAACGAGATGTCTAAGCATTTAGGATTTAGAAATGGATTTACAGAGGTTGATGGAGGGGCTATGCCAAATCTGGGATTATGGTTGGCATGGATTGTTGTTTTGGCAAGTGTAAGTAGATTGTCACTGTTTTGAAATTCTGGACATTTAACTTCTAAAGAAGAAAAGTTTACAATCTGTGCAAACTCAAATAAGGAAATATGTTTACAAGAGGAGCATAAACTGGAACAAGCAATATCTACAGTAGAGGGATCTCTGTAATATTTGGACTTTTTACAGGCAATATCAATACCTCAATGGTCAATAGTGGATCTTCTGGGAAATGATATGACTGCAGAAGATAAATTTTTCGTAATATCAACTAAGGTGATTTTCTTTGGCATAAGAGGCTTAGGATTATTCACTACCCAGTGTTCAGGGAAAGTCAAGTCTTCCCACCTGATTGTTTGGTGCTCTATTTTTTGATTTTTTTTATCAGTCATAACAACAACACTAGACTTGGAATCGCGTCTAGGAGTATGGCGGATGGCTGGCCATAGTGTATTGGTATGGTGAAAACAAACTTTGGTTTGAATGGCAATGTTATTTCTCTTTTTGTGCATATCAAAACCAGTGGTTTGGATCTGGAGTTGTAGGATCTAGTCAATGGTTTCATCAAATGTATAGATAGAGAAATTTGGAAAATTGTCAAAATATACTGGGCCATGAGACAGTGGAGCAAAAATCTCGCTAATTAAGGAATATGTATACTTATTGTGTGTTAGATCTCTAACTGTGGCTAACACATAAGTATTTAACCCTTGGTGTGTCAAAGGGTTGATTTCGACTTGAATGCATCCTAAATGCAGATAGTTTGTTTTTAGTCCTTTGGCCTCTCCCTGTAACTCTTTAGGGTTTAACAACGAAATGGTCTAGATATTATCAGAGTTTTCTTGGATTTGACTCACAGACTCTTTGATACTAATCCTAGTGGCAACTTTTAAATGAAATACAAAAATATCATTGTATACTTTTGAAGGAGCTAAAGTAGGTAGTTCTCATCAGGCAGAAGGCCGAGGTTCTTCATATTCAAGTTCAGCACTGTTTAGAACACGACTAGAACTTGAAGCAAACATATCTCTTAGAAGATTTTCTTCAGCCTTAGAATCTCTCTCTTCTAATTCACGAAAGGAAACAGATTTCCGGAATGAACCCATTCTTAAAGAGTATAGGATTTAGAATACCGACCTTCTGAACCAGACGCTACTGGCTCTGATACCAATTTTAAGCAGGGGCTTCTGTCACAAGCTTGCTACTTGCTACGTCTCTTTGCTTAATTTTGATAGCCAACTCCTAGGGGGTTCATTTTCAGTCTTTTATTCAGTATCCTCCTATCACTTGCACAGTCCTGATAGAAGTTACTGACATAATTAAGACAACCTAAGAGTCTTTGTAGCTGATTCTTATCTGTTAAGACATCAGGAAACTTCTCTGCAAACTCTAATGCATGTTTTTGAAATGAAATTTGCCCATTAGAGATTGTGTGTCCAAGAAATCTGATAGTAGTTTGGAAAACTTCTATCTTCTTTTTACTGAGAACAAGACCATTATGCTTGACCAAATTCTTGAAGATACTTACATGCTTGAGATGTTCTTGATTTTTTTTTGAAAATATCAACATGTCATCAATATACAATAAGTCAGTCCAAATATGGCTTGAAAATTTTATCCATTACGTTTTGGAATTTGGATGGAGCATTCTTCAATCCAAAAGGCATTACATTCCATTCGTAATGGCTGGCTGATATACTGAAAGCAGTCTTAAATTTATCTTTCTCTGAAATGGTGACTTGCCAAAATCCTGCCTTCAAATCAAACTTGGAAAAGATTTTAGCTCCTGCTATCCTTCTGATTAAATCTCCTTTGTGTGGTATAGGATATGTATCATCAGCTAAAATAGAATTCAAAGGTGTGAAATTTATAACTAACCTTGGGATTCCTCTGATATGTTCTGCTCTTTTGTTTACATAGAACCCATAACAGTTCTAGGGATTATCGGATTCTCTGATTAATTTTCTGTCAAGGAGCTGCTGGATATCTTTTTCACAGAGATCTCTATATTCTTTACTCATGGGTATTTCTTGGCTCTTACAAGGCTTACCAGCATATCCTTCCTTGTAAGGGAGCTCAACTGTATGCTGCTTTCTGTGCCAAAAGGCATTGGTCTCTTCAGAGTAGCATTCTTCTTCAATTTTCTTTTTCAGCTCTTCAATTTTGATTTTTACTTGGGGAAGTTTGAGTTGTTCTTCTATTCTAAGTGTGATTTTCATATCTTTTAGATCTGACAATCTTTCTTCAGCTTTCTCCAGATTCTATACAGTTTGAACCATTGTTGATATTCTCTCATTAGACACATATGGTAATTCAATCTTTCTTCGAGTTCCTTTTGATGTAGGAACTGATATAAAATATCCGTCTTTCCCATTCCTTAACCTCACTGAGCCATGAGATTCTACTGCTGCTAAGAAAACATTGCCAAGAATAAAGTCAACGGGAATGTCAGCAACCGCAAATTTTAAATTGATACATTGGTGTTCAAAGCATAAGGATGCCTTGGGTACTTCATAATTAAGCATTTTGTTTCCTAATCCAACCACTTTTCTTTCTACTGCAATCCAATACTTTGCAGGAATAGTCTTGATATTAAGAATGTTAATATTTGTGCCTAAATCAATTATTGCAATTAATTCAAACATCTGGATTGTGTATGACATCTCCCTTTTCATGCTTCAAAACTTCTTGTTCCATTTCTTCAATAAGCTTAGGAGATGACTATGTTTCCCACCACCTGAGAAGTGTTCCTGTAAAACACTGCATGATTGTCCTGCAAGCATCAATCTCACTCTTTCCTTTGAGACACATGATTTTATATTCTTTATACATCATATCAATAAGTTGTCGGATTTGACCAACACTCATGTTGTCTATATTCCATTCACTATGAGATTCTGGGAAAAATGTGTGAGCTTCAGGAAGCTTACCTTTACCTTCAATGTTAGGTGTTGGATATCTGCTGAACCTATGCTCAAGAGGTTCATAGATGGGAAATATCTGTGTATCAGGATCTTTCTGTTCTTTCCTTTCTTCTTCCTCAGTCTTAAATAAGGATGCAATTGTTACTTTCTCAGTAGCTTCAGATCCTAAAGAACTGGCTAGTTCCTTTAGAAAGAGTGCTGGAAACCTATTAGCAGGCTTGACAGGATCCTCCATCTTTATGTTTTTCTTAAACAGAAAGGAGTTAGGAACTGGTCTCTCTGGTTTTGACAGATCTAATTTTTCAACTTTATTTGCTAGACCAGAAATAAGACTTTTAGTTGCATCCAAATGACCAACTAGTTTGTCTTCAACTCCTTCTATCTTGGACAAGGATTCTCTTGTATATGTTCTAATAATAGAAGAGTCACACTGTACATTATTCAGACATTTATTTACATCATTGATTGACACTTGAATTGTATCAATCTGGTCTCTGACTTCTGCTGCTTTGGCTATGTTCATTTCTAAGCCTTTGATTGCTGTGTTTGTCCAATTTATCTATTCACTAGCCTTCTGTATTCTACCATCAATGCCTAAGGCATTGTCATCTTTGTGGACCATAGGAATAGCTTTGGCTGCGTTTTGATTTTATCTAATAACAATTCCTTCAAATGGAGGAAATGTCGTTGAAGTTTCTAATTTGCTTCCATCCAAAGCAGTCCATGCATGTTTATTAACTGAAGAAGATGATGTTGAACCAATTAAAACATTTATGGGAGGAATATTATCCTTCCAAGAGTAAAAGGATATCCATGTATTATTTACTTCCATATATCTTTTCCAATCTTCAGCTAATTTCTCTTTCTCTTGGGGAGAATAAGTTTGTTCAAATTCTTCTGCTTGGGATTAGTGAATAAATCCCAATTAAGCATTGCTTTCATCCATTTGGCACTAATTTCAGACTTAAAACGTCCATCCATCATAGAAATAACTTATGTATTTCCATAAAAACATGCTTTTTACAATCATTAGGTACTGGTCCAAATCTACATGGTGGTATAAGGCCCTTTGCTTGCTCTAGATATCCTAGACCATATCTAGGCTTACCTAGTCTCATAAGACTCATCATCTCAATGAATCTTGGATCTTCATCTTCCAAAGTAGTGATCTCATGCATCATGAGCACATGCTCAGACTCTTGTTCATGGGGAAATGCGATCTCTGAGCATTTAGGATTTGGAGATGGATTTATAGAGGTTGATGGAGAGGCTATGCCAGATCTGGGATTATGGTTGGCATGGATTGCTGTTTCGGCAAGCGTAAGTAGATTGACACTGTTTTGACATTCTGGACATTTAACTTCTAAAGAGGAAAAATTTACAATCTGTGCAAACTCAAATAAGGAAATATTTTTACAAGAGGAGCATGAATTGGAACAAGCAGTATCTACAGTAGAGGGATCTCTGTAATATTTGGGCTTTTTATAGGCAATATCAATACCTTGGTAGTCAATAGTGGATCTTCTTGGAAATGATATGACTGCAAAAGATAAATTTTCTGTAATATCAACTTAGGTGATTTTCTTTGGCATAAGAGGCTTAGGATTATTCACTACCCAATGTTCAGGAAAAGTCAAGTCTTCCCACCTGATTGTTTGGTGCTCTATTTTTTGAATTTTTTGATCAGTCAGAACAACAACACTAGACTTGGAATTGCGACTGGGAGTATGGCGGATGGCTGGCCATAGAGTATTGGTATGGTGAAAACAGCCTTTGGTCTGAATGGCAACGTTATTTCTCTTTTTGTGCATATCAAAACTAGTGGTTTGGATCTAGAGTTGTAGGATCTGGTCAATGGTTTCATCAAATGTATAGATAGAAAAATTTGGAAAATAGTCAAAATATACTAAGCCATGAGACAGTGGAGCAACAATCTTGCCAATTAAGGAATCTGTATACTTATTGTGTGTTATATCTCTAACTATGGCTAACACATAAGTATTTAACCCTTGGTGTGTCAAAGGGTTGATTCCGACTCGAATGCGTCCTAAATGCAGATAGTTTGTTTTTAGTCTTTTGGCCTTTGCCTGTAACTCTTTGGGGTTTAAAAGCAAAATGGTCTGGATATTATCAGAGTTTTCTTGGATTTGACTCACAGACTCTTTGATACTAATCATAGTGGCATATTTTAAATGAAACACAGAAATATCATTGCATACTTCCGAGGGAGCTATAGCAGGTAGTTCCCATTGGGCAGAAGGCTGGGGTTCTTCATATTCAAGTTCAGAGCTGTTTAGAACACAACTAGAACTTGAAGCAAACATATCTCTTAAAGGATTTTCTTCAGCATTAGAATCTCTCTCTTCTAATTCACGGAAAGAAACAAATTTCTGGAATGAACCCACTCTTAAAGAGTATAGGATTTATAATACCGACCTTCTGAACCAGACATTACTGGCTCTGATACCAATTTTAAGTAGAGGCTTCTGTCACAAGCTTGCTACTTGCTATGTCTCTTTACTTAATTTTGATAGCCAACTCCTGGTGAACTAATGGTAAACTTAGCGCGAACCTACTCAGAACTTTCACGTACTCACGGCCTCAACAACGGCTTCCTTGCCTAACAACGACCTTGGCGTCCCTTCAACCCTTTGGCAAGCCTCTGATGAATTTCCTGTGAACTTAGGATGAAAGCTCAAAATTAACTACTACCACAACAGACAATAAAATGAGCAAGGTATTCTTATGCGAAAACTGGTGTACTCATATTATTGCAGAATGGATTTCAGAATTACAGAGAAGGATTATAGAGAGATTCTTTATCAGATATTGACTATCTTCACATTTATCAGACTTTATGTCGTTCACAAGGAACAAGCAATACTGAAGGCTACCTAGCAAAAGATAGGCTCTTCCTTAGAATATGACTGGACTCATATATAGACTCAAAAATTTTCTAAAATGATTCGGCCACTTTAGGTTCTCACCAGTGCTGAGCACACTGATGCGCAGGCTCCCAAATCACCTAAGGACTTGAGTTCCTTTGGTGATGCAAGCAGATCAGACTGAACATCCTGCGGAGTAGGAGAGGTTCTCGACACAATGACTCTCTAAAATATTCTAAGACTCGATGCCTCAACAATGAGCCTTACCCTCATTTTATATGAATGAGAGGGGACAAACATTACTATAGCCTATTAGTAGACTAGCCAAAAGATGGATGGAATCATTGCTTTTGGGTAACGCCAGAGCGGCATCCACACAAAGATTCCAGTCCGAAAAGTAAATACTACGGAAAAGTTTTCGACCAAACAAAGTGGATCATTTTCCATTTATCAAAGCCCACGAGAAATTATGTAACACATAGTGCATGAATTATCTACACAGTGGAGGCTTTAGTACAACAAAGCCCACGGGAAAGCTGATCACTACTAAGTCCTGGTGACTAGATATCATGATTACACAATGGATGCTTTTTACGGAAAGCCCATGTGAACTGTCAAAAACCTATCAGTCTAGGGAATCTATCTCTTCTATACAACATTTCATTCTAGGCTTTTGTGTATATCCTGCGGACAATCATAGGTTTCCCAAAAACAATTTGATATTTTACTTTAGTTAAAACTAGCCACTCTAGATGTTCTCTCATGTATTCTTTGAGTGAATAGTTTAGATTATGAGATGGTGACCATTCACCTTCTGTCATTTCTTTGACCCTTGGTGTGGCAAGTAGCAAGCTTGTGACAAAAGCTTTCAGTATACCAGCCGGCCATTACAAATGGTATGTAATTCCTTTTGGATTGAAGAATTCTCCATCCAAATTCCAAAAGGTAATGGATAAAATTTTCAAGCCATATTGACTGGCTTATTGTATATATTGATGATGTGTTCATATTTTCCAAAAACATTCAAGACCATCTCAAGCATGTTTATTAACTGAAGAGGATGATGTTGAACCAGTTAAAACATTTATGGGAGCAATATTATCCTTCTAGGAGTAAAAGGATATCCATGTATTATTTACTTCCATATATCTTTTCCAATCTTCAGCTAATTTCTATTTCTCTTGGGGAGAATAAGTCTGATCAAATTCTTCTACTTGGGGATTAGTGAATAAATCCCAATTAAGCATTGCTTTCATCCATTTGGCACTAATTTCAGACTTAAAACATCCATCCATCAAAGAAAAGAACTTATGCATTTCCATAACAACAGGCTTTTTACAATCATCAGGTACTGGTCCAAATCTACATGGTGGTATAAGGCCCGTTGCTTGAAATAGATATGCATTCCTTGTTAATGGAGAAGCATTATATCATATTTTTAGATATTTAATTAAAAAATACGCATATAGGTATGGGGAGATTTACCATAGGAAGGAATGATTGCAATCCGTGAAAATGGATGATGTAAGCTGACAAAAGGAGTTGTATATAAAAGCATGGAAAACTAAATGGAGGGCATAGGAATCAGTTATATATGTTTTGGAGATTCTATTTGACCATTTTGAAATGTATTTTTAAAGAACAAATCTTGCATACACTCCGTTAAAGTTTAATTTAGATTTTTATCTTAGATATATTTGAAATATCTTTATTATTTAAAAAAGCATATATTTATATTTTCACTACATATGTTAATAATTTTGATTTTGCTATCATTTAAATTTATATTGAAATATTTAGTATTAAGTTAAAAGTGATTTAATTTTTATTTTAATATGTTTATAGGTATATTTATTTTGGAATAAGACTTATAAAATTTTAATTTAATTATTAATAATTTATAGGCAGATAGTAGTGATTTGATCTACATAGAATATTCTAGAATATTTGTAATAGTGTATATATAGAAGTTTGAGATTTATTTCCAAACTTATTAGGTTTTTTCTATTTTTTAAATAAATCTGTTAATTACAAAAAGTTTCATATGAAAAAGTATAATATTAAATATGTTATGGTTTTCTAGGCTTACTTTTGATAAATGTATTAAGGATTTTTGGTCATAAGCCATGATATTGTAACAAATTATTTTGGGATAAGACTTATAAAATTTTAGTTTTAAGTATCAATAATTTATAGGTAGATGGCAGTGATTTAGCCTGTATAGAAATTCTAGAATATTTTTAATAGTGTATACATAGAAGTTTGAGATTTATTTCCAGAGTTATTATGCATTTTCTACTTTTTAAAATAAATATGTTAATTACAAAAAGTGTCATATGAACAAGTATGATATGAAATATGTTATGGTTTTCTAGGCTTTCTTTTGATAAATGTATTAAGGATTTTTGGTCATAAGCCATGATATTGTAACAAATTCTATTTTACAGATTAAGAATCTTCATGGTAAAGTAAGTGTAAATATCCATGGACAAGAATCGTGTTCCATATTTTTTTAAATGTATATATGTTTCATTTCAATATTAATTCTTTTAACAATAACAATAATAAATTTACAATTTATTTAGTTTTATATTTTTTTTTAACAACTTGATATCTATTATGAAGTACATGCTTTAATGTTTATTATAGATTAATTCCTATACTTAACAACCATTTAATTTATATGGTTGCGCAAGTTTACATGTAAATAATAGTAATAATAAAGTTCAATATGTCACTTTGTCTCTAGCATTGCCCATGAAACTTAAACGACTTAATTTGTTACCTAAACTAACAAAGAAATTGATGATTTGTGTAAATCTTGGATATAAAGTCTTTATCTATTTTATGACCATACACTGTGTAATTTAATTATTATTTATGAAGTTATAACATATATAATAAATAGTTCAACTTAATATGATTAAATAAATTTCTATGGAGCAGCTCAATTTGTCAATTATGTAAATTATGAAATCAAGGTTCAAATCCCCATGGAACAAACAAAAAAAACCCAAAAACAACATAGCCCATGGGGGGAAACTCATGGCCGGGGGAAACTCATGGCCCTCTTAAGTATCATTATTAAAAAATACGATGATGATTTTAAATTTTATTTTATTTTGCATTTTATTATGTATATATATTTTTTTCAATAGTGATTTTTATTATCTGAACAAATATGTTTATTTTGAAATAAGACTTCCCAAAAATTAGTTTAATTATTAGTAATTAATAAATAGATGGAAGGGATTTGATCTCTATGAAATATCTATAAAATATTTTGTTGTAGTTCCAATGATAGAGTATTTGAGATTTCACTAGCTTAAATCCATTTGGATCTATCAAGCATTTAGAGAGATGGAATCTCTTTTCACTTTAGAAGAGGTTTATATATCAAGAGATATTTGATCCCTCTAGGCACTCAGTAGATTTGGAGTAAAGTTGGATCTAGGTTGATTTAATTATTAATCAAAATTAATTATAAATACACTTATAAATCTAATTATTAATTATTAATTTTATATTTAAATTAAATTAAATTTTTATTTTCATGTAATTTGACCTAGTCAAAATGTTTACATGACATTACATTACAACATCTCTACCATATTGAGCTAGAGAGTACCTCTTAGCATAATTGAAGATAGTTCTCTCTCTCGCTCTCTCTCTCTCTCTCTCTCTCTCTCTCTCTCTCTCTCTCTCTCTCTCTCTGTATATATATATATATATATATATATATATATATATATATATATATATATATATATATAAAGATATAAAGTATTTCCTTCTAAACAAAAGCTTACATGGAAATGCTATATGATTTAGGTCATCCTCACTCTAGGAAGACCATACCATAACTAGTAGTTTACTGTCCATAGAGGGTCGTAGGATAACATAGTAATAAAAAAACCAAAAGAACCATAGATAAACTAAAAAACATGCTAGATTAGCCTTGAGAATAGATAGTAATACCAAAAATCAATAGAAGCCTAAGAACATTAGAAAACTAAGCAGAGGGATAATAATCCATAGTTGTGACCTGGATGGGGTCTTGGTTGTTGCCATGGGTGCCACCAACCAGGGGTGGAATGCCAAGGTGTTTCTCCATATGGTCTAGCCACTAATCTAGGTCCTTCATGTGGTGGTGAAAATGGTCCATAGAGTGAAGGAGGTATGCTTGATGATCCAATCAATTCATTATATTTCTAATAAGGAGGAATTTCAAATGACAGTATAAGTAAAAAATGTGCATGTAGTGGTTGAAATATCCATGCTTATGCTCAATGTTCAGCACCCAATATGCCATCTCAGTGAGAACCTCTATGTTTAAGAGATTATGCCAATCAGAGGCTCCTTCTCTCTCCATGTAGGGGATCTCATCCTAGATGGGGCCCATGCTAAGCTCACAAAACTAGGAAGCAATTTCCTCTAGATGGTGGTGAATACACATATTTCTCTGAATGGACCGATCATGGTAGTAGGTTACCCCTCTACAAAAACGAGCATTTTGATGAGGCATGGTAGATGGATAAAGAAATTAAGTGTTGGCTGCATGGTGTTGGCATTTATTTCAACCTAGGATGTCTACCTAAGGAGTCAACCATGGAGGTAATTGTGTTAGCATTGATGTCAACAAGCTTGGAGGTTTTTTTATGATGATCATGGGCTTGATGATATGTTAATGAGGCGTGGTTGATGTTTGTAGAGGTTTTATAGGTGTTGGAGAAGGATTGTAGACAAATGGGAAAATTCTAGGATTAGAGGAGGTGATTTTTCCTATGTTAGAGAAACCTCCCTAAGATGATAATTAGCAGAGAGAAGGGATCTCAAAAACCTCACAGGGATCCCACATTATCCCCATGATAATCATCTTTATGAGCTAATTCTATCCTAGAGATGATGTCCTATAAGTGAATTTTTGAATTCCTGTGTGTGCACATTAAATACCATGGGCATTTGTTAGAGTAGTTTCCCAAGGTTTTTCATGGTATAGATTTGACTTGATCTGGTCTTCATTCTAGAAGGTTATTAAGTCAAATATAAGTATTTCATTGAATGAAGATGATGGAGGATCAAGTCAAGCTGCAAAATGTCGGAGTATGAACATTAGTGTTTGGCTCCTCATATCTGTATGTGGTTATTGCTTGATCACTTTTAGATATTTTATTTATAGGAGGAAGCTTCATGTTGGAGAGGTTGGTTCCTTTGTGAGAGTAAGTAATTGTATAACACTGAGAACATTGACAACCATGTGAGAGTAGAGATAGTTGTAATAGGCCACTAAAGGAAATCAGTTTCATTATAGAGTTTTATGTGCACACTTCAACAAGTGTTTTATGCATGTCTATGAAGGATTTTGATTGAGAATATTGTTACTATAGTGGAGAATTGGATGTTAGCATTTTTCTATGATACCTTTGTATTTCTAACATTGTGTATGTAGGGGATCATACCTGAGCAAATCATGCTTTATTATTGGAGAGATTCTATATGGTTATAACTTTATTGTATGTATTGTGTGTGGTTTTTATTGTTGAGACATGACTGATTTTTTATGATCAAAATATTTATGTTGTTGATGGAGTTATGTTGAGATTGTGTATGATGGAGGTTTTATGTTTGGCATATTTTATATCAGATTTTCCATGGTATTGCATATTTATATGTATGTTGCTAATTGCATAGAGGTAATATAATGATTATGGATGAGATTGGGTTAGAGGGCATGTATTTAGTTGATGAGCGATAAAGGTTATTGTGAGTTTAGTATGAAAATGGATTAACTGAAAATCACAAGTGTTTGTATTAAGTTGTAGTGGGTCATAGTTTGAAATTAGATGAAATCATGTCCATAAGGGTTTAAAGGTTGAGGCCTTCAATGTTATAGGTAGAGGCTTGCAGGAAAGTGGTGGCCTATCAAGGGAGTTATGGCTTCCTTCCGGTGGTTGTAAGAGAACTTGCTCAGGGAGTAGAGGCTTCTTTCCTATGGTGGTTTGAAAACTAGTAAAGGTTGCGGCCTTTAGCAGGTGATGATCTGCATATTTTTCTGAGTGGTGGCTCACATTTCTTGCGAGTATAGGCTTTCACACTAGTGGTGGTTAGTGAATGCATATTGAAGAAGAATTTTATTAATAATAAAGAAGCAAAAGAAGAAAACACCAATGATGGTTTTCCCGGTTGGGTTTTCCAGCTAAGAGTTTGGTGTTCCCTTGTGTGATGATGTTTATGTGTTGATGATTGATGCTTTCATGGTTTACATGTTTGTTTTTCATTGATGGTTATATGTTCATTTTTATTGTTGCACATATGTTTTACATGCTTATGGTATTTGTTGGCATACTATTTTGATAATGGATGAATGATTTTTTAATGTGAAAGGGAAGTAAAAAGAGATAAAAAGTGATTCATTCCCACACTATTGGTTCACCCCATTAGTAGTTTCAATTGTCCAACAAAAAGGAGAGGAAGTGGTCAAGAGAGGAAAGGCACAAATGATAGGAACATAGAGGAAAGCCATGTGGAAGAGAGTTAGGGTTAGGTGGTTGAGCATTGAAGGTGGCTAATATCTTGGAAGGAGATGGACAAAAAAATGGAAAAAGAGGATGATCCAACTTTGGTGGGGGTGGGGGGGTTGAGAAGGGTGATGAAAATCTAGATAGAAATAACACTAAGGGAAGGGGAATAGACTGAGGGAGTGGACCAGAGAGAGGCCTCTGATCCCCTGATGTAATTTGAGTAATAAGAGGAATGCACCAAGTGATAATGTTGTGTGAGGAAATAACTAAGTAGAGTTTATAAATGAAATAAAAGACTACATCGAGGGTACTACTCAAACCAAAGGTGATTGGGAGCACACTTGAATTACACATCTGACACCAAAATGAACAATCTTCCTGCATGCAGTATGAACCAAATTTAAAAGATGGATCATGCATGTTGAACCCACAAGGAGAAAAAAACAACTGGTCAATATCTATTCTCCAGATGATCAAATGGAAATTTATTTTGATGGCATAGCTACAATTCATGTGGGAGGAACATTCTTTTCTAGAGACACAAATTCTTACCAAGGATAGAAAAGTAGTGCTTGGCTAGAGCTCAAAGGGGTGAGATGAAAAGAGACCCAAATTGTAATTACTAAGAGCCAAAGCTTGTGTCTCAGGAAGGAGACCCTGGAAGCTATCAACAATGGTGCAATATACAAATTTAGCAATATAACCACTTGGGGCATCACATGAGTGGATACCTTATGAGCTATCTAGAAGAGCGACTAGCATTCAAAATTGGATTTTGAAGCATGCATGGAGTTGGTTATGATGGTTACGACTTGCATGTGGAAACACCTTTGGATCATGATAATAAAAAGAATTCTTTATGGGGGAATGCTACCATGTCCCCTAACCTCTTGCGATGGGGCAGACTTCATAAACATATTAAAATATCGTTACATATTAAAATATATTTATGGTAAATGAATCTCCATCATTAAAAATATTGTTACATGTGTTTTATCAACCATTTGACTTATATAACCATTTTAATTATCGTATAATAAAAATTTAACTAAAATCAAATTTCAATATATTATTGCACCTAGATGTTTTCTTGTAATGTTACATTTAAAAATAGTAAAATAATACTTACATTAACAAATTAAAAAATACTACTAACAAAAAACATTAATGTGGATCAATCAAACTTTATATAGAGATAGAGTAATTGAAAGTAAAAAAAATTACTTTTTAGTATGAAAGAGATATGTAATCCCTTCACTACTTAGTTTGGAGTTAACAAAGGAAATGTAAAAATAATGTTATTTATTCTATATGATGTGTAATTCATTCAATGTTTATTTGACATGGAACATTTAAAACAAAAATATATTAATACTATTTTTTTACCATTAGTTATAAATAACATAAATTTATAGCAACTTTATATAGAGAAAAACAAAATAAATTAAATTAAATTTTTGTTTATATTTTCTCTTTCCATTGTGAGGGAGATGTGTAATTTATTCAATTCTTAATATGGAGTTCATATATAATATTTTAAAATTATTAATAACAAAACAATGTTTAATGTGAGTTATAAATCAAATATTTCAATATGCATGTTGAGTAAGAAGTGAGAGAGAGAAGGGGGTTTCTTTCTAATTCAAGGTATGATAGATAATTTTTAATTCCTCCAATGTAACTTTATATACCTTTCTTTAATATAGGGTTGGCATATAAAATTTTAAAGAGTATTGATATCAACAGTAATTCAATATATATATATATATATATATATATATATATATATATATATATATATATATATATATATATATATATATATATATATATATATATATAGATATATATATATATAGATATATATATATATATATAGAGAGAGAGAGAGAGAGAGAGAGAGAGAGAGAAACATTTTAAAAAATATTAATAACAAAAATAGTTCTATACATTATACAAAACAAGTGAAATTTATTATAGTTAAAACATTTTATTATTGTGTTGTTCATTACTTGTATAGATCTCTCCTAAATCCAAATCTATCAAGAGAGTCACTCTCCACCCTTGATCAATTTAGAGTTAAGATGGATCTATGCTGGTTATAATAATTAAATAAGTATCATCTTCCTCCAATGTAACTTTATATACCTTTCTTTAATATAGGGTTGGCATATAAAATTTTAAAGAGTATTGATATCAAAAGTAATTCAATATATATATATATATATATATATATATATATATATAGAGAGAGAGAGAGAGAGAGAGAGAGAGAGACATTTTAAAAAATATTAATAACTAAAATAGCTCTATACACTATACAAAACAAGTCAAATTTATTATAGTTAAAACATTTTATTATTGTGTTATTCACTACTTGTATAGATCTCTCCTAAATCCAAATCTATCAAAAGAGTCACTCTCCACCCTTGATCAATTTAGAGTTAAGATGGATCTATGCTGGTTATAATAATTAAATAAGTATCATCAAAATTTCTCACATTTATCAGTAATGGCTACACATAAATGAATTATAACAAAGCATTCCAATAATTCTAAACTTTGAATATGAAATCTATATGATACTAAAAATTTATTTTAACTTTTGTTCCAAGAGACACATTACAATCGAGCGTGTGAGAGTTTTCGTGGGAGAAATGTTGTCCCATAACGCTACATTAAAAGAAGTAAAATAATATCTAAATTAAAAAAATAAAAAATAAAAAATATTAATAGCAAAAAACTCTGTCAACTTCGACCATAAATAAAATATTTAAATGTCTACTGAGAATAACATAATTTTACATAAATTTGTAGATAGAGAAATAAAGTAATTGATAATAAAAAATATCGTAATTTTGTTTATAGTGTTTTCTACAATGAGCAATAACTGTAATTCTTTGATGACTCAATATAGAGTTTAAGCATGAGATCTAAAATAACATTTGATATAACAACCTGCTTGGAAGGAGATGTGAAATTCCTTTCATGCTCAACATAAAGTTAAAACATGGTATTTAAAAAGAAAATATTAATAACAAAAAATGTTTTTAGCTTCAAATTTGAAATCAAAATCAAATAGACATGACATTCTTTATGCCAAAAGAGGCACTCTCCAGCCCATAATGTAAGAGATGTTGTAATGACTTGTCCTGTCCTATCTTGTCTCATAAACATTTTGAATCGTCAAAATACATACAAATAAAAATAAAAATAAATAAAAAGATTAATGTAATGTAAGTTAAACATTTTAACTCCATCAAAAACAATAACCCTATGTTAAATTGAAAGTTCTATGTTATTTTTTTTTAATTAAATTTTGTTGAGTAGTTAAGGTAAACTTGACTTGGTCAAGTTACGAGTTGTTTTTGAGATCCGGGTTTACGAGAACCCATGGTATTTATGTGAAATATAGGCTATTTAAAAGGGGGAATTAAACCAACCTATATCTATCGTAACTCCATATTTACCAAGCTCCTAGAGGGATCAAATCTCTTGAGATAGAAATATCTTAAAATGAAAACAGATTTGATCCCTCTGGGAATTTGATAGATTTGGAGTTAAGATAAGTCTAGACTGGAAAAAGTGTAATATATGTATCCCTTGGGCCAATAGCCTCATAAGAAATTTTAAAAAATTAAATTCATGTTACACATGTCTCATACGAATTAACAAGAAAATAGTCGAAGACTCTTCTCCCTGCAATTGATCCCGCATCTACATTGTGATTGATTTTTCTTCTACATTGTTTAAAATTGTTTGGATTACAGGATACGTGTGAGCTAGGTAGAAATTTCAAATCTAAAGCAACTATCTAATTTGACTATTTTAGTTACTCTAATACCCTATTTCAATCATTGTAACATAGAATGTTAATAGCCTAGAATATTTTTTTACTATATTTGTCGAAATAATCACCGGTAATACACCCAACAAATTCCATTATGAATGTGACCTTGTCTTGATGAATCGTATCTACATTGAAATTAGATAAAAACCCAATATTTTCTCATACCAAATGTGAAAAAAAATTCACTAACATCAATCATTGACATCATTTTGATCAGTTGATAGAGTATGTTAGGTTACAAGCTCATCTTCTAATTGGGATCGACTGGACCACTAATGAATTTTAAGACTACTCCACATGATGGCCATGTCACCATGTTGTGGTACCAGACTACCATTCTTGTGACTTAATATTAAGCAACAAGTGGAGGTTATATGATGTCAACCATCTCCATGTAGGTCCAAACTATTTGTCAAATGCAGTGTGCACCAAGATTTTGCATTTAATATGTTATAGACACTAAAAAATATGTCATTGATTGTATATTTAAGTCCATATCTAAAGGATTCTCAATATTTATAGATGTCATCCATTTTAAAATGGTGGGAAAATGTTGTTTGTTTTTTCACACTTAGCTAGCAACTCAATCAACAAAAGTATTTCAATTGACCCATAAAGGAAAAACAAAAGCAAACTTGTGAAAACCACATAATATCCACATTAAACATGCTTTATGTCCTATGGCTCACATGCTTCACGAGGAAGGTGCGAGAACGTGATACCTTTTACGATCTCAATTCATATCTCTCAGTGAATGCCCCTGCCAACAACTTATATGCAACTACTACCACATATCACCTTGCGATATGTGGCTAGGCTTCTACTCTGCTAAGGAAAAAAAAGAATCATAATTCGCTCGAATCATTTAGTTTTAATATCTAAGTAATTTACCACGACCAATGTTTTAGTGGCTCCAAACAATAGAGGCCAATACACCACCCTTCGATTTTTGGGAAGGGTCATCGATGCCCATTCTCACCACCACTGTTTCGAAAAATCTGGTGTTTTACTGTAGCGGCTACAACCACCTTCCAAATTTTTTCCTATGCTTCAGTTTTGGAGCCTTCCTTACTATCCAAAGAAGCTCATCTCACATTGATCCAGGTATTCATGCTTCAATTGATACTTCTATTTTCATTTTCTTTTGTGTTTTTTAACTTAGCTAATTCTTCTAAGTCACAAGTTGATCTCTCAACTTGGTCTCACAATAGTTTTGGGCTTGCCTCAAGAAATGACACAATCCTTGAGGAAAAGTAGTCTTGATGATGGGAATTACACATTCCTTACTACCAGTGAACCTTGAGCTCAGAAAATGTGTAGTAATGGGAGGTAGTCCAATGTTGAGTCGAGAAATTGCACAACCCCCACTAAGCTCGGAAACTGCACAGTGCACTAAGCTGGAAAATTGCTCGTTTCCCCAGAATTGTGCAATCTTTCTTGGAAATGTGCATGGGAAGTTTCCTTGGGAAAAGAAAAAATCATCCCTAAAAAATAGGGATCTATTTTTAGTATCCCAAAGGAGGCACTTGCACTATTTTTAGAAACTTTCACCAAGTGTCGCTTTTTCCTCGATTTTAGGCATGCATGTTATAAACCCTAATTTGTTGAAATCTATTTCATTGATGCTTCTAGAGATCATTTTAGAATTCAATCTTGGGGGTATAGCATTCTTGAGGAGATCAAGGAACCTTCAAGGTGATCATCAGCGCTTTTCTAGGTGAGTTTTGCTTTTGTCACTTTTTCGGTCACTTTTTGTTGTTTGGATCATGTGAGTGTTGTTTCACTTGTTTCTCTTCATGGTTTCTGGAATTTCACCATGTTTTAACTTGTAGATGTGTTGTTTTAAATTATATATTTCCTTTCCCAAGTGTTGCATTAGTTTTCCTATTTTTGCACCAATGGTTGTCGTTGCCCTCCTCACATACTTCATTTTACTTCTATTTGATTAGTTGTTGCACTTGATTCACATGAATTTATCTACAATTAATCATATCTGCACGCATCTTTGCACTATCTCTCATATATTCTTGTTTTCCATACTTCCCTTGGGAAAATATGGGCTTCCCTTGGGTGGTTTTCACTTTGCTCAGTTGGTGCTATGCAATCTTGAGGCTCAAGCTACAAGGTTGGCCTATATAATTTCACAGTGAATAGTCCAAGATGGCTCCATCTATGCATTGTTCAGTTCCAGGAGCCAACCTGTAAGCTTGGCCACTGTGCAGTCTCTCCCTAGCCTCTGCACAGGTGGAGCTACGCATTACGTAGTTTAAAAAATCAAGCTTCCATCTTAGCTGTTGGGATTGTGTAGTGCACAATTACCATAGGCAGCCAATCCCTCTTCCCAGAAAAAACTATCCAATCCTCTCCATCTAGTGCCCAGTTTGCTGCTTGAACTTGCCTTCTAAGTTGTTTTGTTATACACTGACATTTACTTTCCATGAGTGTCCTTTCTTTCCCACATGTACAATAATTGTTTAGCACCTCTCTAGCAGTCGATGTTACCATGGCATAGAAGAGAGTTGTGTCAAAGGTAACAACTGAGAGAAGTATCATGGAAAACTTTGACCAAACATCTGCTAATTTGCCAATGTATGGAGATACTCAGTTGTTTATTCATAAGGGATCATCATTGACATGACAACGGATTAAATATACTTTTCCAAATGACTTTGAGGAAGACTTAAAGGACTGACAGGTTGATCTCAGCATCTGGTAGTCAGGGAAATACAAGGTTGCATGTAGGTATCTTGCCTTCCCATGTGCAGATATCATCAACTCGATTGTATCACACATGGATGAGAATACCATGACATTGAAAAGTACAAGTGGCCAGAAGCTTGCCACATTCTAGGCAGAAGACTTTCAACAGATGTATCACTTTCCTGAGCTAGTAAAGCACATGGAATCACTTTTTTATGCCAGACATAGTTATGTGAACACAAGAGAGATTGTTAAATGCTTGGTGAAAGAGCCATCAAAGTTTCGACAAACACCCACCCATGTGTACAAGACAAAGTCCCTTCAAAAGGCTTACAAGATCTTAGTTATCTTTACTTGAAAAATTTATGGTCAACAGAGCACTGAAACCTTTCCTGAAGGGTGGGCAGTCTTATTGGACCAGTTGGTGAACAATGGGAGGTTGTTCAATTGGTCAGATCTGTTGGCTCAACAATTGAAGGCCCATGTACCAGAGACTCAAAATCCACCCAAGGGTGAGCGAGTAAGATTCTATATGTATTCATACTTACTGATGCGATCTGTACACAATAGGAGTTCCCTGGCATGAACTGGAAATGGACACCATGATAAACTTCCATGCACATCTATTGCAAATTACTTTTAGAATGTAGTTATTGAGTAATCGAACGACTAACTGACCACTTCATCATCCCACTGTAAAATATTATCTTTGGATAAGATCCACCTTACATGTCACGAGAAGCAATGGAGGTGATAGTAGACATCGTAGATTGGTATGCCTCACTGGGTGGCACCTTCATTAAAGTGTTTGGTGAAGAGAAGCCTTTGTGTGTCTTATCAAGGTATGCCACTGAAAAGTTGATCGTATAAGAAGTATCATACCATCTTGCTACAGGGTTTTTAGCAATGTTGTATAGGAAGAAGAAAGAACCATGACATACTTTTCCTTTGAAGATTGTATTATACAAGATAAAGAACTTGAAAGTTGCAGATATCGAAGGTAAGGAGATACTAAAATTTAAATTTGGCACCAAGGACTTTAATCTGTATTATCCCTACAGTATTTGTAAGGAGCATTATACAATATTTTACGTTCCGTGGATCAACCAAGGATTTCATTGGTCAAAGGAGGATCCTTGGAGGTACTACTATAATATATCCAGACTCAATAAGTCGGTCAATTTAGTAAATAATTCACAAGATTCTCCGTAGAAAATAGCAAATCCAAAAGTAACATCAAATAAAGAAAGCAATCCCATGCAAGACAATGGAAAGAGGAAGATTGTTGATAATCCAAAGGGAGAACAAAGATGCAAAATGAAAGCATATCCTCTTATCGCAAAATAATTTTTGGCAGCAGAAGAAAAGAGGAAGCAGAGTATACAGAGAGAAGAGTGGAGAAAGAGAGAAAAGTAGAGGTTGAGGAGGAAGACTGAAGTTGTAGGAGACAGAAAAGAAGCTAAAGGAAGAATAGGACTTGAGGAGGAAATAACGAGAAGAGAAGTAGAAGTGGGATGAAGAACAAAGGCAAGGCACGATGACAAAGGAAACAACACCTATATAGGTTGAAGAATAAGAACAACCAATAGCTGAGGAGGAAGGTGAACAGTTGTAGGATTGAAAGGCTGCTTAGCAGATTGAGAAACTGATTGAAGTGAAAAACTTGGAGTTGTAACAAGAGTTGCAACATGAAGATGTTGACATGATGATGAGAGCACAACATGCCATCGCTCATTCTCCACCACCTCCAGTATTAGAGCTATCCCTGAGAGAGAAAGGAGATGTTTTTATCCTTGATGATGATCCGGTAATGGATGTGTACAATCTATCATTCGATGAGTTCCAAAAGAGGATTGTAAAAGTATGGATAAAGCACTTTCTAGATGATCACGTATCACTTGCATTCATTAGAGAAAGGGTGATAGTGTTGGATAGTAGGAAGCATCCAAATTCCATTGTCGAAGCCAACTTGGTCTATGTAGAAGAAACATGATCAAATGTTCAGTATTTGACAACCGAGAATGAGAAACTAGCACAAAACTTGTAGGCTGCTAGGAAAGAGATAGGAGAACTCTAAGCAACAATGCAAAACACTGTTTCTGCATTGGGGGATATGAGAGCAGTGATACTTGATGAAATATCAACACTTGGAGAAACCATGTGGAAGCTCTACGATGGGTTTTCCACCGTACATAAAGCAGTTTTCTGCTTGCATGTCTTACAACAGTAGAGAAAAGAATTTGTTAAAACTCTAAAAAACATACAAGCTTCCATTTCCTATGTGCAAGAGTGGAAAATGTGGTAAAAAGGAGCCTCACTTGACTTAGTGAAGAAAATGAAGCCATAGGCAGATCTGGAGAAAGTGAAGGTTCAAATGTTAATTCACAATAACAAGAAATTCAACTCATCCATTGGTGGTATTTAGGCCTCATATGTACGGTTGTACAGTAGTTTGGATGTCTTGGTGAGAACACACCAGATCCCATCAATTGGTTGCCTCACTAAAGCTACACCCAAGAACCAAGTTTGGCAAGAGGTCAAAGAGTACTTGGGTTAGTTGAGACAGCATGTCACCGGGGAGGACTTGGAGCTGAATGCATAGACCATGTAGAATTTCATCGAAGGTCCAATCAAAGTCAGAACAATTATTCTCATGATTTTGAATGAGTTGGACATAGTTTCCAAGACAATTTACCCAAATGCCACAGAGACTAGAGTCCACTTCCAGCAAGACACCATTAAGCAGTTTGGGGAGACCATCATACAGTACCAAGCTTTGCACCATTATGTGACTGAGAAGCAATAAGTGGAGGTTGCTGAGCTAGACTTCTCGCAAACTCTAGCATCATAGTGTTGTTCCTTGTTAGGTTGTCTAGTTGTCTCTACCATATTTTGTCTGATATGGGTACAAGTGTAAAATGCACTATTATTTGTGATTATGTTGTAAGTAAAATTCCAAGTGTCAATATTGGAATATGAAAAGTCATCATGTAATGTAATGTCTTATTTTGTGAAGAAGTTGAAGAGTCATGAGGGTAGTCCAAAGGTCGCAAAGGGGGAGTTGAAGAGTCACCCCGCTCTTGTTATAAATAGAACCTCATAACTCAGGTAACAAGCTTTTGGGAGCTACAATTTTGCCTAGGCTTACGCTTAGGAAGAGCTTGGGAGTATTATGAAGAGCCTTGACTTCTCCATAGTGTAGAGAGAGTATACTTCTTTGGAGAAGCATCTGTTCTTGACTGTCGTGTTCCATTATTGGGGCTAGTGATAATCAATGGTGTATGTATGGGTGGAAATTTCACTTATAATAATTAAATCACAGCCAACACTCTTTCATGTATATGTTGTTAATATAGTAGGACTATTCTTATTGTATTGGAAATGTATGTTATTTAACTTACACATATTCTTATGAACTATTTCATTTCCATTTGTATGAATCTTGTTGAATGTGTGTTGTTGTATTAAGTCATCACTTTAATGTGTGGACTATTCTGCATCTTAACTTGTGATGTCATTTCACTCGTGTGTTCCTTTCAAGTTGCGTACTATTGCAAGCTTCCAAGGGGTGCACTTCATTTTCCCTTTGTGTGATGGAACCTTAATGCATCACACTTGACTCTTCATAGGTAACACACTTGCTCTCACCCAAAGTTATCATACTTCTCTCTGTGTGTTTCGACGGTTAAGGCATAACATTACCATCCATTGTTGAGACTCCTACTTCAAACGATGTGAGTTATATTTGGGACTTCATATTAGGGATATCGCCTGAATGTTGGAAGGTCCAACACTGTCAACATTTCTGGTGCTTGAAGGAGGACCAAATGACGACATGAGCCCATGAAGTCTGTTTTGAATTTCTGCACTTGTTTCATGACCTCTCACCAAATCATAACCCCGACATGTTTTTCTAAATATGAAAATCTAAAAATGTCGGTGAGCATTTTAAATGACTTGTCCAATTATAAATTTGATGGCAAGGGCGGAACAACCTTACTCAAGCATGCAACTACTTTTCTTGGTTTTTGTGACAGGCATGACATCCAATCTGAGGATGATGCTTGTAGGTTGTTCGCTCTCACATTCGAAGGGTGCATGAAGGAATGGTTTTACACATTCCCTAACGGATCTATACACTCTTTCAAATATATTTTTGTAGAATCTTGTTGTTTTCGATCTCTATTATCATAAAGATCTTAATAAGAAGATTATGAAAAGCACCTAACGAATCCATTCAGGATTTTCAAGATCACCTTATCCATTACTACTTTGAATTTATTGAAGATGAAGTTGATTGGTCTTTTGGGTTGATATATTTTTATATCTTGTTCACATTTCCAAAAATCCACAAGAATTAGAATGTTTTGAACCTCTCCCAACATACCTCGGTATTATAGCTTCTAAATCCATGATGGACAAGGTTGCTTTTCTAAGTGACCCTCCATCACCTTCTCATAAAACACTCTAGTTTCACAAGTTGAGGTGGGAGAAGTTGCGATTTCACCCGTCCTCCATCCTTCGGTTCCTTTGGTCCTCTAGATTTCGATTTGTTGTGTTCCCCTGTCTTAGATATCTCTTTTGATGTTCATGAGGATCAAGTTCTGAATGGAGTTGGTGTTAAACAACCAACTTGCAATATCATTTTTGATGAGTATGTGTGGGAGTCTGAACAAGAATCTGCATTGAAGGAGGAACTCCTTCCATCCACACCTCTTCCACATTATCTTGACATTTTCCATGATTCTTTCATTTCTTTTAAATCTTGTGCAAAATTCAGTTATGGATGTTACTACTTTCGATCATTCGTAGAATGCATGGAATGCCAGTTTTTCATTTGAACGCGGAGAGGAAAATTTGTTTTCCTTGATCCTCCCAATCTCTCATCTTACATTTTTGGGAACATAGAGGGTGAAATTTATCATTTTCCATCATCACCTCTTTATGATTCATTATATCATGAGGATGCCCCTGTTCGTGATATCGAACATTTTGATCATGGCTCCCATGATATTTTCATTGATTCATTCAATCATAATTTTTATTCTTCCACCGTTATTATTTCTAAGCCAACGGTCTTTGATGATACATCTTCTGATGAATTGGAACCTCCCCTAGATTTCAAGGCACTTCAGTCTGAGGTGATGGTTATGTGAAGTTCTTGTAGCTTTGAGGTTAGTTCCACTTCTCATCAGAAATGTGTTGAATATTTCCAAGCTCCTCATCACTCTATTGTTCACATTGAAAATCAAGCTATCTTATAATATTCACATCCTCCATCTGTATCACACGATCCTACCACTCATTCATTGAAGGACTCATACATAGAGAGAGTTGTTGCAAAATAGAAAATTTATTCTTTCTTCATGTTTTCTCATTTTTCAAGTTAGAAAGTGTGTATCTGGTTGTCTTCAACTCACAATATGTTTGGACACCTTGGTACATCCACAAATTTCCTTTAATGTACTTTTCGATTTTACTTTTTTGTGGGTGTAGCCAAGATTTGGACGTTATGGTTTGTATCATCTTATCTTTCTTGTTTATGGTTATTCTTGTATATATTTCTTGACATGCATTCCCTCACCTACATAGGCCAATCAATGCATCGATGGTTGCATTGGAAGTATCACTTTATGTAAGTTGGCCTACATTCTGCTTAGGTTAGGAGTAGGTGTAGTTTTTATTTTCTTCATTGTTTCTTTTATTTTCTTTACTTTTTTTCTCTTTACCCCACTTCTTTCCTTTAGTTTTTTTTCTTTTTAGCTGTAGGTTGGTTTTATCATGTAACCATCTTTGGCTTCTAGGAAAGATAGGTGAAGTCTAAGAGGAAGTTGTACTGCTATCAACATTTGGTTATCTATCTATTCACTCTCTTTATGTGAATCTTGCATTTCTTTTAGTCGATGATAATCTGATGTAAAATATGTCCCTTTCGAAGAGAGTCATGGTGAGATCACTATACTTTCACTTTTAACTAGTCCCACCTACTCTAATCGGTCTTTTATTTTCGTTTAACCCTTGTCAACTAAGCCAAGTAGAGTAAGGAGAGTGGGAAAAATTGAACAAGTATGTCAGATATATATATATCCTTCTCTGAAGGTACAACCTTTTTTTCTCTAAATAAGTCGGGATCCCTCTTCCACCTCATGAAATAAATAAGTTCCTATGCACAATTCTTTGAAAAAAATAAAAATGAAAAGAAGTAATAAAGGGCGAAAGAAGAGAAAGGATTCCCACATAGAGAGGTGAAGAATGTAACTCCATCAGGGTACTATCGAGGCTCGCTCGAAGTAGAGCAATGCTTGTGTTCCTGAAGTGACTCCGTCAGGGTACTGTCCAGGCCTATTGCCAGTAGAGAAACAATGGAGATGAAACTAAAACTCTGACAAACTATCTTACTTGTGCATATATATACTCAACTTCCCCAATCAAAACAACTCAGTCTAGCTTTACTTGGTATGTGTGCTGCCGATGAAGAGAATGGTAGGGACTAGATATTTAACTCAAGCTGAGTGAAGAAGTTATGATCATCAATGAACTAAACAATACTTTTGGAAGAGTTAGACCTAATTTTCATGAGGAAAGGTCTGTATATATAGATGGAGTTCTACCAATGTGTTGCCAATGTTGTAGCGGCTACAACCACCCTCCAAAATTTTTCCTATGCTTCGATTTTGGAGTCTTCCTTACTATCCACAACAGCTCATCTCGCACTAATCTAGACATTCACGCAAAAATTGAGACTTATATTTTCATTTTCACTTGTGTTTTTTAACATAGTTGATTCTTATATGTCACAAGTTGATATCCTAACTTGGTCTCAGAGTAGTTTTGGGCTTGCCTCCATAAACTGCACAATTGTTAAGGGAAAGCATCCTTGATTATGGGAATTTTGTATTCCTGACTGCCAGTGATCCTTCAGATTAGAAAATACAGAGACATGGGAGGCATCACAATAATGAGCCAACAAATTGTGCAACCCTTGTTGAGCTCGTAAATTATGCAGTGCACTGAGCGAGAAAATTGGCTAGTTCTCCAGAACTGTGCAACCTTTCCCAGCAGTGTGCATGGCATGTTTCCCCAAAAATGAAAACGGGAAAAAAGAAAAAATAATCCCTAAAAAAAAGGATCTATTTTCAGTATCCCAAAGGATGCACTTGCATTATATCTAGAAGCTTCCGCCAAGTGTCGCTTTTTCCTTGACTTTAGGTATTCACGTCATAAACCCTAATTTGTCAAAATATATTTAATCAGTGATTATAGAGCTCATTTCCACATTTGATATTCTATCTCTAACATTCATGAGGACACCAAGGAATATTTAGTGCGATCCTCAGTGATTTTCTGGGTGAGTTTTTCTTTTTTCATCTTTTGCCTATTTTTCTGTCACTTTTGTGGTTTGGCTATTGTGAGTGTTGTTTCACTTATTTCTCTTCATGGGCTTTGGCGTTTTGACTTGTTTTAACTCGTAGAAGTATTTTTTTAATTTATATTTTTCCTTTCCCAAGTCTCACATTAGTTTTCCTTTTTTTGCACTAATGGTCGATATTGTGGTGAGTCTTCTCACATACTTCATTTTCCTTCTATTTGATTAATTGCTGCACTTGATTCACATGCATTTATCTACACTTAGTCATATCTTCACTCAGCTTCACACTATCTCTCATATCTACTCATTTTTCATACTTCCCTTGGACAGATCTAGGTTTCCCTTAGCCAGTTTTCACTTTGCTCATTTGGCACTTCACAATCCTAAGGCTCAAGCTACAAGCTTGGCCTCTGGAATTGCACAATACATAGTCCAAGATGGCTCCAATTATGCACTGTGAAGTTCCATGAGCTAGCCTATCAGCTTGGCTACTAAGAATGTGCAATACCAAGTCTCTCCTAGGCCTCTACCCAGGCTAAACTGCGCATTACGCAATCTCAACCATTAAGATTCCACCTTGGTTGTTGGGACTGTGCAATGCATAGTTCACACATGAAGCTTGTCCCTCTTGCTAGAAAAAATTACACAATCCTCCTGATCTAGTACCCTATTTTCTGATTGAACTTTCCTTCTAAGTTTTTTTTCTTTAGACTGACATTTTCTTACAATGAGTTCCCTTTTTTCCCATAGGTACAACAATTGTTGAGAACCTCTCCAACAACACCATTACCATGGCATCTAAGAGAGCTACAAAAAAGGAAACCACTCATAGTAGTACTAGGGAAGTAGTTGAGCAAACGTTAGTTGATTTTCTAGTGTATGCAGATACTTAGTTGTTTATAGAGAAGGGATCTTCACTGACATGGAAATAGATTAAATATGATTTTGCAAAGGACTTTGAGGTGGACTTAGAGGACCGATATGTTTATATCAACATCTATCAGTTAAGGCTATACAAGGTTTCATGTAGGTATCTTTCCTCCCCATGTGAAGATATCATCAACTCATTTGTCTCACACATGGATGAGAAGACCATGACATTAAGAAGTGCCAGTGGACGTGCTTGCTAACTTTCAGGAAAAATACTTTCAGCAAATGTATCAATTACTTGAGCTAGTAAAGCGCATGGAATCACTTTTCTATGCCACCCACAACTATGAGAACATAAGAGACATTGTCAAATTCTAGGTGAAAGAGCCATCGAAGTTTTGATAGACACCCACCCATATGTACAAGACAAAGTCCCTCAAGAAGGATTACCAAGTTTTTGTTATCTTTACTTGCATAATCTATGATTAAGAGAGCACTGAAAACTTTCCTAAAGGGTGGGAAGCCTTATTGGACCAATTTGTGAATGGTGGGAGGCTGTTCAAATGGTTGGATTTATTGGCTCAAAAATTGAAGGTCCATGTAGCATAGGATTGGAATTTTCCCGTTGGTGTGCAAGAAATATTCTATATGTCTACATACTTATTGGATGCAATATGTGCACAATAATAGTTCCCTGGCATGAACTCGACATGGACAGCATGAGTAACTGTTATGATCATCTATTGCAAATTTCTTTCGAAATGCAGTTATTGATGAGTAATGAAATGACTAACGTACCATTTCATCATCCCATTATAAAATCTTATCTTTGGAGAAGATCCACCTCTCATGTTGTTAGAAGTAATGGAGGTGATAATAAACATTGTAGATTGGTATGCCTCACTGGGTGGCACCTTTATTAGAGTTTTTGAATGAGAGAAGCCTCCGCATGTCTTACCAACATATGCCACTAACAAACTAATCATAAAACAATTATCATAACATCTCACTATAGGGTTGTTAGTAGTGCTGTGTAGGAACAAGAAAGAACCATGGACCACTCTTCCTTTGCAGATTGGATTATACGAGATAAATAACTTGAAAATCGCAGATGTCAAGGCTAAGGAGATACTAAAATTTGAATTTGGCACTAAGGACTTTAATCTACATGATCCCCGCAATATTTGTAAGGACCGCTATACAAGAGTTTAATTTCCGTGGATCGGCAAGGAATTTCATTAGCCAGAGGAGGATCCTTGGAGGTAATGTTACAATTCTCTAGACTCAATGAACCAGTTATTTTAGTAAGGACTTCACAGTCTTCTCCATAGACAACAGTAGCTCCAGAAGCAACAAAAATAAAAGGCAACAATCCCATGCAATACAAGCAAAATAGGAAGATTGTTGACAATCGAGAGGGAGAAAAAAGCTACAAAATGAAAGTAGATCCTTTTATCACGAAAGCATATTTGGCAGCAGAAGAAAATAGGAAGCAGAGGATATAAAGAGAAGAGTGAATAAAGAGAGAGAAAAAAAAGGTTGCATGAATTAGAACTAAAGGTGCAGGATACAGAGAAGAAGCTGAAGGAAGAATAGGATTTGAGGACAAAATAATGAGAAGAGAAGCAAAAGTAGGAGGAATAAAAAAAGAAAGGCCCGATGATAGAGGAAACAACACCAATATAGGTTGAAGAAGAGGAACATCCAACAATTGAGGATGAAGGTGAACATATACAAGATCGGGAGCTTGCTTAGAAGATTTAACAACTGATCAAAGTGACAGACATGAAGTTGGAATAGGAGCCGCAAAACGAAGATTTTAACATGATGTCGAGAGCACCACAAGGTCATCGCTCAACCTCCACCACCTCTAGTAGTAGAACCAACCCGAAGCGATAAAGGAGATGATGGTCTCCTTGATGATAATCTGGTCATGGATGTGTATAATCTATCATTTGATTAGTTCCAAAAGAGGATTGTACAAGCATAGAGAAAGAACGTTCTAGATGATCACACATCACCTACATTCATTAGAGAAAAGGTGATAGTGTCAGAGACCAGGAAGCATACAAAGACCATTTTCGAAGCCAACTTGCCCTATGCAGGAGCAATAAGATCAAATGTTTAGTATTTGATGACTGAGAATGAGAAACTAGAAAGAACTTATAGGATACTAGGAAAGAGGCATAAAAACTCCGAGAAGAAGCGTGTAATGTAGTGTCAGCATTGGATTTGATGAGAGCAGTGATAATTGTTGAAGTATCAACACTTGGAGAAACCATGAGGAAGATGTATGACAGGTTTTTCACCATACATAAAGTAGTTGTCCATTTGCATGGCTTACAACAATAGAGAAAAGAGCTTGTTAAAATTATTAAAAAATACTAGATGCCATTGGATATGTGCAAGAGTGGAAAATGTGGTACAAAGGGGCCCCACTTGACTGAGTGAAGAAAATGAATCCACAGGAAGAACTGGAGAAAGTGAAGTTTCGCATTTTAATTTAGAACAACAAGTAGCTTGCCTCATTCATTGGCAAATTCAAGACTCATATGTAGGGTTGTATAGTAGTTTGGATGTCTTGGCGGGAACACACCAGATCCTATTAGTTGGTTCCCTCACTAAAGGTAAACCCAAGAACCAAATCCCGAATGAGGTCGAAGAGTACTTGGAGAAGCTGAGACAGAATGCCACTAGGGAGGACTTGGAGCTGAATGCATAGAACATGCAAAATTTCATTGGTGGTCCTATCAAAGTCAAATCAATGTTGTTCATGATTCAGAACGTGTTGGACACAAGTTCCAAGACAATTTACCTAGATGCCATGGAGGCTAGAGTCCGTTTCCAGCAAGACATCGTTAAACAGTTTGGGGACACCATCATGTAGTACCAAGATTGGCACTAATATGTGACCAAGAAGCAGCAATTGGAGGTTTCTAAGCTAGACTTCTCCCAAACTCCAACATCATAGTTTTGTGTCTTGCTAGGTTGTCAAGTTGTCTCTACCCTATTTTGTCTTATATGGGTACAAGTGTAGAATTAAATATTATTTGTAATTATGTTGTAAGTGAAATTCCAAGTGTCAATATTGCAATATGAAAATTCATCATGTAATGTAATGTGTTATTTTGTGAAGAAGTTGAAGAGTCATGAGGGTAGTCCAAAGGTCACAAAGGGGGAGTTGAAGGGTCACCCCCCTCTTGTTATAAATAGAACCTCATAACTCATGTAACAAGATTTTGGGAGCCACGATTTTGGCTAGGTTTAGGGTTAGGAAGATATTGGGGTATTGTGAAGAGCCTTGGCTTCTCCATAATGTAAAGCGAGTATACTTATTTGGGGTAGGAGGTGTTCTTAACCGTAATGTTACATTATTGGGGCTAGTGGTTGTCAATGGTGTATGTATGGATGGAAATTTCACTTATAATAATAAAATCAGAGCCAACACACTTTCATGCATATGTTGTTAATATAGTAGGACTATTCTTGTTGTATTGGAAATGTATGTTATTTAACTTATATGCTTATGAACTATTTCATTTTCATTTGTAATTTTTTTTTCAAATGTGTGTTCTTGTATTAACTCATCACTTTAACTTGTGGACTATTTCGCATATTAGCTTGTGATGTCATTTAAATCATGCATTCCTTTCAAGATGCATACTATTACATGCTTCTAAGGGGTGCACTTCCTTTTCCCTTTGTGTGTTGGAACCTTCATGCATCGCACTTGACTCTTCAGAGGGTCACACACTTGCTCCCACCCAAAGTTATCATACTTCCATCTTTGTGTTTCTCCAGTCAAGGCATAACATTACCACCCATTGCTCGGAATCCTACTCCAAATAGTGTGATACTTAGTTGGGACTTCGTATTAGGGAGGTCCCTTGATTTTTGGTGGGTCCAGCACCGTCAACATGTTCTCAGAACCCTCATCTCCCGTGCCCTTAAAATTTCTTCTCCCTAGTTCCTTCCCTCAGATAAAACGCACCTATTCCAAACCTTCAAATATAATGGCTATTCCTCTACTTATATCAATAAATATTTCAATATTGTCTCTAATGTCAAATCCATTAACCCTCATTCCTCTCCTCCTAAAGGTCAAATCTATCTCCCTTACATAAAATGGAATACTAACATTATTGGAAAAGTCTTGCAAAAAAATAACATTAAGAACATTTTTACACCCCATAAAACCTTGAAGCAGATGTTCCAATCAACCAAAGATAATTTTGACCCCATGTTGAATTCAAAGGTTTATTATATAACCCGTTCATGTGGAAAATCATATATTAGACATACAGGGCATCCCTTTAAAGCTCAAATTAAAGAACATATTTTCGACACCAATCATCTCTGACTATCAAAGTCTGCCATAGTTGAGCACTCTTTCAATTCAAAACATTCGATCTGCTTCAATCAAACCAAAATATTCAGATTTGTTCCATTTTACAACTCCAAAATCATTAAAGACCACTTGGAATTAAGAAGCACCCGAAAAATTTTAATCGAAAAGATGACTATAAATTAAGACATTCTTGGAAATCAATTATTCGTTATCTAACTCATTAGTTTAATTATCTTTAGTTACATTTATAACATATTTAATTTTATTTGTTTTTTATAATTTGTAAAAAAAACTTTTAAATTTTTTCTCAATTTCATATTTTCTCCTTCTTTGCTTATTTCCCTTCATTTTCCGACATTTATGATTTGATTCTCTTTCATTTTCCTAATCATTAGTATTATTCTAAATTTTCTTTTAATTCTCATCTTTCCCTTTAATTATGTAATCATTTATTTAAATATGCACTTCATAATTATTTTTTCTCAACATATTCCTCATTTCCTTTTAATTTTATTTAATTAATTGATTAATATATTAATTATTTACTTGTTTATGTAAATACATTCAATTTCACTAAATTATTCTTTAACGAATATATTAATGTTTTATTGTTACTCTAACAACTATTTTATTATTTTAATATTATTCGCTAACAACTAATTCAAAACTATCTTCTATAAAATAATTCAGAGCACTAGTTTGTGATCATTCAATTCACAGGTCTTGATGATGGGTAGAGTCTCCACTCGAAGCATTGGACATGATTAAAAATTCTTCACATAGTTTCACCCAGAAAATTTCTCTAAATAAAAAAAATAATATATATGTTAAACATATCTATATTTAAAAAAACATGTAACAACATTCTTAACTATAAAGACTTATCGCTTCGTAAATAGTCATTGCTACAATATTATGGACCAATACCATGGCTTACTAATACCACATGCCCAAAAACCATAAGTCTTGTTCATACGGCATTTTTATTATAATCGCCTTTTGATTTTGGTCAATAAAACTTGAATTTCAATTAGTTTTGAAATTTTTTAATAGATTCTATGAAACTTATTAAAGTTTTGAAAAAAATAAATATCAAACTAAATATTTTGAAAATTAAAAAAAATATTTTTAATTTTTTAAAATGCAACTTTTTTTCCTAACTAGTTGATGACTATTTTTATGTGGTTTTAAATTGAATTTTCAAATAAAAAATTATAAACCAATAAATCTAAAAGAAATTATTTTCGCCAAGTGTCATGATAATTTAAGCTTTGTTACAATAGCATTGGCTAATACCCTGGCTTATAAATAACTCATTTTAAAAACAAAGTATTTTATAAATATATTATTTTATAATTTTATAATATTATTAATTTAAAATTATATTAAAGTATGTTATATATATATATCTATATATATATATATATATATATATATATATATATATATATATATATATATATATATATATATATATATATATAATTTTAGTTTTATATAAAGTTAAAATTATTATTATTATTTAAAAATTATCAATTACTTTTTGTATAAGAGATAGTTACTAAGCAACATTGTTGCATATTAGACTTAGTGATAAATGTGTCGCATATTACACTTGTTGATAAATGTGTTATGGTTTTTTGGGCATAAGCCATGATATCATAAGAAAGTCTATTTTACAGATTAAGAATGTCCATGATAAATTAAGTGTAAATCTCCATGGGTAAGAATCTTGTTCCATGTTTTTTTCAAATATCTATATATGTTTCACTTATATATTAATTCTTTTAATAATAATAAATCTAAAATTTATTTAGTTCTTTTCTTCCTTTTTTAAATTTTAACAACTTGATATGTATTATGAATTACATTCTTTGATGTTTATTATAGATAAATGCCTATTGACATTTACCAGCCATTTAATTTATATTGTTGTGCTAGTTTCCGTGTACAAAAAAAATTAAGTTCAATGTATCACTTTGTCTCTACCATTTCCCATGAAGCTTAAATGGTTTAACTTGTTATATAAACCAACAAAGAAATTGACAGGAAATTTGCGTAAATATTGAATATAAAAAGTTTTCTATTGAGAGTAGTCTTTAAGTGCAATGCATATTTTTTGCCGAAATCTAGCAAAAACAGTTGTTTACAGATCTTGATTTGTATTGTTTAAACTATTTTTTTGACTATATATATGGATTTAAGGCCCTGAAAAATCCCTGGGGCACTTCGATCATGAAGAGTTCACCTGTAAAACTTGTGATTTCAATGAATCCCTGTTAGATTCTAGACAAATTAGATCAGAAAATAAACTAGAAAAATTCGAAAAAGTCACACTTGAAGACTACTCATATCTATTGTATGACCATACTCTATATAATTTAATTATTATATGTGAAGTTAGAAAATATATAATAAATAGTTAAATTTAATAAGATTAAGTAAATGCCAACAAGACAACTCAATTTTCCATCGCCATGTTATGAAGTATTATGTAAATTATGAAATCAAGGTTCAAATCCCCATGAGTAAAACCAAAAAAAAAAAATTCAGCCCATGGGGGGTAGCCTAAATGACTATGCTTGTGTTAGTATGATATAAACCATGAGATTCAATGTTCAAATCCCTTGTGAGTCAAGCCATATATATATTATTAAAAAAATAAACTCACGTGATTTTAAATTTTATTTTATTTTGCATTTTATTATGTATTTTTTATTTTATTTTCTATCTCAAATGTGACCTTTATTATCTGAATAGATATGTTTATCTTGAAATAAGGCTTCCAAAATATTTATTTAATTATTAGTAGTTAATAAATAGATTGAAGGGATTTAACCTAATAGTTTGCATGATTGAGGGTTGAGATTTTTAATAGCCTAGATCCATCTTAACTCTAGATCTATCAAACATTGAGAGGATAAAACCTGTTTTCACAATATAAGGGGTTTGTATCTCAAGTTATTTGATCCCTCTTATTTCTTGGTAGTTTTGGAATTAACTAGAGAGAGAGAGAGAGAGGGGGAGAGAGAGAGAGAGACTTAACTATATAACATCTCTACCATATTGGTTTCAAGAGCACCTCTCGGCACAATTAAAGGTAGTTAAGTCTCTCTCTCTCTCTCTCTCTCTCTCTCTCTCTCTCTAGATATATATATATATATATATATATATATAGAGAGAGAGAGAGAGAGTTAAGTGTATATATATATATATATATATATATATATATATATATATATATATAGACTTAACTTTCTCTCTCTCTATATATATAGAGAGAGAGAGAGAAAGAGTATTTCCTTCTAAATAGAAGTGTACATGGAAATGCTAGATGATTTAGGTCATCCTCAGACTAGGAAGACTAGACCATAACTAGAAGTCACTCTCCATAAAGAGGCATAGGATAACATAGTAATAAAAAAACTAAATTAACTATATATAAACTAAAAAATATGCTAGATTGGCCTTGAGAACAAACAATAGTACGAAAAAAAATAAAATCCTAAGCACATTAGAAAACTAAGAAGAGGGTTTAGAATCCATAACTACAACATGGATGGGGTCTTGGTTGTTGCCATGGGTGCCAACAACCAAGGGTGGAATGCCAAGGTGTTTCTCTATATGGTTGAGTATTTTATTTAGGTCCTTCATGTGGTGACGAAAATGATCCATGGAGAAGGAGGTATACTTGATGCTCAAATCAATCCATTGTAATTATACTAACGAGGAATTTAAAATGTCGATATAAGTCAATAATGTGCATGTATTGGTTGAAATGTCAACACTTATGCTCAATTTTTGAGACCCAGTCTCTCATTTTAGTGAGAAAGTCCATGTTTGAGAGTATTTCCAATTATAGCCTCCTTCTCTCCATGTAGATGATCTCATCTCGTATGGGGCCCAGGGTAAGCTCGTAAAACTAGGAAGGAGTTTCCTCTAGGAAATGGTGAATACACATGTTTCATTGAGTGGCCCAATCGTAGTAGTAGTCTACCCCTGTACAAGAATGGGAACATTGAAGACACATGGTAGAGGGACCAATAAATAAAGTGTTAGCTACATGGTCTTAGCATTGATGTCAACCTAGGATTCCTACGTAAGGAATTGATGATGGAGTCAATTGTGTTAGCATTGATGTTAACAAGTTTGGAGGATTTTCATGATGATAAAAGGATTGATTATATGTTACTGATGTGTGCCTAATTATTTCATAGGTTCTACAAGCGTTGGAGAAGGATTGAAGACAAATGGAAATTTCTAGGTAGGGAGGAGGTGATTTTCCCTAAGTTAGAGAAACCTTTCTTGGATGATAACTAGCACAGAGAAAGGGTCTTACCAACCTCACTAGGATCCCACACTATCCCCACAATGATAATCATTGTGAGCCATTTCTATACCAACAATGATGTCCTATAGGTGAATTTAGGAATTCCTATTGTGCACATAAAATAGCATGAGAATTTCCTAAAGAATTTTCCCAAGTTTTTCATGGTATAGAGTCAACATGAGTTGGTATTCATTGTAGAAGGTGATTAATTCAAAGATAAGTCTCTCATTGAATGAAGATGATGGAGGATCAATTAAAGGTGAAAATTGACGAAGTATCAACATGAGTGTTTGACTCTCCATATTTTTGTGTGATTATTGCTCGATCACATTAGATATGTTATTTATAAGAGGGAGCTTCATGTTGGAGAGGATGGTTCCTTTCTGATATTAAGTCATTGTAGAGAATTCGGAACATTGCGAGCCATGTGAGAGGAGAGACATAGTTGTAACAATCATTGGAGGAAATCAATTTTATTGCAGATTTTTATGTGCATGCTTCAACAAGTGTTTTATACAAGTCTATGAAGGCTTTTGATTGACAAGATTGTTGCTACAATGGGGAATTAGATCTCAACATTTTTTCTATGGCATATTTGTATTGCTACCATTGCATATGTAGGGGATCATAGCTGAGAAGATCATGATTTATTATTAGATATATTTTATATGGTTGTAGCTCTATTTAATGTGTTGTGTGTGGTTGCTATTATTGAGACATGGTTGAGTTCTGATGATCACAATATGTATGATGATAATTGTGTTGAGGTGATGCATTGACTGTGGCTTAGATTGTGTTGGAGGAAATGTATTCAATTGATGAGTGATAGAGGTTATTGTTAGTCCATTATTAAATGGATGAAACAAGACTCACAAATGTTTGTATTAAGTTGCAATGGGTTGCAGTTTGAAAATAGTTGAAATATGGTCCACGAGGTTTTGATGGTTGGGGCCTTCTTTGTGTCAGGTAGAGGCTTGTAGGCAAGCCGTGGCTTGCTAAGGGATTTGTGGCTTCCTTTCAGTTGTTTCTGGAGAAATTACTCAAGGACGAGAAGCTTCCTTCCTATGGTGTCTAGAAAACTACTGAATGTGGTGGCCTTTAGTAGGTGGTCACTTCTGTAGTTTTGGGAGTGGTTGATTCCAAGTAAGTGTTGGATCACATTGCTTACGAGTAGAGGCTTGCACACTAATGGTAGAAAGTGCATGCATATGTAAATATGAATTTGATTAATAATAAGAAATCAAAAGAAGACAAAAGAAACAATGGTTTTTCTGAGTTCTGTTTTCCAGCTAACATCTGATGTCCCCTCGTGTGATGATTTTTATGTGATGATCATTGATTCTTTTGTGGTTTACATGTTTATGTGCTAGTGATGGTTATATCCTCATTTGTATTGTTGCACATATGTTTTATATGCTTATGATATTTGTTGGCATAATGTTTTGATAATGGATGAATGATCTAATAATGTGAAAAATAAGTAAAAAGAGGTTAAAAGGTGATTCATTCCTACACTACTAATTCACACCCCCCCCCCTTCACTCTCAGTAGTGTTAATTATCTAGTAAGTGGTACCAGAGCGGGGTTCTTAGTAGAAACTTAATCATTGGAGAGTATATTTGGGCAGATTGTTGAAAAACTTGAGAGTTTTTTAGGATGAATCCTCAAGGAGCGTCTATGCTCATAAAGGAAAAGTTCAAGGTATGTAAATAAAATGTTAAATCTCTATTATTATCTCATGGATATGAAATTTGGAATCTTGTTTATGAAGGATGTGGAGAGAATTATAGGTCACAAAAGGTGATGCAAAAGGATGCTCAAGAAATATGTACAATTTATGAAATTCTCCACAATACAGATTTGGAGAAGATAGTGGATCTGAAATATGCTAAAGAGATTTGTGACAGACTAGAGGTCATGTTTAGAGGTGATAGTAGTAGCAATAATAGAGAGTTAGATATGATAAATAAAAATAAAGGAAAGAAGAAGTCCTTGCAAAACAAATAATATCTGCCTGAGAAGATAAGCCCCCTTAGAACTAAGGGTGTAGTTAACAAATCAGTTTAGGACCGATTGTGCTCCAAACCAACAAATATGAAGGTATAAATACAAATGAATTTACTTTGAGTTATGATTTCGACAGATATGGTGTTAGTCTTACTGATTTAGACAAACATGTTGATGAATGTGATAAATTGATGCTTCTTCAAGTTCAATATGAATCATAAATGGTTGTAATAGACAAATTATTTGTTGTGGTTAGTAGACTAACCGTTGCATGAAAAGATAAAGAGAATATTTTGCAGGTATTTGATGAGAAGAAAAATGAGTAGAGAGGAGAGGTTATTAGCTTGAAAATCCAACTTCAAGAAGACAAAAAGATTGATTCTATCATGGTTATCTAGATGAAAGAAAAAGAGAGCCAATTTGAAAATATTGAAGCTAAAGTTATCACATTGAGGAAGAAGTCGGAAGCAAAAGGCAAGAAACTAAAGTTGGAGAAGAGCACTCTTTCTTTAGACAACATGATAAAATACCAAATATCTACATTTAATAGATTTAGTCTTGGTTTCAATAAGGGAGAGTCAAACTTTCATGTATAAAAGAACAATAATGAATTACCCAGGAATCACGCTACTGAAAATGGTAGTAGCAAAAGCAACAAACAAAAATGAAATCAACAGATCCAACAACAACCAAGAATATAATCAAGAGAAGCATTTAAATCTAGAAGATCATTCACTCCTAGAGTTGATAGTAGTAGAGTTCAGAGGAAGAGTCAAAACTCCTTTTCCACCTTGATGGATGAGATCAAGTCCTCCATTTATCACAATTTTGGACATGTCGCAACTACCTATTAGGATTAGAATGTACTCATATTTGCAGTAGTCTGGGAAACAAATAAAAGGTCTAGCCATCAATTATACTTGTTATTTTAATGATTATTATTACTCATGCAACCTATTTGGCCATAAGGAAATTGATTGCAGATCCCGTACATGGGGCCAAGTTAAAGGTAATCCAAGTGAGAGATCTAGAATGAGAAAAATAAGTTCAGATCCTTTGGCCCATATCTTGTGGCATGCAAGATGCTATGTGTGCCACAATTTTGGGCACATTTCCAAATGTTGCAAAATGTCCAAATTCTTCAGGGCATCCAGTCAAGAGGAGCAAAAGATTTATAGTATATTTAGAAGAAAGGCATGGGAGAGTACACAAGAAAAGAAACGACCTACTGCAATATGGGCGAAAAAGAAGGAGCAACAACCAGTTAAGGAGTAGAAGTTGGGAAAGTGTGGGATCACTCTATGCACATTTGATCATGATGATCGATGGTATATAGATAATGTATGTCCCCATCTCATCTTAGAGGACAAGAGTGGTTCTCTCTTAGAGGAAGATCAAATATGGACATGTCATTATTGGAAGAAATACACATGTTATCACCCAAAAAATGTTCACCTAGCCATTTCTTACTAGGTGGATCAAAATACACCATGTAGGACCAATTTTACCATGGTAAAATCCACTTTCACCATAGGAAATAATTTAGTAAATCATTTTCCTAAATTATTTCTCATTAAAATACAAAAAAAAGCCATAAGATCCATAAGAACCAAGTTTATAAGTTCTCCTTACTAGGTGTATCATTTTTATTAATAAAAATCGCTTATTCATATGATCTATTGGGTTGCTACACTTTTATTTTTGTTGTTATATGTTTCTATTTTCATATGATATTTTTCTACAAGGTTTTTATCATGTTTTTGTTGTATATATGAAGCATAGACACAACCGTACTTTCCTTGTTAGGACTGCATGTCACTAGTAGTTGAAGTGAAACATTTTTGGTACAATTGCTAAGAATTTTCATAATAACAAATAGTGACTCCACTGGTGTACTGGTTCAACACCTTGGTGACTATTGTTTTAGTTATTTTCAATGTTCTTCCTATAATTTTTATTCCTCTCAATTTTTATTTTTAGATTTCTTCTATTTTCTGGAAAATTTTCTATTTCTATTGGGGTTTCACATCTTTCCGCAGGTCACAGGTACCAACCAAGAAGGAGATGGCACAATCTGGGTTAAATCTGGCGAGAAAAAGAAGCGAGAACATAACACACATTTGGACCTCCTTTTTGCACTCCCCAATGCGCTTTTCTACACAAAAAATGCGTTTAGATGAACTTTCTAGGTCAGTTCCTATGTTTTACATTTTTCCAATATTTTTTTCCAAATTTTTCAGTGTTTGTTGAGACTATTGCTTGTGTGTCGGGAATGGTTTTTGTCCTTTCTTGAGTCACCTCTAGGCCTGGATCCACTTATTATTTTTCTCATTAAGGAAGGAAAAAATCCCTTAGGGTTTAGAGTACATCTCTATCATTTAGGAAGAGAATTGTTGAGTTGAGGAGTAACGTAGCTACGGTGGGTACTCAAGCCCAAAAACCCAAAAAAAAATGAAAAAACAATCCAAAAATGAAAATTGTTTATTCCATAACGATGTTTTTTTTAGGGTAAATTTTCAATATTTTTTTTAAATGGAAGTAAAAACCAATTTTTTTTAAAATGGATGAAAAAACACTCTAAAAAAATTGTTTATTCCAAAACGATGTTTTTTTCTTCAGGGTAAATTTTCAACATTTTTTTTAATTTCAAGTGAAAACCCTTTTTTTTTAATGGATGAAAAAAACACCCTTAAAAAAATTTGTTTATTCTGGAATAACAAAACAAAAAAATTTGGTTTACAACTTTGATATTTTTTAGCAATGGAGTTAAACAGAAAGTATCCGAACTTTGAAAAACTGTAAAATTCCAACAATTCTCAGACATGATGTTAAAGATAAAATATCATGTCTCAAATCTTGATAATTCCAACTATTTCCATCGATGTTGTTAAAGATAAAATATCTTGACTCTAAAAAACCTTGAAATTGTAATTGTTTTCGACCATAGCTTTAAAGATAAAATATCGTGGCTTAGAAAAACATTAAAACCAAAGATTATGACTACAAAAAAATCTCAAGTTTTCAAAATATTTTAAGCATGACATTATGAAAAAAATTGTGACAAAAAACTTTAAAAATGAACACTCAAGAGTAATTTTTTTTTAAAATGCAAAATATATAGTAGGGAAAAATTTTAAGGATTGAAATTTATCTTAAAGTTTAGAAACCTTGATGAATCCCACTAGTCCATAACATGAAATCTATAAAATGTTTGGAGATATTTTTGTAAAATTATTCAAATTTATAATATTTGTTGGAGAGGTAAATCCCCTCTACGGATAGAGGCGATCCCTACTAGCCCAGAATGGGTCTAGCAACAATCAGTCAATGCTACTATGCAAGTTCCTAATTGCAAATAAAAGACAGGCAATGAACACCTACTTGGATTCCAACGCTACTGTTTGATGAAGAGACGTCGTTCTCGCTCTTTCGCTTTGGCCGGTCACGATCTTCCACGATCCCCGTAGATAGATACCTGCACACACGAAGAGAAACACAAACACAAGCGTGAAATCTAATAAATGCAATTATACATCAGTTAGAAAGGACGTAATTCACATTAACCATTACAAAGACAAATGAGAATGGAACCATAATAGTAGTCATCTATTATTAATCAATAACAGAGAAGAGTACAACCAAAGTTCTGACGTCGAATCCTTCTCAAGAGGGTCCAGCTAGCAAGTCTCTTAAGCATTCACCCTTAGAGGTAGATCTCCCAAGACAAGAACTCTCTCTCACACAAGCAACACTTCACAACCTTCCTTAAGCTATTTAGCAATCCCACACTTGTCACACCAACTACCTACTAGCAGCAGCACTCTAAGCACTATCAATTCCACACTATCCAAAAACTAGCTGCTCATGGCAATGGTAGAGGTTTAAATAGGAGAAGGAGTCTCCATGAAAGGTGGGAGGATGAGCTTATCTCCAAGGAAGGTGGCTCAAATGACGAACAGACATGCCATAGAAGGGAGGGCGACATTTACAAGGCCAACAACCAGGTCTGGAGTCATCTGGAAGGCTGGCTGTTAGAACAAACTCGCCCAAACTGGATCAGCGCGGGTGTATAACTGCACTGGAGCGCTGACATCGCATCTTAATAATAGAAAAGGTTGTGTCAGCTCGACTAAATACAAACAGAGGATGCGTTGGATGATGAAATTCGACCAGCGTAGAAAACACGTGTGCTTCCGCGCTGGTAGCGCATTCGTTGCACTATGAGGCGCCAGTCAGCGCGGTTATTTTAATAACAATCGCGATGATGGAAAAAACTTTGGCAAAGTGGGTCATTTGGATAGATTAGAGAGCATGAGCATGATTAATTTGAATTCATGACACAGTAGGGAGACTGACAGGGAGACAGTGACAAATTACTGTGTAACAAATGCCCCCTAAAGCATGAAGCCCGAGAGAGTGGGAGGGGTGAAATGCTTTACAAAACTCGCTGAACTGGAACACCACTGGGAAGGACCTGCACGTACAACTGATATCTCGATTACATGTAGTCTAGGCATGGGCGCAGCCATCCAAAAGACATACGAAGAAGGTCTGTGGTATGGATGCAGCCACCCAGCTGAAGAGACCATGATGAAAAAAAAAAGGTATGGTCGTAGCCATCCCAAAAGACTCAGGTATGGGCGCAGCCATCCATCAATGAGTCATGTAATAATAATCCACAAAATCACAATCTGGTTTGCAACAGACAAAGACCAGGGTCTTGCGCTCCATCCCAACCCGAACAAAGTACAAGTCCAAACATGTGAATACATGAGCTGAAGTCGAACATGCATGAACATCGTCTGATTACCAGTCAATGATGAGAACTGTTAACAGACGCGAGAGGTACCACCAATAATGACAATGGTCCTCAAGGTACTTATAGGTACAATCCGCGGCGTGTGAATCAATGAGCTGGTGTCGAACACCTGCAGAATCATTCGATCGGAGGCCAATGATGAAAACCTCACGTCGAACACGAAGAACCTGCCATTGAGGCATGCAGGCTCTAAGGCACCTGAAGGGAGTCTCTAGGTCAATTTCCTGGATAATGAGCTGAAGTCGACAGGAAGTAACCTTGACCGAAGGTGGGCCATAACGTTTCCCACATCATCGACACGAGACAGAGGAAAATATTTTGTGTGAGACATCAGAGGGAGGTTGTAAGCTTGCAGAGGTCAACTTCTCTTGAACATATCGGCGGCACGACAGTGGATTTGGCAGTATTTGACATCAAATGAGCAGAGGTCATGGTGACAAGGCAATGAGCAGATGAGAGGTCAAAACAGGATAACCCAAACCCACGGAGGCTAGTGTAAAACAAGATGAGAAATCCCCACCCAGACACGAATGCAGACGAGTGCCATGTTCAAGAGCGACATACTGCCGACACGACCATTATTACAGTTCCATTTTCCCCACCATTTCTGGCAGGTACCCCGATTATTTTTGGATGACAAGCTTGACAGGGATAGCATATGCTTGGAAAGTGTCATTTCGACGGTGTCTGATGTCATTAAGTTTTAACGAGTCTGACAAAGGAAGAACTCGGTGTCTTTTCTTGTTTAGAGAGTCTGAAAAGACAACGAAAAAGAAAACTCCACGGGGGTCCTTTTTCGTAAAGTTGTGTCTCTCGAGCCCAAAAAAGTATAAAACAATGCTCGAAAGAACCGCCCGACCGATACGATCGAGGAGTACTTTTCGTAAGTAGTGACTTCGACCCGAAAAAGTAGAAAAGCGGTCAGAAGTACGTCATTTTGGAGCCAATAACGAGTTCGAAATGACAAAAACCCGGCAATCTTTTTTAGTTTAAACGGTCGAAAAAAGAGCTTTAAAGGCGACCGCCTCTCATTTCTTTAACGAGTCGAGAGGGGGACTCGGCAATCTTTTCATCTTTAAACGGTCAGAAAAGAGCTGAAAGCAGACCTCCATTTTTATTCTCTTTAACGAGTCAAAAAGGGAAAATACTCGGCAATCTTTTCATCTTTTACGAGTCAGAAAAGAGCTTAAAGGTGACTCGTCCTAGAGGAACGAGTGGTATAAAGGGTAGCAACTGGTTCCGGCAATGGTGGAACTGCTCAAAACATGTAATGGTTAAGAGGCTGGCTAATAAAACCACTCATATGATCAGCCAAAGAGATGGTGGCAATGGAATGAAAACAACCAAGGCTCATCTAACAGAATTCAGCAGATAAAAATGGCAATCACGAGATGTAAATCAGGTATGGGTTCATTTTTACACAAGCTTGAACCATGGAGAACTCTGCTTGGATTCGGTTTCATGTTTACACAAGCATGAAACGAAAAACTATGCTTGTTATAATCTCGCATGCCCCCAGCATAATAACGCAAATCGAGGTACATGCCCCCCAAGCTTCATTGCATTCAACAAAGTGGATGGAATGAAGGTTCACTCTCGAGATCGATGAAAGACTCGACTTGTATTTTACGAGATCTTAATCAAAGACTCGATCTGAAAAGGGAGTTGTTTCATTTTTTAATGAGGTTGACACAGTAAAAGAACTATCCTCATAACCCTTGTTTCATTTTTTAACGAGCTTGACACAAGATCAGGAACTATGCTCGAACCCTTGTTTCATTTTTTAATGAGCTTGACACAAGATTAGGAACTATGCTCGAACCAGACCCAATTACATTTTTTAGGGAGCTTGACATAGGAAAGTGAACCATGCTCCGACCGAACTGCATCATAATGAACAGGAAGTCGGTGCTTCCAAGAGTGTTACTCCCAGTGAAAGGACCACATCTTAGAAGTCAGGACCTAATGCCCCCACGACACTATGCACGACGGTGTCATCACTGGATATAGGCACAGGGTAGGTGGCCACGTAGTTGATCTGCGGTGGGGCAGATACAACTGGTGGATAAAAACTAGGAGGGGACGACAACTGCGCAGGAGGCATTGGGGGACTAACGAACGACAATTGATTGATAGTCACAATTCTTCCATCGTGTGGAAAGCAAACCACACGGAAAAGTGAAGAAACGAGGGCCCCCATGGCGTAAACATAGTCGCGACCAAGGAGAAGATTAAAGTCTAAAACACCTTGGGTAACCAAGACGTCTATATAGACGGTTTTGCCTCCCAAAGTAATAGGGAACTTCGGGAGAACTCCGAGAGATGGACAGGCTCCTCCGTCGAACGCCAACAGATTCTGAGTGACTGGCCCAAGCTGCGGGGAACCTAAAGCTTGCCAAGTAGTGTACAACATAAGACTGACAGACGCCCCTTCATCCAAGACAGTGCCAGGTACTGCCTTAGCACAGGCATGTACTGTGATCTGGAAAGGCATATGGGATGGAAGGCGACGGCGATCAGGTGATTCCAATCAAAGGAAGCGACCAGACTACGTGGTGGGGGAATCGTATGATTGCCCCCATGTGCTAAAGGAACCGAAGGAGAACCTTTGGGGGTAGCTAGGTTAAGAGAGTCATCTCGGGACTCAGGAGAATTTGAAGAGACAAAAAGAACATGGGCGTGATCCTCTTCCGAAACAGAGTGAGCGAGCGGCGGACTCGAGTCGACACTCTTTCCGACCAATGGTTGGTCTGGAACAGGCTGGACACAACCGGGTTCGGGAAGAGGGGCCTGGACAAGAGAAGAATGTGAACCAATCTCATTGTCGGGAGGCGAATGATCTGCAGCTGCAGAAAGACGTTGATATCCAACGGGGAGTTGGGGTGAGGGAGCTGGGAGACTTTCCAAGACACTGGAGGCTTTATCCATGAGTGGACAAAGGTGAAGGGGATGATTGCCTTCACAAAGTCTACAGGGGATTCGAATCTTCCCTTTTCCCTTACCATTCCCAACTGATAAGGTAGCATCGCCGTGAGCCTCAGAGGACGATGAGGGGTGGGCCGGATCATGAGACCATACTTCTAGTACCCTGGGAATGCCAGGACAATCGCGAAGAAGATGGTCTTCCTTGCATAATCGACAAGGAAACTTAACCTTCCGCGGAGGAGCGGAAGGGGGCCCAACTTCAGGTGTACTCGAGGGAGTAACAGTTATACTTGTAGCCTCTCCCTTAGGAGACTTCTTCTTCTTGGTCTTCTTCTTCTTCTTCTTAGCCACCTGGTTATTCGAATCGAGACTTTCACCAGGCGAAGTACAAGAGGAAGACGTAGAAGTAGGCGTCAAAGGGGAGAGATCCACCTTAGGATCAACATGATGTTGTTCAGGTGGAGGGACTGATGGACTAGCAGCCGATACGGCAGGGACCAAAGAGGTTGAAAACAACCAAACAGGCAACCCGACAGTTAACCCCGGAAGGGATAACGTTGCCATATAAGGAGCACCAACATTCCCAAGAGGAGGGAAATGACCAGGATTCCCGTCAGGAGGGGAACTTGGGTTGGTGAACCCTGGAAAAGTTGCCATGGCAAACAAAAAGAAGCCTACTCAAGCTAACGCACACAAGATCTAACCAGGTGATGTTAACGTGGCCGAATAAATTTTTAAGACACAGGAACTAAACTTGACCTTTTCATGTTTTAAGAGTCGAGAAAAGGACGAAAAGATGACTCTAGTCTCCTTCGAATGTTTAATGAGCACAAAGTGACAAGATGCTCACTGGCACCTTTTCTTTTAAGGAGTCCGAAAAGGATCAAAAGTGACTACTCTGGAGACTCTAGGCAAAGGGTTTACCAAGCAATCCGTAAAACTGCTTATACACCTTGGCAATCGTATGAGAACCAAGGACTTTCCGTACTGCAGTCAATCTTCCCGAATGTTGTGTTCGGTGCATTACGGTTCGCAAGGCGGCAGACTCGGCTTCCTATGGATCAAGGATAAAAGCCTAGTGGGGTCTCCCTATATACGCGACGATACGTGGGAGCACAATCCGTGTTAGACCACTATCGAGTCACAGAAGGAGAAATCACCCAACCATAATGTGAAACAACAGTGACTATGTTTAAAGACGCCGGAACACATCTCTAGCCTAGACCTCTAGATGTTTGCGTTAAGCTCCAATGCGTTTTTATGTTTATTCAGTTTATTTTATGGTTGATCTTGAATTAAGTTTCGGTTTCAGGCCTTATCGTGTGATCTCTCACAATTACCTAGATGCAAACTACATGCCAAAGAATATCATTTCGTTCGATGAATTCTAACTATGAGAGGGTTAAGAGTTTTCAATCAAACAAAACGAACTCGATCAATCAAACAATCTAATGCAGCTAATGGCAAAGAAATGAGATTTTTTCTTTTGAGAACACAAATCAATGAAATGCTCTTTTTCCCATTAACTATTGAATGCAAAAGATATTAGTTCGATTTCTTTTTCAATGGCACAATGCACTTGAAATGAATTTTGAGAGACAGCAACACCGAGTAAAGAGAAATAAAATCACTCAATGAAAAACACAACAAGCGTGAAAAAGAGCCGGTTGAACCCAAGCAATTGTAATCCGTGTCTGGGTAGCGAGAAGTAATCGAAACAATCCGAGGATTGGTCCAATGACAATCGCCTAAACAACCAAGCAGAGAAAGCAAAAGAGGAAGGTTTTCGCAAAAGCAAAGGCAAGTAGCAACGAATCTTTGTGAGCGAGTGATAAAACAAAATCAATCCAGCGAAAACGGGATGATAAGACCAGGTCACAGGACACAAAACAAGATCCGCCCGACAAGACTTCGCAAGCAAGTGTTTCACAGTTCAAACAATAAAAATCAAGTCATAAACCAAGTGGAAAGAGTAGGAGATAGTCAAACCAACAGGCTCAGGAGGTAAAATTGAAACAAATTCAATTCTACGGGATCAACGCGGGTAACACTCAACAACAATGCGCTGACCAGAAGTCACGCGTAGCAACAAAGCGTTGTCAGCGCGGAAGTACACGGCTTAGTCGCGCTGGTTCGTTTTTCAGAATCGTCGCGACTGTTAAGCGTACAAGCGCGATGACCACGGAGTCAAAGAAACAGCTATGCGCTGTCAGCGCGACTGTTTTGATATAAACCGCGCTGAGGCTAAAAAACAAGCACAAACAAGCCAAAAGCTCCCAAACCAAGGCAATAACTCTTTAAACAATTAAGGCACCTCCCAGATCGAACCAGGAAGTTTAAAAGCAGAGGACTAACTCCTGATCTTGAAGAGAGAGTAAAAATCAAACTCAAAACAAGAATGAACGGAAAGAGACACAGGCCAGCTCCCCAGCGGAGTCGCCAAATTGTTGGAGAGGTAAATCCCCTCTACGGATAGAGGCGATCCCTACTAGCCCAGAATGGGTCTAGCAACAATCAGTCAATGCTACTATGCAAGTTCCTAATTGCAAATAAAAGACAGCCAATGAACACCTACTTGGATTCCAACGCTACTGTTTGATGAAGAGACGTCGTTCTCGCTCTTTCGCTTTGGCCGGTCACGATCTTCCATGATCCCCGTAGATAGATACTTGCACACACGAAGAGAAACACAAACACAAGCATGAAATCTAATAAATGCAATTATACATCTGTCAGAAAGGACGTAATTCACATTAACCATTACAAAGACAAATGAGAATGGAACCATAATAGTAGTCATCTATTATTAATCAATAACAGAGAAGAGTACAACCAAAGTTCTGACGTCGAATCCTTCTCAAGAGGGTCCAACTAGCAAGTCTCTTAAGCATTCACCCTTAGAGGTAGATCTCCCAAGACAAGAACTCTCTCTCACACAAGCAACACTTCACAACCTTCCTTAAGCTATTTAGCAATCCCACACTTGTCACACCAACTACCTACTAGCAACAGCACTCTAAGCACTATCAATTCCACACTATCCAAAAACTAGCTGCTCATGGCAACGGTAGAGGTTTAAATAGGAGAAGGAGTCTCCATGAAAGGTGGGAGGATGAGCTTATCTCCAAGGAAGGTGGCTCAAATGACGAACAGACATGCCATAGAAGGGAGGGCGACATTTACAAGGCCAACAACCAGGTCTGGAGTCATCTGGAAGGCTGGCTGTTAGAACAAACTCGCCCAAACTGGATCAGCGCGGGTGTATAACTGCACTGGAGCGCTGACATCGCATCTTAATAACAGAGAAGGTTGTGTCAGCGCGACTAAATACAAACAGAGGATGCGCTGGATGATGAAATTCGACCAACGCGGAAAACACGTGTGCTTCCGTGCTGGCAGCGCATTCGTTGCACTATGAGGCGCCAGTCAGCGTGGTTATTTTAATAACAGTCACGATGATGGAAAAAACTTTGGCAAAGTGGGTCATTTGGCCAGATTAGAGAGCATGAGCATGATTAATTTGAATTCATGACACAGTAGGGAGACTGACAGGGAGACAGTGACAAATTACTGTGTAACAATATTTTTATATAGTCTATATATAAGTTTTTGGCTATTTTTAGGGTAAAATAATTTCATTCTATAAAATTTGGGCAAATCATTTTTACAAAAAAATGGAAATTAGCGAATCTTTTTCTTGGTAAAAGTATAGAAAATTAGCCCATGGGCGAATATTAGCCCCTAAAATTTTCCCATATAGGGATTTTAAAATCTTAGCCTAAGACAACTCGATTCATGATTTTTTTTTTTTATAAATCAACTATCAAATTGACATGCGGTGTAGGTGAACTTGACCCGTTGTAATGAAAACTTAAAGACCAACCATGAAATTGATACATTGTGGGGACAGACTCCATTCATTATAACAAAAATTTTAAAATCAACTATCAAATTGGCCATAATGGGATCGGGTTGTTAGACGAGCATCAACACAGACCCTGTAGAAAAAAATGAAGATAAAAAAAAATGTATAAAGAAATAATAATGAAAATTACAAAAGAAAACAAAAATTCAGATATTGAAAAAAAATAAAAGCAATACAAAAAAAGACAGAAACTAATACAAAAGATATATTTTTTTAATATTGATAAAATGAAAAAACAATGAAAAAAACACAAAAAAAATAATAAAAAGAAAGCAAATTTTAAATATAAAAAAAAAAAAAACAATTAAAAAAACACAAAAAAGAAAAAAGAAAAAAAATCAAATATTGAAAAGAACAATAAAAAAACACAAAAAATTATACAAAAGAAAAAGGAAAATTAAAATATTATAAAAAAAACACAAAAAATAACACAAAAACACAAAATTCAAATATAGAAAAAATGTAAAAATATAAATAAAAAATAATAAAAAGAACATGTTTTTTTTTTTTTTTAATAATAACAAGAAATAAAGCATACAAAAAACTTAAAAACAGGACAAAAAATTCAACTATTAAAAAAAAAAAACCATAAAAAATGTAAAAAATAACATAAAATTAACTTATAAATATAAAAAATTAGACAAAAAAAAAATATCATAAGATAAGTAAAAAAAAAAAACATAATTTAACCAAAAAAAATTAACAAATTAAAAATAAAAACATTTTTTTTAAATAAAAAACTTTAGTTTCGAATAAAAATCATTTTCTTAAATAAAAATCATTTTTTTTAAATAAAAAAAACATATTTTTTAAATACAAAACATTTTTTTAGATAAAAAAAAATAGCATATCTAAAAAAAATTAAATTGAATTATAAAAAAATTACATAACTAAAAAAAATAGATTGAATTAAAAAAAAGAACATTAAAAAAAGAACAATTAAAAATATAAAATAAAATAAAACAATTAAAATAATTAAAATAAAAAAAGAAAACATTAAAGTTTAGTTAAAACCAATTAAAACTAAATTAAAAATTAAAATTGGTTAAAAAAACCATTAAAACTAAATTAAAATAAAAAAAATAAAAAAATAAATAAAAAATAACAATTAATAAAAATAAAAAATTTCTGCCACCCCTGAGAGGGGTTGGTGCTAGCCTGGGCGGAGAGGTGGCTGCGTGCACCCCGCATCCCCGCCTGCGCCCATGGCCAACCCTACCTGGGGGTGGCGATTTTTTTTTTAAGTTGTTTTTTTCAATAATTATTTTTTTTACATTGTTTTTAATTTTAAAAATTTTTTAACTTTTGTTTTTAATTTTTTTGTTTTCAATTTTTATTTTTAAATTTTCTTGTTTTAAATATTTTTTTAAACTTTTTAATTTTTTAGTTTTTTTATTTATTTTTTAATTTTTTGGTTTTGATTTGTTTTTTTCATTTTCTAATTTAAATATTTTAATTTTTTTAATGTTTTAAATTTTTCAATTTTTTTTTTACTGGTTTATTTTTTTTAATTTTAATTTATAATTGTTATAATGTTCTTTTAGTTTTTTAATATCAATTTTTGTTTATTTATTTATTTATTTATTTTAAGTATTATTATGTGGTTGTACATTATTTTTCTTAACTTAAAAAAATCATTATGGATGTAATTTTTTTTATTAATATTCAAATTTTTGCATTAAATTTTATGCTTTTTTTGAAATATTTATTTATTTTTTATTTTTTGTTTAATTTTTTTAATTTTAACAATTGAATTTTGTTTTAGTTTTACATATATATATATATATATAATTTATTTATTATTATTATTATTATTATTATTTTTTAATTTTTTTTACGGACATGAAAATTACTAACATTTAAAAAAAAATCCACACTTAAAACATTACAAAATTTAAAGTGTAAAAAATAAGTCCTCTAAACAAAAACGGTTGATGTTGCATCAACCATCTTCAAAATCAAGATGAAAATCACTAACATTTAAAATATGTGTTCATACTTTCTACACAAAAAAAAATTAAAGTGTCAAAAATCAACCCTCTAAAAAAAGGGGTTGATGCTGCATCAACACTTTTCAAAATCAACATGAAAATCACTAACATTGAAAAAAATGTTCATACTTGATACATAAGAAAATTTAAAGTGCCAAAAATATGCTTAAAAAAAATGTTTATCCTGGCATCACCACTTTTCAAAATCGAGTGATTTTTTTCTACCTCAAAAAAACAGGTACTAATTCACTTTCTCATTTGATCAGTAACTATGTTGAGTCTAGTGTGCAACATTTTTAGCAATTGTGTTTCATTTCTTCCCCCACTATTTTGCAGTCATTTTAGATATGTTTTTTCAGCACTTTATTCCCTTTATAATCTTGTATTATCTTCCCTCCTTAGGATCCCCTTGTGAATCCTTTTTTTTGCAACTTATTATTTGTCTTTTTCTAGCATTTTCATCTCTGGTTTTTGCTCATTTTTTTGCACCACTTTCAGCAGACTTTTTCCTTTAGATCCCAATCCCTTATACATTAGATCATTTGGCCTTTTCTGTGTCCTTGAGTTTATTTTTTTCCTTCATTTTTCTTGCTACCTAATTTCCTTCTTGGGTGGGGGGTTTGTGTCCTTAAATTTCTTCTTTATTTTACTATTCATTTTTAGTATTATTTATAGTTTATGCACTTTATTTTTAGCAACATTGACATCATCAAAACATGCTTAATTAACTCATCCACTTAACACATTTTTCACACACACACACCCTAAGCAAATGTGAGATTGGTTATCAATGTCAAGCCAAGAATTGAAACACTCCATCTTAATAATAACTTAACTTAGATAGATTAAGCCTACTTGGGAACCAAGACCAAAACAATCTTTGTAGTTAGGTGTAGGATTAGTGGGATAGGCTTCTGTAACATCCCTAGTGAAAATTCCATGTAATAAAAGTTAATAAAGGCAAACTAATAACCACGTTGATGGAACATTTATTCCAAGATGAATGTTGGGCAATACATCCTAGTGTGGGTGTTCATTTGGTTATTAATGGCTAAGGAAATTGGCAAAGGCAATGACTAAGGCTTTGGAAAGGAAAAATGGCATTTTTGGCACATTTATTTATGAAAATAATAGAAATTAGGAGAAAAGGGAGGTGGAAGGTCACAAGTTACATGTGAGGAGGAAAATGAAGGAAAATAATGCAAAATGGAGAAAATATAGACCTCATTCATAAAAAGGCTTCAGATGATCAATTGGTAATATTTTGTTAGTTCAGTTTTGGAGCTCTCTTCTATTCTCTCTCTCTCTCTTTGTCATACTCTTCGACACTTAGAGTTTCTTAGAGCACCCTTGGAGGAGTGTGGCATACTTGGATTTTTGGAGCAAGAAGGCAAAGGAAGACCACAAAAGTGCAAGAGGACATCGGTATTAGCAGCTACATCAGATTTTTCTTGCAGGTACCGTGTTGCATGCATGTTTTCCTCACTAGTTTTGGCAGCATGGCATATGTGTTGAAAATGCAACAAGATGATGGAGCTTAGTGGAAAGGAGTCGCCTTCACTAAGTGGGCCCGCAGGCTATTTTTGGCGCAAAGTCTATTTTTAGACTATGTCTATTTTTAGACATATGGATCATGGTCTATGAGTTGCAGGATGTTGTTTATGGATGATTGGTCATGTTGGGAAAAATAGATGGACTTCTATTTTTGGTTCACAGCGCAGTGATCAGAATATATTTTTAGACTGCCAGGCTAAAAATAGAAACAGTCAAATATTATTAGCCCTTAGTAATATTTGGACTCTAAACATTATCTTATTCTCTTGGAGCACTTCAGTTCGAGCTACGAATGTGGCACATGCAGCTGACAAAAGGAATCACGTGGTTTCTTATGTGTTAGTTGAGCTATTGCATGGAGGACTTCAGTTAGAACTCATGCATGTGAGTTCTATGGAGTTGGATGTGGAGTTGATGGAGTTATGTTCAGTTTGACTTGGTTGAACTAGTTGTATTCAGTCTAACTAAAGAATAATCTAGTAATGGGTTGTGTGAATTAAATATTAATTAATTCACTAATTATTAACTCATAAAGAAACTAAAGAATACATCAGTTAACTCAGTACGTGGACAGTTCAACAGAGACAGGTGTTAGAGGTACGTGAAAGGGTGAGTTGTGACTATAGTTGTGCATGAGATCTTGCACAATCAATGGGATTGAGTTATGCCAATGAGGACTACGCAGTGTGGGCCAATACCAAGGAAAATGTAGCTTGTGCTCACGTGATTTTCACTTTGGATTGTGCAATGGAGGCATGCAAAGTAGCGGAGGAGATTTGAGCCTGTGACTTGTTCGGATCTGAGCTAGTTTTGTGTGTAACAGGTGGAGATGGTACTGAGTACTTGTGAGGAGTATTGTACTATGTACTGTTACATGTTCTCAATCATTATAATATATAGATAGTGTGGGGTTTTCAGCTGTAGGCTTTCCCCGGGTTACATACTGTGTTAATGTGTGCATGCGATTGATGTTTCATTGTTTTTGATGCTGCTAAATTGATGATCAACGTAGAGGAGGTTATGTATTATGCATGTATTCCGCAATAGTGTATAATCAGGATAATCTCTATGAATAAGTACTTAATTATTCAAAATTTCTACATGGTATCAGAGCAGTTTATCATCAGATCTACTATTCAGAAAGTGTTTACATCTTATTTCTTCAGGAAGAGTTTGTAATCAGGCCAGGTAGCCTCTGGATTTATCCTTCCTTTGGAAGGTGAGATATCCGGTAAAAGCCCATACAGTCAGTCTCTGTACGAGAAATACTTTGTTCTCACAAATTCTAGATCAGAGGTGGTTGAGTTTGGAGCTGGTGGATTTCTAATTTGCGGCAGTGTTTTTCTTGGTGTCAACGTGGCAATGTCTTTCAACAGATTGCGATTGGAGTATGCTCTTGAGGGAAGCTCAAACTATATTGCATGGAAGGACAGGATGGAGGCAGTGTTAGATGATAATGGGCTGAAGGAATTCATAGAGGTTGATGTCCCAAAGCCTATTGATACTACGCAAGTTGATGATTGGCAAAAGAAGACAGCAAAGTGTCGAAGGATTCTATTGGAGGGCGTGAAGGATCACATTGTGTCCAACCTGCATGGAAAGGATTCTCCATACTTGATTTGGAAAGCATTGACAGATTTATTCCAAAGAAAGAGCGACCAGAGGAAGTTGGCGCTCAAGGATAAACTTAGAAACATTAAGTGTGAGAATGGAGACAGTATGCCCAGGTATCTCACGAAGTTCACCCAATGCCGAGATGAGCTGGGAAGTGTGGGGGTGATTGTTGATGATGAGGACTTGGTGAGATTGGCTCTCCTTGGTCTTCTGAAGAGTTGGCATTCCTATCAGGACTCTGTCAATGGTCGGGAGAAATTTCCAGGATGGGAGAGACTTTGGTTAGATCTTGTGTAGGAAGAGATTAGGCAGAATACCAGGGACGGATCTTCATCAAAGGCGTCTCATGAAGAAGATTGTACTTTGGCTGCCAAAGCAAAGAAGGGGAAGGAGAAGGTTTCTCTTTCTAAATCCAGTTCTTCCAATGATGGAAAGAAGGTTGACAAATCGAAAGTGCGATGCTTTCGTTGTCATGAGGTGGGCCATTTTGCTACAAATTGTCCATGGAGGAAATCCAAGAAGGGATCCGGGGAAGGATCTGAAGGTGAGGCACTTGCTTCACAGTTTGAGTTGGATTTCACACTCTTCGCATGCATGGTTTCATCCATGGTGGGAAGTGGTTGGTTTCTTGATAGTGGAGCTTCTTTCCACATGACCGGTGACAAGAGTTTGTTCAATACTTTGGAGGAGAAAGATCTCTAGATACTCATAGCGATGGGTAATGATGAGAAGTATAGTGTCTCAGGTGTAGGCACGCTTTATTTTCAGAGGGAGCATGGAGCTCGCCTTACCTTAACCGATATCAAGTATGTACCAGGACTGAAGAGAAACTTGGTGTCAATCACGATGCTGGAAGATAGAGGCTGTGATGTAGTCTTCAGTAAGGGAAAGGTTTTCCTTAGACACATCATCACTAGACAGGTGAAGCAGGTTGGTTCACGGGTCAAGAACCTATATGCTATTGAGGTTCAAGATGCATGCAAAGCCTTGAGCAGTGAGGCAACTAATGGAGACTTGGTGGTTGAGAGGGAGCGTATATTACCTCTCAACATGCAGAACCAGAAGAAGTCTCAGACGATTATGGAGGAGCCACGATTGGTGTAGCAGCTTCAGGAGGTTCTGGAGCAGCCACAACAAGGGAAGTTGAGAGGAGATCGAGTAGAGACATCTACTCATACAGAGACCTCTAGTAGGGGGAAACTTCAAGCCAGGTGGGTTGAGGGATCACATGCAGCCATACCTCCAGGTAGGAGGTGGGGTGATGTGGATTGATCGTCCCAAGGAGGAGGGGCAGGATCCTTGAGGTACCCAACCTCTTGGATGAGACCTTGCTACAGGAGCCCCGATGTGGAGTAGCAGGAACTGACTGATTGGGTAGAGACATATGCGGATGGAGAGGCAGAGAAAGCGACAGCGTAAGGAATCCCAGGACAGCGCATAGCTAGCAGGCTGCAGCAATGCGAGAGACACAAGTGTTTTGCACAGTGCTAGGTGGCACAGAGAAGTGTGCAATGGTGCAAGATGCTTGGAGATGTTGCAGTAGCCCAAATGTTAGAGAGGGAACACTTGTCAGCAGCAGGTAGAGCTTTAGCATCAGAGTGTGTTCCTAGCCCAACAGAGTGGTCAGTTGGGAGTGTTTTTTGTTCCAAGTGTTGTTGGAGCAAGTGGACCAGGCAAATGTGTTACATGCAGAACATTCTAGAGTTGCAGGATAGGGGTTGCAGATAATCCATATCTTGTTGAGAGGGAGTGTTGAAAATGCAACAAGATGATGGAGCTTAGTGGAAAGGAGTCGCCTTCACTAAGTGGGCCCGTAAGCTATTTTTGGCGCAAAGTCTATTTTTAGACATATGGATCATGGTCTATGAGTTGCAGGATGTTGTTTATGGATGATTGGTCATGTTGGGAAAAATAGATGGACTTCTATTTTTGGTTCACAGCGAAGTGATCAGAGTTTATTTTTAGACTGCCAGGCTAAAAATAGAAACAGTCAAATATTATTAGCCCTTAGTAATATTTGGACTCTAAACATTATCTTATTCTCTTGGAGCACTTCAGTTCAAGCTACGGATGTGGTACATGCAGCTGAAAAAAGGAATCACATGGTTTCTTATGTGTTAGTTGAGCTATTGCATGGAGGACTTCAGTTAGAACTCATGCATGTGAGTTCTGTGGAGTTGGATGTGGAGTTGATGGAGTTGTGTTCAGTTTGACTTGGTTGAACTAGTTGTATTCAGTCTAACTAAAGAATACTCTAGTAATGAGTTGTGTGAATTAAATATTAATTAATTCACTAATTATTAACTCATAAAGAAACTAAAGAATACATCAGTTAACTCAGTGCATGGACAGTTCAACAGAGAGGTGTTAGAGGTAAGTGAAAGGGTGAGTTGTGACTATAGTTGTGCATGAGATCTTGCACAATCAATGAGATTGAGTTATGCCAATGAGGAATGCACAGTGTGCGCCAATACCAAGGCAATTGTAGCTTGTGATCATGTGATTTTCACTTTGGATTGTGCAGTGTAGGTAGGCAAAGCATCGGAGGATATTTGAACCTGTGACTTGTTCGGATTTGAGCTAGTTTTGTGTGTAACAGGTGGAGATAGTACTGAGTACTTGTGAGGAGTATTGTACTACACACAGGTGGAGATACTACTGAGTACTTGTGAGGAGTATTGTACTATGTATTGTTACATGTTCTCAATCATTATAATATACAAATAGTGTGGGGTTTTCATCTGTAAGATTTCCCTGGGTTACGTACTGTGTTAATGTGTGCATGCGATTGATGTTTCGTTGTTTTTGATGTTGCTAAATTGATGATCAACGTAGAGGAGGTTATGTATTATGCATGTATTCTGCAATAGTGTATAATCGGGATAATCTCTATGAATAAGTACTTAATTATTCAAAATTTCTACAATATGCATGTGGATTTTTGGTCATGATCTATCACTAGCATGGAGGATTTCCTAAATTGACAGTGGATTTCCTAGCCTTTCCATTTCCTAGATAGCCATGGTGATTGTGGATTGTTTTCCTTGTTTTGTTTTGTTTTGTTCTCATGTTTCCTTAGCTTGGTTTGAGTTATTAGTCCTCGAATCCACGGTTGGACAAATGCTTTGGAAGCTCAGTAACAGCTTGGGTTGAGTTACTAGTCTTAGAAGCCTTGGTTGTCAAAACACTCTGGAAGCCCTTGGTGGGTTGAGTTACTGGTCCTGGAAGCCTTGGTTGGAAAAACACTTAGGAAGCCTGGTAAAAGCTTTGGGTTGAGTTACTAGCCTTGGAAGCCTTATTTGGAAAAACACTCTAGAAGCCCTAGAAGGCTTGGATGGAGACCAATATGATGATGGTTTTGTGATGTCCGACTGTGAGATGGAATCACTATTTTATGGGTTGAGGTGGATGGCCTCTAGAAGCCCTGGATGAGTTTTGATTGATGTGTTCTATGAGATCCCACATTTATTCTTAGAATATGGCACAGGGGTGAATGGATGAAGAGAGATTTGGCTCATCCATTCTACGGTTGAGTGGAACATAGAAGTCCCATCCCGGGTTTGAATTTGCATCATCAATATGATGTTATTTCTCTTTATAAATCTATGAGTATTCTGCTGGCTTATATGTGGTTTATATGGCTATGATTTCATGAGTATTTTTGCTGCTATTATGTTGGTTATCTATATGTTTTATGACACTAGCTATGTATGGCTCTCATCGTGTTTCTACTTGTAAATGAATGACCAATGTATTTATGAACTAATGGATGAAATGGTAGTTGATGTGTTGACGCATCAATGTTTCTTAGCAATTCTCACCTAAGCATGAGACCCGTGTGCTCAGATCTATTATTTACACATGTAGATTACGCATTCGTGATATGTTTGACAAAATTCCTATCATGGCTAGTAGGGGTCTAGTCAAGGTCTCATTCAAGTGATTTCTTTTTCACTGTCATTTCCTTGTTAATTTACTCTTTAGAAGGTATCATGCCATTTTGGGCAGTGCCTTGGGCTTTAGGCCTAAAAATGTGTCTTAATTCCTGGGGATACTGGCACAAAAATGGCAAGAAGAGTCCCTAGACGCTAGTAGGAAAGCCTGTGAGAGTGTCCAAAGCTCCCTAGACACTAGCATGCCTATAAAATAAGAGCGTCTAGAGGTCTAATTGTCTAAAAGTTTAGTGGGACGCAAGGGCAAGCTTTTTGAAGTATTGGATTCGTCCTTGAGGGTCTTAAGGCTAATTTTGAAGGTTTGTATGGTGTATTTCCATTGGTTCAACTTCCTTAACGTGAATTAGAAGGTGGAATCATATCATAGTGGCCTCTTGTTGCATGTTTACCCTGGCTGGCCAGTTGCCTGGGTAGATGTTGGAGGAGGGTGTTACGGAGTGGTATCAGAGCATGGTTCACCTCTCAAATTGGATGCGCTATGTGTTGGTCATACATGCATGTTAGTTGCATGTGTGTCTCTTACACTTGCATTCCATGTGCTTGTTGCATTTGCATAATGTTGATCATGGTTGTAGTGATGTCATCATGAGGAACTTGATGTTGTTATTCTAGGATGCATCGTTGTGAGTGTATGACTGATTACATATTGTTAGATGTCACTTACATGTATCATTATTTTATGTTGGTTACATTCTTGTATGTTTCATTGCATTCTTGTATTCTTGGTAGCATGTATCATTCTTGTAGGTTTGGTTTCAAGTATCATTTGTTCATGCTTGATCATATGTGTTTATGCATGTGTGTGGTCGGTTACATGTTTCTTATGGATGTTAATGTTTGGATGTGGTCACGTGTACAATGATGTAATGGTTGTTTTCATGCATGAGGTTGAGGTGTGTGTTGTTGTTAAGGTCATTCATTGATGACTCGACCCTAGATAGAATGTTGGTTGCATGGTTATATTCTTACATGTTATGTTTCTATATGTTGTCATGATTATGTCATACATGGATCACGTTGATTTGTTGATATTGCAGACAAGGTATTCTCCCCAAGCTATACTAAGGTACATTGATTTATTTTGATTTGGTTTAGCTTACATGATATACCTTGCAGGAAGAAATATCAAATGGCTAGCAAGATGGTTGACTATAAAGACTCTCCCTATGAATCAAAAGAGCGATATGGTGTTGGGAACACTTCCAATTTTGCATTTACACTGAGAAGCATAAAGGAAGAAATAAGGAGTTGTAAGACAACTAATGAAAGAATCATGTAGGCGTAAGAGAAGCTAGTAGAGGTAAATGGAGTGATACTCTAGAGCTTGTCAGATTTGCAGCAACAGGGGCCACATCGAATCAGCCATGAGAAGGAGGATAAAACTAATGAGCCATATGGTAGTAGATCACATTGTGCTGACAAGTCATATAGTGATGACACAGTCAGAGATGGAAGATTTTTGGACACTCTGGATAGGAGAAGGGATAGACACAGGTACCATTCTAGTTCTGATTCTGACTGATATGATGATTGATATCGTTATCATCCTTACAAGAGAAGTGATAGGGGATACTTTCTAGATGAGTTTAAGAATGAAAAGCCACCAACATTTGATGGAGAGATTTAGAAATCAGAGGATTGAGAGGCATGGTTGCTTGGTAAGAATAAGTTCTTCTTATTGCATGATTATTCTAAGAACATGAAAGCCAAAATGGCTACATTCAGCCTCAAAGGTAAAGCAAACATTTGGTGGGAAGATGTGAAGAATGTCAGAGGTATACATGAGGAATATTTGACTTGGAGTGAGTTTGAGTAGCTATTCAAGAAGAAGTATTTGTGAGAGAGATAATTTGATGACAGGGTGAAAGAATTCTATGAGTTAAAGATGGGGTCTATGAAATATGATGAGTACACTAGCAAGTTCTTGGAGCTACTGAGGTATTTGCCTTACCTCAAGGAGGAGCAGGCCAAGATTCAGAGATTCACTAGTGGGTTAACGATGGAATTCAAATATAGGATTGAGTTCGATGACCCTAGATCTCTGGAGGAGGCCATCTGAAAACTAAAAAATTTCTATGAACAACCGAAGTGCGGATCTAAGATGAAGCCAGTATGGAAAATAAAGGCCAATAATAAATGAAAATGGGACAAGAAGTGGGTAAGACCACAAGATTTAGGTAATAAGGAGAATGTTGCACCACCTAAGACGTTCAATTCATCTAACATAGGGTAGAAACAATGATTTGAGGATCAGAACAAGGATGTATGCTAGAAGCCTATAGAGTGTTGGACTTGTGGCAAGGATCATCACAGGAGAGATTGTTCACAGAATCAGGGTGGTATGCCTTAGATATGCAGTGCACAAGACAAAAAAACTGTTGGGGGTGTTGGTCAGAGTGTTCCTCGCATTTATGCAACATTGGATAAAAAACAGTTTGACCATTAGGCATGTATCGTTGAGATGGATGGTAAGATTTGTGATCAAGTTATTTCTAATTTGATTGACCCTCGATCTAATTATAGCTATGTTAGTCTTGAATTGGTGGATAAGTGTGGTTTGAGTAATGACTTGCATGCAAAGTCTTGGTTAGTGTAGTTGGATACAGGTACAAAGAAGCGAGTTCATCATTGGGTAAGAGCTTGTGCATTTGATTTGAATGGTATGCATAGCGCAACACATTTGAATGTATTACTATTGGGATCATACAATATGATGTTAGGCATGGATTGGTTGTATTTTCATAGAACCAAGGTAGACTCTTATGAGAAAGAAATTGAGTATGTTGATGACAATGGGGAACCAAGAGTCTTACAGGGAAAGAAGAAAGCCACATATGTTAGGATGGTGACATCTATGCAAGGAAAGCATAGTCGCAAGAAAGGGTGTCATTAGGGGAATTTTGAGGTCTAAAATGGGCCTCCTAAGAAAAATGTACAACCAAAATATACTTTATAAGAACCAATAGGATTCAAGATGATGATGTCAACCATGGGGGATGATTCAACATTTTTGGAGTAAAAAAGTACAAAGATTAAAAAATAATAAAATAATAAAACTACTTTTTCAACTCATATTTTCAACTTATCTCCCTAAGTTTTTACTCAAATTTTGAGCTAGAGTACTCATTGGATGCAAAATTTAATTCCTCATTCAAGGAGTACCCATGTTTCATACTTTCGATGGACCCTACTACATGAAAAATTAGAAATACATGAAAAAACATGGTTGAAATCACATTTTTCATGTATTTCTCGTTTTTTTTAGCAAGGTCCATCAAAAGTATGCAACATGGGTTCTCCTTGGATTAGGAATAAAATTATGCATCTAATGAGTGTTTCCACTCGAAATTTGAGTAAACCTATAAGGAGATAAGTTGAAAAATAGTTTAGTCTTTTTTCCCCTAAAATTTGATGATGCAATCTAATATTATTTTATTATGTCAACTATTATTTTATAATTTCTTTAGGAGGCCCATTTTAGACCTCAAAAGTCCCCTAATGATGTTATTTGTAGTGCACATTTCTAGTGATAAGGGTAAGGAAGTTGAGGATGCAGATGTGTTGAGAAGCTACCTAGTTTTACATCAGTTCAAGGATGTATTTCCTGATGATATTTTAGAGTTTCCACCTCATAGGGAGGTATACTTTTCTATTGAGTTCGTGCTAGGGGTATCTCAAACATCAAAAGAACGTTACAGGATCAGCACACCTAAGTTGGTTGAGCTAAAGCTACAATTGAAGGAAATGTTGGAGAAGGGGTACATTAGGCCAATTGTATCACCATGGGGTGGACCAATATTGTTTGTAAAGAAGAAATATGGTTATATCATATTATGCATTGACTACAGGCAGTTGAACAAAGTGACCATCAAGAAAATGTATTCGTTATCGAGGATTGATGACTTTTTCGATTAGTTGAAGGGAGTAGTAGTGTTCTCTAAAATCGACTTGAGATCAGGATATCATTAGGTACACCTCAAAGAGGAGGACATTTACAAGATAACTTTTTCGAACCAGATATGGGAATTGTGAGTTTGTTGTAGTTCCATTTGGGTTAACTAATGCTCTAGCTACATTTATGTGCTTGATGAATAGTATGTTGCATTTGTATTTGGATAAGTTAGTTATTGTGTTCATTGATGATATATTGGTATATTATAAAAATGAGGACATGTCGTTCGCTAGCTATTATAGGAGGTTCATCAGGAACTTCTCATAGATTGCTTATCCTATCACATCACTATGGAGCAAAGGTAAGACATTTGAATGGATAGAGGAGTGTGAGGCTAGTTTTGAGCAGTTTAAGTAATTGTTGACATATTCACGAGTGTTAAAGATTGTAGATTTGGACAAAGAGTTTGTAGTATGCACATATGCTTGTAAGAAAGGACTTGGTGGAGTCCTTATGCAAGATGGACAAGTGGTACACTATGAGTCGTGAAAACTGAATGATCACGAGAAAAACTATCCCACACATGACCTCGAGTTGGCAGCGATTATACATGCATTGAATATGCAAAGACACTATCTTCTAGGTAGGAGATTTACATTGATGAGTGATCATAGTGTTTTGCGGTACCTAATTGACCAACTAAATCTGAATGTTAGGCATGCTCGATGGTTGGCTATGATCAATGAGTTTTATTTTGAGATCAGGTCCATCAAAGGAAAAGAGAACAAATTGGTAGATGCTCATAGCATGTAGATACATGTAAATCACTTAGTAGCTATGAGCTCTTACGGGATGGAATTAGAGGCTAGGATCTTGCAGGCAGGTTAGCAGGATGTTAGGTATGTGGAGATTATGCATAGCATACAGTAGAGTACTATAGGTACAATTATAGGTGATAGTACAAGTACAATCACAGGTGATGGTACACGTAGAAGTACAGGTATAGGTAACAATATAGGTACAGGTACAAGTGCATGTGCACAGGATGTGGACTAATTCCTTACAACAGATAGATTGGTCAGATTTAGAGATAGGATATATGTGTCATATAGTAGTGAGCTCAAGAAGGTGACCTTGAGGGAGTTTCATCTAAATCCTTATTCGAGTCACCCAGGTTACAAGAAGACAGTAACAATAGTGAATAGATTTTACGATTGGCCAAACCTAAAGAGGGATGTAGTAGAGCTTGTGGCTACGTATTTTGGTTGTCAGCGTGTGAAGGTAGAGTGTAAGCATCTAGATAGATTGCTACAACTGATTGCGATTGTAGAGTGGAAATGGGAGGTCATTTCCATGGACTTCGTCACAGGGTTAATGAGGACAGTGAGACAACATGATTCCATCATGGTTGTTGTGGACAGGTTGAGAAAGGTTGCGCACTTCATTCTGGTGAAGTCTACATTCTTAGCAAGTGATGTGGCACAGGTATTCATCATGGATGTGGTCAGATTGCATGGTGTTCCAAAGAATATTGTGTTAGATAAGGACGTGAATTTCACTTCCAAGTTTTGTAAGGATTTATTTGCAGGTTTGGGCATAGAGTTCTAGGTTGGGGAACAGGTGTACTGGCACATCAAACTGAAGAAAAGCTCCTTACAGATTGGATCATGTGCCAAGATGGCACCCCAGTTGTGTGGACCCTTCAGTATAATTGAGAGGATTGGGCAAGTAGCCTATCGACTTGTACTACCTCCGATAGCGAAAGTCCATCAATTTTTCCATGCTTCATTGCTTAAGAAGTATGTTAATGATTTCGATCATGTGATTGACTAGTCTATATTGCAGGTGGAACCAGATGGATAATTCTAGCTAGAGCCTTAGTGTATATTGCATAAAAAGGTGCTCATGCTTCAAAACTAAGCAATCGAGAAAGTTAAGGTGAAATGGAAGCACTTTGGGCCTGATGAAGATACATGGGAGATGGCAAATGAGATGTGAGCTAGGTAACCTTCTTTGTTTGCCAGTTGAGGCAAAGTAGTTTTGGCATGGTGTTTTAGTATGATATTTTGGTATATGTCTTGGTATATGTTTTGGTATATGTTTGTTGATTTTGGTATATGTACATATCTATATGGATGAAATACTGATTTTGGTATATGTACATATCTATATGGATGAAATACCACCATGAGCTATGTATAAAGCTCCAATAAGCGGTATGGGAGTCATGTCATTATGATGTTATGTTTGTTATGTTTTCCTATTGGGTTGCTTCTCAACAAGTTAATCATTGTAAATACTACATCAAGCTAAGTTACAAAGCTCCATCAGTAGTATGTTTTTCTTACAGTAGCTTTGTGGTTATATGTGTTGTTGAACACTGAGGACAATGTTCCCCAAGGGGGAGGGTTTTGTAATATCCCTAGTGAAAATTCCATGTAATAAAAGTTAATAAAGGAAAAATAATAACCACAGTTGATGGGACACTTATTCCAAGATGAATGTTGGGCAAGACATCCTGGCGTGGGTGTTGATTTCGCTATTAATGGCTAAGGAAATTGGCAAAGGCAATGGCTAAGGCTTTGGAAAGGAAAAATTGCATTTTTTGCACATTTATTTATGAAAATAGAGGAAATTAGGAGAAAAGGGAGGTGAAAGGTCATAGGTTGCATGTGAGAAGGAAAATGAAGGAAAATAATCGAAAATGGAGAAAATAAAGGCCTCATTCATTAAAAGGCTTCTGATGATCAGTTGATAACCTTTTGTCAGTTCAGTTTTGGACCTATCTTCTACTCTCTCTCTCATACTCTTGGACATGTAGAGTTTATTGGAGCAATCGTGGAGTGTGACATACTTAGATCTTTGGAGCAATAAGGAAAAGGAAGAGGAGGAAAGCACAAGAGGACATCGTGATCAACAACTATATTGGATTTTTCTTGCAGGTACCAAGTTGCATGTATGTTTTCCTCACTACTTTTGGCATGCATGGAATATGAATGTGGATTTTTGGTTATGATATATCATCGGCATGGACGATTTCCTATATTGAGAATGGATTTCCTAGCCTTTCCATTTCCTAGATAGCCATGGTGATTATGGATTGTGTTCGTTGTTTTGTTTTGGTTGGGTCTCATGTTTCCTTAGCTTAGGTTGAGTTATTAGCCCCGAAAGCCGTAGTTAGACAAACGCTCTGGAAGCCTAACTTTACAACTTTGATTGAGTTACTAGTCCTGGAAGCCTTGGTTGGACAAATGCTATAGAATCTCTTGGTGGGTTGAGTTACTAGTCCTAGAAGCCTTGGTTGGACAAACTCTTTGGAAGCTCAGTAAAAGTTGTGGGTTGAGTTACTAGTCCTTGAAGCCTTGGTTGGAAAAATTATCTAGAAGACCTATAAGGCTTGGATGGAGACCAATCCGATGATGGTTTTGTGATGTCCTACCATGAGGTGGAATCGATATTTGATGGGTTGAGGTGAATGGCCTTTGGAAGCCCTAGATGAGATTTTATTGATGTGTTCTATGAGATCCCACATTTATGCTTGGAATATGGCATAGGAGTGAATGGATGAAGAGAGATTTGGCTCAGCGATTCTATGGTTGGGTAGAACATGAAAGTCCCATCCCAGGTTTGGATTTTGTATCATCAATATGAGGTTATTTCTCCTTGTAAATATATAAGTATTATGATGGCTTATATGTGGTTTATATGGTTGTGATTTCATGAGTATTTCTGCTGCTATTCTATTAGTTATCTATATGTTTTATGACAATAGCTATGTATTCCTCTCATCATGTTTCTACTTGTAAATGAATGATCAATGTATCTATGACATAATGGATGAAATGGAAGTTGATGTTTTGAGGCATCAATGTTTGTTAGCAATTATCAACCAAGTATGAGACCCCTATGCTCATATCTATTATTTATACTTGCAGATTACATCTTCGTGATATGTTTGAAAAAATTACTGTCATGGCTAGCAGGGGTCCAATCAAGGTCTCATTCAAGTGATTTATTTTACACTGTCATTTCCTTGAATTTACTTTTCTGAAGGTATCATGCCATTCTGGACAGTGACTTGGGTTCTGGGCCTAAAAAATGTGTCTTAACTCTAGAGGACACTAGCATCGAACTGACAAGAAGAGTCTTTGAATGCTGTAAGGAGGGTCTGTGAGAGCATCCAGAGGTCCCTGGACGCTGGCATGTGTATAACATGAGAGTGTATAGATGTCTAGTTGTCCAAAAGTTCAGTGGGACCCAAGGGAAAGCTGCCTGAATTATTGGATTAGTTCTTGTGAGTCCTAAGGCTGATGTTGAAGGTATGTATGGTGTGTTTCCATCGATTCCATTTCCTTAACATGACTTAGGAGGTTGAATCATATCATAATGGCCTGTCGTCGCATGTATACCCTAGCTAGTCATTTTCTTGGGTAGATGTGGGAGGAGGTTGTTACTTCTTCCAATAACACCCATTAATTTCTTATATTAATAGATAGAAAGAAATTTTAGGGAGCTTAGAAGCCTTCACCGTCCCATGGTCCAAATCGAGAGTGCGTCAGAAACCCAATTCAGAGGGGTTTAGACTAGGTCTTGGTGCGGGTGATTCTTCATGAGGCTTCCCAACTTATGGCAAGGAATCCTGTGGTATGGATGATAATCAAGAATCTCAAAAATTTACCAAACCTATGTGACAAAGATAATCTTAGTGGCCAATCTTTGGAAAACACCATATAGGACTAGCTATGGGAAAAGAAGTTGGTTCTCCACCCCACCTTTCTACACACAACTCTGCTTGTAGGGATCAGATTTAGTCAAGTATGAAATCTCTTGGAAGGCCATCTAAAATAGTAAAACTAGGACTTATTTGAGGATTTAGATCACATTCAGGCTAGAGATCATTTTTTATTTAATAGGTTGTGTTTTCTTGGATTAGAGCAGCATATCATTATAGTTAGTTTACACTTGGCACCACTGCACTAAGTGTTTTCTTGTTGTTTGTTACTCTTCTCTCCAATCATCACCCTTTAGCCTCTTGAGTTATCTTTGTCCTGACACCATTACACTCCCTAAGACTTTATCATGGATACTGCGTGGCGTTTGCCCCAGTTTCCTTTAAGACATTCTCTTACTCCTGCTCATTGAGTTAGGACCCATCCTCCTAGTCCTCCTTTATTTCCAAATAGATAATCTAGTTCTTCTGATTCTTCTAGTTCTTATTATGATTCTACATCTTCCTGACTATACACCGCCACCATCTTAGGAACTAATGTACATGGTGTAAACCCATGTGGTAACCAAGGACCTACCCAAGGTAATCCCACAGGTGAAACCTCTTCAGGTATGGTCTTTAATCCTCCATTTCTTCCATATACAGCTAGTTTGAGCCTCCCAGATTTAAACCAAGACATCAATGATCCCATTCTCCATAACAAAAATTGGCCTCCCAGGACCACCAAACTTCCTTTAGAAATTCCCAAGTTTGAAGGTGATCCTAGAAAATACCCCAACAACCATGTTCACTTTGTCCACATGTGGTGTTCATGAAATTCCATTACTGAGGTCTCCATTTGTCTTCGTCTCTTCCGACACACCCTAACTGGATTTGCTACCAAATGGTATGTGGACCAACCACATGCCTCTCATTCCACCTTTGCAACTCTCACCAAAATATTTCTATCATATTTCCAATTATCTCATTGACATGACACTAGCACCCAACTATTTGATGAGGCTCATTAATAGGTATATCATAAGGGTCATAATTCCATCCTTTAGCTTTAAAATTTTGTCTTTCTCACATTTATTTACTTTTTTTGTTATATTATGGTTAGTGAGAGGGGTGAAAGATGTGTTTTTGATGTCAGGGTTACCCTTCTTACACCCACAGTATGCATGTAAAAATGCATAAAAACATTAGTCCCAGGAATTTTAACTCTATAAGGAGTCAAATCTTCATTTACAAAGGTTTTAGGCCCGCTATTATAGTCTCATGTGAAATGATTTATAGACTATCAAAGTCTAATCAGTAATCCACCTTCTCCTTTACATCGGAACTCAATCACCCCGCTTAACCCTTCTATCGGCACTTTACTCATTATTAACCCTTTATTATTTCAATCGAGACTCATTAACCCTTATAACCCTTCATTAACCCTTACCCGCATATATATCTAATGATACACACTCTTTAACTTAGGTTATATGCGGACTTAACGATAAAACACTCTCTCGGTGCTTTATTTCTATTATAATTCCTTTATAATAGAAATACACACAAAAATTCATAAACTTACCTTTTCCAAGCTCTTTAAAGCCTTGCACAGTTTCCAAGGTTACCCTTTTATTGCTGATCGCAATCAGATCTTCCGCGGTTCACATTAACAAAGGACCCTTCCCACCTCCGATATGTGACTAACCTTCCTTTCGGACTTCAAATCATATAAAATTGTGCTTATAACCATATCGGTTTTGATCATCGCCCCTTTGCATTATCGCATGTCGCTCCACTTTCTCTGATATGCGATTACACACAACCTTCCGGATCTCAAATATATAAAAGCCACCCTCAATACTTTATCGAGTCCACTCCATCGCTCATCACATTATTTCTCTGTCGATACAACTCCATTAACATTTGTGATCCGACTTAATCTCCACCATTGATCTTCCACCATCACATCGATGGCTGATATCCTTTCCTATTCACCAAACTAGTCTGACAATCCTCTGTTGTTGATCTACCCTTAGTAGATCCAACGATCAATGATGATTTAGGATAGACAGCAGGCACAAAGAATAACCACCTGGAAAAGCATTTTTCTCTCCCTCCTCCGTTGCTATGTGTCGCTCGGCTAATGCGATCGGGGCCAACAAGAGAAATACCACTTACGACCTTCACCTCACCTGAAATCCACTTATGTGTATAAGCCCACCTTTCTTCATTAAAGTTTGCCAATGTGATATCAATTCCTTTGTCTTCGCGATATTATCCTATCCGTTTATCATAACGATCCAACGACTCTTATGTACTAACACCTCACTTCTCCGTTCGTCCCTTTTCTTATGTTACGCTACCTCTTCAGTGTTTTCTCTGTGGGTTTTGGTTTTTCTTCAGGGTCTTAGATTTTTCTATTATTTCGCTGTGCACTCTTCCTCCTGAGCTTAACTTCACATGCTCCTTTGATCAATGTCACTTCAAAGAATTTCTTGATCCTTCAATTGGATTTAATGATCCATTTTGATTCCTCCAAATCACTCTTCTCCTCTATGTAGTTCTACAAAACTCTGCCTGCAATCTTTGTTACAGAACCTACGAATTCACGCATAAATCAATCATTACATACTTATTTCACACATTACATAGTTCCCGAATGAACCTCTGTATATATAAATATGAACAACTAATTACATGTTGAGACTCTCTGTCTCTCAGGCCTGATCTTCGATATCAGTGGCCTCCTCCCCTTTTTCACTTTGCCTGTAGGCTTACATTTATACCAGAAAGGCTCTTTTGAACTAATTCTAGTTCCAATCCTAAATCTACTAAATTGACTCATAAATCCTATATGTCCACTTCTAACTTCAATTAATTCCTAAGAACTCTCTCTAGTTCCTCGAATCATGAAACTACTTAGAGAGTTATAATTGACTTCAAACACTCTCATCATTATTAACCACTCATGTTCTCCTTTATTCAAGAGCATTTACAAACAACCTCACACATCTAATTAATTCCTATTCTACCCACTCAAAAGCCTAAATATTACATTAATTCAACACTTAGTACACTACTTCTCTAAAACACATGACCCCCTATGTCTACTAAAGTACAATGATTTTCCTTGGGTTGAATGCTCCTGCATCAGACTCCCAAAGTAGAAAATATTCATGATATCCTAATCATGTGGTTCTAATCTTTGTCTTCCTGGATCCTATACTTTGTTTTGTAACTGGCAAAATGCCTTGCACCTTTGTTGTTGTTGTATGTCTGATTTATTTTGTTTCATCTTCCTCTCGTTGTCAATCAGGTTCAAATTCTGATTGATCATACTTCCTGCTGCTATCATTTTCCTCCATATGGACTACTTCATCGTTAACTGCCACATTTCTTCAATCTCTGTGTCTAGCATATTCTTGGTTTGGTCCATACTTTGCCATTTACTGTTATTTCCTTCTCTCTGTTTTAGGTTGTTGTTGTTGTCCACCAACTCTTCAATCTAGTATTCTTCTCCTTGAAGTTGTTGAATGTTATCACTTACTCTTACTTGTTCTATTATTCTTGTTGCCTCCCTTTCATCCTTACCGTCTTTCATGATTATTTCTATCTGCACTAAATCATGACTTTCCAACATTCTCTCCAACAATTGAACATCTCTGTTCCATGGATTAAATTCTTCCATAGAATCTTCTTCTTCAATTTTTATTTGGTCGTTCATCTGTGCCAAATTTCCTTCAGTATTTGCAACAAAACCTGCACCCAAAAAACACTTGTTAACATAAAAAACATAAGGATTTTGTGCATTATCTTCCTTTGGCAACAATTCAGTTTGCTCCTCTGTTTCTTTCTCCTTTGTCAGCACATCAGTATGCTATTTTGAATTCTCAAAATAACTCATGAGACTATCAATTAGTCTCTCCTCCACATCATCTGCTCTAATGATGTCTTCCTGCTCTTGTCCATTGTAGTGAACTCCTTCTTTTGCAGTGTCAATTTGTTGAACTTTCATTACCATCTCCTTTTTCTTATGATTGCCATTCATGAAAAATTTTTTGTCTTCCTTTTTCAACAATCTATCTTGAACATCTATCCTCTGTTTTTCCAACTCCCTTCTTTGAAAGTCTAATTTTCTATATAACTCAATAATTTCAATTGGAGTAGAATTTGGAAATTTCACACAATTTTCCATACCTTCCTTTGTTATTGATAAATCATCAGATGTCTTTTTTCCCTTTTCTAAGTTTTTTGCATAGACTTCTTCTTCCTTAACATCTTTCAGTAGATGTCCTTCCTTTTTACTGACTGTCTCAACAGTTTCCATGGCTATTTCCACTATGCCTATCATCATGGTGAATTGATGATCCTTTACTATGTTTTCAACTAACATAGTCTCTTCTTCAAGTTTTCCTTTAATCTCTTGTTGTTTACCTTCTCCAAGAGCTATCCTTGTCTCACCATCTACATTAATATTCTCCTGCATTTGTTCTTCATCAAAACCATTAATCAAACGCATTTGATTACCTTTCTGAGACAATATTGCTTCATTCTTCATCAGAGTAAGATCCCGATTCCTCATCTCTATGACAGCTTCTATAGACTCATACATAGACTTTTTCTTCTGTGTGAAGCTAAATTCTTATTCTTCTGAGAAGTTTTCCTTGTCACCTTTTACTTCTCGATCTTCATCTACTATGAAGATATCTTCAAAAGGTTGCTTTTATCCTGCAATACCTACCATCATACACAAACTATCAGTTTTATAAACATAAGACCTTGTGGTGTCACTTGATGCTTCAGTCATCATATATCCTTGCTGTTCCAAGTTCTCTTTATGACTCAGAAATTCTTCGATGGTCTCCTCTTCAATCTCCTCAAGCCCTTCACTTGGTTGCTTGATATCTTTCCCTAACTGTATATGAGACCTATCTATCTCATCTTCTTCCATAACATAATTTAGGTTCTGCTTTTATTCATCCTCCTTGATGACAATATTAGCAAATTGTTGTTCTTTACATGTTTCACCTGCAAACATACACAAATTGTCAGATTTAAAACCATCAGACCTTTTGGTCTCACTTGAAGTTTCAGTCTTCAAGTCTTCATGTTCAATCAGCATCTCCTCATGCTGTTTTGAACTATCCAAATAGTCCATGAGATCTTCACTTGATCTCCATTCTTTATCTTCAGTGTAGTCTTCACTTTCTCCCAGAATTTCTCCTTGTTCTGGTTCACAAATGGACTCTTCCATTTCCAACTCAACTTCCTTGATTTTTTCCCTCCACCACTTGCTTTTGTTGTAGCCTTATCTGCATCTTATGCCACTTCACTGGTTTCTTCCTCAAGACCCAACCTAGTCTCTGTCTTTCCTCAAGTATTCTCCTTAATGCATCGAGTTGTTCTTTTAACTCTGCAATCTCTTTCCCTCTTGACTCATCCTCTTGCCATTTGCCTTGGCATCCTCTTTCTTCATCTTTCTTCTATTGTGGTCATCCTCAGAACCTCTACTATGACTATCAGTAGCCATCTTCTCCTTCTCTATCTTCATGAGCTCATCACTCACTCATTATGAGTTGCATTAAATCCTATGCAACAACAAGTCCTCCTTGTTGCAACTTACCTCGCCAAGCTTTCCTCTGTACTTGGTATTTTGGTAGGCCCTTGGTTCTCTATCTCTGGAACCTCTTTTAAGCACTTCTCTCTACTCCTTCTAGGCTTCAACTCGTCTGCACTTCTCAAGAAGACAACTGTCCTCTTGTATTTCAATCACAATGAAATACTTGGTTCTAACCACCTCTTCTTTCACTTAGAAAGCCTTACTAGCTTCCTTCATCCCTTAGCAACTCTACCCACATCCTTTGTGGAATTACCTTTGTGAGCTGCAACAATACCTCTGCAGTAACAATTCTCCTTCTTGCTACATATGCCTCACTAAGATTCTCTCCTTTGAGCTCAGTCTTTTAGCATCTCTCTGGTTCTTTTCTTTGGAACCAATTGAGCACTCCTTGCTCTAGATTGTTGCAATCTTCACACCTTCTTATGCTGTCACCTGCATATCAATGTATAAACACACATTCTCAAATCAAAATAGAACATATCACCTCACCTTCAAGATCTCAACATGATCTTGTTTCACCATTCCACCTGTACCTTGAATGGATTGTCCTTTGTTTCTTGCATATGCAAGTTCTGCTACACATCACCTCTGTGTGTCTACTTTCTGTCATATTAGAATCTGATCCTTCCTTGCCTGCATAAACATCTTTGACACATAACTTTGTTCTCAATTCTTTCACATAGAATTTCTTTGTTCTGTTTTAACACCAATTGTTTCAATTAAAATTATGCTCTGATACCAAATGATGTCAGTGTTACCCCTCTTACACCTACATCGTGCATGTAAAAATGCATAAACACATTAGTCTCAGGAATTTTAACTCTCTAAGGAGTCAAATATTCATTTACTAAGGTTTTAGGCCCCCTTTTATAGTCTCATGCAGAATGATTTATAGACTATCAAATTCTAATCATCAATCCACCTTCTCCTTTACATCAGAACTCAATCACTGTGCTTAACCTTTCTATTAGCGCTTTACTCATTATAAACCCTTTATTCTTTCAATCGGGACTCATTAACCCTTATAACCCTTCATCAACCCTTAGCCGCATATATATCTAACCATACCCACTCTTTAACTTAGGTTATATGTGGACTTAACCATAAAACACTCTCTCAGCACTTTATTTCTATTATAATTCCTTTATAATAGAAATACACACAAACATTCATAAACTTACCTATTCCAAGCTCTTTAAAGCTTTGCACAGTTTCCAAGGTTACCCTTTTATCGCTGATCACAATCGGCTCTTCCACGGTTCACATTAACACAGGACCCTTCCCACCTCTGATATGCGACTAACCTTCCTTTCGGACTTCAAATAATATAAAACTGTGCTTATAACCATATGGGTTCCCATCATCGCCCCTTCACATTATTGCATGTCACTTCACTTTCTCCAATATGTGATTACACACAGCCTTCCGGATCTGAAATATATAAAATCCGCCCTCAATACTTTATCGGGTCTGCTCCATCACTCATCACATTATTTCTTCACTGATACAACTCCATTAACATTTGTGATCCGACTTAATCTCTGTCATTGATCTTCCCCCATCAAATCGACGGCTAATATCCTTTCTTGTTCACCAAACTAGTCCAACAATCCTCCATCGTTTATCTACCCTTAGTAGATACAACAGTCAATGATGATTATTGAATTTAGGCTTCTGTGATCCATATCAAATTTGAGAGAAGATTCTTCAGCGAAAATCACATCGGGATGCTTTTGTCGACGCGTTTCAAACCAACTAGTGTGGTTCATCGTCAGGACAAGTTGAATGAACAGATCTCGCTTTGCATATTAAATAGTCAGAGCAGAATATCCCACGGCTATATTTCTTGACCAGGTAACGGCTATAATGACTAACGACTAAATTTGACCGGGGAACGGTTAGTTTGATTAGGGGTATAACCTTTATTTAATTAAATAAGTTAATTCAGTTGGTTATATTCTTATTAAAATAAAAGTAAATGGACCATTTAATAAACTTATAATTATAAATATAATTTAAACTAATCAAAAACCGAAATTATAAAAGAAATTATTAAATAAATTAATTTAAATTAATAGTTAGTTATCAAGGTTATCATATATATAAGTAATAGAGTAATTAGTAGTTTGTTGTAAAAGTTATTATATAAATATTAGAGTAATATATAAATAGTTAGTTATATTTTTATTAAAATATAAGTTAAAGGGACTATTTCATACAGTTATATTTATATATATATTTTAAACTAAATTAATTATAAAATAAATTAATTTTAAATTAATAGTTATTTATAAAGGTTATTAAATATACAAATGATCCAAACTGACAAGAATGTTCTGATAATAATTCTAATAATAAATTAATATTTTTAAACTAAATTAATTATAAAGTAAATTAATTTTAAATTAATAGTTATTTATAAAGGTTATTAAATATATAAATTTTATAGTGATTTAAGGGTCAATGATGACTTCAGAGAAACAACAAGCATGGAGAATAACTGCCCAAAAAAGAGGTATTCTCTCCCTCCTCTATTGCTATGTGTCGCTCGGCTAATGCGATCGGGGCCAACGAGAGAAATACCACTTACGGCCTTCACCTCACCCGAAATCCACTTATGTGTATAAGCCTTCCTTTCTTCATTAAAGTTCGCCAATGTGATATCAATTCCTATGTCTTCGCGATATGATCCTGTTCGTTGATCATAATGATCCAACAACTCCTGTGTGCTAATGCCTCACTTCTCCATTCATCCCTTTTCTTATGTTATGCTATCTCTTCAGTGTTTTCTATGTGGGTTTGGGTTTTTCTTCAGGGTCTCGACTTTTTATGCTATTTCGCTGCGCACTCTTCCTCCTGAGCTTAACTTCACATGCTCCTTTGATAAATGTCACTTCAGAGCATTTCTTGATCCTTCAAGTGGATTTAGTGATCCATTTTGATTCCTCCAAATCACTCTTCTCCTCTGCGTAGTTCTACAGAACTCTACCTGCAACCTTTGTTATAGAACCTATGAATTCACGCATAAATCAATCATTACATACTTATTTCACACATTACAAATTTCCCGAATGAACCTCTATATATATAAATATAAACAACTAATTACATGTCGAGACTCTCTGTTTCTCAGGCCTGATCTTCGATATCAGTGGCCTCCTCTTTTTTTTCACTCTGCCAGTAGGCTTACATTTATACCGGAAAGGCTCTTTTGAACTAATTTTGGTTCCAATCCTAAAACCACTGAACTATCTCCTAAATCCTCTATGTCCACTTCTAACTTCATTTAATTCCTAAGAACTCTTTCTATTTCCTCAAATCATGAAACTACCTAGAGAGTTATAATTGACTTCAAACACTCTGATCATTATTAACCACTCATGTTCTCCTTTATTCAAGAGCATTTACAAACAACCTCACACATCTAATTAATTCCTATTCTACTCACTCAAAAGCCTAAATATTACATTAATTCAACACTTAGTACACTACTTCTCTAAAACACATGACCCCCTATGTCTACTAAAGTACAATTATTTTTCTTGGGTTGAATGCTCCTGCATCAGTTTCTATGTCATGTGGCCTAATATGGTTTAAATGTAGGAATTGAAGCAATTTTGAGATATTTCAATGCAAGAGATCGGAGTAGACAAGGAGAAGAGATTCTAGGAGGTTGTCCACCTCCATAACTCCTTCAATCAGCGAAGATCATCATTTTATAGCTCATCAACTCGAAGACATTGGCACCTAAGTAGGAGAAGGTCATTGGTAGCCAAGCCAGTACAGTTAAAGGAAGACCTAGGTCCACCTTTCTCGAGTTTTAGGAGACAAACATCTCTATTTTCTAGGGAGTTGTTGGTAGTTACCATTTTGTATAAATAAACATTCCAAGGAACTTATTAGGATTTGAACTTTGTTTGCAGCTAAGAATCTATTGAACTCAAGTACTTGTGACTCCTATTTTTGACTTATTATGTGATGTATTTGACATTTCTACAATCATAATGAGAAGTTTCTTATTGATCCATCACTAAGTTAGTTCATAGGGCTGAGGATCTTGGGTTTGGGTCCAACCACAATAGCTTAGGTCCCTCTTATGTATTGATATTCCTTTTTATCTTATAATGTTTGTTAGTTGATTCATTTTAGTAGAATATAATTCCTTAAAAATCCTATGATGGTTGCCTCTATCTCATCTCTCTCATGGGAGCCTAATTAGGGGAATCTACAATCACAACCCAAAAACACTATGTTGATGATTTCTTGTTTATGATTTCTTGGAAATTCTACATTGGTTATCTTGTTTTGCATATAATTTTTATAAATTAGGTGTTGATTCCTTGCATAGATCAGAGTTTTTGGCATAAGTTAGATAGTTTCTAAATTCAACTCATCTTTTCCACCATTGGTTATGATATTTTGTGAATGATAAGAAGAGCAGGTGCATGTGATGTTGCAAGAATATTGGACCTATAGACAAGGAACCTTTCCACCATTTCCATCCAAGACTTATCCACTCTATTTTGATGAATCTCAATCACAGTTCTTGAGCTCTGCCTTTTAATTCACCGTGAGCAGCCCTCTTACTCCAAAACTAGTCTTCCTGAAGTGTTGAGCTTGGTGATGGGTGTTGGACACCTTCCATCCATCTACCACAACCTTCATCCATCTTTCCATCCCTTGATTTCATTGTTCTTACCTTCCAAACCCTCTCAGAAACCTTCCTGTAGCATTACAGGTCTTCCTATAGCAATATAGGGATCATATAGCAGCTTCCTATATCTGCCTATATCAACCTTTTTTCCTTATTTTCACCTATAATGCCATTTTGAATTAGTTAAGGAGTAGGTTGACCCTCCATCTTGGACTCCATGATCAAAGGTAGCACCTTGGCCATTTCAGACATCCTTTTTCCTTCTCTGCAAGAGAGAATAGCATTAGTTTCTTTATCACACATTTGGAAAAGTAGAACATTACTTTATATGCAAGTGTGAATTATATAGATGATGCATGAAATATTGAGTTATGAATTGCTAGAATAATTTTCTGTTTACAATTGAATTTGATAGCTAGATGGTTGATTTCAATTAGTGTAGTTTCCTTTATGTAGGTAGCATAACTTTGGTGTTCTTTCATGAATTGATCCAATAACATTTCCAAGTTGGTAGCATCTACAAGTGAGATTTTAAAAGAATTGACTTCTTATACATTAGAGCTAGCTTTTGAATTACACTATCAGTAGTTAATTCCCCCCTAGTCCAATAGAATAATGTGTTTGGATCCCTAATGATCAAATCACCTAGTTCAGTGTGGCATGAGTAGAATTCCATCTACTGTGTATATAGCACTGTTGCCTTGAAGTTTGTACAACCATGGGTTGATAAATAGATTTTGTTGGACACCTAATCCTAAATGGGTTAGTGTGGAAGCCGAATAGACTAAGCAGTCCAAGAGACCTTGGGATCTGAAACCCAAGAGTCACATAATGTACTATAAATGTAAATCTCTTGTTAATAAAATTGTATTTCATGTTTTATCTTTTATATCTGTCTTGCTGTCCATGTGAGTTTAACATGGTATCAGAGCGGGCGACCTCCTGGCCTGCTCCATTGTGAGCCACCTGTTTCTGTGGCCTTTGTAAACCAATGCTCTCCTCTTGATTATACTTTTCTGAGCATTTCTTAGAATAGAGGATGTTACCTCTATCAGCGCTGCCATTCCTCTGTTATGAGCAGTCCTGGCCCTCTGCCATATTCTTTTCAAGCGCTGCCTTATAACGCCTCTGTCATCAACGCCTCTGTCACCACTGCGCTCTGTCCATAAATGCCCCATTTAAAAGCACTGATCCATCTGCGATTTACCATTATTGGCTGTCCTGACTGCCAAGCGTTTCATGATAATTACACTACTCCTGTACCTGCTCCACCTGCATTTAATACGCTGCTCTCTGCATACGAAACGCTCCTTCACCCAGCGCTATTTGTGCCATTCTTTACCTGCGCCCTCTGTCATTTACTGTCCTGACCTGGTATGAGAACAGATTATTTCTCAGATTGAAGCATCAAGGACGTTGGAAGGACATAGCCAATGTGTTTCTTCCGTTGTCTGGGTCGAAAAAGATACTATTTATTCTGCCTCTTGGGACCATTCAGTGCGGAGTTGGGATGTTGAAACTGGCGTTAATTCATTGACAGTGGGTTGCCGGAAAGCACTGCATTGTCTGAGTATCGGTGGTGAAGGCTCTTCACTAATTGCTGCAGGCGGGGCTGATTCTGTGCTTCGAATATGGGATCCGCGTATGCCAGGGACTTTTACTCCCATTCTTCAACTGTCATCGCACAAATCCTGCGGGGGAGACATGTCCTGGTATCGATATTGAATGGTAACATTTGAATGCTGGGATGTAAGATGGTTAAAACCTTGAAGTCGAAGAGTTGAAACAATGGTTTGCAAATTTGAATCTTTGTGTTCAAATACTGGTGCGTTGGTTCATATATCTGATGTGAATGTATTCATGGTATGTTATATATCTTGATTGTTGGTGTATTGACAATTTTGATGGTATCACTGTGTTGCATAATACTGCGTTACCGTAACTGTTGCTTGGTTAACGCCTCTCCTTCCACACAATTAATACTCCCGAATCCTGACGTTTGTTTGTCATACCATCAACTCTCCGCCTCCCCATACCACTGGTCCTCTCCTCTGGTTGCTGCATCCTGAATACTCGTGGATCCCTATTGCGTTCATACATCATACCGAATCATCTGTACACTCGACTCTGGTCCTCCCGCTTGGTGGTGCCACCATACCTCCCTCCGTTGCATATGTTGAACGCCGGTATACAAAATATACAACATCGGTCCATAATATAAACTATATAATGCGGTCTACCATCATACCACGTTGCCTTTCGAACACTGGTATTAAGAGGCACGTTGGTGCAGTTTTTGAGTCATTGTTTGGTGCAGTTTTTGAACGCTGTCCATATCTGTTGAATATTAACGCTGTGCGTTTGAATAGTGTTGAATATTACGCTGCGTTATTGAATGACTGTTAAATGGTATTAACACTGTGGGTTTATACATATGCCCGTCCAAAATTTGTATATGCGTTGAACTGAGCTGGTATATGCGTTGAAACGGATACAGTAGCTATCGGGTGCCCTGTTATATCCGAGTTGTCTATGCATTGTTCAGCACTAATAACTTTGCGGGAATAGAAACGCCGATACATGGAATCCACTTTAGTCAAATAGAAAGCGCCAGGCCGCAGCAAACTGAGCTGAGAAGTTGAAACGAAGTCCTTTGCTCCGTACAGAGTTTCCATCCGCTTCAAGTTTTCCACGAAATCTTCAGAAAGAAACTCGTTACGAGAATCAAGTTTGTCTATGCATTGTTCAAATTTTATATGTGCTCAAATTTTATATGTGCCTAACATTTGAATCGCCTCAAATCATAGCTGTTTAAAGCTTGAAGCCGTTGAAGTTGTAGAGACCCACATCAATTTTGGAAGCCTTGAATGGCTCCAGTTTTGATGGTAGCGAAAATAACGCAGAGAAGGGATGTGAAATACGCAGAAGATGAAGCAGAGCATATTTTACAGGAGACATAGATAGTGACTGCCTCTTGGCACATAAAGAATGATCTAGCCCCAAGGCTACAAACTTGTATTTTCTGTGGTTGTTTCAGTTGAGCAGCATATCACTGTACCTGTGCTTGAAATCTTAATAAGTATAGACTATTGGAAGTGATGTTTGGTGATGTACCTCTGCTATAGAGGGTCTCAAACTTCCTCATCTCATTGGATGTGTGGCTGTGAATATATTGAAGACACTCCATATTTATTTCTCTGTCTTGGAGCTGAATACGTTGCATATATTATCACTGTGGTGTTTTCTCTGTAATGATGGAGCTTCTTTGATGTTATAACACTTATCTACAACCACTGTTCTTCCTAACATTTGCTAGTATATTCTACTTCAGATCTCTGTCATTATTTGAGTTGATATATCAGAGGTATATGTAATCCATTCCTGTAGTTGAAGTTCGAATCTCAAAGAAGGAAGAAGTCATTTAGTTGTGCATCCATACAAAGCGTATCTTGGTATACCTGAGCATTTTAAGGGTGAAACATATCTATTGTATCTGTGTTGGAAGGACTTTGAGCCTCTCATTCTTGCTGGACACAAATCTGTTAGTGATTGGCTAAATTCTTAGCTGGAATTAGTTGAGTGCCTTTTGAATACCTTCGGTGAAGTTTTTTACATCATTGGGTTCATTTCCAATAAAAAAAAGGGGTTGAGATTCTTGGATTTATTATTGAAGGAAGAGGTTGAGCTACCCTTGTGTATATTCGTGGAGTTTGAGCCGTGTCTCCATTGTTGGTATTCGCGGATTTTTTATTCTTTTTGCATTCCTGAGCTTCTAGAAGGGATATAGATGCAAGTTCTATAAAGTTTGAAGGAATCAGCTACGTAACTTAATTTAAAAAGTCTAGTCAGATGTGAAATTTCTACAGAATTTAAAGAACAGAATCTCTGAAAGTCTGGTATTGGACAATGTATTTTTCAAACTGATATTCTTAATTTTTGAAATCTTCAATAGCTGGGGTTTGTCTAGACTTGCTATAGTCTCCACTAGGATTGTTGAGTGTTCATTTCTTTGTTGAGACAATGGCTAGATTTGATGATGTATTAGAGTTACTGAATACACTAATACACTCCACTATTGGTGGGAAAGTAAATGTTAGCAAAGACACTCTTTGTGACATTCAGACCTGCCTGCATGATGCACAAGAAAAGATTGAGTTTTTGCAACTAGAATCTCAGTTCCAGCAAGATGAGCTTCAACAGATCTGTCATTCCAAATTGTTTTATGCTCAAAACAATATGTTGTTCAAGGTTAAACCAGCAAGTGGTGAAATTAGTAAGATTGAGGTTGAATCAGATCCAGAATCCAATAAAGCAGCAATTGTACATGCAGATGCAGAAACTCAGTCTGCACTTCCCAAGCCCATCATCAGACCTTGGGAACAGCTTGTCCACAACAAGCACAAAACTGGTCTTGGATATGACAAGGACTTGTCCTTTCATATTCCAGACTATGCCAAGCCCATTCAGTTTCAGAGTGCTGGATTCATTCATAACAGTTCACTTGCTCCTCATGACAGTGCACCTCCAGCTGATCCAGACTCTTCCCCTCTTCCACAGCAACAACAACAACAACAACAACAACAATAGATTATAAAATGCCAACACTGTGATCGAGTTGGCCATTTGAAAGATCACTATTTTGATCTTCAACCATGTAAGCATTGTCATAAAACCAGTCATTCTTCACACAGATGCTTCAAAAACAAACGTCCTGCAAGAACAAAGATTCATCTAGGATGGATCGCTTCTTGGCAATGGGCATCAACAGCCAAGAATATATTCCAAACACATGTCAGAACTTGTTACAGAATATTGAATAGTCTTGCAGTTGAGTTTTCTCCATCTTCTCACCTTGTATCTGACAGGGGGGGAAATGATGGTCATCTACAAGCTTCAAAGTCACATCAAGCGAGCCTGAGCCACAACCTGCCACACAGTTTCAGAGTTGTAGCCAGTGACAAAGATGCCTGAACATGCCTTCAGTTGGCAATCTGGGACACTTCCTCTAGCAGAAGACTTCAGCTTCTTGCCAGTTTTGGAAGCATTCCTGGAACAAAATTGAGAACACTTCCTCTAGCAGAAGACACCAGCTTCTTGCCAGTTTTGGAAGAGTTCCAGGAATTGCATTAAGCATTCCAGAGTTGTTGGTCATCCTTAAACCATCACAGGTTGAGACTTCCCTTTTCAGGTTGAAGTTTTACCTTTTATGTGGGGTGAGACCTCCCTTTTATGGTTGAAGGTTTCCCTCTTTAAAACAATAGGATCACTTCCTCTAGCAGAAAACTTCAGTTTCTTGCCAGTTTTGGAAGAGTTCCGGGAACTGCACTAAGCGTTCCAGTGTTGGTGGTCATCCTTAAACCACTGCCCTTTATACCAACATTTCATAGAGCACATTCAGCCTAGTGCTGCCATGCATTTTTTGCACATTTTGTATTACAGCTCTCTTCTTGGACTCATACATAACCCTTCAGATTAAGGGGGGGAATGTTGGACACCTAATCCTAAATGGGTTAGTGTGGAAGCCGAATAGACTAAGCAGTCCAAGAGACCTTGGGATCTGAAACCCAAGAGTCACATAATGTACTATAAATGTAAATCTCTTGTTAATAAAATTGTATTGCATGTTTTATCTTTTATATCTGTCTTGCTGTCCATGTGAGTTTAACAGATTTGAGGAGCCCTTGGGAGTTACAATACTCTTGGTGCAATACCAGGGCTCACCACTTTTTGGCACTGTTGTTGGGGAGGTGTCTGGGTAGATGTTATTTATGCTTCAACATTTATTTTTGTTTTTGCATTTAGTTTTGGAAAAATCACATAAAAGAAGAAAATTTTTATTTCATGCCTCGTATGAGTAGAGATACTCAAGGAAAATTATTACCAAACACCCCCACACCCTCAAATAGTCAACCTTCACTCTTCTTTGGTGACTGTCAACTTCCCTCTCTGACTACAGGGGAGTTATAAGACCCCCTAGGTGAACAAATTGATATTTTTGAAAACCTATTGGGGAAGAATAAGAACCCATTTTACCTACCCAAACCATGGTTTAAAATAGGATTGAGGAGGTTTTCCCTATCAGAGAGACTAATGGAGAGGCTAGAATGAAGAATATAAGCCTTATTGCCTTTCCTCACTTCTGTGGATTAACCTCTGAGTACCCATATACTTTTATATTTGAGTTTGTTGTTCTCTGTAGGACCTACAACTATACCTCTGATGACTAGAAGTTAAATTTATTCTCATCTACCCTTAAGGATGCAACCTTGCACTAGTTTATGGGTTTGCCTGGGGATATCATCACTACCTGGGCTCAAATGCATCAAGCTTTTAACACCAAGTACAAGGATTACTATAGGTCCAAAGAAACCAAAGAATAAATATTTAGAATGACTCTTAGACTCGATTAATCCCTAGATGACCATGAGGAAAGGTTCTAGCTCAGCTATAGGAGGGCCAGATGCACCCTTGATCCTAAATCACTCAAGTTAGTTCTTCTTTGAGGGATCACAGAGGACATGCTAGAAACCCTCAACATGCTGTCTAGGGGAGACATATATCAGTTATCCCATGAAGACATCAATAAATTGGTTAAGAACCACTCTAGGGCTGCTAGGAAGAAGGGTAGGGCTATTCAAGCTTTGGTAAATTCCTCTTCCTCCAAGACATCCATCAAGAATGAAATTGGAAACATGTTGGGATTTAAAAATTAAATGTTACATACCTTTTATTTGCAAATGGGAACCATGCAGATCAAGAGGAGACAAGGGAAACAGAGAGGGAGTTTCATATTTTTTGCCCTAAATGCACTAGAAGGCACCCCAAAAATGAATGTCCATTAAATGTCATAGAGGTCTGCTCAGTCTGTGAGGAAAACCATGCCATAGATAAATGTCCTTCTTTGCCTGGATTAAAAGTTGTATATCAAGGGGGAGAAGGTGGGGCTGAGCAACTCTTTTTACCAATCAAAGGGGGCCTCAAGGGCCTCATCCATACCATCAGGACATGCATGGTGCATCCTACTCTTATTACCATCCCAAACAGAATGCACCCTTTCCACCTTGCTACTCTTACACTCATCCATCATGGTCCACACCTCCTTCTTCACCTTATGCACCTTAATACCCTCCCCAACATGTCGATCAACCATTTCAGCCATATGCTTCTCCACATCCTCAGTGGAATAATCCATCATAAGGGTGGAGGCGTCAAATCAACCAACCTCTTGCTTTACTGCCTCCATGTCCATCTCAACCACAACTCACTCATCTTGCTCCACCCAAGAAGCCTCATATGCCTGCTCAACCCAATCTGAACCTGAATAATAAGAAAGCACAATAGGTCTATACTGGAGAGACATATTACCCTACCTATGCTATGGAGATTCAATAAATCAACCTCAGGTATGGAAGAGTTCTCCTAGATGACCGACCTCCATCTCCACCTGAGGAGCTTGAAGAGGGAAAGGCTGAGATTATCCTTCAAGTAAATCCACCTCCTTCTCATAAGATATTGATCCATTATAACCAACACAACCGAGAAGCGACTGAACTTTTAGGGGAATTGAAGAATCTATGTCTTAAGATACCCCTCCACCAAGCTATTAATGATGTTCCCATGTACAATAAGATAATCAAAGAGAAATGTTTCAAACACCCTGGGAGGAGAGAAAGAGACACCCCCACCATCAATGTTATTGGTCAATTATCTGATTTAATGTTGGGGAGAGCGATTTGTCAAAAATATCTAGATCTTGGAAGTCTTGTGATAGATGTGCAAATTGATGGCATCATTATCCATCACACCTTGATTTATCTTGGGGCTACCATCAATGTGATCACTAAAGAAATCCTAGTAAAACTAAAGCTACAAGGATCCTTGAGAAAGACCACTACAGTGATATAGCTTGCAGATAGATCCATAGTGGCTCCTGAGGGAGTTGTTGAGGATGTAATGGTCTCTATTGACGCCTAGGAATATCCTATTGACTTCTTGGTTCTCCAACCCAAAATCAAATTCAATGGTTATCCTCTCATCATGGGAAGACCATGATTAGCCACTTCTCATGCTTACATAAGTTGCAGGGTTGGGAACATGACCATTAAGAATGGGAATTTGTCCAAATAGTTTGTAGTGTACGCTCATGCTTAGCCATCCATTGAGCATGAATTACCCCTATGGTTGGAAGGGGAGGAGAAAGATGAAATGTATCATACAACATCCCATCCAATCTACACCTTAGATGTTATTATAAGAGGGGGAAAACCTGATGAATATGAACTTATTGACCAAATCCTCCAGAACCAACCCCTCAATACCATGTCTCTTCTTGAGCTTGTAAAGGAATATGAGGGTAATCCTTGGACTGAGTTATGCCTAGTTGACCCAAGGCCTGCACATGTCAAAGTCGTAGAATCTGGTCCATTTAGAACCTTAAATATTAACCCCTCCCTCTCAGACAACCAAGAAGATAAGTTGTGCAAAATGATTAGAGAGCACTTAGATGCTTTTGCTTGTAGCTACAAAGAAATGAAAGGGGTGAATCCTTCAGCTTGTACTCATCCCATCTACATCAAGGAGGAATGAAAAAGTGTGCGCCAACCTCATAGAAGAATGAACCCAACCCTCAAGGAAATAGTAAAGGAAGAGTTTCAAAAGTTGTTGGATGCAAGGTTCATATACCCCATCTCAGATAGTGAGTGGGTGTCCCCACTAGTTTTGGTCCCAAAGAAGAATGGGACGTAGAGGATCTATGTGGATTACAGAGAGATGAAAAAAGACACCAAGAAACACCATTTCCCTTTACCTTTCATTGATCAAGTTTTAGATGGTATTGCAGGGAAGAAGTTCTTCTCTTTCGTTGATGGATTCAGTGGTTACAATCTAATCCATATCAACCCTGAGCACCAAAACAAAACTACATTCACCTATCCTTTGGGTACCTTTACTTATAAGGTCATTCATTTTGGATTATGTAATGCCACTACCACTTTTTAAAGGGTATTTCTGAGCATCTTTGTTGAGCTATTCCATGACTCTGTAGAGATATACATGGATGATTTCACTCCCTATGGGTGTGACTTGGCAGAGGCTCTTTCTAACCTAGGGAAAGTCATGAATAAGTCCATTGAAATGAAACTCTCACTTGTTCCTGAGAAGTGTGAATCGTTAATGAATGCAGGGGTTGTCCTTGGCAATCAATATCTCAAGAGGGAATACAAGTGGACCCAAACAAAATTTCCATCATAAAAATGGTCCCTACTCCTCAAAAGTAGAGGGATGTTAGGAGTTTCTTAGGCTTATCTGGATATTATAGGAGGTTTATTAAGGACTTCAAAAAAGTAACCTCACCATTATTTGGATTGTTGGCCAAGGACTTAGAATTATGTTGGATAGATAGCTGGCAAGAGGCCCTAGATATATTGAAATACAAATTAACCATGACACCCACACTTCGAGGCCCAAACTTCTTCAAGTATGGCCACTAATCCTCCATTTCTTCCATATATGGTTAGTTTGAGCCTCGTTTATTTAAACCAACACATGAATGATCCTATTCTCCATAACCGAAATTGGCCTCCCATGACCACCAAACTTCCTTTAGACATTCCCAAGTTTGAAGGTAATCCTAAAGAATACCCCACCAATCATGTTCACTCTTTCCACATGTGGTGTTCATGAAATTTTATTACCAAGGACTCCATTCGTCTTCATCTCTTCCAATGCACCCTAACTAGAGTTTCTCCCAAATGGTACGTGGGCCAACCACATGCCTCTCATTCCACCTTTGTGACTCTCAATAAAAACTTTCTATCATATTTCTAATTACCTCTTTGACATGACACTAAAACTGAACTATTTGATGAGGCTCATCAATAGGTATATCATAAGGATCATAATACCATCCTCGAGCTTTAAAATTATATTTTTATCACATTTATTTGCAATTTTTGTTATATTATGCTTAGTGAGAGGGGTGAAAGATGTGTTGTTTATGTCATGTGTCCTAATACGGTTTAAATGCAAAATTTGAAGCAATTTTTAGATAATTTCAGTGTAGGAACTCAAAGTAGACAGCATGGAGATATTATGGCAGGTTTTCCACCTCCATAACTACTTCAATCAGCCATGATTACCATTTTATCTCTCATAAACTCGAAGTCATTGGTAGCCAAGCATGACAAGGTCATTGGTAGCCAAGCCATTGCAGTTCAAGGAAGATCTAGATCCACCTTTCTTGAGTTTTGGGAGACAAACATATCTATTTTCTAGGGAGATGTTTGTAGCAACCCTTTTGTATAAATAAACATGCCAAGGAACTCATTAGGATTCAAACTTGTTTGCAGCTAAGAAGCTATTGAGCTCAAGAACTTGTGACTTCTATTTTTGACATATTATGTGATGTATTTGACATTTCTACAAGATAATGAGGAGATTCTTATTGATCCATCACTGAGTTAGTTCAGAGGGCCAAGCCTCTTGGGTTTGGGCCCAACCCTAGTAGCTTAGGTCCCTCTTATGTATTGAAATTCCTTTTTAGATTATAATGTTTGTTAGTTGCTTCATTTTAGTAGAATATAATTCTTCAAAATGCATTTGATTGTTGGCTTTATCTCATATTTATCATGGAAGCCTAATTAGAGGAATCTATAGTCGCAACCCAAAACCCCTATGTTGATGATTTCTTCTTTATGATTTCTTGGAAAGTATACATTGGTTATCTTGTTTTGCATATAATTGTTGTAGCTTAGAAGTTGATTCCTTCCATAGAGCAAAGTTTTTGGCTTAAGTTAGATAGTTTCTAAATTCAACTCATCATTTCCACCATTGGTTATGATATTTTTTGAATGATAAGAAGAGAAGGTGCATGTGATTTTGCATGATTGTTGGACCTACAGGAAAGGGACCTTTTCACCATATCCATCCAGGACTTCTCCACTCTCTTTTTATGAATTTCAACCACTGTTCTTGAGCTCTACCTTTTAGGTCACTGTGAGCATCCCTCTTAGTCCGAAACTGGCCTATTGAAGTGTTGAGATTAGAAAGGGGTGTTGGTCACCTTCCATCCATCTACCACAACCTTCATCCATCTTTCCATCCCTTGATCTCATTGTTCTTACCTTCCAAACCCTCTTGACACCCTTCCTATATCATTACAGGTCTTCTTGTAGCAATACAAGGATATTGTAGCAACTTCTTACAGTATGCATGTAGTAGAATGTTTTGCCCTTGTTTTGACCTATAATTCTAGTTTGAGTTATTTTAGGAGAAGGTTGACCTCCCATATTGGACTAAATGATCAAAGGTAGCACCTAGGCCATTCCATCCATCCTTTTTCCTTCACTACAAGAGAGAATAGCATTAGTTTCTTTATCATTGATTTGGAAAAGTAGAACATTACTTTATATGCAAGTGTGAATTAGATAGATGATGCATGAAATATTGAGTTATGAATTGGTAGAATAATTTCTTGTTTACAATTGAATTTGATACTTAGATGGTTGATTGCAATTAGTCTAGTTTCCTTTCTACAGTTAGCATAGATTTGGTGTTCTTTCGTGAATTGATCCAATAACATTTCCAAGTTGGTAGCATCTACAAGTGATATTTGAAAATAATTTACTTTTTCCACATTAGAGCTATATTTTGAATTGCACTTTCAGTAGTCAATTCCCCCCTAGTTTAGTAGAAGAATGGTTTTGGACCCCTAATGATCAAACGACCTAGTTTAGGGTGGCATGAGTAGAATTCCATCTACTATGTATATAGAACTATCGCCTCGAAGTTTGTATGAACCCCGGGTTCATAAATTGAATTAAGGAGCTGTTGGGAGTTGCAACACTTTTGGTGCAATACTAGGGCTCACCATTATTGACCTATTTTTGTCAAACTTCTACCACCCACCTTTCTTACCATGTACAAGAATGTTGCAGAAGGAGGAGCATTTCTAGATCACCTGAGTTTTAATACCGTGTGTATGTGGATTGGTTTTTGAGAACCCTTTTGGACCCATAGGTAAATATGTCGTTTATTACTTCCCTCAGACTATGGAAGAAGCCCTCTAGATAGCCTTGAAATATGATCAGATCTATGCACAATTAGGTTATATTTATATTGTCCTCCTTGATCTTCCTCGACCTAGTGTTTCTTCTGCACTAGTGGAATCTCATGTCACTGATGATATCATTGGATCTCTTTCCCACCCTTAACAATCACCATATTCACAACCTCCTATGAGTTATGGTCAACTCCAGGGGGAAATAGTTCCACTTACAGCTATCCCCCTCATGATCCTCCATGTGTTAACTCTTACCAAGGTACAATCACATCATATGCATTTCCTATCCACATCATTTGATGTGAGGGCTAGCTATTGCTCAACCTGGTTATCCAATGTTTTTGTGAATCCCTATTATCTTTATGTGTCACCTAGCTCTCTAGTCCCAGCGAAAACAACACCTCAACCTTCGATGCCTCCACTTCCTCTGTCTTAGTAGCAATGACCTCCATAGAGTCAAGTGTATGCTCAACAGAGTGCTACCAATCCCCTTAACCTTAGGAGAAGGAATAAGAGGAAGGGTAACCAGAACCAACAACCTTAACATAATCAAGGAAGCCAAGGTAGACAACCTAATTCCCATAAGGGTGACCAACCTAATACTACAACCCAACAATATGATGAAAATTCCAAGAAAAACAAGGCCCTTAGAACTAATAAACCTTGTGCTTGTTGTGGAACTTATTTCCATTACAGACATGAATGTTCCCTTTTACCTCAGATGTGTGAGGTATGGGAAGATCAAACAACTACTTCTAGAGTACCTCAACCTATGGATCCACCTCCTCATCCCTCTTCTTCATAGTCAACAGTACTTACCAATCCATTCCCTCATCAAGGATATGTGGCTACACAAACTTCCCAAAATCCTCCAACCAAAGTTTCCACTAAGCCCTTGTCATCACCAAATGATACCTTGTAGATCCCTTAGCCTAATGTATAGGTTCACCCTAAGATCACCAAAGGTACATTACATTGAAATGTTTCTTCTTCTAAAACCTCCCATACATATAGTATATTAGATGACTTGGTGTAGTCTCCTACTACCATGTCAACGTTGGAAGTCCTCCAGATGTGCACATCTAAATAGAGAGCTATATTATTTTCTTCGGGAATTGTGGATCCTTTTGATGATCATATTATTGTCTTTGATGTTGATAAAGTGGAACATTCTCCCCTTCCTTCATCCATTTCCTTTCAAGTTTTAGATACCAGTCTCCACAAAAAAACACCACTTCCCAATAGTGTATAATATACGAAGGCACATCCACCTGTACAATGGAAGCTAGTGTCTAGAAGTAACATGGTTCCCATGAGCTGTCACCATCCACTATCACTCTTTGTGACTGGGATGGTCACCCCTCACATCCTCTCAGTTTGTATCAGAATTGCCCCGTCATTGTTGCTGGAAAGACAATCTTGATGGATATCGAAGTCATTGATGCCCCTTTAGATTATAACATCTTGTCGGGTCATAGTTACACACATGGCATGTCAGTTGTTGCATCCTCTATCTTTCATAAGATTTTCTTTCCTAATAATGGAAATATATTCACTATCAATTAGTTGAATTACTATGACCCTTAGTCCTAGACCTCTCCTCATATCACTATCTCATCAGTGTATGGTAATAAGACTACCCCTACCATAATTGATGTTTCCCCTAGAGTCTATAAATATTCCACTCTACTTGAGGCTTGTTATCAGCCACCACCCGCTCCTTCTGAGCCTGCATCTTCAACTGTTTGCATGCTTCAAGCATCATGGGCCACTAGAAAGAGTTCGGGTATGCCTTCCTAGCAGCTAGCTTGTTTGCAACCCCCTACTCAAGATTTAACTCATCTTTCAAGAACAATTCCTCTATGAAAAATCCATTTCGCTAGTGTTTGCTTAGGTATTTTCCAACAAGGAATAGCTCCCCCAAGTATTTCCCATCAAGGAGTAGTTCTTCTAGCTCATTACGCCTTTGGTGAGATAACTTTTTTATTCCTGCCACTAGGAATATTTGCTACTCCTGTAATGGCTATGTTGAGTCTCCCTAATATCACCTTGGAGATCTAAGTATGGTACATTGATCCTCCTGCAAACAATCCTCCCAATCAACTCAAACCTTATATAGCTTTGACCCTAGTATAACTAGTTCCTACCACCACTTCCTTTTCTTAGTTCCAGAAGAACCTCAACATGAAGTCACTTCTATTGTGAAAACATCTAGTGAGTGGGGGAGAAGGGAGCCTAGGAAAAGGGAAACAAAGATAAGGCACCTCAAGCAACTGCCACTCCTCCTAAACCTCCAAAGACTTCTCCTCCATGTTCTTTATGTGATGTTTTTAGGCATGCCACAAATAATTTTCCTAAGCTCCCTCATATTAAGAATGTGATCTCTGATACTTTTCACGACCTTAAGATCCCTCAGGTCCACGTTCCCTTACCATAGTCCACCAGGAAGAATAAAACCTTATGCACTAATCACCCTTGTGCTTTGTGTGATAAGTATGGAAATTATTCTCATCACTGTCCCCATATCAAAGAATTTTGTGATACACTTCAAGTGCTTTGCGAGTTAGTTATCACTCCTAGTGTCTCTACTTCCCCTCTACCTATGGGTTCTAGCCCTAGTTCTTTTCACAAAAAAGAGGTTTCTCAACCCACCATCATGATTCCCTCTCCTGATGTCAAGATGATGGATAATTATACCCTACTCTCTACTTGTCATCATCCATGGGATCAATATATTCAAAATCTTTAGGAGTTTCCTATTCTTCTTCTTTCGAACCTTCTTTGTAGGACACTTCGGTATCAACATTGGTAGATGTCACATCTTCTAGTCATCTGTCCAACCTTTTTGACAATGTGCATGTGAACCATGTCTTCCATGATGATGATTGGTTAAAGAACCCCTTACTTCGAACCCACGGATTCAAACAACATCCACCTTATGGACTTTACATTACCACACAATGTTTGGGTAAGGGGGCATCCACTTTTGAGAGTCCAAGGGAAGAAATTATCCCCAACCCCCATGTCACATCTAGTAGTCTTCACTCTAGTACCACTATTCTTCCCCTTTTTGAGGAGCCTCTAGAGTCCCATATCACTCTAGATCTCCCTGGGGATGATCAATTTAAACATCTGTTCATATTACATCAACAACCCAATACCATAGATGTTTATGTTGTTCAACCTTTGTGTCATCTAAGTGAGCATTACTTCATTATGGTGACCCCATGTATGTGAACGCATAAATTTAGTCCATTTGAATCCTATATTCAGTGCCAAATGAGATTGGTAATCCACCATTTCCTTTCTCTTAATGCATCATTTATCTATTCTTCCCATAAGAATACAACCATAAACAACAAATGGAAACACAACAATAACATGCATAACCACATTATGTATCAAAAAATTCATACAAGTTTTTAGAGTCCATTATTCTACATACATCTGACATGTCCATAACATGCTATAACCATACATACAAAACTAGGGGCCACATATGCCCCTTCATCTAATCATCATCCCCTAGAGGATCTCATGCCAGTAATACCAGATGCTTGAATATCCTATTTGAGCACTTGGAACAAAATGGCACTCCACAAACTCATTTGGCTAAGGCCATCATTCCCACCTTTACATATTTTGATAAGCCCCCTTCATCATCATACGTTGGTGGGAAATATCTCATGCTTGGGGGTATGCCGACATCCCTAACCACCTTATCATTTCATTACCATAAGTCTCGGCCTAGACCGCAAAGATATAGGTATGGTCGATTATCCTTTCATTCCTTGGATCATTTCTCCTACCGGCCTCTCTAGCAAGCCATATATGCATTTCATATCGTAGATGATTGATACCATATATTCAAACATTTTACTCTATGTGATGCCACACTTACCAACTAGTCCCCATGTTTGACTTAGTGGGTGAGGATGATCCTAGACCTTCTTTAATATTTCATTCTTGTATTCCTTTCTTACCTTGATTCTTCAATAGGAAACATCTTCCAAGAAGCATTAAGTCCATCCTTAGACAAGTAAGGTGACCAACCTGAAAGTCACAGATATAGATTATAATGATTAGTTTTTCCGCTATGAACTTGCCAAGATTTAGGACCTTCTCCACCTCTCCAAATTCTCTAACAACTCAATGTGCAAACGAATTGGATTTGGGGGCAAGAATCCCTTTTACAGGAAAACCCTAGTTTTTCCATTGAACATTGTGACAAAATCGTATCTCTATTTGAAAAATTGTCAACACTATTGGAAATCTCTCACTGAGCATTATAATGGGTCTCTCTTCATTCACGGTAATTTGAAACTTCACCAGGAAGACATTTTTCCACGAGGTCTGTTAGCTCTGCTATTACTTTTGACTTTTTAAGGACAAATGTAGGCCTGATTGGGTTGTTGATGATCAAAAAGGGGGTCGCAGCAATTGGTTTTCCTTCCCTCCTTCATTTTCTTTATAACTCTATAACTCCCGCTACCTCCGTGTCCTTCCCCTCCTTCATTTTTCTACACTCTCATAACCTCTCCGCTAGCTCTGTTTTCCTTCAAAACCCTGTATAAACCCATGTTTCCCTCGGGGCCCAGGTGCAAAGTTTAAGTCCATATCACCGTAACCATGTGACCCCGTGCCTTCATAACCCTTTTGTCACTTTCAATTCCAAGCCTTCAATCGCATCTGCCACAATCCAACGGTCTCCGCTGACTTTCCCGTATGTTAAACTAATAACTCTTTCCACCATTGATCGCTTCCACCGTTGTGATTGAACAACTATCATTCTTCCTGCTAATGAAACTTTCCCGCGCGTTAACTCGTGATATCGGCGGTTTCGTGCCCATCACATCCGCCACGCATCACAATTGTGTTGGATCGCTCCTTCGTGTACATATATCGCCCACCTCCAATAAGCGGTGCGGGGAAACTGCTTACCGCTGTCTAGCACGGTCCCTGCTCATTATCGCCCATGCATGTTAGCCGCCCGTCAGCCGTCGGATCTGCCTGACCACGATCTGACAGTCCACGTTTGTCTGATCATTTTGTCTCCCGATAACGCCTGCAAATCGATCTCTGCCATCTGTCTGTGTGATCCAATGGCTGTTGTTTGTTCCCCGTCTCGCTCATTCACCCACCATGAAGTCTCTGCCACCTTTGACTGAGCCGTGCTTCCAAAGGACAATGGCGGCCATCTACCAGTACCTTGTGCATTTATCCTTCAAAAACAAAGTTCAAGAGTAGCATGGCCGAGGGAGAAAAGTACAGGAAGGAGTAGTTAAAGGCATTAATCAGGCATGGAGCCTTATACACATTACACTCCATCTGCTCAGAGAAGGACGACCGAGCAGTAGAAAGGGTCATTTGTTCATTAAAACAGTCAGATTGTATCAAAGACCCATATCAAACATTTAATGTGGTTGGTGGTCCATTATGACCCCTCCACACATAGGATAGCAGATATTTTTGTAAGCAACCTCCCTATATACCCAGGATTAAGATGTAATGAGGGTTGATGGATATTGTTTTGATGTAAAGTTCAACTTCTAGAGACTATAACTACTATGATACCTGCAGCTTCTGGTCTTCATTTTCAGCTAATGCAAGCTTCTTTTGTTGTTAATTTCTCACTTTCCACTTCTTCTTTGTTCTGGGCTATGCTTGTTATATATTTTTCATGTGCTCTTGATGTTTGGCATTAGAGGGGCTGCCATCCTACCTCTGTGTTAGATTCTAGTAAGTATTATTGAATGTGTATGCAAGTTTCTGTTATTTTAATGCCAAAGAGCTGTCATCTTGTCTATGCATTAGGAAATAGATTTGCAGACCTCTTTACTCATTGCGGCTGGCCATCATAGGGTCCTGTGCATCTGCTAGTGTGATCAATATTCTCCATTTCCACTTAATCCTCAAACTATGAGTAATTGGTGGTCTAAAGCCTTATAGTCTGGGGGTTTTCACCCATGTCTGGGGTTAAGCATAGTAAAAGTGGTTATTTGGCTTGAATATGCATCATTCCTTCCATTCATCCACCATTTTCCAACATTTTTGTTGAGTTTGTAATGTTCCATAGCATCTCTGATATAAAACCTAGGAGAGTTTCTTGGGGTGCTAACATTAATTGGCGCCATTGTCGGGGAGGGGAGATTGAAGCTTAGCTTCCCTAGGAGAACGACAGAGTTCCAGATTTTGATGATAGACAAGGTCTGGGCACATTTCTATTTGCAATCATCTATCTGGCAACTCCACTAGAGGAAGACCAACCTTTGGCGATTCCACATTGAAGTTCTGGCTCAATTTGTGAGGCATACACGGAGAAATCCTCAGAAGTCACCAGTTGAATCAGTGCCTGACCCTGAGAAGATTGTCAAGTTGAAGAAAACATCACAGAAAGGGGCATCAGGATCAAATAAGCCTAATTAATCTCATGCATCTCTAAAAGAAAAAATTATAGCTGAAGACATACAGTTTGAAGATTTAGAGCCCAACACTATTAATAAGGAAATTCCTTCAGAGATTAATGCAGCCCCTTGTCCATCTAGTTCCCCTTTGAATCTCAGTCCAAAGAAAGTTTCCCATATAGTCCAGAACATCCCTTTGTCTCTATCATCCATGTTGGTATCATCCTAAGACCCTTTTTCCTTCCCAGTTTCACATCATTTATCCATACACTTTCATCATTTATCCCTCAAAATCCTTGAATATTGATTATTAATTGTTCTATAGTTATTAGATTGCATAAGAATTAATTTAGGGGTTTTATGTTCCAGAATTAGAGGTTTTTGATGACTTGACTACAGGAAGTACCCACAACCTGTAATGAGTTTACCGTTTGACATGTGGCGCAGCGGATGAGCGAGAACGGAAAGCATGGGCGAAAAGTGGAATGTCCAAGGATGGACAATCACCTATCTTCCATCCAAATCGGGCCTCCTAAGCATGCGGTCAACCTCAGTCAAAGCAGGGTACTCTGGCGCATAAAAGCAGCAACAGCATTGTTCTATTTTCATTTTGATTTTTCTTGTTCTTTTTGAAACTTATGGTATGGAAACATTTTGCAAAAGCTATGTAAAAACGCGGCAACAGCATGTACATTCACTGCATCTATGACATGGTTGTATGTACGCGTATGTAAATACAGTGGTTGAATGTTTTTGATGGTTAATCAATAGTTGAAACATTTGCTTCAAACAGAGTTTAGTTAATACACATAGAATCGTTTACAGTCCCAACGTGTGTTCACTCCTTTGCATTGGTTGATTGATTGAACGGTGGTAGTCGGTATACCCTTAGGCGCGGACGGGCCCTGCGTCCTTTGTTTGGTATACTGCTCTTCGTTTTTGTTATATTTCATTTCAGTTCATATATATATATATATATATATATATATATATATATATATATATATATATATGTGTGTGTGTTTGCACAGCGCTGTATTAGTTTCAATCTCTGTGCTTACACAGCGTTGCATTGATTCCGATTTATGTATCACACAGATTGCATTATAATTTCGATTTATATAACTGTTGATTCACATAGCATACGGGTTGCAGTCATATGAGTTTTCGATTCTTTTATGATTTAAGTTTCATTACATGCATATGTATATGGTGTGCGCATCAGAAGGGTTTATTGTTATGTTGAATGGTCAGCATTAGGGCCTGGAACGAGAATCTTGTAAGGGATTTGGCCCTCGTGTGATTTACAGATACATGCTTATAAACTCTGCCTCCTTTTTCAGTCTATTCATGTTCCTTTTATACAGCTTAATAGTGTACATATCTTGCATGTTGTGTGTGTGTCCTGAGCAAAGATTCTCTGAGTGATACCTCTGTAAGGAGGTTAGAATCATTGCCATAATCATACACAGTCTTTAGAGTCACAGTTTGCTTTAATAGATGCATGTCATAATCAGCATTGTAGTCAAATACATCAGTAGGGTAATCTAGGTGTGTGAAGGATAGGTTGCATATCACGGTCTTCTGTAAGGAAGCCTTGCAATTTCCCTCATAATCACCTGGGCGGTAATTCTTTATGTCTATATATCTTAGACCACGCCTCTAAGTTTACGCACCTCGGTCGATATTAAATATAGAGTCTAGTCTAGTACCCTAGCTAGAACCACTACATTTTGGCGCCGTTGCCGGGGAGGCGTAAGTAAAGAATTCAAACAAGCAAAAAAAAAAAAAAAAAAAAATTTAATTCACAAAAACCAAAAACATAGTTAGAATCATGTTCATTTATGCCTAGACTTAGGGACAATCAAGGGAGATTTGTGAAAACCCCCCACCATCTTAACACTAACCCATCATCATCAGGAGCAGACTCAACACCAACTGAGGAGGATATTCAAACATTAGCTGAGAAATTTTATTCAGGACAGCATATTACTTTTGCTGAGAGGGAAATTCTGTTTGCACATAAATCACAGCAACCTTTTCCTAAAGCTTCTACACAAAGGAAAAGTAGCACCATTACCAAACAATCCTCCTTTCCCTCTTTTCCACCTAGAGACACTAAGAAACCAAGCAAAATGGCTGAGGAGGGATCTGGATCAGTCCCCCATCAAGAGGAAGAGGAATCCACTTTTAAATTCCCTATACAAGAACCACAGGAGGATGAGGAGATTAAAATGAAAAATATACCCCCATCCGTGCTACCCAATTTCTATGGTATGGCATCTGAGGATCCGGACTCATTCTTATTTGAGTTCGACATTGTGTGTCGCACTTATGGTTATACAGATGATGCTCACAGACTGAGATTATTTCCAGCCACATTAAAGGCAGCAGCCTTGAAATGGTTTATGGGGCTAGGGGAACATGCCATAGGAGATTGGGATGACATGAGGAGGGTATTCCTGAGGAAATATCAGCCTTATTGCAGATCCAAAGATTCTAAAGATGACATCTTTAGAATGAGTCAGCAGGAGGATGAGACCTTAGAAGAATATCTAGAACGGTTTGTTTATAACTTGCAAAAATCTAAACACCGAACAATGCCTCTTGATCTAGTCCGCACCATATTTTTGAAAGGTATCCAGGAAGAGTACATGGATGATCTCAACCTAATGGGCAAAGGTGATATCTCTGCCTTACCCTTTGAAGAAATAGCTGGACTGTGTGAAAAATATTCCAGAAGTAAGGCCAAAATGGGAAAGAGAACCTTGCCCTCTAGGGTCACAAAAACTGCCTCTGCTAGTGTCACCCAGGCTGAAATTGGTAATCTCTTAGAAGAGTTCAAAACAGATTTGTTAAGTACTCTAGGAAACCAAATTGATACCTTAAAAGCCAAAAGGAAACAAGAGGAAGAAGACAATATCATGGCCATTTTCTGCCCCAAGTGTCGCAAGAAGCATGCATTAAAAGACTGTCCTCTAGAAAATATACAAGTATGTGCTTTCTGTACTGAGCATCATGATATGTTTAACTGCCCCAAAGTTAAAATTGTGCAGAATTGTAACATGGCAGCCAGCACAGAGATGGAGAACGTGTACTACATGGGTGCAAAGTGACCATGGCAACCAAGGCAAACACCCCAAGGTATGTTTCCTAATCAAAGCATGCAATTTCTTATGAATGATCAGATGTATGCACAAAACTCATGGAATATACCTATGCCATGGCAGCATGGAAACCAATCACAAAATCAATGGAGACCATCTCAACAATATCCCCAATCTTACCATCAGTATCCTCAATCATATCCACCTTACTCACAGCCATATCAGCAGTACCAGCAGCCATATCCATCACATTCACAGCCATATCAGCAGCACCATTAGCCAATTGTTTATCAGTCCCAGCCTTCTCAACAAACTCTGCCTGCTCCTCCACAAATAAATGTCCCACAACTTCAATTTCCAACTAATCCACAACCTCCCAGACCAACACAAATACCTGCTCAAACTGTCCCAAATCCGAACAATAGAGCATAGAGGCCAGCTTATAACGTGGAAGAAGGAACTTCCTACTCCACATTGCCTTTACAAAACATTAATCTGAGGTCTGGTAGGGTGCTTCAAAAGGATTCTCCAATAACAGACCAGCAAGAAGAAAACTTAGAAAAAGAAAAAGAGATAACAACTCAAACACAACCAAGCAGTGAAACCAGAGATAAACAAATGCAGTCACTGCAACCACCTTTTCCGGACCATTTGGTCCAAGTCAGACCACCATTGCCTCCGCCACAATTTGATGTTTTGGATGAACTTAAAAATGTCTACATAAAAATCCCTTTGCTGCAAGCTATAAAGGACATTCCTATTTACACCAAAGCCATCAAAGAGATGTGTCTCAAGAAACCTGCTAGGAAGAGGATTGATCCGCAGACCATTCATGTTTTAGGAAATTTGGCAGGCCTTATGACCAATACCATCTCCATGGAGAAGTATGTTGATCCGGGCATTCCAAAAGTGACCACTATCATTAACAACATACAGATCCCAAACACTTTGATAGATCTTGGAGCTGCAATCAATGTCATGACCCTTGAAACTATGAGAACACTCCAGCTTGTGAATTTGCAACATACCACAATTGTTCTTGAGCTAGCTGATAGGTCCAAAGTCATTCCTGAGGGGATTTTGGAAGATATCATTGTTTCACTGGACTCTTGGGAGTATCCAGTGGATTTCCTAGTCCTGCAACCCAAATCCAATCTAGGAGGACATCCTATCATTCTAGGCAGACCATGGTTAGCGACTGTTGATGCATTTATTGGATGCCGATCAGGTAACATGATTATCTCTAGAGGGACCGAAAGGAAACAACTCACCCTCTACCCATCAGCACAATCACCTGCAGTCACACATAACTTGTGGCTTGATGACAAATTTAATGACAAAGAGGAGGTACAATCTATTCTTAGAATTGACCAGATCTATGATTTCCATGAAGATAATACTGATTTGGTAGAATTATTTCTCTCACAGCCTGATATATCTGAAAACTTGAGAAATGAACAATATAATGCTGCAGATGTACTTCTCGCTCAGAACTTTCAAGAAACATGCACTATCCACTCCTTGCAATCTACATTTCATGACATCTTTCCTGTTCAATCCATCACCAATACTCAGAGTCAAGTCATAGAGATCAGTCCGGGCAAAACTTTGAACATAGGTAACCACCTAGACTCATCTCAACAAGAAAAATTGATTAGACTCTTGACAAAGTACCAAAAAGCCTTTGCATGGGATTACACTGACATGCATGGGATTCACCCCGACACATGCACTCACCACATCTACACAGATAGCACCATTAAACCGGTGAGGCAACCACAACGAAGAATGAACCCCATGCTCCAAGACATTGTCAGAGAGGAGTTGCAAAAACTCTTGAGAGTCAACTTTATATATCCTATTTCTGACAGTCAGTGGGTATCCCCATTGGTTATTGTGCCTAAGAAGAATGGCAAGTGGCGTATCTGTGTTGACTACAGACAGCTGAACAAAGCCACACTCAAAGACTACTTCCCACTGCCATTCATTGACCAAGTGTTAGACACCCTAGCCGGCAAATCATCCTTTTCATTTCTTGACGGTTTCAGTGGCTACAACCAGATCCGGATTGCCTCTGAAGACCAGGACAAAACCACCTTCACCTGTCCTTGGGGCTCCTATGCCTACAATGTTTTGCCATTTGGACTTTGTAACGCTCCAGCTACATTTCAGCGAGCTGTGTTAGCTATATTTGTTGATTTGATTCATGATTGTGTTGAAGTGTATATGGATGATTTTTTAGTATATGGCAATTCTTTTGATCATGCATTAGAAAATCTAGAAAAAGTTTTGAAAAGGTGTATTGAAGCTAACCTGTCCCTCAGCAACGAAAAGTGCTTCATGATGCTAAATGAAGGGATCGTGTTGGGCCATTATATCTCTTTTCAAGGCATCCAGGTTGACCCAGCAAAGATACAGATTATTGCCGATTTGCCTATTCCACAGAACCAGAGAGAGGTAAGAAGTTTTCTCGGGTATGCTAGCTATTACCGCAGATTCATTGAACATTTTAGCAAGATAGCCTTACCTTTGTTTAAACTTCTTGCCAAAGATGTACTTTTTACTTGGACTGAGAACTGCCAACATGCATTTGAACAACTTAAGAAGAAACTGTCTACTGCACCAGTCCTGAGAGGGCCTAATTGGAGTTTACCATTTCATATTTTTACCGATGCATCTGACACTGCCATAGGTGCATGCTTAGGCCAAAAAGAAGAATCTTGTACATATGCAATTTATTTCATTAGTAAAAATCTCACACCTGCCGAGCTAAACTATACAGTTATAGAGAAGGAAACACTTGCCGTCATTTATGCTGTGAACAAATTTCGCCATTACATAACTGGTTATGAAGTCTTTGTACATACTGATCACTCTACCATTCGACATCTCATGAATAAACCAATAACTAGTGGCAGAGTTACCAGATGGTTACTATTGTTGCAGGAATTTAACATCACAGTGCTAGATAGACCAGGTAAAGAAAACCAGGTGGCAGATTTCCTCTCTAGACTACAAAATCCAGGTGCGATTGTTCCTGTTGAGGACTCTTTTCCGGATGAGCACTTATTCACAATTTCCATAGTAACTCCTTGGTTTGCTGATTTAGCTAATTACTTGTCTACAGGTAGAACACCTCCACATTTCACTGCAAAGGAAAGGAAAAGACTAATCAAACAAAGTGTTAGATATTCTTTGCTTAATGGCGATCTCTTCTACACTGGTTTTGATATGATCATTAGGAGATGTGTCCGAAATGATGAGGTAATTGACATTTTAAAATCTTGCCATGATGAACCGTGTGGTGGGCATTTTGCAGCGAAGCGAACAGCCTTCAAAGTTCTTACTCTTGGATACTATTGGCCATCCATTTTCAAGGATGCCAAGAAGTACGTAAAGAGTTGTGACAGCTGCCAAAGGATGGGCAGACCCACAGCTACGGATCAGATGCCCCTTCAGCCCCAAGTTCAGTTAGAACCATTTGATAAGTGGGCTCTGGACTTCATAGGACCGATCAACCCAGCCTCTAATGGTAAGAAGTACATCTTAGTATGTACTGATTATGTCACAAAGTGGGCAGAAGCAAAAGCATCGGTAAGAGCAACCGAACACACAGTAGTCAATTTCCTCTTTGAGGAGATCTTTGTGAGGTATGGAGTGCCAAGAGAAATTGTCACTGATCAAGGAACCCAATTCACCTCCCAGCTCATGAAGGATATCACAGACAAGTACCAAATAAAGCATAGGAAAAGTACCCCCTACCATCCACAGGCCAATGGGCAGGTGGAATCAACCAACAAGACTCTGGAGGGGATCATTACCAAAACTGTTGCAATGAACCGCAAAAACTGGGAGGAGAAGCTCAAGGAGGCACTCTGGGCTTACCAGATTACTTGGAAAGATACCACTGGATTTACACCATACCAGTTGGTGTACGGTAAGGATGTCATGCTTCCTATTGAATTCCAAATTCACACTTTCAAATTAGCTGCAGATTTATTAATTGATTTGGATCAAGCACAGAAAGAGAGAATCCAGCAGTTGAATCAGCTGGATGAGATGAGGCAACAAGCAGAACAAACCACCACCCTCATGCAAAAGCACAGGAAGCAATGGCATGATTCACACATTAAAAAGAAGCACTTCAAAGAAGGTGACTGGGCTCTGCTTTTTGATTCAAAATTCAAGGATCATAAAGCTAAGTTCACCACCCATTGGATGGGCCCTTATGAAATTGTTCAGGCTTATGACAATGGTTCAGTTAAACTTCGAACTATTGATGGCAAAGGTCATTGTTTCACAGTCAATGGTCATCGCCTGAAGCTGTACAACAAACCCATCAGCAAGCAAGACTTTCTCAATACATTATCTCAGCAAGAAGAGGTTGAGGTACTGCAGCCCTCAGCTGCAGTATCACTGCCTTAATTTCATTTTCTTTCAATTCCCAAATGAAAAAAAAAAAAAAAAAAAATAAAACAAAAACTAAAAAAAAAAAAAATAATAATAATAATAATGGGTTAGATGTGAAAACCAGTATCTGGCACAATCTAACCCCGAATTCCTACCTGAAAACCAATTTATTGGCGGGTATGAATTCTACTTCTGTTGTTCATTATTTCCTTTCTCAGTTGCATCATGACTTGAGGACAAGTCAAACATTCAGTCAGGGAGAGGGAGACATCTGTTCTGTTACTTTTATCTCTCCCTTGTATATTCTTCAGATTTCTATATTTCACTGTAAATTTCCAACAACAGCTTGTTACCAGTATTCTAGACTTTAACAAATAAGCTGTTCTGTCATGATTTTCAGAGGGACCTGGTTGTAAATAGTTTGCAGGGGGACCTGTTTTGATCAGACACCTATGCTACCAACACCATCAGTGCAATGGGACCTGTTTAAGATATTCAGAAGGGACCTGTTTAAAGCAATTGACACCTGTTTGAGACATTCCAGCCAGCAGTAGGGACCTGTTTAAAACATTCAGTTGGGACCTGTTAAAAAAAAATTCTTGATAACAAGGGCTACTTCAACCAAGCTCTTACAAGGATTTGGCATCAATACTTCAGCAAATTGCAAGCTCAGTGAACCTGTAATAATACAAAGAGCTGCATGCACATCTTCAGTTTTCTCAAAGGACCAACATCTTCAGTTTTCAAAGGGACCTATTACACTTTCAGTCTTCAACAGTCTTCAAGAAGGGACCTGTACATTCAAACTTTTCAAAGGGACCTGTTACATCTTCAAAAATTTTCTCAAAGGACCTGTGTATTCAACCTCCTTCAGAGGACTTGTCAAAAAGAACAGTCACAAGGATTAGCAACTCAGCATGTCAAATGAGTAACAAAGGAGTAATGTATTTCTATTCTTGGGCATTTAATTTCCTAGATTAGTTTTTAATGTAATTTTGGTGACTATAAGCTGTTGTAATTAATTTCAAGGACACCCTCATACATCCACTCACTACCCTCATTTCACCAAGTTTCATCAATTCCCTACATCCACCTATCCCTTACACCCATCACCAACACATTCACTATGTCATATACCCCCAGGCATACCAATATTCTCTACATGACTGAACATAATTGAAGAGGGCACGTGGTGAGCTGTATGTTTGTTTTTAAAAAAAAAAAAAAAGTAAAAGTATACAAAGGATGAGATGGAAGCGGCCTATATATATACATATTCTTTACACCATACAGTCGAATCATAACCGCGCCACCCAGCATTGTCACCCAGCATTATAGCTCAACACTTTGGGTACGCTCTCAGCGTTGTTATGCTAACATGCATACAAGCGTACAACCCTCTGTTTTTAAAATTGTATGATTACATTGTAAGGCGAGTACAGGGTATTTCACACCCTCGGTTCCCATAACTTACGAAGTGAAAGTTTGAAGCAAGGAACGCGAGGAAATTGTCATCAGTTGGGTAGAGTTACAAAGTAAAGGAGTGAAGCAAGGAACGCCGAGGCGATTGTTACCATTTGAGTGGGGTTACAAAGTAAAAATTTGAACAAGAGCGCAGAGGAGAGTATCACTGTTTGGGGACGGTTTACGCAGTGAAACCGGTGAGCGCCGAAAAGGGAAGCATCACCATCCCACGTCTAACACCCACAGCAGTCATATTGACCAGCTAGGCACCGTAATTGAAGATTGAAGGGAGATGCATATACCAGGTAACCGACTTGACATCTCTGTGTTTAAATTCTAAAAGTGTAGACAGAGAAGGGTTAAAGGCATAACCCTCTGCCATCACCATGACTAATAGAGTTGAACCTAGTACATTCGATAGCTCATAGTACCATAAAGACTGTATTGAGATTCTTAGAGAAGCACAGTGGCTACCTTTTCTGGAGAAATTCCATGGTAGTAATGAAGAAGTCACAAAACAATTTGCCTTTACTTTTAATGGGGAAAAGGCCCTAATAGGCAACTTCTCCTTCAGAATCTCAGAGGATACTATAGCTCAGGCCATTGGAGTAAGTCCTGAAGGAGAGAAGTACTTCAAAACCAAGCAGTTCAAGGAGAAATCATGGGTACAATTCATGTCCAGATCTAGAGTTTCCTCAGTGAATTGGAAAAAGGGAGTTCCAAGGAGCTGGTTAGTTCATCCTTGGGATGAAATGGTTTACATTCTTCAGAAGTTTATAACATGTGAAGGTAGATACAGCATTGTTTATCTCTATCACATCAAGCTACTCCTCCATTTAAAGAAACAATGTGTAATCAGTGTGCCATATTTTATGCTGCAAAGTTTAACAAAGATGGCCAAAACTATCCAGAAACAAAAAGGGAATGAGGACAAAAGTCTATACCATTTTGGCCTGATTAAAATCCTCATTGAACATGAGTTGCAGAAGCGAGGGAAGCCATGGAAAGAGTTCCTAGTTGTCAACCAGATCAGAGATGAGGAGGAAAAAGAAGAGTTGCAAGAAGATTCTAGGTTTATGAAGGATATAGATGAGGAAATTCCAGTGTCCAAGGCCAGCAGAGCACCTCAACCTGAGGGCAGCATAAGGACCAGAAACATGCAAAAAGAGGATGACAAGAGCGCTGAGAAAGACAACATCTTCACCACCTACTCCCGAAGGTCAAGAAGGACACCAAAAACTCAGCTGCAAGAAGACCAACTTGAATCTCATGCCCCTGCCCATTTGGATGTTGAAAGTGGTGGTCATTCACCACCAGCACCAGAAGTTGACATAGAGGTGGAAAGCCATAACCAACAGGAGAAATCTTCACCACCTCCTACCAAAAGATAGAAGAGGTTAGAAAAGCAAATTGAGGAATTGAAAGAAGAACTCATGGAAGCTAACATGTTGGAAAAGGTTATCAAAAGAGAAAATGAACTGCTCAAAACACAAGGTAAAGAAATGCAGAAGACAAATGAAAAGCTAAAGGAAAGGATCAGTGAGTTAGAAACTGAGCAGTCTGAGATTTCCAACTGGGCCACTAAGTGGTACAACCAGAAGAAGGCTCTTAAGGAGAAATATAAAAAGCTGAAACAAGAACTCAAAGGACAGAAGGATCAACAGGTGAAGAAGAATGTAGATACCCTGCTCAAGGCAGCAGAGATCCATGCAGGCACAGAGTTCAAAGGGAGTACCTCTGGGGTAGCATGAGGACATGCTAAGTCCTTAAGTCGGGGAGAGATGTTGGTATCATCCTAAGACCCTTTTTCCTTCCCAGTTTCACATCATTTATCCACACACTTTCATCATTTATCCCTCAAAATCCTTGAATATTGATTATTAATTGTTCTATAGTTATTAGATTGCATAAGAATTAATTTAGGGGTTTTATGTTCCAGAATTAGAGGTTTTTGATGACTTGACTACAGGAAGTACCCACAACCTGTAATGAGTTTACCGTTTGACATGTGGCGCAGCGGATGAGCGAGAACGGAAAGCATGGGCGAAAAGTGGAATGTCCAAGGATGGACAATCACCTATCTTCCATCCAAATCGGGCCTCCTAAGCATGCGGTCAACCTCAGTCAAAGCAGGGTACTCTAGCGCATAAAAGCAGCAACAACATTGTTCTATTTTCATTTTGATTTTTCTTGTTCTTTTTGAAACTTATGGTATGGAAACATTTTGCAAAAGCTATGTAAAAATGCGGCAACAGCATGTACATTCACTGCATCTATGACATGGCTGTATGTACGCGTATGTAAATACAGTGGTTGAATGTTTTTGATGGTTAATCAATAATTGAAACATTTGCTTCAAACAGAGTTTAGTTAATACACAGAGAATTGTTTACAGTCCCAACGTGTGTTCACTCCTTTGCATTGGTTGATTGATTGAACGGTGGTAGTCGGTATACCCTTAGGCGCGGACGGGCCCTGCGTCCTTTGTTTGGTATACTGCTCTTCGTTTTTGTTATATTTCATTTCAGTTCATATATATATATATATATATATATATATATATATATGTGTTTGCACAGCGCTATATTAGTTTCAATCTTTGTGCTTACACAGCGTTGCATTGATTCCGATTTATGTATCACACAGATTGCATTATAATTTCGATTTATATAACTGTTGATTCACATAGCATACGGGTTGCAGTCATATGAGTTTTCGATTCTTTTATGATTTAAGTTTCATTACATGCATATGTATATGGTGTGCGCATCAGAAGGGTTTATTGTTATGTTGAATGGTCAGCATTAGGGCCTGGAATGAGAATCTTGTAAGGGATTTGGCCCTCGTGTGATTTACAGATACATGCTTATAAACTCTGCCTCCTTTTTCAGTCTATTCATGTTCCTTTTATACAGCTTAATAGTGTACATATCTTGCATGTTGTGTGTGTGTCCTGAGCAAAGATTCTCTGAGTGATACCTCTGTAAGGAGGTTAGAATCATTGCCATAATCATACACAGTCTTTAGAGTCACAGTTTGCTTTAATAGATGCATGTCATAATCAGCATTGTAGTCAAATACATCAGTAGGGTAATCTAGGTGTGTGAAGGATAGGTTGCATATCACGGTCTTCTGTAAGGAAGCCTTGCAATTTCCCTCATAATCACCTGGGCGGTAATTCTTTATGTCTATATATCTTAGACCACGCCTCTAAGTTTACGCACCTCGGTCGATATTAAATATAGAGTCTAGTCTAGTACCCTAGCTAGAACCACTACAATCCATTTCATTATTTCATACTGCTCAACCTGCCAGTATTCTTCCACATATCCAAATCATGGCAGGCGAGCAAGCACCTACGAAGATAGAAAGAATAGTTGCTGCTAGGTATGGACCCCTGGTCTTGCCTGTCCCTTTGAATCCTATGCTTGTGGGAGAATATCAAAAGTATATGCCCAAGTTCACTGGCACAGAGGGAATAACAGCTGAAGAACACCTTGAAGCTTTTTACAGTTATGCTGATAACTTAGATATAAGTGAAAATGATGTGTGGATGAGAGTTTTTGTCCAGAGCCTTGATGGAGAGGCCAGGAAGTGGTTCAGAGAACTAGCCCCTAGATCTATTGCTAATATTGAAGCCTTAGATGATGCAATTTTGAAGCAATGGGGAGATAAAAAAGGACTTGTTGTATTATCATACTGAGTTTGGTAACCTTAAGAGGGAAAATGGAGAATCATTACCTGATTTTAATAAAAGATTCAATCGTATGTATAGTAAGATACCAGCGGAGGTAAAGCCTACCCCCACCTCTGCCAAACTTACTTATGCCAATGCTTTTGACTCTGATTTCTGCCTATTGTTGAGAGAAAGGAGATGTACCACTCTAGCTGATATGCAGGATGCAGCACTGGAGGTGGAATCCAATATTATGGCTGCAGAAAAGCTCAAAATTCAAGCTGACAGAAGGAGGTAGAGAGGTCAGGCTTCTACTTCCTCTACATCATCTTCAGAGCCTAAATTAGATAAAATGACTAAGATGATAGAGTCATTGGCTGCTGAAATTTCTAAGCTAAAGGTTGAGCAGAATTCAAGAAAAACAAGGCAGCAGAACACATTTGCTCCAAGAAATCCCAATCCATTCAAAAGAGAAAATGAGTAGTTACAAATAATTCAGAGGGGTGAATAATCAAAAGAAGAACAGAAATTTGAAGCTCCTTTCCAGAATGTAGTCATGGAGGAGGAACAGTTTGAACATGAGGATGAAATTCACTGCATCGAAGATAAAGGCAATGCTGCGTTTTTGACATTGGCTACATATGAAGAATCATTGTTGCAGGAACAAGACAGCCAAGAATGGGATAGGGAAGCTGTCCTACAAACTGAGGAGTAGCGAAAATATAATTTGAGGTCAAATGCAAAAAATGTCAAAGAGAATCCTGGCCAAAGAGCTATTGTCCAAACAAAACCACAGAATATTAGACAGAGAAGACCAGCAGCTGATCCAGTCATCCTCAAAGCTCTAGTTCAAGAGGTATTGATAAGTTACCTTCCTCTTTCAACTTAGAGTCAGAAGTTCAGAAGTTGAAAATATATGTGCCTCTGGTAGAGTTGGTAAAGATTGAAGTGTTTAGAAAGCCTATCCTTGAAGCCCTTGAGCTGGAAACCACAAAGACCTCCACTGACTCTATCAATTTGCAAGATGATAAGCCTGCCATTGTGCTTAGCCCCATGATTGAACCTACTGATAATAATTCTCCATCATTTTATGTCTCCTTGACCATTCATGACAAAATCCTTCACAATTGCCTGCTAGATACAGGGGCCAGCCACAATCTGATGCCTAAAGCTGTCATGGAAGAGTTAGGCCTTGACATCACCAAACCATACCATGATTTATTCTCTTTTGATTCAACGAAGGTGAAATTCATGGTATTAATCAAAGACCTGGCCATTACCTTAACTCAGCTGCCCATGAAGAGTATGATGATGGATATTGTGGTAGCAGATGTCCCTCCTAAGTTTGGCATGTTGCTGTCCAAAGGGTGGATTAAAAGACTAGGTGGGACATTACAGAATGACCTATCTTATGCCACTGTCCCAGTTTTTGGAGGAGAAAATAGGAGATTGTATATAGAAGCACAGTTGGCATACATCATCAGTGATGAGAAGAATCCTACTAATCATCCCATATATGCAGGAGACACTGATTTTGGAGCATGTATTCTCCAAATAGAAGAATCTCAGAAAGCTGCAATGCAGATCAGGAAACCAACAGTTCAGGCTGAGAAAGAGCAAGGAGGTCAAGTTTGGGAGATGTTCTTTGATGGAGCATGTTCTAGGGAGACTGCAGGAGCAAGGGTGTTGCTAGTATCTCCAGAACAAGAAAGCATTCAACTATCTTTTAAGCTGGCTTTTCATGTCACAAACAATATAGCAGAATATGAGGCTCTGTTGTTGGGCCTTAATGCAGCAAAAGACAGAGGAATCAAGAACATAAAGGTGTTTGGAGATGCTGATTTGATCATTCAGCAAGTAAATAAAACATTTCAAGCAAAGCACCCAAGGCTGAAAGCATACAGAGATGAGGTATGGAGAATCAGAGATTCTTTTGATTATTTTTGTATTTCATATATTCCTAGAGCCAAAAATCAGCTTGCTAATTCCGTTGTTGTTTATGCTAGTCTATTTATTCCTCCAATTCTTCCCAGACTAGTGTATGAAGTCCAAATGAAGTCTAGACCATCCTTGCCTGATAATGTTCAGCATTGGAAAGTTTTTGATGATGATGATGAGATAAATAGGTTTCTACAAGTCATTGATGAGTTTTCCAAAATGCAAATTGACCAAGAGAATCAAGCCTTGTTAGAAAACCCCCAATCCCAGCTTAGAAATAAAATTGGCAAAAATAGCATTGTCCAGCTTCCTAGTAATCATATTCCAAAGGGTCTAATTCCTCTTGAAATATTGTTTGACCAAAATGATGTGCCTTACAAGGCTGCTGAAAAAGAAGATCAATCTGTAGTCTATAAGCATGATATAGGAAGTCCAGGTCAGCCTAGATACATAAATCTATCCACTCATCTGTCTGCTGATCAAAGTGCTGAATACTACAATTTAATGAGGCAATTTGCTGATGTGTTTGCCTGGGAGTATAGTGATCTAAAAACGTATGATAAAAACATAATCCAGCATAAAATCCCTCTGGAGAAAGACACTATTCCTTTCAAACAGAAGCTTAGACCAATAAATCCTATGCTTATTCCTCTAATTGAAAGAGAAATTAAAAAATTGTTGGCTGCCAAGATTATAGTTCCTCTTAGATATTCAAAATGGATAGCCAACCTAGTAGTGGTGAGGAAGAAAAGTGGAGAAATCAGACTGTGTGTTGATTTCAGAAACTTAAACAAATGCTCTAAGAAAGACAACTATCCTCTACCAAAGATGGAGCATTTGCTGCAAAAGGTCTCAGGAGCCAAAGTAATGTCTTTCTTGGATGGTTTTTCAGGCTTTAATCAGATTGTTGTGCATCCAGATGATCAAGAGAAGACTGCATTTACCACTCCTTGGGGCACTTTTATGTATGCCAAGATGCCTTTTGGGTTGATGAATATTGGAGCCACCTTTCAGAGAGCTATGGATATAGCATTTGTGGGAGAGAAGGATAAATTTGTCCCTATCTACCTTGATGAAATAACAATTTATTCCAGTAGCCATCAAGACCATTTGCAGCATTTGAAAAGGGTGTTCTTGAAGTGCAGAAGGTTTGGGATTTCAATCAATCCTAAAAAGTCACAATTTGCTTTAGATGAAGGCAAGCTGTTAGGATATGTTGTTTTTGCTGCAGGTGTTCAAATTGACCTAGAAAGAGTCAAAGCAATATAGTCCCTGGCTGTTCCGAGATCAAAGAAGGGTGTCCAGTCCTTTCTGGGAAAAATTAATTTTGTCATGAGGTTTATACCAAATTTTGCTGAATATGTGAAGCACATTACCTCCATTTTGAAGAAAGGGGCAGAAATCAAATGGACTGATATAGCAAGAAAATCATTTGAGTTTATTAAGAAAGCTATTATGGAGGCTCCCACTTTAATAAGTCCATATTACAACAAGGAGTTCCATATATTCTCATTTGCCTCTGAAGACACCATTGCAGTAGTTTTATTGCAAGCAGATGAAGAAGGTTCAAAGCAACCATTGGCATTTTTCAGCAAAAACTTAAGGGATGTTGAACTGAGGTATGACATTATTGAAAAAAAAGCATATGCCCTTATCAAATCCTTGAAAGCTTTCAGAGTTTACATTCTGCATTCCAAGATAATTGCATATGTATCCTTTGCTGCAATAAAAGATGTCTTGACACAACCTGATGCTGATGGAAGAAGGGCTAAATGGATTGTAAAATTGATTGAATTTAATATAGAACTAAAGCCCACCAAGCTAGTTAGAGGTCAGGGTCTTGGAAAATTATTGGCTGAAGAAAATTGTAGATCATTAGATATTGATTGCCTGTGCACAATTGCAGAAACCGGTCAGACAGATGAAGAAAAGGAAGCAGCTGAACCAGACAGAAAGTAGTCAGTGGCCGAAAATCTAGCTTCTTGTAATTGGTATTCTGCAATAGTTAATTTCTTACTGAAGCTAGAAATCCCTTCAAGCTTTACTCAAAGTCAAGCCAGAACTATAAAGCTTAGGGCAGCTAAATATTGCATCAATGAAAATCTGCTCTACTGGAGGGATCCATCTGGAGTGCTTTTGAGGTGTCTGGACAAAGAGTAGTTAATGGAAGTTATGCAACAGTTTCATTCTAGCATGTGTGGAGGGAACCATTATTGGAAGACTACAACCCATAAAATTCTCAGAGTTGGATATTACTAGCCCTCTTTATTTTCTGATGTATTTTTATTTGTTAAATCTTGTGACAGGTGCCAAAGATTTGAAGGAAAACAATAGTTGAAGTCCCAGCCTTTAAAATCAATACATGCAAAAGGACCTTTTCAGTAGTGGGGCTTGGATTTTATTGGAGAAATCAATCCACATTCCAGTGGCTAGCACAGATGGATATTAGTAGCTACTGATTGTTTTATCAAGTGGATTGAAGAAATTCCTACCAGAAAGGTTGATCATAATGTGGTCATGAAGTTTTTAATTGAAAATATCTTTACCAGATTTGGTTGTCCACATAAATTAGTCACAGACAATGCAGCAGCCTTCAGAGAAAAAGAATTGGTGGATATGTGCAATTCAAGGGTCATTAAACTGGTTCATTCCACCTCCTATTATCCTCAAGGTAATGGTCTAGCAGAATCTTCTAATAAAAGCTTGATAAAGATAATTAAGAAGCTTTTAGAAGACAATAAAAAGAATTGGGATTCAAAGCTCAAGTATGCACTGTGGGCTGACAAAGTAACTATTAAGAAATCCACAGGCAATTCCCCATTTAAGCTGGTATGTGGTACTAAAGCTGTATTCCCAATTCAACTAACTCCCCCTGTGGAAAAATTCCTTCAAACAGAATAGAATGAGGAAGAAGACATGGCAAAAAGGATCACTGATTTGGCAGAGTTACATCAGGTTAGAGAGCAGCTGGTTGAAAAGGCTGTAGCACATCAGAGAAAGATCAAGGAAGTTTTTGATACGAAGACAAAGATAGATAATTTTCAGGTTGGAGACTTAGTGCTGAAGTGGGATGCATTGAAGGAAAAGAAAGGCAATCATGGAAAGTTTGATGCTTTCTGGAAAGGCCCTTTTATTATTTCACAGATTCAAGGGAACAACACCTTCATACTAAAAAGTATGAGAGGAGAGGCAGTTCTTGATGGCCCAGTTAATGGGTGTTTTATGAAAAATTATGTGGTTTAAGGTCTATGGCCTTAAAAGTTGTAAATATTGTATTTTTATCAGCTTTAGTGTAGGTTCAGTCAGACTCCATGCCCAATGGAACACTAGGAATTTTGTTAATTTGTTTTCATCAAGAAGGCATTGATTTGCAGGTTCTTGAGACCTCACAAGGAGGATCTCATCCCCAGAAGGAGCCAGTGTTAGCTCTGCTATTACTTTCGACTTTTTAAGGACAAATGTAGGCCTGATTGGGTTGTTGATGATCAAAAAGGGGGTCACATCAGTTGGTTTTCCTTCCCTCCTTCATTTTCTTTATAGCTATATAACTCCCGCTACCTCCGTGTCCTTCCCCTCCATTTTTATACACTCATAACCTCTCCGCTAGCTCTATTGTCCTTCAAAACCCTGTATAAACCCATGTTTCCCTCGGAGCGTAGGTGCAAATTTTAAGTCCATATCACTGTAACCATGTGACCCCATGCCTTCATAACCCTTTTGTCACTTTCAATTCTGGGTCATTGATCGCATCTGCCGCAATCCAATGGTCTCCGTTGACTTTCCTGCATGTTAAACTGATAACTCTTTCCACCATTGATTGCTTCCACTGTCGCGATCGAACGGCTATCGCGCTTCCTGCTAATGAAACTTGCCCACATGTTAACTCGCAATATCTGCAGTTTCGCGCCCATCACATCCACCACGCGTCAAAATTGTGTTGGATCGCTCCTTCATGTACGTATACCGCCTGCCTCCGATGACCAATGCAGGGAAATCACTTACTGTTGTCCCGTACGGTCCCTGCTCATTATCACCCGTGCATGTTAGCCACCTGTCAGCCGTCGGATCTGCCTGACCACGATCTGATGGTCCACGTTTTCCCGATCATTTTGTCTCCTGATAATGCCTGCAAATTGATCTTCGTCGTCTGTCTGTGTGATTGAACGACTATTGTTTGTTCCCCGTCCCGCTCATTCAGCCGCCATGAAGTCTCCGCCACCTTTGACTAAGTCGTGCTTCCGAAGGACAATGGCGACCATCTACTAGTACCCTATGCATTTATCCTTCAACAACAGAGTTCAAGAGCAGCATGGCCGAGGGAGAAAAGTACAGGAAGGAACAGTTAAAGGCATTAATTAGGCATGGAGCCTTATACACATTACACTCCATCTACTCAGAGAAGGACGGCCGAGTAGCAGAAAGGGTCATTTGCTCACTAAACAGTCAGATTGTATCAGAGACCCATATCAAACAGTTAATGTGGCTGGTGGTCCATTATGACCCCTCCATATATAGGATAGCAGATATTTTTGTAAGCAACCTCCATATATACCCAAGATCAAGATGTAATGAGGGTTGATGGATATTGTTTTGATGTAAAGTTCAACTTCTGGAGACTATAACTACTGTGATACCTACAGCTTTTGGTCTTCATTTTCAGTTAATGCAAGCTTCTTTTACTATTAATTTCTCACTTTCCACTTCTTCTTTGCTCCAAGCTGTGCTTGTTATACATTTTTCATGTGCTCTTGATGTTTGGCATTAAAGGGGCTGTCATCCCACCTCTGTGTTAGATTCTAGTAAGTATTATTGAATGTGTATGCAGGTTTCTATTATTTTAATGCTAGAGAGTTGTCATCCTGTCTGTGCATTAGGAAATAGATTTGCAGACCTCTTTACTGGTTGCAGCTGGCCATCACAGGGTCCTGTGCATCTGCTGGTGTGATCAGTATTCTCCATTTCCACTTAATCCTCAAACTGTGAGTAATTGGTGGTCTAAAGCCTTGTAGTTTGGGGGTGTTCACCCATGTCTAGGGTTAAGCATAGTAGAAGTGGTTATCTGGCTTGAATATGCATCATTCCTTCCATTCATCCACCATTTTCCAACATTTCAGTTGAGTTTGTAATGTTCCTGAGCATCTCTGATATACAACCTAGGAGAGTTTCTTGGGGTGCTAACAAGGTCTCATTTTGCTTCCTCTTAAAACCGAATCTCTTCATATGATTCATTTTTACTCTGGTACCACTTTTCCTTTGCACTTGTTGACTTATGTGTTGAGTTTTATCATGAATAACCATTATTTACTCATGTTTTTACGGTCCCCTTTGGGCCTTCCTTGTGTGGAAGCATCATAGAGCCACCCTTGTTTAGAGCATTAGAGATGAGTCACCCTTGGAACCATGGAGTTTGTTTAGAGTCCCATTAGGTTCTATTATAATATATCATCCATATTTGTTTCACGCTCATCCTGTTTCACTCACATTTTTCCGCCAACTATATTAACCTTTCTTTGAAAAGCCTACATATTGGTATAATTGGCCACCCCCTTTGGAATCGAGTCAGTCACTGTGAGGTCAACCATGCATATTATGCTCTGACAAGGGAAGTTGTCAATTCACCATTCCTCTTATTCCTTCATCATCATACCTAGTGTCAATCTATCAGTCACATCACTATGATCATTGTTCCTTTGTTGAGTAATCCTCATTTACTCAACTCTTGCGAGCTCTCTTTTGTCGATTTCAACACATTTATTCCACGAGAATTGTTTAGAGGGAAGTGTACCTTGGTTCCAACCTTCATCATTTGGTGCCTTTAATTAAGAAAGTGGAATCATCATTTCCCTTTGACTTGGTTGTTTCTTGCATGCTCAACTTTAGCTCATTATTGCAAATCGAGAATCATACACTTGATGGTTTACTGATCCAATGGATTGTACCAACATTTCTTTAGTATGTGTGAGATGTTCTAGACCTCGTGAGGGGGTGGCCCTTTAGGTAGCCTCCACATGCCCATATGAGAACAAATTATGATCCAACCTCTGATACAGTTTCATAGATTTAACTGGCCCGATTTATGTCACTTGCAAAGCCTACAACATGCATGTACTTACGAATAAAAGGAGACATGTATCAGAAAAGTAAGTCTCACCCCCTCCATTCTTAGTCCTACTATCGTATCCATTTCTATCTCCTATCGCAAAGTGCTTCAAAAGATGTAGAAGCCTCCTAGAGACAACCCTTGGGTTGAAGGAAAAGATCAGTTCCTAGGGCATCCGAGAGGAGTGATTTTGAAGATTATCGAAGGGATTTATGTTGCACTCCACATGTCACATTATTTGAAATATAATAATTCAAATCAATTTCTTATTGAGAGGGAGTGTTGAGAAATGGAAACAATAAATTCCAGTTTAATTTGCCATTGAATTAAATTGTGAATTAAAATCGAATTCTATTCTCATAACAACTTGTAAATAGTTAATCAAGTTTAATTAACTTAGGAATTTCAAGTTGAAAGTATTTTTCTATTCATGTATGTGTAATCCCTAAATTTTAACGGTCTAGGAGTATTTTATTTGATTTGTAATTAGATAACTCAATTTGACTGAGTTATGGTCAGTTAAACTAGTTGTAACTGTTGGACGAACTAGTAGAGGTCTAGTAGTGAGTTGCTGCACTGGTGCACCCTCAGTGCTACTCCATCTAACTAGAGATTCCCTCATGAGAAACTCATGCATGTCAGTTCATAGAAAGACCCAGTTGAGACTAGAGTGCAGGGATAGTTTACTATCAATTGTATGATTTTTCAAGTTATATAGATCATGCATGAAATTAGTTATGGACCTAAGTTTGCATTGCGTAATTTTGGAAGAAGGATTTCCCAATTAAATATGTGTTAATCCTCTTATCAATTGTACAAGGAATTAGGGGCTTGGCAGGCATCAAAATTGAGTAAGTGTTGGCCAGAGCAGGCTTGTGAGTCAGAGAGTTGATCATACTTGTGCAGGGATTGTTCTAATGAGAAAAAGCACTGCAGTTTCATCTTATATTTCTAATTAATGCAATATAGATAGTCAGGGTTTTGAGAAGTTTCATTCCCCAAAGAAATATTGTGTTATGTGTCATTGATTATCTTTCTCTTGCTGATTATTGTTTTAATTGATCTATTGATTTCTGCTATTAAAAGTAGAGTAGATTCTTGTGAGTTTAACCCCATACAAAAATTACCTGCACACGAATTCTAAAACACACAAATTAAACAATGCAAGAGAATAACACATAAAACACGTATACATAGAGATTTTCCCCTAGATCTCAAAACTAGGACTACTAGCTTGATTTTTCATTATATTCCTTTCAATGTTACAATACATATTTATACATGTCGAAGCATCCAATACCATGGACCGAAAACCATCATGTCCAAAACCATGGAACAAAAACCATCGCGTCCAAAACCATGTGCGAAAACCATGCACAAAACCATAGGTAGGTCCGCCCAACCTAATATAGGGTCCAAAAAAATTTCCCAAGGACGCTGCCCTGGACCCCGTAGAGGGGGGCTATCTACCCCCCACAAACCCCTGGAATATGGGGGGATGCCGCCCCCCTTGTGATCCTCCCACTGTGTAATCGGCACAACGAAGGGGGGAGCTTCGCCCCCCCAACCCCCCAATTAACTACGTGATCTAGTCATGGAAAGAATATAACACAACCCAACATTCTCCCACTTGTTATTTTATTTCCACAAGGGGCCACAAGAGAGCTTAGTCATTTATCCAGCATTGAAACACCCATTTTTTCTCTACACCATGAGAACTTTTCAGAGCTCACAGATTTTGTCAATGCATCTGCAGTATTCTTCATAGTGTCCACCTTTACCAACAACACTGTTTTGTCTTCTATCATATCCCTCACAAAGTGATACTGAATATCAATGTGCTTTGTCTTTGAATGATAAGCAGGGTTCTTTGCCAAGAAAATTGCACTTTGGCTATCACAGCCTATCCTTATAGCTCCCTATACTAACCCCATACTTGAACACAATATCTACAACCAAACCTCTTCCTTTCTTGCATGAGTGGCTGCCATGTATGATTCCTCTGTAGTTGATAAGCCACTATAGATTGTTTCTTAATCATCCAGCTGACTGCACCTCCAAATAGGTTAAACACATACCCACTTTTAGATCTTCCCTGATCCAGATCTCTAGCCCAGTCTACATCAACAAATCCACAGATATCAAAAACTATGTCCAATCTTGGTCTTCCTTGGTAGCACAAACCATAATCACTAATGCCACGTAAATACCTGAAAACCCGCTTCACTATTATCCAATTCTCATTTCCTGGTTTTGACATAAACCTGCGCAATACTCCTACTGCATGTCCAATGTCTAGTCTAGTATAGACCATTGCATACATCAGGCTACCGACTACAATTGCATATGGAACATGGGACATGTCCTCTTCCTCTTCTTGTGTCTTGGGACACTGTTCAACAGATAACTTCACAACTACAGGAATAGGAACCTCCACTGGTTTACTATCCTGCATATTAAACATTTGCAGTATTGTCTCGACATACTTCCTCTGGTTTAACTAGAGCTTCCTCTTTGCTTGATCTCTTTTAATTTCCATGCCCAAAATATAGTTTGCAACACCAAGATCTTTCATGTCGAATTTGGAGGACAATTGGGTCTTCAAATCCTGGATAATTTCTTTGTCATTTCTAACCATCAACATCATCCACATATAAGACTAGATAAATAACATGGTCACCAATTAATTTAAAATACACAGAGTGATCATCCTTGCTTCTGGTGAAGCCAAGTCCCTGTATAAATGTATCAAATTTCTGTTACCACATCCTTGGTGACTGATTTAACCCATATAGATATTTATTTAACTTGCATACTAATTCTTCCTTACCCTTCACCGCAAAGCCTTAAGGTTGCTTCAAGTAGATCTCCTCTTCTAGATCCCCATGAAGAAATGTTGTCTTCACATCCATCTATTCTACCTCAGAATCAAAAGAAACAACAACAGATAAAAGTAATCTAACAGAAGCTCCCTTGGCAATAGGAGGAAAAATATCACCAAAATCAATTCCCGGCGCCTGGGAATAACCTTTTTCTACCAAATAAGCTTTGTATTTCTCCACCTTTCCTTCTGCATCTGTTTTCTTCTTGAACACCAATTTTTTGCCAATGGGTTTCCTTCCAACCGGCAATTCCACCAGATCCCAAGCCTCATTTTTGTGCAAAGATGCCATTTCATCAACCATGGCCTCTTTCCAGAGTTTTCCATCCTCTGAATCTACTGCTTCCTTCAGAGTTATGGGATCATCATTAGTAATAGATAAAGAAAAAATTGAATAGAAAGTAGATGGACTATACCTTTCTGGCTGCCTTCTTTCTCGAACTGATCTTCTCACAACCCGAGTTTGTGGCTCTTCATCTTCTAATTCCTCTTTTGTTGTGGAGTCTGATTCTTCCTCCTTTAGCTCAAACTCTATCTTCTCATGTTCCTTTGATGGAACTTCATGTTTAATAACATTTTTCACCTCTCTCAACATCACATCTTGGTTGTACACAACCTTCCTTGTTAATGGGTTCCAAAGTTTATAACCCTTTAAACCATCCTTATACCCAATAAAGATGCACTTTTTAGATTTACTATCCAACTTGGTTCTTTTCTACTTTGGAACATGTACATATGCATCACATCCAAATACCCTCAGATGTGAAAGAGATGGTTTCTTACCAGTCCATACCTCTTGTGGAGTCTTATCCTCTAACGCTGATGAAGGTGATCTATTGACTAGGTAACATGTTGTCTCCACCGCCTCTAACCAGAATTCTTGTCCTAACCCGACACCACTGAGCATGCTTCTTGCCCTTTCCATTAATGTCTTGTTCTTTCTTTCTGCAACTCCATTTTGCTCAGGCATGTATGGAGTACTCTACTTACATAATTCTTCAAACTCCTTACTACAAAACTCTACACCGTTATCTGTCTTCAACACCTTTATCTTCTTCTCTGTCTAGTTTTCCATCAGAGCCTTAAATTCTTTAAACCTGTCAAAGACTTTAGATTTCTTCTTAAGGAAATATATCCATGCATTCCTTGAGAAGTCATCTATAAATGATACATAGTACACGAACTTACCCAGTGATGGAACCTTCATAGGTCCAAACACATCACTGTGCACAAGCTCTAATATCTATTTCGCCCTCTTACCACTAGAGAGGAAACTCACCCGATTCTGCTTCCCATATACACAATTTTCATAGAAATCAAAATCGAGAGAGCTATTACTCATACCTTCTACCATACATTTACCATGAAGTATTCGAAGGCCCTTCTCTCTAATATGTCTAAGCCTTTGATGCCACAACATGGTATTCTCTCTAGAGACCACTAGATTTTCTGCTCCACTTTCAGGAACCACGGAATTGTTGCACCCATCAACAACAGTGCTACCTTGTAGCTTGTACAAAGTTCCAATCTGAACTCCCCGCATCAATACCAGTGCTCCCCAAACCGTCTTGCAGGTATCCTTCTCGAACACTGTTTTTACACTTGCATCCTCCAACTTTCTTACAGGAATAAGATTTCTGGCCAATGCAAGAATATGCAGAACACCCGGAAGTGTTCTAACCCTTCCACCTTGCAACTTCAACATTACTTTTCCATGACCAATGATTCTAGCCTTCCTGTCATCCCGCAAGGAGACATCACCACCATCATATTTCTAATACTCACAAAACCACTCTCTATGGGGAGTGAAGTGAAAGGATGCACCTAAGTCAATTCGCCATGCCTCATGATCTACATGTGTACATGAAGAAGCCAAATACACATCCCCACCTTCATCTGAGGTGGTTTTCGCCTATGTAGGAGGAGCATCATCAGATCCCTTTACTTTGTCAAGAGCTTTATATTTACAGTCCCTTTTGTAGTGCCCTTTCCGCATTTCCAGCACACCACCTTTAAAGGTTTTCCTGGAGATTTAGATCTCCCTCTTGATTTATATCTCCCACTCGATGACTTATTTTTGTTTCTGTTCTAGGACCGTCCTTGTACAGACAAGGCATCACCATTCTAGCTCATCATACTTTTCCGTCTCATCTCCTCCGTCAATAAGGATGAGACTATTTCATCAAACTGTAAGGCAATTTCATTGCTAGCTATGCAATAACCAAAATATCCCATGATTTTGGTAGAGAACACAACAAACTGATGCACTTATATTCATCTGAAATTTTAATATCAACAAATAATAATTAACTTACCACAATATTAAATGCGTTCAGATGCTCTGTCGTCGAGTCTCCATCTTTCATCCTCAGGTTATACAGCTTTTTCCATAGGAATAGTTTATTCACTAGAGACTTAGATTGGTACAAAGTCCCTAACTTGTCCCACAAAGCCTTCGTTGTAGCTTCCCCTGATACATTAAGCAATATTGAATCAAGACACACAATCATATTGTGCTCTTTGCCTTCTGATCCAACTTCTTCCATTCTTCATCGGACATTATAACAGCCCTGGTGAAAATTCCATGTAAAAATATATAAATACCACGGATGATGGGACACGTATTCCAAGCTTAATGTTGGGTAAGACATATTAGGAGGTGTTCATTTAGTTGTTTATGGCTAAGGGAATATAGAGGCAGAAAGGTATTTTGGCACATTTATTTACGAAAATAATGGAAATTAGGAGAAAAGGAAGTTGAAAGGTCACATTTTGCATGTGAGGAGGAAATTGAAGGAAAATAATGGAAAATGAAGAAAAATAGAGGTCTCATTAATAAAAAGGCTTATGAGGATCAATGGGGAAGACTTGGTCAATTTAGTTTTGGAGCTCTCTCATTATTCTCTCTCTCTCTCATACTCTTGGTTACTTAGAGTTTTTTTGGACCACTTTGGCATTGGAGCAAGAAAGGAAAAGAAGGCAAGAGGAAGCAAAGATCAAGAAGGGAAAGGCAGGATCAAGTAGCTACAGTAGGCTTCATTGCAGGTATCAACTTGCATGTGTATTTTCCTTGCTAGATATGGCATGCATGGGATTGCATGTGTACTTACCTTGCTAGATTTGGCATGCATGGGATTGCATGTGTTTCTTTTTCTACCATGGCATGGTTTTTTCCAGGTGTGACAATATTTTCAGCCTAGCCTTGCCACTTCATGATAGTTTTGATGAGATGGGTTCTCTCATGCGTTTTGTGGGGGGTGGCCGGGTTGGATTCGAAGCTGAGTGGGGTGGATCTCCGAATTGAAAAACACATGGTGGTAGTGGTCCTTGAACTCGAATGAGGATGCATGAACCCACTAGCATAGTAACCCTTGAACCGGACTATGGGTTGTGGTAAAGCTAGATTGTGTGCCTCGGTGGGCCTAGGAATCCTTGCCGGTGAATGGCAGGATATACGGTAAAGCCAAGAGGTGGATTTTCTCTCTGTTGGGCCTAGTGATTCCTGGATGAAATGCACTATAAAGCCTTGAGATTATGTCTCAGTGTAGGGTCTAGTGATCCCTAGATTAGGCTACAAATCTAGGGTAAATCCTAAGAGACTAAGAGGCACTGAAATTCCTCACAGTGTCGTCGAAGAACTCTAGTGGCATCCACATTGATTAGTATTTTTTTATGTGTTTTATGAGTCCCATGTTCATGCTTGGAATATGGCATGGGGGTGATTGGCTGAAGAGAGACTTGGCTCAGCCAATCTATAGTTGGGTGGAATGTGGTAGTCCCATCACCGGTTGGTTCATTGCATTTATTAATTAAAAATTCATTCTCCTAATTTTCATGTGAAAATGTACTGATATATATATGGATTTTGATGGATGATATGTTTATTGTATTTATGTTCCTATTATGTTTTTTATATGCACATTTACCTTGGAGGGTGTTACAAGTGGTATTAGAGCATGGTTCAAACACTTGCATTGGATGGGTTCTATCATAGGTAAAATGAAGAACAAAGGTTAAATTTTAGACCTTTATGTCATATTTGTTATAAATTTTCTTCTGTATAATATTAGAAGTAAAAAAATTGTCCATACCGAAGGTAACTCCCACTGATAATGTGGTAAAAATTTCAAATATTGGTTCACAATACTTTAGGAATTATGATCTAAGGAAGATGACCTTCCTGAATGCACCTTTAAACAGGTCACATTGGCATTTCTGTAATAACTTTTCTTTTGTAGGCTTTCAGAAACTAACAATTTGTCCACATTGCGGTGACATAACACTGACTATGTGGTAGAAATTTTCGATATTGGGTCTCAATATTTTAAGAAATATGAGTAGAGGGAGTCAAGCCTTCTGAATGTTCCTAAAATCAGGACTCAAACAGGTCACACTGTCATTTTCGTTATAACCTCTCTACAGGGCACTCTCAGGAGCTGAAATCTTTTCCACAATGAGGAGAAATCCCACTGATATTGTGATATAAATTTTAGACACTTATTCGCTATAATTTAGGAGATATGACCAGTGGAAGTCAAGCTTTCTGGACACTCCTAGAATTATGCACCAAATAGGATTGTGTGGGTATTTTGTTATAACTTTTCATCTATGAAATATCAGAAGTTGAAACTTGAACCACAGTGAGGGAAAATACCATTGATCAGATGGTTCAGTTTCCATAGCTTGTACTGCTACATTTTAGGATATATATACATTGAATCATTCGCTATATTAGTTTTCATGCAAAGTGTTTGATGAAATGCTTAAATGGTTCAATGATCAATTGCGTACAAACTGTTTGATAAAATGCCCCAATGAGTATGTTGTTTGTGGTTAGGGATAGCATTGATGTGTAATAGTATTTCTGTAGTGATATATGCTTACTTTTATGCAAATACTTTGCTATATTAGTTTGCATGTAAAGTGTTTGAAGAAATGCTTACATGCAAATGTAATAGTACAGTAGTTGTTTGAAGAAAATGTAAAAGTATGGTAATTCTTTGAAGATAATTCAATTTTTTTAAATGCAATAGTATTGTAGTATGATAATATGGATGTAGTTGATCTGTGCCTATTTGCATGCAAATAATTTGAAGAGTTTCATGTAGGGAATTTGAAACGTTGCATGCAAGGAATTTGAAAAGTTGCATGTAAGGAAATGGAAAAGTGGCATGTTCTTAGTTATTATGTTACAAGTGGAATAAGTGTAATGTTTTGACTTAATCTCATACAAAATGTATGATAAATGAAAATCAATATCTTTTTAAAGTGTGGTTAAATTTAGTAGAGTTTTGGAGATCCCATTTCCATAATTGGACATTGGAGATCAGGCCATTATAGTAGCTTCCTCCTTCTACCTTAGTGTGGACCATGGATAGTAAGGGGGTATTGTTATAGACATTTTTGAGCACTGTAACCCCAAGCATAAAATGTCCATAAACCAACGGCTCCTAAGTCCCTAAAAGTGTTGTTCCAACCCCTAAAGGAACAAGGTCAACTGATTACAGCTTCTCCCAGAAGTTCTCCATGAAAAACTACTCAGAACTGGTCAAAACAGGATCATTTCACCTGCTCCATAGGCAAAGTGTGTTGCATCTCACCTAAGTACACTCAGTAGGTGCATTGCATTTCAAAAAGCCCTTCTATGGGGTGCGATGGGTGAGAAGAGACAAATGGCAGTGTCAATTCGCGAGGTGGAGAAGCATGGAATCTTCCAGAAACTTCTCCTGTGACACATGCCTTTCTGAATTCGGCCAAGGATGAGTAAGAGATCATCAATCTCCAAGTGGAAGCAAGAACTATCAGAGGGAAGACACTAATCAAATCATACGCTGACTCATCTCCCTTACAAATATCTATATATGGATCCCTCATCCCAGAGATCCAGAGGCTGGAATTTTGCATCTTGTAAGGAATTGTTGTTGGTTTCTTGAGGCAACATCATAGTGTTGGGTGATCTAAGCTTTGCATGAGTCGAAGAAGGGCTTACTTGCTGAGAGGATGATGTTGGGTCAGAACAACTGGTTGTAACTCTCTTGGCTCTTTCTTGATTATCAATAAAGCTATTCAAGTTTTCCTCCATACTCTTGTGTAATCTATGTTTTGTGCATTTGTATGGTAAATTTACATCTGATCCTAGATTTTTTATGATAATAGATCCATGTTCTCGTATAGTGTTATGCTGCCTTGATTCTATAGGTACTCTGTAAAGCTGGGTATACAAGGAAGCAAGTAGCAAAGGACTATCATAAGAGAGAGGAATCGAGCAAGGAACCAAGTGTGAGACAGAGGTTGGTCTCCTTTATTCTTCTCTCATCTATCTTTCATAAAGGAAAACGAAAGTAGTTTTACTTTGTTTGTTTCTAAGGTAGCTACCACACCTTAGTGGGATTAGCAATTATGCATAGACACTTTTCCCTGTAACAAAATGGCGACTCCACTGGGGAGCGACTAGGTTGTTTGTTTATCTACATTTGTTTACTTTATAAACTTACAGACGGAGCCTGAAGTTGAGCCAGGTAGCTTTCGAACTGCATTTTCTATGCAAATGCAATGTAGATAAATGCCGCTTCAGTCAATCTCCGGGTTTTCTTTATGTATTAAAAAACTGATTTACAAACTCTCTAATTGCCCTTGTGGTGGCTCTAGTAACCTCCTTAGATCTACCCCTGTTGTTGATTTACTGATTACCACTTGCTTGGCCAAAATCCCTGAACTGAACTGCAAACTATGACCCAGAACCCAAGCAAAGTCTCGTCCCTGGCCCAGTGCACTCTCTGTTCTGTGAGTCTGAAATTCAGCGCACTTCCTGAGTGTAGTAGGTGCGCTGTATTTCAAATTCACTGTGTTATAGGTGCACTAATCAGACTAGGCATTGTTCCTAGATTTTGGTTTATGTGTTCACTCATTTCAGATCTATTCAAGAATTTTGTTGCCTGTAGTCAGTACACCTCTGTTTGAAACCCCTTTCCTTTGCAAAAGAGTAACGTAATTGTATTGTCGTCTCTTGATTTGAAAGTGTCGCAAGTGTCGTTTTCAGTCATAGAAGAGAGTCTGATTGCTCTTGATAGTCGATTACCCTGTTACTATTGTATTTGATTTGAATTAGTAATTTTTCTAGTGTCGAAAGCGAGTCTTCATTTCCAAATTGCAAAGTGTTTTCATTGTCTTCATTTTGATTTTGAAAAGAAACTTGTTAGTAATTGTCGCTTGAAATGTAATCCAGATTTGCGCATTAGCTTTCTTTTTATCATTCACATATTAAGAAGGCTGAAAACAAATACATGCATGTGCATTTGCATTTAGACTGTTTGATTGGTTTGATTTAGGACAGTGCATATAGTGTGTGCTCTTTGCTCTTTGTTGAAAGAATTCTGTCTTTCTTTCCTTAGTAGCTAGGATTTTCATTGCACAAAGAAGATAAAAGACTGTTTATCATCTTAGATTGCATTTTAGGAATTGTACATCTACATCACGCGGTGAACCTGAAAGGCAAATTTCTTAAGCAAGATCAACTATAAAATAAATTTAATGAATCTAACAACGCTTTGGAACCTAACGCACAACATCTAGAAGTCTAGGCTAGAGACGTATTCTAGCATCGTAAAGCCTAGTAACTGTTCTTCTCACTGTTGGTTGGGTGATTCCTCCACTTTGAGACGATAAGTGCCAGTACGGACTTGTGCTCCCACATACCATCGATTATATTTTGGGAGACCATAATAGGCTTAATCCTTTATCCTTAGGAAGCCGTGTCTACCGCCCTATCGATTGCAATGCACTGAACACAACATTCGGGAAGATTGACTTCCGTACCGTAAAAAGTATTCTGCAGTTTTGCGATTGGTTTGGTAATCCCTCTGCCTAGATTTCTAGAGCAGTCCCTTTCGTTCCTTTTCAGACTGCTTAACGGAAAAGGTCCATCTGAGCACTTGTCACTTCAGGCTCATTAAAAATCGAAGGCGACTAGAGTCATCTTTTGTTTTTTCTCGACTCTTTAAAATTGAAAAAACAAGTTGTGTCAAAGCGTCTAAAATTCATCTAATTCAGAAACATACTTCCCCTTGATTTTTAGTTGATCGAGTAATCTGCAATCGTGGAAGAAAGTCAATTGAAACCCCGTCGTTCGTGGAGGCTTACGAGTCAACCGTCTTTGTCTCTGGAATCAAAACTATTACGGACAAAGCGAACTCGTTTAACTGGTTCCAAATCTCCAGGTAAAGTTAGAACAAGTGTTCCAACAACATCAGAGACTCTGGTTACTCCAAACATTTTTGGTATCCCTGCCTTTACAGAAGAAGTTCAGCAGCCACTGAAGGACAATAGTACTGATCCTAGTCTAAGGGTAAACACTTGTGTTACTGAACCAGTTTCATCTACAACTGGTTCAGAGAGTGTTGTTCCCCAAACATCTGTCGCTGCAGATTCCATACCTTCTTCGGCACCAGAAATATTTTACTAACTTGACGGTCTACCTCTTCCACCTAGTCTGATTGCTATAGAAGAGATTGTGGAGGATCCTCCATCTAGTACTCCATCGCAATTTGGAGTCGGGATCACTCTGTGTCCTTCTTCATCAGAAATTAGTCTACTGCCAGTGGAAGCTCTTGTAGAATCACTAGGTAATCTTTTGTATAGACTAGAAATGTCTGAACAACCGTCAACATCTAGGACTGTGTCATCCAACACAGCGACGACAGAACTTCCTGCTATCACTCCAACAATGTTCGCCAGTATACCATCTGTCCCAACTAGCTCTCAATCGCTAGAAGGAGCCCACTCAGGGGCTATTTCGACAGTATGGTCCGTTCCTGTTTGTTCATCCAGAATAGTATTCGGAAACTCTTATGTTGAGTCTCAACAAATTGATCCTTTGGGATGTCAATTTGGGCAGTCCAGTCCTCAAGGGAAAACCATTCCTTTAAGTACCGGATTACCGCCGTATGGGGGGCAGTATACCCTTTCATTGTCCCCTCCGGGAGGATAGCCATACAGGAGTTCACAACAAAATTCAGGTTATGCTGGAATTACATCTAGCGGTTGGGTACCGATACTACCTCAACAACCAAGAGTTGTATATTCGATGCAACAATGTTTACCTATGTCAAATATACCAACTACGCCAGCTATTGTGACGGTGTCGCAAGTACAAGCGCTGCCTGTTGTATGCCAACCTCAGGTTTCTCAGGTTGTAATGCAACAGCCTCTTGACCTTGCGACTCAACCACAATCGTTGACTGGTGGAATGAAACAGGTCCAAACGGGTACAATTACCCCTCATCTTGGTCAAACAGTTAGTATCGGGCAACAACACATGGCTTCACAACCATGGCTGGTGCAATACCAACAACTGCAATTCCAACAAGTATACCAAGGATCTGAGCAACAAATCTTTGCAAATAGTGGACAGCCGTATATTCAAAACGGTCAAAATCAACCATTCTACAATGGTTATGCCCACCAACCTTACCAAAGTTACCAGCATCAAATGCATTATGCTAGTATGCAAAGACCAACTGCTCAGGCGATTCCATCTTATCCTAGGTATGCTTCACCTAACCTGAATCAACAGTTACCCTTCGTGGCAACTTTAGAGTTACCTGATTTAAATCGGTTAACAAACGATCCAATCGCTTACGCCCCTTGGTGGCCAGCGATTCCGCATAAACTTCCATCAAATATTCCTAAATTTAATGGAAATCCGGGTGAAGATCCGTTGAATCATGTGATGACCTTTCATCTGTGGTGTTCATCAAACACCCTAAATGATGATTCAATTAGACTTCGCCTTTTTAAGAGGACGTTAACTGGTCCGGCAGAAAAATGGTATATCGAATTGCCCAGAGCTTCGTTTGACAACTTCAGTACCCTGGCCACAAGCTTTTTAACCCATTTTCAGTTACCGATAAGGTATGAAACAGGAACAGAACTTCTTACCAATTTCAAGCAAACAACGGCCACTCACATATCCGATCATATACACGAGTGGCGACGTCATCGTAGAATGGTAAAAACGTATGTTCCTCATCAGCTTTTAGCTGAGTGGTTTATTAAGTCATTATTGCCTTCCATCACGGAAGATGTGGCAAAAGGGGGAGTCGTCACCAAAGGGCAGGTTATCGCTCGTGCACAATATTTAGACTTGATTTACACTCAGTCTGGCACGCTCTACGATAAAATACCTGATGCTCCTAGACCGGAATTCTCGGTCCCTCCTCCTCCTAAATCAAACAATGACTCTCATGCCGACGATGGCGTGATTGGCGCAACAAACACGAAATCAACAAAGGCTACATCTAAAAAGGCCTGTAAGATTTCTAGTCAAAATGGAAATGAGGAACTTCTTGCCTCGGAAGTAAATGCCGTGTCAACCGATAAGGGAAAACAACTGAAGCAACCAGGGGGCAAGAAGAAAAGAAAGGGAGTAAAAAGAAGCAGGATGAGTCATCTCCTGGAAAACCTTCTGCAAACCCTTCTGGGCAAAGGAAACCCCCTGCAGGGTGTCAGATATGCGATGAGGATCATCGAACGAGAGATTGTCCACATAAAGCTGAAGTTAAGAAACTCTTTAAGAGTTCAAAAACCTCAGCAGTATTGACTGATCCGTTTCCAAACCCAGGAACCAAACTGGTTGCTAATCAAAATGCTTCCCGATCCCAAGTGCTTATGTTGTCTATCTCAGAGTAGCAAAATGATGCTTTGATAAGGAATAAAGATTACGGGAATCCACAGCTGTCGAATAACAAGGCTAATGAACAACCTAGTAGTTTGACAACAACTTTGACCGAAGTTGTGCCACCCATCATTCCTGAGCCAATGATAAATCCGCCAAAGGGAGTAGTACACAAATCGACATTTAATCCTCGTGCCAAAGTAGCACATAATTATAATATAGTAGAGGACCTGGCCCAATCGCTGTCTGCTATGTCGACACTTGAGGTACCGCAAAATTGCCTCTCCCAAAAGTAGTATCTATTATCAGTAATAGGTGGGATTGACCCAATGGATTCCAATCTTGTATCCTTTAATCACAAAGGATATGACCCTCAGTTACCAGCTCAACTAGCTTTCCTTATTCATGTGAAAGCCCTCAACAAAACTGTTCATCGAACAATTATTGATGAGGGGGCATCTACATGTATTATGTCGATGAGTTGCTGGAAAAATTTAGGCTCACCACCCTTGTCGCGATCATCAACAATGCTAAAAGCATTTGATGGACGATCATACACTCCATACGGGATTTTAAGTAACTTGCAAGTTGAACTGGGGGACAAAATAGTAGAAATTGATGTTGAAGTAATCGACGAAAACCTCGAATACAACATCCTACTGGGAAGGCCCTGGATATATGCCATGGCCGCAGTTGTGTCAACCTACTTCAGGAAGATTGCATTTCCCTTCCAAGGAGGAATTACAATCGTCGACCAACAAACATTTCTCCCCAACAGTTCACAAGTTACGGGAAGCATTCCAATGATCCATGGAAGCAATCATTTGCTTCAAAATATCGGAGTAGGCCTCCTAAAAGACCCTGCCTTAATGGGTACTTTTTCCCTACCACCTCCGAGTAATTTGGCGGAAGTGGCCACAGTGGGAACCTGCAATATGAAATCTTCTATATCTAATGGATTCAGAAGATTCCTAAACATTTTGTCAGCATGGATCATCGCCATTTTAGAAATATTGTAGCAATCAATTTTCTTGGCCTGGGGGGCAAACCCAAATCAACGCTCATCGAGTGTTTGGATAGATAGGTCTAAGGAATATGGCACCTCTTCAGATTCTTGGTCGCATGTAGATTCTACAGACGAAGGAATCATTCAATCAATGATGATAGGAGAGGCACCATGGGAAGATTACCACCATCGCTCCCATCTTCTGGATTACCACGAAGATTATTCCAGCAACCTTAATCATCCATCAGTTTTTGATCTTCTATCAAATACTGTAAATACGGTGGATTTCGAGGATGGTTCTTATCTCGTGTAGACCTCATTAAAAAATGAAACAAGAAGTCATGAGGATAGTTCTTTTATTGTGTCAACCTCATTAGAAAATGAAACGACTCCCTTTCCAAATCCAGTGTTTGATTACGATCTCGTAAAATCAAAGTCGAGTCTTTCAAAGATCTCGAAGGTAAACCTTCATTCCAACCACCGAGATGAATGCAATGAAGCTTGGGGGGCATGCACCTAGATTTGTGTTATTATGCTGGGGGCATGCAAACTTATCACGAGCAGTGTTACCACAGGGTTCAAGCTCATTAAAAAATATTGGCATTCCACGAGCAGTGTTATTGCAGGGTTCAAGCTCGTTAAAAAATAAACCCGCCTCGACCAGTTTTAATGCGGAATTCAAGCTCATTAAAAATAAACATAAGCAATGAGCAAGTGTTTCCCCAGCATTTAATCTCATTAAAAAATGAACCAATTTCTGATAAATAACCATCATGAATGTAGTACTTCAACCTTTAAAGCCTTGGTCGTGTTCTCATCATTCACCTCCACTTTGTATTGGCTGATCATTCACCTCCACTTGATTGTTTACCCCTTTTGAGGAAAAACTGCGAAGAGTGATTCTATTAGCCATCCTCGTAACACTGCCATGATTGGGAAATTCCAAACCTTACCTGGAATCAGCTGCTACCCGAATTTATCACTCGTCCCTTAAAAAACGAGTCTCCTTTAAGCTCTTTTCAACTGACTCGTAAAATATGAAAAGATTGCCGAGCCATTGGCCTCTCCAACTCGTTAAAGTGACCGGAAGTGCTATCCCTCCTTTAGATTTTAATCTTTTTGGACCTAAGGGATTATTACACAAAAAGATCGAGCGCTTGTTTTGTTCGGCTCGTTAAAAGTACCGAAAATTCATCCCTTCTGTATTGTTTTATACTTTTTTAGACTTAAGGGATTAGATGACGAAAAAGGATTTTTTGAGTTTCCTTTACGTCCCTTTTCAGACTCTCTAAAATTGAAAAGGACAGAGTTATCTTTGTCGTTAAACGCGTTAAAACCTAATAGAGACAAACTTGTCCATAACAGACAAGAACGAGTTTCACTATCGCTAGGCTCGTTAAAACATAGCGATGGGTTTGCCCGAAGGGCAAATTATAGACAAAGCATATGTTATCCTCCTCAAGCTTGAAAAAAAAATAAAGAGGTACTGGTCAGCAATGACTGGGGAAAAATTGGGAAGAAAACTTGAAGAAACTTTGTTGGTAGCAAGTCGCTTTTGAACATGACACTTTCACTCCGCATCCAAGTTGGGTTGGGATGTTCCATTCACTAGTCACATCACCATGGTTCCATCACACCATACACATTTGGGGTTAATGCTACCAATCCATCATGTCAGTGTCGCCGATATGTTCAAGAGAAGTCACTCAGAGAATTCACCTGTGTCTCACCCACTGCAATACATTTACGCTCCATTCTTTGATGATCGTCACCCTGAACCTTATATCACGAAACCGTTTTCACCTCCATTAAAATCATTTGCTCCGTTCCGTGTCATTGATGTGGGATTCATTAAGGCCCTCCTTTTACAGATCGCTTCTTGTCGACATTAGCTCATTATCCAAGAAACCGATCTAGGGACACCCCTTTCAGTACTTTGAAGCTTGCATGCCTCAATGGCAAGTTTCTCACTTCCGGCGACAGATTTACATCAATGGCCTTCGACCGAAAGATTTTGCGTGGTGTTCGACGCCAAGTCCTTTATTCACACCATGTGAATTGTACTACAGTACCTTGAGGGTCGTTAACATTATCGGTGATTCCTCTCGCGCCTGTTAACAGCTTACATCATTGGCTGGTAATCAGGCGATGTCTTTCCATGTTCGACTCCAGAACATCTCTCACATGGATCGACTTGTACTTTGAGTGAAGATCGAACGAGATTGAAGACCCCAGATCTAGTTTCATCCATCTGGGTTGCGATATATATTCAAGAAAATAAAGACATCAAATGTACATCATTGCTGCACAGATAATCATCCAATCAAAGGGATGATGGCTCTACCAGAATCATCAGTCTACACTCAGATGATTGTTTGTCCTATGTACATGAAAATGAATTTATAAAACTGAGCATGGGAATGCCCGCCTCAGCTAGATCATGAAAATATTATGAAGATAATGTATTGTATTGTATCTTATTACAGGTCTCCACCCAGCTTGAAAGAACTTCGGATCCTCATGATAAAGCATTTCACCCGACATCAAAAAAGATTAACGACCTCATGCTTTAGAGGGCAACTATTATAGACATTTTTGGGCACTGCAACCCCAAGCATAAAATGTCCATAAACCAAGGGCTCCTAAGTCCCTAAAAATGTTGTTCCAACCCCTAAAGGAACAAGGTCAACTGATTACAGCTTCTCCCAGAAGTTCTCCATGAAAAACTACTCAGAACCGGTCAAAATAGGATCATTTCACCTACTCCATAGGCAAAGTGCGTTGCATCTCACCTAAGTACACTCAGTAGGTGCATTGCATTTCAAAAAGCCCTTCTATGGGGTGCGATGGGTGAGAAGAGACAAATGGCAGTGTCAATCCGCGAGGTGGAGAAGCATGGAATCTTCCAGAAACTTCTCTTGTGACACTTGCCTTTCTGAATTTGACCAAGGATGAGTAAGAGATCATCAATCTCCAAGTGGAAGAAAGAACTATCAGAGGGAAGACACTAATAAAATCATATGCTGACTCATCTCCCTTACAGATATCTATATATGGATCCCTCATCCCAGAGATCCAGAGGCTGGAATTTTGCATCTTGTAAGGAATTGTTGTTGGTTTCTTGAGGCAACATCATAGTGTTGGGTGATCTAAGCTTTGCATGAGGTGAAGAAGGGCTTACTTGCTGAGAGGATGATGTTGGGTTAGAACAACTGGTTGTAACTCTCTTGGCTCTTTCTTGATTATCAATAAAGCTATTCAAGTTTTCCTCCATACTCTTGTGTAATCTATGTTTTGTGCATTTGTATGGTCAATTTACATCTGATCCTAGATTGTTTATGATATTAGATCCATGTTCTCGTATAGTGTTATGCTGCCTTGATTCTACAGGTACTCTGTAAAGCTGGGTATACAAGGAAGCAAGTAGCAAAGGACTATCAGAAGAGAGAGGAATCGAGCAAGGAACCAAGCGCAAGATAGAGGTTGGTCTCCTTTATTCTTCTCTCATCTATCTTTCATAAAGGAAAATGAAAGTAGTTTTACTTTGTTTGTTTCTAAGGTAGCTACCACACCTTAGTGGGATTAACTGTTCTGCATAGACACTTTTCCTTGTAACAGGTATGTTTATAGGTTATTAGTATTTGTGAATGTTGATTTCAAATTAATAGACATGATGTATTGATTTTTAGAACATTCGATTGACCATGTATCGATTATATGTCACTTACATGTTGATTTCATGATACCTACACATCCTTGTATGTTAGGTTACATTTTTGAATATTTTGATTACATGTATCAGTCTTGTAGGTTGATTACAAGAATTGATCGTTTATGTTTGATTACATGCATTTATGCATAGCTGTAGTTGATTTGGCATTGTTTATGCATACTGTTGGTTGTGTGTGGCAATGTGTACAATGGAGTAATGGTTTTTGTCATGCATGAGGTCATGGTTTGTGTACTTGATATGGTCATGCATTCATGATTGGACTCTAGCTAGAATGATGTGTATATGGTTTGGTACTCATATTTTATGTGTGTACATGCAGTTGTTATGCATGCATGGTATTGGTTACGATTATGCATGTATGGTAGGTAAAACATGCCTTGTGAAGTCATTGTATGCAATTTAGGTCATCATGGTGCTATTGGTTGTTATGATGCTAATGAGTTGGTTGAGATAAAGCAAGAGTTGTAGATCATCAAAGTGAAGTTGCAGCATTGGACTTTGGGGTAAGAGCAAATTGTCATACATGTATTTTATGTTCGACATGCAGGTATGTAAGTTAAGGATTTTTATATGCATTAGGTTTATATACATTAGGTTTACGTACATGTCTTTTGATGTTACAGTTACATTCATGATAGTTGTTGGTTGATTAGTGTAGTTATATGCATATGTGTCAGATAGTCAAGAATGATGGTAACCTGTAGGTGTATGCATTGCTATTGTTGTTTTATATTAGATAACCCGATGATTATTCTATATGTTGTTGATGAGTATGTTATAGGTTAACTTGTTTATTTTTAGATGACAGTTAACTTGACAATTCGGTTTTATGTTGTTGATGAGTATGATGTATAGTTTATTGTTATTATATGTTATTAACTTGATGATTAGAGTTATTTCATTGAGATCTTGACGCCGTAATTTCTATTGGTCATATGTGTGATGGTTATGTTCATTGCATTGAAGATCTTGATGTTATATGTATTGTGTTACCCTGGTTTGACCTATGCAGATGGTTATGGTTGCGATACTCAGGTATGAGATGACATATTTTTGATGTGGTGTCGTACTAATTTAAACTGATCATACATATGTGATTATTATGTATGAATGACAAATGCTTATGAGCCTGTAATATGAACATGTTAGTTAGTTATTGTTATGGATATCATGATTTATGTTGACATGTTGTAAAGTTATATCTCACTAACTAGATTGATTATGTAGACAAGATAGCCTCCTCTTAGGTACACTAAGGTATGAATTTGCTTATGTATTATGCTTGGCGTTTCATGGTTGATTATGTCGTCTATTTGATATTTGAGTGTTTGGTGCCTATTATGTCATTTAATTGATTTATTTCACACGGTATGTTTGCAAGTGGTTGAATGATTGATGAATTGATTAATATGAGTATGTGTTCGAATGATTTTGTTTTAAGATGATTGTACTAACATGTATGTGTTGAGACAATTGATATGTACTTGATTTTAGTAGGTGATAGGTGTAGCATTATGTCTAATGACTATGAGTTGATTATGGATTATGACCTGATTGTTAATATTGGTAATGGTCAATTTCAAATTGATAGATATGATTGTCTTGATATTTGGAACATGTGGTTGACATGTGTGAGCATGATGTAGGGAGTTGCATGGCAAGAGGCTTCCATGAAATCTTGAAGAAGACTTTGGTTGAGTTTCTCTGGGAACCATGGTGATCGAGTCATGGTGTTTTTTGTTAGTCTTGTGCTTTTTGTCTTTTATGAATTGTTGAGCTTGATTTACGGTTTTGTTTATGTTCGGTGCAAGGCCTTGCCACTTTATTGTAGTATCATATTTTTATGGGCTTTTGTGGTCTTCTTCTTAGTTTTTTCTTGTCTTCTTTTTTATTTTTTTGAGTCTTGGGAATTGGTTGGGAAAGAGGAATGTTGATGGCAATCGAGAGAGATGTGTGGAACCCAACAGATGATATAAGACCCAGATGAAGCTCTGTGCATGAGTAAGCACGGCAAACGGTAAGACTATGACAGTCATGTGGACTGGTTGGGTTCATTGTGGTAAATGGACCATGGCAATACAAACATGAGAAAGATAACTAGAAAAGGTAGAGTAAATGGATATGAGGCATCAGATGCCTCGCCTATGTTGGGAACTGTTGTTCTCAATATCATGCATGTCATGCATGAATAAAGGAATTTCTCTTAACCTTGACCTTATGTTATCTGACAGTTTTGTTAAGATCATGATTATGTTGGTGTTTATATATGTATACATGTATGTATGTATGTATGCATGTCATTGTCTAACAAGATCATGATTGTTTTATGCTAACGTTTATATATGTATGTATGTATCCATGTATCTATGTTACTATCTAACAAGGTTGTTAGGGATCACTCTTATGGAGGAATGATTGCTTATGCTGGAGAATAACATGAAGAGGTTCATGGTCTTATGAGGAATCAATTGGGAAGAATAGTCACGACAAATATACGAGGTCAACATCATATGGATATGATTTGATATTGTATACTTGTATTATGCCTATGTGTATGTTATAACAGGTAATATTAAAGGATACATCAACAAAGTGAAAGCAGTGTGGTCTGCAACATGTTAGGATAAGCATGGATGAGATACCGGAAGCAAGGTTTCTTGGTAAGAACAATGTGGTTTTGGATGTGCAGTACTATTGTTGTGCATACGTTGTATATGTTGTATATGTTGCATCTATGATGTGTTCACTTATGGTGTTGCATATATATAGCATGTGTACTTGTTATTTATGCAACATTCTGTATAGGATGGTACAAATAGGGTTGTGTGAATATTGCATATGGGGTGTTGTATACATATTGTACTATCTTAATGATGTATATACGACGTGTGTTCATATGGTGCTTTGTGCATGTTGGATATGTATTGTTGTGTACGGATGATGCTATGTACATGTTGGATATGCAGTGCTATGTATATGTAGTGTTGCATGCATGTTGTACATATGGTGCTATGTACATATGGTGTTGTGTGCATGATTGTACAAGTGGTGCTGTGAGCATGTGGTGTCATGTACAAGTTGTACATAAGGTGTTATGAGCAAGCGGTGATGTGTACATGTCATGCATGTGATGCTATGTACATATGGTGTCACATACACATCATGTGTGTGGTACTGTGTACATGTGGTATTGTGTACACATTGTACAGTGGTGTAGAGTACATGTGGCATTGTGTACATGTTGTGTAGGTGGCACTGTGTACATGTGATGTTGTGAACATGTTGTGCATGTGATGCAGTGTATAAGTGGTACTATGTACATGTTGTACATATGGTACTGGTGTACGTGTGGTATTGTGTGCATATCGTTGATGTTGTATTATGTGCATGCAATATTATGCATCATGTAGTCATGGTATTTCGGTGTGTGTACTCGTTGTGTAGTACTCTGTGTAGGCGTATGTATTGATTTGTGTCATACACTGGGTGTAGGTGTATGTGTTGTATGTCAGGTGTAGATGCATGTGTTGCATAGAGTTACATGTCATATGTGGTCATATGTGTGTGATGCACACTATGTGTATGTGCACATGGTTGAGGAGAAGGCACTGGATGTTTGTCGAGTGTGGCGACCAATCCAATGTGTTACAGAAAGAACCAAGGTAGAAGTAAGGATTGATGAAAGGATAAGTATCATCATTTTATTTCAGTTTTATTATGCATGTGACTTATGACTATGGTATATGATGATTATATGGGATCCATGATTTTGGTTTATGATGGTTACATGTCATTTTGATGTATGATGGTTGTGTTTGAGCTAACCTGATGTGATATCTTTATATATCATGATTTGGTCAAATATGATAATTTGACTTGTTGTGACAAGAAGTGAACAGGGTTGAAAATGTACCTTATTGATGAGCTACCAATGAGGTATGATGTGAATTTATTTCAATTTATTTTAAATCTAATGGAAGTTATGTGCTTGGTACATGAATGCATGAACATGCCCAAGTGAGTGGCTGAAATTGACTACAAGAATTAGTAGCAACAAGAAAGGAATTGAAACATGCATCAGTATGTTAGCAAAGCACTTCACGAGTAGGGCCATTATGGGACACTGGTACCCAATAGTGTCCATTGATTTCCATGAACATTCTATGACTGGTATGATGTTTTGAGGCGGGTATATACCTTGGTTTTTTGTATCTTTTGATGTGAGGAAGCCTTGCCTAGGGATGGACTGCCCGGGATGGGGGTGCCAGTGGAACTTGAAAGGTGAGTGACTACATGGAAGGGGTGACCAGATTCTAGAGGGGCTGTGTAGCAGAGAAGGAAAGCTCATGGATGGATTTGTTTTGGCCATTAGTATTGTCATATGGAATCAGATGCACACTGGGAGTGCTCCCTAGACCAACGAGCCGGTAATTTTTCACTGAGAGGACAAGAGGAATGGGATTATAGTGCTCAACATTGGATGCAGATTTGATTTTGCAATGGATTCTGGACTTCCTGGGAAGGAGGTGAATCTTGGTATTACTTTGAGGGTGGAGGTGTGAGCCTCTAGATTCCCTTCTTGATTGACATGGGAATTGTATCCTTGATTTTTTGGTTAAGAAAATGTGTATGTGTATATGTGTATCTCATTGCAAATACCGTAGTGAACTATGTTATGATGCTCCAATATACGATATGGTTTTTATCTGGCCATATTGTCATGATTTTTTGGTTTTGAGTAGATCTTTCATTGTAAATACTGCAACAAGCTGTTTTATAAAGCTCCATGGGCAGTATGTTTTGTTTTCAACATTCATGTTGGTTATAGGTGTCATTGAACATCAAGGACGATGTTCCCCCAAGGGAGAGGGTTCTGTAACTACCCTGGTGAAAATTCCATGTAAAATATATATAAATACCACAGATGATGGGACAGGTATTCCAAGCTGAACGTTGGGCAAGAAATAATAGGGGGTGTTCATTTTGTTGTTTATGGCTTAGGAAATTAGCAATGGTAGTGGCTAAGGCATTAAAGAGGAAAAAATGTATTTTTGCACATTTATTTATGAAAATAATGGAAATTAGGAGGAAAGGAAGGTGAAAGGTCACATTTTGCATCTGAGGAGGAAATTGAAGGACAATAATGGAAAATGAAGAAAATAGAAGCCTCATTAATAAAAACGCTTATGAGGATCGGTGGGGAAGACTTGGTCAGTTTAGTTTTGGAGCTCTTTCATTATTCTTTCTCTCTCTCTCTCATACTCTTGGTTACTTAGTGTTTTTTTGGAGCACTTTGGCATTGGAGCAAGAAAGGTAATGAAGGAAAGAGGAAGCAAAGATCAAGAAAGGAAATGCAGGATCAAGTAGCTACAACAGGCTTCATTGTACATATCAACTTGCATGTGTATTTTCCTTGCTAGATTTGGCATGCATGGGATTGCATGTGTATTTTCCTTGCTAGATTTAGCATGCATGGGATTGCATGTTTTTCTTTTTGTACCATGGCATGTGTTTTTCCAGGTGTGACAGTATTTTTAGCCTAGCCTTTCCATTTCATGATAGCTTTGATGAGATGGGTTCTCTCATGCGTTTTGTGGGGGATGGCCGGATTGGATTCGAAGCTGAGTGGGGTGGATCTATGAATTGACAAACACATGGTGGTAGTGGCCCCTGAACCAGACTAAGGATGCACCAGGCCAATAGCCTAGTAACCCCTGAACTAGATTGTGGGTTGCGGTAAAGCCAAATTGTGTGCCTTGGTGAGCCTAGGAATCCTTGACGGTGAATGGTGGGATATACGGTAAAGCCAAGAGATGGATTTTCTCTCCATTTGGGCCTAGTGATTCTGGGATGGAATGCATGGTAAAGCTTGGAGAGTATGTCTCCGTGTAGGGCCTATTGATCCCTGGATCAGACTATGGATGCACAGTAAATCTTGAGAAACTAGGAGGCACTCAAATTCCTCATGGTGTAGGCGGAGAACTCCGGTGGCGTCCACATCGATTAGTGTTTTTTGATGTGTTCTATGAGTCCCACATTCATGCTTGGAATATGGCATGGGGGTGATTGGTTGAAGAGAGACTTGGCATAGCCAATCTATGGTCGCGTGGAATGTGGTAGTCCCATCACTGGTTGGTTCATTACATTTATTAATGAAAAAAAACATTCCCTTGATTTTCATGTGAAAATGTACTGATGTATATATGGATTTTGATGGCTGATATGTTTATTGTATTTTTGTTCCTACTATGTTGTTTATATCCACATTTACCTCGGTCTTGCTGGTTTAGTACTCGTATCTACTATGATCCAATGATATTTGTCCACCAACAGATCCTCCATCTTGAGTTTCCACAACTCAAAACTCTGACCATTAAATTTCTAGATCTCTATCTTTCCACTGCTCGCCAGCTTCTTTCAACACTAGAATCGATCCCACAGATCTTCAACTGAACAGGGTTTACCACAGGCCCGAGCGAAACCCCTCAGCAACAAAGGCATCCCCTTGAAGCCAAAATAGCTTTGATACCAAATATAAGTTTTGACCCCATACAAAAATCACCTACATAATAATTCTGAAACATAGAAAATAAAAAAATGCGAGAGAATAACACATAAAACACATATACACAGAGATTTTCCCCTAGATCCCAAAACTGGGACCACCAACTTGATTTTTCATTATGTTTTCTTTTTTGGTTGACAGGGGAATCAACAACTAGGACAGCCTCGCAACTCGCGTAACACAGGGTCGATTCTAGCCGCCACCACTATAACCGCTGGGAAATGCACCTGTCCGCTATAACACAGCTCCAAGTAAGTCCGGGGATTTGAACTCGTGACCTCAAATACAGAGTCCGCTTTATAGACGAACTACACTGCAGCACGATTACCAACTCACCTACCCTGTGGGGCTGATTTTTCATTATGTTACTTTCAATGTTACAATACATGTTTATACATGCTGAAGCATCCAATACCATGGACCAAAAACCATAGTGTCCAAAACCATGGACCGAAAACCATCGAGTCCAAAACCATGTGCAAAAACTATGCACAAAACCATAGGTAGGTCCGCCCAACCTAATATAGGGTCCAAAAAATTTTCCCTGAGGCATTGCCCTGGACCCTATAGAGGGGGGCTACCCGCCCCCCTCAAACCCCCTGGACAGGGGAGGGTTTCCGCCCTCCCTATGACCCCCCCACTATGCAACCGACACAATGAAGGGGGGGCTCCACCCCCCCTCTAACCCCCTGGTTAACTACGTGGGCTAGTCTTGGAAAGAATATAACACAAGCCAACAATTCTTGTCTTGTGTTTTAGAAAATTACATGAGATGTTGAATCTACCGGAAAATCTACATGGTATCATAGCTGAAGATAATATACTAGAGGAGATTTCAAGTTTGTGGTTATAGGTGAAATTTGAATTTTCAATTCATACTTCAAGATTGGCAAATGGCTTTCTACGGTTTGAGACTCGAGTATGCCTTGGAAGGAAACTAAAATTACATAGCATGGAAGGAAAGGATGGAAGTAATGCTGGAGGACAATGGCCTCAAGGAATTCATTGATAAAGACATTCCTAAGCCAACAACATTAGATGCTAATGACATGGTCGAATGGAAGAAGTGTGTGGCGAAGGTGAGGCAAATTATTCTTGAGGGAGTTCGAGAACACATTGTTTCAAGTCTCCATGGAAAGGAAAATCCATACTCAATGTGGAAGAAATTGACGGACTTGTTTCAGAATAGAAGTGACCATAGGAAGTTGGCACTGAAGGAAAAACTCAAAAAGATCAAGATGGAGAAGGGTGACTCAATTTAGAAATACTTGACCAAGCTCACTCATTATCGAGATGAGATTGGAAGTGTTGGGATTACTGTTACCGAGGATGATATGGCAAGCCTTTCTCTTCTAGTACTTCCCAAGAGTTGGCATAGTTATCAGGACTCTATTAATGGGGGGAAGAAGCTGCCAGATTGGGAACAACTATGGTTAGATTTGATGTAGGAAGAGATCAGAAGGAACACCATATATGGTTCCTCATCAAAGGCTGATGATCAAGAAAATTGTGCCTTAGTAGGTAAGGCAAAGAAAGGGAAGGGAAATGTGTCCAATTCCAAATTGTATTCTTGTCATGGAAGCAAGAAGAAAGACATGTCGAAAGTCAAGTGCTTTCATTATCATGAGTTGGGACATTTTTATATAAATTGTCATCTCAAGGAGTGCAAGAAGAAATCCTCAAGAGGAGCAATAGATGAGGCTCTTGCCTCATAATTTGAATTAGAATTTACCCTCATTACATGCACGGTGTCATTAATGATGGGTTGTGTATGGTACCTAGACATTGGAGCTTCAATCCACATGACTGGAAACAAGGATCTCTTCAGTGACCTGGAGGAGAAGGATATTTAGATGCATATTGAGATCAATGATGACAGGAGATATAGTGCCACTGGATTGGGTACATTACCTTTCAGAGGGAGTCAAGTGCTCCTCTCACCTTGAGATATGTTATGTATGTTCCCAGGTTGAAGAAGAACTTGGTATCCGTTGCCATGCTGGAGGATAGAGGTTATTATGTGATCTTTAGTGAAGGAAAGGTATTCCTTCATCACATAGCCATGTGACAGGTAAAGAGGATAGGGATTTGGGTGAAGAATCTCTACAATTTGGAGGTAGAAGATTTTGTTTCCTTGAGCATGAAAGTAGAGAAGGTGCAGAGCTGAGACATCGGTGAGTTGTGGAATAGGAAGTTGGGTCACTTGCATCACGGGGCTTTGAAAATCATGCATCATATTTTTACTGGTCTTCCCAAAGGTACGCTAGAGAAATTTGATACATGCAAGGGATGTACTTTGGGAAAATTCACCAAAGCTTCCTTTCATGACAGAGATAGTTGAGCACAAGAAATTCTATAGAGAGTCCATTTAGATGTGTTTGGAATATTCTTGACAACATCCATGGCCAAAAACATGTATTATGTTATATTTGATGACTATTTTTCTTGTAAATGTTGGATCTTTTTGATGCAAAATAAAGATTAAACTTTCACAAAGTTTTATGAATAAAAAGCATTGGTCAAGAAAGAGTCTGGTAAGAAGGTTAAAGCTCTTAGGACTGATAATGTTGGTGAGCATGTCTCAAAAGAGTTAAAGAAATTATGTGTGGTAGAAGGGATTAAACAGGAGTTGACGACACCCCATAACCCACAACAGAATTGTGTGACCGAAAAGAAGAATATAAGAATTGTAGAGGCAACACGAGAAATGTTGCATGATCAGGGATTACCACTACACTTGTGGGCTGAGGCATGCAACACAACTGCTTATTTGCAAAATAAAAGATTGCATTAGTTTATTGGGATGAGTACACTAGAGCCTTCTTAGGGAAGAGACCAGATGTTGGTCACTTTAGGATTTTTGGGTCATCAATATATTTTCATGTGACCAAAGATGCATAGAAGAAGCATGAGCCGACAGAAGAGTTGGGGATATTTGAGGGGTACATTGATATACCTCACAACTATTAGGTGTACCTGCCAACCAAAAAGATGCCATTAGCTCACAGGGATATCTAATACAATGAGGAGAAGGCCATGTGATGTTCCCTTCGGAGGGAGCTTCAGCCACATGTGGTTGACAATCTTTTAGCTCCTAAGGTTGAGGATCTTTAGATTGATGTGGAGAAACCACATGCAGAGGACTCGAGAGTGGAGACATCCACTCAGGTAGAGTCTTCCAAATATGGGAGGAAGCACACCAGAGAGGCTGAAAGGTTATTGCAATATGTGAGAGAGAATGTGGGAGCACTGACATCACAACACAGGTAGAGGAGGTCACCTGAGAGGTACACTAGATATATGGATCTTATGAGCAGATGTGTTCAAATAGAGCCATCTTCCTTTGAGGAGGCAATATAGAAACGGGTTTGAGTTGATTCCATGATGGAGAAGTATGACTCCAGTATCCGTAACAGTGTTTGGGATGTGATCCCAAGACTGACAGACAAGTCAGTGGTGAGCTCCCGATGAATTTTCAAGGTAAAGAAAGTAGTGGATGCTAGTGTGGAGAATCATAAGGATAGGTTTGTGGCCTGAGGCTTTTCACAGGTAGAGGGGATTGAATATGATGAGATCTTTGCTCCTCTTACAAGGTACTCATCAATCAGATCCATATTGGAACTATCAACATAGATGGGTTGGAAGATACATCAGATGGATGTAAATACAACATTCCTTAATGGCAAGATTGAGGAAGAGGTGTACATTGAGTAGGCTAAAGGTTTTGAGACCTCTGACTATGAGTCGCATATGTGTCGACTCAAGCGATCATTGTATGGGCTTAAGCAAGCACCCCTTGCTTGGTACACCAGGATTGATAGCTAATTCACCAGGTTGGGCTTCACCAAAAGTGAAGCAGATGCGAACCTGTACCACATTGTGGTGGAAGGTAAATTGTTGATCATTGTTTTATATGTCGACGATTTGATTCTGACAGGTGATGATAGGTTGATTAAGTATTTCAAGGAGGATCTTGCAAGAGAGTTTGAGATGAAGGACTTGGGGCTCATGCATTACTTTCTGGGCATGGATGTGTAGCAAGGTGATGGGGAAATTTTGCCTCTCAGGGAAAGTATGCCAACGAGATACTGAAAAGGTTCCACATGGAGAGAAGTAGACCCGTGGAGACTCCTCTAGCAGGTAACTAGAGGAAGGAGGATTCTACTTCAGGTGAAGTAGTGGAAGCTACCATTTATAGGCATCTTGTGGGATCACTCATGTATTTGTTGAACACATGACCGAACATGTGCTATGCAATTAACCAGCTTAGTCTTTAGAGGAAATTTGAGCCTAAAAGTGGCCATGAAATTTTCACATAATTTCCATGTCATAATATGTAAACCAATCAAAATCCTTTAAATTTAAAAAGAGGTACATGTAAATATTTTTGGCATTTCTAGTTGTATGGGGAAAATTACAGCTTTCCAATAAGATAATTCATAAGGAGATTTTCGAGTTGATCTCTTGGTAGTAACTCTATTTTACCACAAAGAAAACTTTAGTTGTGAGTCAAAGTTTTTCTGATTCTTTGATATTGTCTTCTTAATAATCCTTACCAAATTTTTATTTGATGATTCAACCAATCCATTTCCCTGTGGATAGTAGCTAGTGGAGTGACCCACAATGATGTTGTGCTTTTGGCAAAAACTCAAAAATTTGGATGATTGAAAAACTTGAGCATTATCAATGATAATATTTCTTGGGAAACCGAACCTTGCAAGGATATTCTTCTCCATGAATTTTATCACCACAACATCGGTTGAATTTCTAACTGGGACTACCTCCACCCACTTAGCGAGGTAAATAATGGCCGTAAGGATATATTTATGTTGGCTGCTGAAGGGTGGGTCTATTTTCCCAATGAAGTCTAAATCCCACCATTTGAAGGGTTCTTCAACGAAAACATGGATTAAATACAAAGGTGCTAATTTATTCCTTTCAACAAACATTTGGCACTTCTCATAATCCCAAAGAAATGCATGTACCTCAGTGAACAACTTGGACCAATAAAAACTTACTTTGAGAATTTTGTGAGTTGTTGTTATCCAACTAGAATGCCCCCCCCCACACACACAATTATAGAACTCATCTATCACTTTATGGTTCACTTCTTCAAATAGGTGTAAAAGAAAAATCCCCACTAGGTCCTTCTAATACAAGTGGCCATTTAAAATGAAAAACTTTTGGGCTTGTAGCCTCAAAGATCTATATTTAATTTTATCAAAATTGACTGAAAAAAACTCAGAAAAAGTAAATAGTGGATTATGTGTTTATACCAGTGAGAAATGAGGTGCATCATTTGGATTTTCCGCATTGTGCTCTCCACCTTGTTCTTCTCCTCTTCTCTTCGGATTTCTTCCTCCTCTGTCAACATATTTATACCCAAGGCTTGGCATTTTGATTCAGAAAAGATTTTAGCTAATCCCCGCCCCTTGATCAACTTTGTGGGTTTTATCTCTTGGTCGTATTCTTGATTTTTAGCAATCCATTTACCTCTTTTTCTTCACTGTCTCCTTGTACCAAAATGTCTTTCATAACTACTATAGGAACATAAGTTTTTATGCATGATTGCAAGATATATGTCCTAAAGGTCTTCAGGGCCTTCACCAAGGCATAGACCTACTTCTCTGAAATGTTATACTTTAACTCAACATCCCATAGCACCTGGCTTAAAAATGCTATTGGTTACTCATGTCATTCATTATGTTTCTACAATAAGACAATATCCATTGTATGAGGAGGAGAAAAAGAGAAAATAAAAACTGGTTTTGGGTAGTCAAGGTTGACTAATACAAGGGCTTCTATAAAGCCCTTTTAATCATGGAGAAGGATTCTCAAGAATCTGAATTCCGTTTTACTTCATTTTCCTTCTTCAAAATTTATGTGATCTCTTTTACTATCTTGATATAGTTGGGTATGAATATTTTCAAAAAGTTAATCCTACCCAGAAAAAATTGAACCTCTTTCTTATTCCTTGGTAGGGAAATGCTTTTTATGGCTTCCACCCTCTTGGGATCAATATTCATGCCTTCTTTTGCTACTATGTGCCCCAATAGTTTTCCCCCTCCTGAGATTTTTTAGGATTCACAGACAAGCCATACTTTTCATATTTCTCAAAAGTGAGTCGTAAGTGTTCAATATGTTCCTCATCTGTTTTAGAGAAGACAATAATGTCATCCAGGTAAATTACTACAAACCTATTCAGCTCTCCCACTTCTTCAACTCTCCCACAAATTACCTCAATGAGTTCTTTTTCCCTATCGCAAACTTGTTTGGACAGTGAGGGTAGTTTTTCTTCTTTTGAAGCTTTGGACTTATGATAGATTGGATCTAAGGACTCCTACTTTTTGGGCAAGGTTAAGTCTAAAGGCCTCTTTCCCTTTTATTCTTATTTAGGATAATTTTGGGAAGAGGGGTATTCATTTTGGTCCTACATCCTAGATCTCATTCTAGAAGACCTGAGATCATATTTCCTATGCATCTGCGCTTGCATGAAGTCTGCAAATGGCCTATAGTAATCATCAATGTCACTACCATCCAGCGGAGCATCTAAATCATCCCCTTCTTCCTCATGTATTTCAACTTCACATTCCTCATCTAAAAAAGAAGAGAATAGATTTTCTTGAACCTCACTAGTTTCTTGTATATTTTCTTCTTGATCATCCTCTAGGTATAATGGGGGTTGAATGTGGTCTTGCTTCTCCTTTCTTTCCCTCTAGAAAATTTGTAAGGGAGGTCCCCTATAATGAGGATTGAACCCTTGGTTAGGGGCTTGTGGATTTTGTTGCGGGGGGGGGGGGGGGGGGAGGGCTTATTATTTTCTAAATCTAACTTCATGAGCTTAGTAGACATGTTCCTTATCAATTTATTCATTTACTCTAACTTTTTCTCTTTGGTTTCCTTCCCCTGATTTGAGGAGCTAGCTTCCTCTTTTCCTCTCCTCCTTTTTACATGATCAATTATGCCTCTCAACTTCCTGGTAGAGGTATAGTTTTATGCAACCTCTAAGCCATTTATATGAATCTGGTCAAGAGTATGAGACATCCTTTCCTTGAGTGTGAAACCAAATTCTGGTTCAAAGGTACCAAAAAACACCACTTTAGCAGTAGTCTCTGGAGGTTTAATTTCAGCAAGGAGACTATTATACAATTTCTTAAACTTCTTGTTGGGGAAATTAATATGTGTAATAATTCCAACATTAAATTGTCAATGCAGGGTTGTAATACTTAGAGGCACAAGTGCAGGTAACACAATTTCAAAGCATTTAACCTAGACTAGAGTAAGCAATTAACTTGTCGTTTAAGTACATAAACAAATCAAACACTATTTCTAGTAAAATCACTCTGACTTATAAAAATGCTAATTACAGGACTCAAATTATGTATAATATAAAAAACTCATTTATCTATTCTAATGTTGTTCAAGGCAAAACATGAATCACTGAATCAAAACGACATAAAGATTAAATTTAATCTAAGTTAATGAACTCAAAATTTTGAATCAAGCTAGTGAATGCAGAATTGGAATTAAGCTCTGGAGCTTCCTACTTTCAATCAAAGGGAAACATTGAACATTCAAACACAAAGACTACCGATCTCAAAGCAACTGAAATGATACTCAAAGCAATCTAAAGAAATGAAATTTAAGGAAACTAAATCCTATTGTTAAGAACCCTATCAAATTGACCTCCTTATTTAATGTTGGAAAGAAACTAAAATGACAATTCAACCTATGTTTCTAATTATAATCACACTACTCACAAAATCAAATCTTATGCTATTGTTTGAGCTAAATTACCCCATGCTACCAAATTGAATTAACCATGTCTTAAAAAAATTCAAACCAAAGCAAATCACATTTCTTCTAATATTGTACTCAACTCAATTCAACTAACCCAAATCAAACCCAAAACAGAGAAAACCAAATTGCTTTTAAACCAAATATCTCCTCACTTAATCTTAAATTAAATTTAAATGTTGGAAATAAATTGCACACCCTAAATTAGATTACATTAATGCTGGAATGAAAACCTCACTATTCAAAACTTAAATATCCCTACTCCAATTCAATCAAACTGGAATTTTCGACACTAAATCACACAACTTAAGTCACTTGGACTACAATTTTAAATGAAATCACTGTGCTTCTATGAGAGGACTAAACAGTAAACAAAATCCAAAATATAAACTACCAACCACAATCCATAGTTATATATATATATATATATATATATATATATATATATATATATATATATATATATATATCAAACCAAAAATTCACTCATTCCACTATCCTTTAACCTACGAATTAGCCATTTAATGCACACAGGGAGGAATTCGTTTCAGACTTTCATCATGCATCATGAATCAATTATATAAGTGCATAAAATCGTTTTAGATAACCGAGATTGATTTATGTTCTATTCATTGAATACTCCAATTATAGTGAAATAGACTCGGTTTTTCAAGGGAGACAGAGCATGGCTCAACGTTGAGGCACAAACACAATTTATGCAGCAAATGGAAATCTATATACTCAGAACACTTGATCCTTTTTCCAATTGATAAGTGTGAGATTATAATGATAAAAAATGCTCTGAAATCAAATTAAATACTCCAAGCAATCACTTAGGAAACTTAATGGATTCATGCAATAACTAAATGAAAAGACTGATTCTGTAAAATTGTCACACAATTATCTATCTTAAGCTAATAATGAAGCTCTCTCCCAGATGATGGCTAGCCCTACCACACGTGGGAAAGCTTAAACATTTTGTAGTAAAAATGATTTATAACATTCAAATTAAGAACAATCTAGTTCAAAACATAGCCATACTATATTATTTGGAATAGAGTCTTCAATTACAAAGCATAATGTCTTACATCAACTTGACAACTTAATAATTAGCACCAATTAAACCCTCTAACTCCTTACAGTGCTGGCCTTTATAGGAAACAATTTATATACAAAATAGCAGTAAGTCCATACATGGAAAACTCAACAAATTAATACTAATCCAGGCTTGCGATCTAATTGATTGCTTTCCTTGGCACAACAGTTTCCAACAAAATGCTAACATTAGCATGGTCCCAATCTCAACATAAACAATGAAACCAACTCTTCTTTGAGTATAAGAGTTTTATCCAAACCGTAGTTGTGATAGGCAAATCCAAACTTGACCCCGATTCTATACTTAAAACTGTGTTGGAATATTCCCATGACCATAGCTCCTTCATGGTAATGAATTTTTCCAAACAGTCTCTGTTTCATATGAAAGAGGGTATTTTGAGCACAATGCAAGTATCAGAATTTCGATATTCTTTACCATTTGGTCACAAAATTCATATTTTCACCTACAAAAATCTCATTCTGTACTCAACTCTGCAGTAATTAGTTTAACTGACTTTTGAAGAATTTCGGCAATGGAACTCTTCAAAAAATGAACTTAGTGAAATCGTCATTAGTAAATCATAGAAAATTCATCTTTAATCATAGAAGAGTCAAGAAAACTAATGATAACCAACCATAGAGTGTAAGATATGTATTTGGCAGCAAGTTATGGAATTATGGTACGAAATGGGTTAAAAGTGTAGGAATACAGGTTATGAATGGTGGTATTGTATGATGAAACCATGGGAATATTTAAGGCCCAACACCTCTTTATGAATTTTGACACATCTTCATTATGTTTATTCTTCATAGCATTAAATCGAGTGAGGATATACCCATGGTCTCTTTTCTCTCCCCATTTTTGCATGAAATAATTTTCCATCTCATCCCAGGTAGTAATTGAGGCATTTTTTAGAGATTTGAACCATTTCCTAGCCTCCCCATCAAGATACCAGACCAAAATCCTCAACACTACATTTAGGTGTTCCACATTTAGTATTTTTGCAAAGGCACAAAGAGTTTCTACATGCCTTTGTGCTGAAATGTCATCTTCCCCTGTGAATCTTGGGAAGAGCTTGAGATAGTCTTGTGGCATACCATTCAAGGGTTATGGCAAGTCCAATGGGGCATATTTTATTAGGATAAATCCTTGGAAAACGATATTGAATAGGGAAGGAGGTAGAATATTTATTACAGGTCCTTGTTAAGGGGGTATCTGAGTAGCAGCTGGTTGGATCTAGGTTGGGAAGATATTCACACTTTGTGTGGGTCTATTTATAAGTATGTCTTTAACTTCTTCAACTTCTGGGGAGGAATGAGATGAGAAATGGAGTGAAATGACAAAAGCTTCTTAATTTTTTACTCTAGAAGGAAATGAACAAAATAATATACCATGTTCTTTAGGATATTCCAAGACTTTGGAGGTAGACTCAGGGTAATTTATCATAGCTTTTTGAGCATTGGTCGATGCTATTTTTGGAAAATATATTGTGGAATCTGAAGCAATAGGAGTATGCAGTTTCCAAATCCTTTGGGATATGATTTTCTTAGGTTTGAATACAAGAGGAGTTTTTAGCTAGCTTGTATTTGAGCGAGTGTGAGGTATCTGTAAAGACAGGGTTCTAAAACTAAGATTCAGCCAGTGGATTCACCAAGGTAAGTGATCTTCAACCGACACTTGCCTTGCTCAATTAACAAAGGGACTGTAAAAAATTATCATACTCATGGAAAAATATTATGATTCGTTCCCTAGAAATGGTGCCAAAAGATGTTGTAGCTATTTCTATCTCATGTCACAAAGCACTTCAGAAGATGTAGAAGCCTCCTATAGACAACCCTTGGGTTGAAGGACAAGGTCAGTCCTAGGGAATCCGAGGGAAGTGATTTTGAATATTATACGAGGGATTTATACTGCAATCCACATGCCACATAATTTTAAATATGATAATTCAAAGATTGGTTAAATAGCTCTTCACCAATGTAGACTCAAGCAAACATAGATCTAAATATACAGGGGTGGATATGACTCATCTCAATAAGGAATGTCATGATTTTGGTGTCCAAAATACAAAAATATGCAGCTTAATATTGTTGTTGTAGTATAAATGAAGAGGATAAAGGAAGGAAATAATTTGATGCAGAGGGTTGGATGAAACACAAAATCCTAGGCAACAAGTTCCAACAGAATCATGGAAGAGTGAGGAGGTGAAAATGTATAAAAAGTAGAGTGCAAATTAAGGTATCAAGCTCTATGCCTCATGGACACATTTTGTCAGAAGATAGAAATTAGAAATTTTGTGCTCACACGGGTATTGTAGGCTATCAAATAAAATAAGTAAATCTATCATTTGCACTGGAACTATTCACTAGCTAGCAACATGTATACATCCATAAATGAGAGTGAAACAGGCAGCTTCATTACACAATTTCAGAGGAGGAAAAACATACATCAAATGATATACAAAGGGGAAAACATATTGTGCATTTCTATGATTTGAATAAACAAAACTATTTCATTAATCTTTGAAGATGGATTCCAAATCACCAGTCCATCATATTCAACATTTGTGTAAACCTGAGCACCTCATGAACAAGAAAATTGAACCAAAGTGGAACCACTTTCTCTACAAACAGAGCTGAGAAATTGCAAAACATAATTGAGACCTCTTAGATGCAGAATTCAGGAACCTTTGTAAAGAGTTTCTTCTCCATTTTTATAAGTAGAAGGGGTGCTTGAAAATAGTTACAAAATATCTCATTCATGCTCCAGTTGTTTGATCAACTAATTGTCACAGCACATGGAGATTCTGCTGCCCAAATCATTAGAACGGATTTGATTCCTTTCTTTAAAATATGAAAATTACAAAATAATAGAAATGAAAAACTAAATGATGGTCAAGAAAAATATCTCCATGCCATTATTTTGATTTCCTCTGATCAGGACACGTCTCTTCTATGGTGTTCCTCCTTAGTTACCCATCCATTCGCATGTCATTCCCCCCCTAACTATTTGAACTTCCCACCCTTGGAGTTGGTGGTGATTAATTATGGTGGCCCAAGTGGTGCTCTATAACATAGCTGTTGACTCCTCCATCTTTTATCAATTATGCATTACACTATCAGAGCCCAATATGTATTGTAATATTATCATAGCATCACCTCAGAGCCACAATTCATCAAAGCTTCATTTAACACAAACGTTATGCAATCGTAACATTTCAATTCCTCCAAATTCCTCTTGTTTAGCCCCCTTCAATTTTTTCTCCATGGGGTCAGGTGAGTTGACTAGAGGCTTAGTACTTGGGTGCATAAAGGCTTCAGGCTCCTGTTGGGGCTTATCTCCCTTTATAGTTCATGACTTTCCCATGGTTCTTTTGAATGCTTGAGACCAAGTGCCATCACATATTAGAGCGCCCTTTACCATCAGATCTTTTTCGAATTAGAATTTACTAGAAGTTACTTTATTTCGCATCCTCGATAAGATCATAGCTCTTGGTGCTTAGTCTTCCTTTACGTCTAGGTTCTGCGGATATCTCATGACCGACTGCCACATAACTTAAGAGACCCTTCCATCTAAGGTTATTTCAAATAAATTTATGATGGACCCCCAAAATTCTTTATAACACTTGGATGATTGCCCTTGGTTCGAGCCCTTGGTTCTGTTGGGTCTTCATGACCAAGAGCCATCATACATTGAAGCCATCTTTATCGGTAGAATTTAAAAAAGGATTTAAAAAATCCTGATGCTACCATCCACAGAAATTATATCTTAGTACTTAGGTCCTACACACTTTGTCCCTTTAGATTTCCATGACCAGTTGCTTGTATATTTTGGATCCCCTCTCATTAGAAGTTTTCAATTGGAGAATTAACTTTGGAGTTACGATGAATCCAAATTCTGATGGGTTTGAAGCTTTTGATACTCGGTCCCCAACTCTTCACCCTTGGTCCCTTGAATCCTTTGTGACCAAATTAAAAAAATGACTACCACATGTCCTTGTCCCACCATGTCATGCTGAAATAATATTCTCTATGAGCTCATCAGGATCAATTAGTAGTACGCCACATGCCTTCTTCAAAGGAGAGAGAAAAGACCTATGGGGTCTTCGGATTTTTGAATCTTTCCTTCTCATTTTTTGTTCCTCTAAGATTCCAGTGCTTTCAATAGAGGTATTCGTTAAGGGACCATTCCAAAACATTGTACTTCTGATGGCCTATGTTCCAAGGCCCTGCCTTGTTCTGAGCCCCTTGGTCCTTTGAAACACTTATGACCAAGAGCTAGTCTATAATGATATTCTTTGCCTCCGATGAGCTCTTGGATCTTGGGTGTTAAATCTTCCCTCGCCTCCAGGTCCTATGGATCTCTCATTACCAAGTGTCGACCTATACCAGAAGCCTCATTTCCATCATGAATTTTTCAAATGGGATTTAAAAGGAAGTTACGATAACCTCTAGCATCGATGGGCTCTAGGTTGTCCATGTTCGCCCCTAGCCCTACGTTCTTGGTGTTTTGAAGTCCTTGTAACCAAGTGCCGCCTGATTTTCGGAGCTCCTCTTCATCAGAACTTTTGGAAAAGGAATTAAATTGAAGTTACAAGATTTCAATCCTCTGATGAACTTCCCTCTAATATTCGTACCTGCTTTGATATTTTTCTCTTTATATCTGGGCTTTTCCTTTTATATTTGAAACTTAAGCGTTGGTTTTGGCATCCTCCTCGTATTTTCGGCCTTTGATATTTTCTCTCCTTTTGACCCTTTTCCTGTCATTTGGCACTATTCGAGCAATATTGCAACAAGTGACAACACCTTCCTTGTCTTACTTTAGCTCTCTCTCTCTCTCTCTCTCTCTCTCTCTCCTTTGTTGTCTCGTGAAAGTGCAACCTACAACTTATTTTGGTCATACGAGTTGCTCTTTACAATGTTATGTTGGGGGGAAATCTATTATCACCCAGAAAATGTTCACCTAGACATTTCTTACTAGGTGGACCAAAATACACCATGTAGGGTCAATTTTACCATGGTAAAACCCACTTTCACCATAGGAAATAATTTAGTAAACCATTTTTCTAGATTATTTATCATTAAAATCCAAAAACCCCATAAGAATAATTAAATAAATCATTATTTATTTAATATTACCTAGAAATAACTATTAAATAATTATTTTATAATTATTTCTAATCACTTTTGACTTAATCACCTTGGAATAATTAAATAAACAATTATTTATTTATCATTCCTTATTTATTTTCCTTATGACATAATTATTAAACCATTATTTAAAGATTATTTCCTTCTTAATTCTCACAAAGTGATTAATAAATCCTTTTTATTTGTTAATTACTTCAACAACTTTCTATATATGTGTGTGTGTGTGTGTGAAAAATTTGAATATATTTTCCCTCTTAAAAAATATAATAAAATATCCACAATGGTTAGATTTTGATTTAGTCAATAATATTTTATTATTTTCTAATTCTAAATCTATTCCAATATTTTGTTATAAATAGAGGGTTTTCTCTCCATTTTTCACCATGACCATTTTCATTGTCACCATTATCATCTCATGGCATTTGAGCTCCCACTTGAGTTCAAACACCTTTTATTTTCTACCCATTACATATTGAGAGAGATAAACACATTGCTAAAGCACACAGTTAAGAAGGACCCATCCCACGGAGGAGAATCTAAAGACCCAAGTTTATAAGCTCTCCTCACCTGGTGTATCATTTTGATTAATAAAAAATTCTTATTCATATGATCCATTGGGTTGCTACAATTTTATGTTTGTTGTTATGTGTTTCTATTCGTATATGATATTTTGCTGCAGGGATTTTCTCATGTTTTTGTTACAGTTATGAAGCATTGAAACAACCATAAATTTTATTGTTAGGACTGAGTTTCACTAGCATTTTAAGTGAAACATTTTTGGCACACTTGCTAATCACTTAAATTATACTAACAAGACATGCTAAGGTTTTGGACAAAGGAAATACTAGACTTGGTGATGAGAAGTTTAATGCAACTGATGTGGTACTAATTGACGGGTTGAAACATAATATCTCAAGCATTAGTCAGATGGTTGATGGAGGAAAAGTAGTGATATTCAGCTCCAAAGGATGTTGCATCAAAAGAGGAAGGTCAAATAGAGTAGTTGTAAGAGGAATCAAGACCTTAGACAATGCCTACATGTTGAAGGGAAGAGTAGCCAAAAGTAAGACATGAATGATAAATTCTTCCTCTTCAGATTATGAGTAGAGGATCTATCCCCACTACAGTATGTTGATCTATACATTTCCTCAAAAGACTATAGAAGAGCTATGGGAGGCATGCATGGCCTCAGTGGGAGAATATGATAGTAGTATGGCAACATGGTGAAGATTTGAGTATGAGTTGCAACAACATTTTTGATTGAGAGTCTCATTTAAATTTAGGTCCACTAGATCAACCTACTCATTGGAGGTATAATGAGCTCAGGGGGAGCTATGCATGGTATGCAAATTTCATGGATTACTCATTGTTTCTTTCATTACCTTCACTTATTTCTTGTTGTAGCATCACATATGTTTCCATGAGTGAAAGGAGTACTTTTTCAGCCATATATGTATTTGTTTACCATTGATAAATTCATTGAAAATATTTTGTACCAACCATTCCTAGAGGAGGATCCTTAGTTGATCCATGTACTTGAATTATATAACATTTTATTAGACATGCATAGAAAAAGAGAGTCATGAGTCTTTGCACGCATTTATTTCATCCATGTACTCTCATGAGAAATCCTTGTAACATTATTATTTTGTAATTTGGATATTGGTAGTGCGGTCCTATAGTCATGAGTCATGGTTGGCATGAAGAGTAGTGAATCATGAGAGTTTCTTAAAACATATATGAGTTGGTGGATGTGTGGGATTGGATATCATTATTGTATCCATGTACTATCATGTTTATAATTTGGGTTATTGTTTGAGTCATGGTGATAGCTATGCATGAGAGAGAATCATATTTCAACCATATATGGGATCTTTGATGTCATTCTAGTAGTCATTGTATTTCATTGATGTAGCTACGTATTAGGCTTATGAAGCCCTGTAATCATTGTCAAATCATTTGGTCATGTATGTGTTAAGTCCTTGTCCATCAGGAGTAACCTCTTGTATGTGACAAGGAGGCACGAGAAATAGTAGATAGCATGTGCAACAACGTGGAGACAATGGTTGCAACAACATTACATGTTTAGGGGGATAATGTTCAGCTTGGAGAAGGCATGGTGTTGGAATAAAAGCATGTATATTGCATAAGGTGACAATTTCCTTGATTATTAGAAGGTGCTTGTAGCTGATCAGATTTCAGCAACATATCAGTTGGTATCATTCATGTTTAGATTGTGTTTTAGCTAGACTTGTATAGCATTTTTTATTGATGTCAAAGGGGGAGAGTGACACAACCACACGAGAAGAAGGAGATCAATCAATTTAAGGAGTTTATGGAGATCAAGTTGGTGTTATGGCTATAGGTTGACATCAATGCCAAAGGGGGAGCATGTTCACTACATCATGTTGGTATTGATGTCAACCTATGATGTTTACGTAAAGAATTAATCATGGAGTCAATTTTGTTGTCATTAATGGATATTAGCTTGGTGTTGTGGCTATAGGTTGACATCAATGCCAAAGGGGGAGCATGTTGGCCACATGGTGTTGGCATTGATGTCAACCTAGGATGTCTACCTAAGGAGTCAACCATGGAGTTAATTGTGTTGGCATTGATGTCAACAAGCTTGGAGCAGTTGTCATGATGATAAGAGGCTTGATCATATGTTACTGAGGTGTGTCTAATGTTTATATAGGTTTTTTAGCTGTTGGAGAAGGATTGAAGACAAATGGAAATTTTTAGGAAGAGAGGAGATGATTTTCCCTAAGTTAGAGAAACCTCACTAGGATGACAAATAACACAAAGTAAGGATCTCAACAAACTCATTGGGAGCCCACACTATGTAGGCTTGGTTTGGGCTAACACAGGTTCAATATATACTGCGCACCAACAAAACCCTCAATCACTCGCCCTTTCGGCAACGACTAGCAAGCATATCGCAGTCTCACCCGAAGTGACTATGGGAGGATGTAGAACCAGGTTTCTGCAGCCTTGAAGGATTAGGAGATGTGGTATTATTATGTTATGTTATTCTTATCATTTATAAATCACTTCACCGCATTAGATTAATCACTTAAACATGCCATCTAAAACCATAAACCATCATTGTGCTAAAGTAAAATGAAACTATAATAAATACTACTCTACAATAGATAATAAGAAAATATACATATCAAAGCACCAATTTACTGTGGTTCATCCCAGTGTAGGGCTACGCCCACAAGAACTGTTGCTTAATATAATAGATATTTGAATCAACAAACAGTTTTTGGCATGTTCTCTAAGCTGCAGGATGTATGTGCACTCAACTATAGACTCAGGCCTATATCACAATAATTTCCCATAATACTAATTTGGATCAATTCGATTTTCAATCTATTGATCAATTCTATTATTATTATTTTACCCTATATATACTATTACATTGTAGGGTTAGATCATCAAAATACCATAGTCTAAATACCATGGACTCCCTAAAACAAGCAACTATGGTCCCAAAACAGTTGATCCATTACAAAAATAGTGCATTTTTACAAAAAGGAGGGGCTTCAACCCACCTCGACGGCCTTACAGCACTGCATAGTATATTCAAAATGCTCCATTGTGCGGTCCACTTTACAATTCACTGCATGCTCCACTATGCACTCTACCCCACAATATGCAGTCTTTCCCAAAATCTAGGCCAAGTTTGGTCATGCCCAATAGGACCCCAACACTAACATGTGACTTGTCCTAAGTCACTTAGTCAATTTGCATTTGATCTTCACTACAATTCTATTGTAGGGAAAATTAAACTGCTGCAAAAATGTCTATGACCTATTTCTCTTCATTATGCACTTCCTCCATCAGTACTTCTGTCACTGGTTTTGTAGCCTTCTACATCACTTTTTTCTCTCTCTCTCGAAGCACTTGAAGCTTCTCATCCACTACTTGGGATAGTTTCAAAGCCTCATTTTGCCATGCCTAAGTTCTCTCTGTTAGAGCCTACTCTTTCTTCCCGAGCTCCCATAGCTTCTCCTGGAGGGAATTTCCCTTCATCTATAGCTCGCACATATTCATCCCATATGTAAATTGTACATCCATGATCTTATCCTTGTATCATTTTACTACAAGGTTGAGCTTCGCGACATTGTCCTCCACTAGTTCCTCTTCTCACGCATCAATGTCTGGATTCTCATGGCATATTGCTTTGACCACCTCCTTCAGCTTTTGTTGCCTCTGTACTACCTGATCCCTCTCTTGGATAGCCTGGTCTAGCTTCTACTGCAATGAAGCTCACTCTCTCTCTACCTGAATGTTTAACTGTGAAGTGTGTTGTTCGTGCAGCTTCATCTCATCTATGATCTCTAGATGAAACTTGTGTAATCTCTAAAGTGGTACTGCTGTGATGTTCATATTCACATACCTCCACTCTTTGGCCTATTCTTGTACCTTAGAGGAGTAAAATTGGAGGTCTCCGATAGGTATCAGTGTTATCGCACACAAGTGTAGGCTCCATTGGTATTTCCTCTCCAAGATTTTCCTCAGCCTGCATTGGTTGTCTGACCATGTATGCCAATATCTTCATTTTTGCAATGCACTCCGCGACACCTGTTAGAAGTGTGGCATAGTGATCTTCTAATTTTTTCCATGATTTTTCCATTGCTTTCTAAATTCTGTCCCTAATTTGGTCCAAGTCCCCATCAATGAGCACCACTAGCATTGTGTCCTTTGTCTTCTCTTCCTTTTGCAAATTTTTTCTTCTTGTGGTAGCTTCATTGTGTGCCTTCCTATTCTCTCCGACATCTTGGTCTATCTTTATATTTTCAGAATATTTATTCTACTCATCACCTTTAGGAGGATCCTAGTGACCTTCATTGTATAGCTCCTCTTGTTCTCATTCTTACCGATTCATATCCTTCCCATTCACTTCCCTGAAATGCATCGTGTCCTCCTCTAACAGAGTATTCTCTATTTATTTCTCCAGTGCAGTGATCCACTCTGTGGGCCACTGATTTATCTGTGCTAGGAGATCATCTTCTATCACTAAATATGGCAGGGGATGCCATGTGTTCTTCACGTCCATGTGAGCTTGTATGTAAATTTTGTGGAAGTCAGCATTAAACTTTGCAACACAACTATACTTCTTGTATATGCTCAGTGAAAATTGAGGGTGTTGTTTCACCAACATATGTAAGTCCATATGATATAAAACAAAAAAATCTATTATCTTGTGCTCACAATGGTTTAGTGGTATAGCATAACGAGGCATATCATGCAAATTCACAAAAATTTGAGGCTATTGGAGGGAACTGCGAATCTTTCATCTCTCTCCATGCAAGCATCACAATTATCAAAATTAAAGATGCGTAGTGAAATGGAGTACAATTTTCCTGAGCCTTGCAGCAATCTTTCAAAAACTATTGGCAAAGATATTCAGCCCAGTTGTACTAAACCCCATTAGCGCACTACCCAACTAATGAAACTATTAGTGTAGGGACTTCATTATCTCGACACTTCCTCCTATTTTTTGCAGCCAATATATGTGTTGTGAAGTGAAATCCTTAGTCACTGATCTAGTTGATATCATAACCTCACTTCCATTTTGTCAATCCAAACTTCTTCTTCATGTTTTCTGCTATTGCTCTATCCTGATCTTTCCCAACAAACTACTATGCTGGGTTCAACCCTTGATAAGGTAGTATTTTGATTATACATCGTGCACCAAGAGGAGAAATTGTCTTACACAAGCTGTGCTTCCTAGACTTCTGTCGAGTTACAACACATTCAACATATTCATCAAGCCTGATTGTGCCAATCTAGCCACCCACTTCTACGGTTAAGACCTTGTCACACCACTCTAAGGGTATTGTACTTGTTGTAAGTATATTTTTGGTGCAAACTACGAATTTTTTTTTTTTTAAATTATAGTCCTTGAACTTCAGCTGCGTAATCTCCCCAAGGATTTCTCTAGTAAATCGCACTGACTCCGGCAACAAAGGTGTGAAGGTGTTGTTGGGCTACTAATTTTTCATTATTATTATCAATTCTTAACATCCATTTCATCCATTTCTACTATTCTTTTATTGTGTTATTTATCATAATTTATTATATAATTCCATTAAATAATTAGTTATGCTCTTGTGGATAAGTAATATTTGTTCTCCTTTATTTTCAATAAATTGATGATTATTATGCATGATTTTGTCAATGATGGTTTATTGATGAATTTTTTATAACATAACTCACAAATCTATCCTCCAAGATCTCTTCTAGATTGAAAATTTGATCTTCAACTTATAATATTCCAACTCAGAAATTCACATGAATAAAAAATGACAGTTTTGCGTTGGACGTTTCAGGCAACAAAGAAGAATATTGAAAGTCTGAGACACAGGTTTTGTTCAGAACAGACACAATTAGTTTCCCAATGAGTATATTTGCAAAATTTGGTCTGGATTGGGAGAAAAGAAAGGTTCTTCGAAGGACATATTCGTAGATTTTCTATTATACCCATTTTCCAAATTGCCTAATTGCAATAGACATATTCGACTTCTTCCAGCTGAATCATGATTGAAAGATTTCTCAGATCTCATCTTGCTTATTCATATTTTGTAATTAATTTAAATTTTATAGGAAATCATCTTGTAATCTTTTTGCTGTAAATTTCCCTTTATCGTTTGTAAAATTTAAAAGACACAAATCAAAGAGAAAAGGGAGATAACACATATAGGGATCAGATCAGATATTGAAGGTTTTCCCTTAAGAATGTAACAACAGACTTCTATATTTTCCTTTTGATTAATGAAATTTTGATCTTCTGAGTATTATCTAGCCTTCAATTTTTTTTCCATAACCTTTGTCAGAGAGTTGGGCCCACTCTCCTTACCAGGTGCTGTTGGATTAGTGGTGTGTGTAGATTTATTTATGTCGTGATTATTTCTTTATTGTTGTAATGGCTCATTAAGCTTGTGTTGATGTGAATCCTAATTTGTTGCTACTCTGATTACTGTTACTATTATTGCTTGTTGTTACACACTGTTATATTGTTTATTGAATGCTCAATACTGGATAGAGAAACTGTGGCTGGGATAGACTTTGCATGGTAGCCATGAAATAACAAAGACGAACCCTGGATTGGCAATTAATGTGGGGAAGGGTGAATTCTATAATTCATATCTAAACAGAAAAATTTTGGCACCATTGTCGGGGAGGCTATCAAAGGCGCGAAAGTATGATCAATATTGACCGTAGGACCACTCTCTTATCCTGGGAAAGGATGTTTCCACTTAGTTTTAGGTACTGAGCTTAGATTTTATGGTTGATTTGTTTCTCTTTCTTTTGTATTCTTGATTTTAAAGGCCACTCTCTTGTCCTAGGAAGGGAAGTTTTCACCCTATTCCAGGTCCAGAGATTTAGATTGATTTGAATGATTCTTTGCTCTAGATTATATGAACAGAAAAAACAAAGAAAAGGGGTAGAGGAAGACCCCCAAAACTCACGGGTCGAGGTCAAGGAAGAAAGAATCAACACAATCTAGAACCCAATTGAAGAACTTCAAGATATGAAAACTATGGGAAATCAAGAGTATATTGAAGACTGGTTTCACTCTATCATTTTCTTGCAACATCACTCCCTACTTCAATAATTCTTGGCACCATCCTTAATGGGGAAGTTGGTTTCTCATACCCTAGCATTTATTGACACACATTTCTCAAATTCAGGTATATACACACTTAATTCCTTATTTTGAAAATGGTTCCACTGGAAGTACTCTTATACATAAGTATATTTTATTTTTCAGGGTAGAGTAGGTTAGTGTAGAAAATAGAATAAATAAATAAATTTCTTTCTATGTAAAAAGAGATGTGTTTGCTCCAATATGCTAAGTAAATCAATATCGGTGGTAGATATTTAAAATTATTTGTGTATGAGACATATTATATTAAAGGTCATATTTCTACAAACACTCATGATCATTTTGGGAAAAAAATTGTTTCTTTATCATATCTTATGGCTTGTGGGTATAATAAAATCAATGAAAACACAGTCAGGAAAATCATGTTTCGACAAACCAAATGGACATATTTTCAAAACCTATTTCTATCGTAAGTAGCCCTTTACGTTTATTTTCTAATCCAATTTGCATCACTCAAATTGGATTTGAAATGAAAAAGTTATGACCAAACCATTGACAGGATGTCTAGTAGGCAACTCAAGAACAGAGTTGGGACAGTCAGTTTTTGGAGGCCTAAATGACTAGATTTTGGAAATATATTTCTATGGTATATTACCCTATTAATATAGTTTGCAACACAATTTTAATCACTCTATTTTGATATCATATGAGAAATTTATGACCAAAATACTGACTGTCTATCGTAAATCAGCACCCTTAAAACTCTGTTTTTTCGAGACTTACCTTAGCACATTTGTCCCATCAATTATTCATGTATTCCAAACCTGTTTATATTGGAGATATTTACATGAATATACTTTAATCTTCAGTTTTAATTAGTTGAATCTGACATCAAACAAAAAAGTTATGCTTGAAATATCAATTGTTGGTCTAAGTTGGGAAATCGAAAATGGCTCTATTATGTAGGTTGTTCTAAGTAAATTTGACATATCATATCATGGAATTTTTAAAAATTGTTTCTATTGGTGATATATCTTTGAATTATATTTTATTTGGATTTTGAATCATTCAAATCAGACGACAAACAAAGGATTTATGATTAAAACACTGCTGGTTAGTATGTCAACCACGACTCTCCCACAAGTAACAAATAAATTTTGCTTTGTTCATATTTCCTTGGATTTAATTTATCGAGTAATTATTTGTTTTTCCATGCATATTTATTGGATTAAGAGAGCCCGCAAGCCTCTTTTCTTTCATGATTTTATGTTTTATTGTAGGTAGATGCTCGTTTTTTTGCAGGTCCAAGGAGAATAAAGGAGATCCATTTATGAAAAAGTGATTCTTGAAGACAATGTTAATGAAATAAGGGAATTTCATCCAAGCATCTCTTAAGAAATCTAATATCTTACGATTTTGAGTATTTCTAGGTGCCATGATCTAAACAATTAGATCATCAAAGCTAGTTGCAAAATTGTTCCTGCTATTGTTCACCAACACAGAGAAAACAACACGAAGACTTTTCATCACTTAATGGATTTATAATAGAAGAAATGGGGAATTGATTTCCATTTGAAGATCCAAGTCATTTCCACCAAAGTTTTTTTTTTCCAAAGGTCATTTCTCATTCACTAGAGAAATAGATTGATGATTCCCTTAGGAAAAAAAAACATTGCTGCAACCAAAATCACAACCATTGTAACTTAAGTTATTTATTTATTTATTGTTATTTAATAAAGTGTTGTTTATTTTCTGATTTCTCTTATGTTTTTATGTTTCAGTTATTGCTTACTTCAAACTCACATTTTTTATCTCAAAATAAAATAAGTTCTTAAGTTTCATGATGTTGCTCCACATCTATCCATTTGTTCCCTAATCTTATAACTATATGGTTTTCGCAGATCTAATATCAGAAACTATTATGGTGTTGTTACTTCATTGTTGTTCATATTTCATCGATGTTGATACTTCATGAGTGTTGTTACTTCACCGATGTTGTTACTTCACTAGTGTTGTTACTCCACAGATGCTATTACTCCACTGGTGTTACTCCACCGATGTTGTTACTCTGTCGATGTTGTTACTCCACCAGTGTTATTACTCCATCGATGATGTTACTTCACCAGTGTTGTTACTCCGCCAATGCTCTAACTCTGCCAGTGCTATTACTCTGCCAGTGTTGTTACTCTATTGGTGCTCTTACTCCACCATTGGTGTCACTCTACCAGTGTTGTTACTCCGGTGGTGTTGTTCCTCCACCAATATTATTGCTCCACCCATGGTGATACTTTGCCAAGGTAAGTCACCAGGTATGTCCCCGAATGACTCCATGGATTTGATTGGTATTTCACTTATGACATGTCCAAGCATGACCGACGATGGTCATACCTTAGTTTGGGGCAGTGGTATCACATCTAATAAAAAAATATCATATTTAATAGAAATCATGTCATGTCATCATTGTTATTAAACCTCACATCAACTCATACATCTCACAATTATTACCACCATAATCCATAACAATCTGTAACCCCCACCATACCTTGCACACTTATCCGTGCACATTGGAACTTGAATCATGTATGATGGCATTAAATTGGTGAATGGGAAATACTTTTAATGGTCCATGTCATCTTTGACATAATGACTAGGTAGCCAATTTATCATTGTTTATCTATAAACATAGTCTTATTTTTAAGAAATAATTATACAAAGATGATTTCATCATGCCAACTTTAAAATTTCCTAATTGTTCAAGTCCATGATCTTGTAAAATTTATGATGATGACCACAAATTTGTATTTAAATATTTCCATCACTATCTAATGAATTGTTCCTGAACCCCAATCTTAGCAAAGAAAAATATATTTATCAACAGTGATTTGAATGTTATTAGCTTTTGAGAAGAAAAACTACCCAAGTTGAAAATAGTTACTACAAAACTGTTTACGCCATCCCTAGCTGTTAAGGAGTCGACCTGCCACCCCATCTATTAATTAATTGTTTTTTGATTAACAATAACCATAATTGAATTTTAAACATAACTAGTAAATTGGCTGATAGGATATCTCATCACGAGCCGACCTACCATGATCATAAGTCCTAGTAGAGTGACATTACCACTACTAGTCACCAAGCTAGGGTAATGGCCTTTGATCATAAAACTGAAGGAAAAGAGGTCTCATCATGAGCCTACTTGTTCACTTTTGTTAGCTCCCATGAATTTCCTTGTTATTAACTAGTTACCAAGTCAGAACAATGATCTTCATTAGACATCTAAGTAAATTGAAATGCTTTTGTAACTATGTACTTATTTCTAATAAATGGGACACTGACATCTCAATGGATTAAAAAGGTATCCCTGTCGAGGCTATGAATGCCTGTTGGGAGCAATGGCCATGCCTATGGTATAAAAGTTATTTCAATACTATGATATACTTGGTTACCTTGTTTTCTCAAAACTAACTACCAATAAGGCCCACTGTTGCATATATAAGGTTTGCTAGAACTCATGGTTCACAGGGTAATATTTAATCGATTCTTATATGATGGTGGTTATGGTTTATATCTATTATTGAGTTATAAATATTTACTTTACATGTGAGGGGTGAACTCTTAGGATATTTGATATTTTACATTTTGTATCATCTAATCTATCATTCATTTTTTCTAAAAGTATCATATCTCTAACCAAAGATAGTTGCTTTTCCCAATAAGTTACCATTTATTCATAGCTTAACAACAATACTATTTTGGGGTAGAATAAAAAGGCCTAATTTTGATTTTGAATCCCAGGTAATTAGTAAGACCTTGAGAAGCAAAGATTGAGACAACTAATTTTCATAATTTTTGTGCTCATAACAACAAAAGATTATGGGTATAGGGATTGAATCATTTCCCTTCTATCAATTATTATCCATTGCCATTGAGGACATGATTATGTCACTTTTATATATAATGAGGTGATGAATTATTGATTGAGAATACTCATGAAATGTGTTATAGAAATTTTGATGACAGGGAAACTAATCAATTTGGTGGAAGGAAATCTTGCTACACTTTCTAATTACTTTCTTTCAACTTGCATGGCTTCCACCTTCTGCATCACTTTGAGCATTAGATCAACCTACATTAGCTTCAAGAAATGTCAATCCATACATGCCATTCCACATTTTTACGGAGGTAAAACTTGAGGTAAAATAGCATAAGTTTTTTATTTATTAAAAGTTTAGGAGAATGTCATGAAAAACCACTGAGCATTATTCACTCATATTTTTCAACCATTATTTCCCCTTCTTTACCACTTCCCATTTTTTAGAAATAGAAAAGATTTCAGTTTTGGGGAGTGTTACTTTCATTAATTTATTCATCATGACCATGCCATTAATATTCTTTATCATCCATACATCTCTTTATTCATTCTCAAAACCTCCCTTATTTCATGTTGTTATACACCAAGCAAATATTTCAACAACGATTGTAGCAACCACCTCAATTTGTTTTCTAGTGTAGCATGAGGGCATGCTAATTCTCTAGTTTGGGGGAAGAGTTGTTATGCATGATGGATGTTTTCTCATTTCTTCCTCATTTAAGGTATACAATTTCATTTTTTTATAGTGCATAAACTGATTTTTTTATATATTTAAAACTATCAACTGGATTCTTATGATTTATGGACAACAAAGAGGTATCATTAACCAAGAAATTTTTAAGCTAAACCAATTGCTAAATTCTAAAAATCATGCATTGTTATCTACAACCATTTTGTTGATGTATTGAAATCCATTCATTGGATTGCTTTGATTTTTGGTGTGGAGAAGTATTGAGTAATAAGAAAAAACCTATGAAATTTTTAAGCTAAACCAATTGATAAATTCCAAAAATCATGCACTTTTACCTACAATCATTTTGTTGATATATTGAAATATGTTCATTGGATTTATTGGATTTTTGGTCAAGAGTAGTATTAAGGTAATAGGAACAAACCTGTGAAATTTCAAGAAAAACTAATTTACAATTTTTGAAAAATTAAACATCATTACCTACAACCATCTTTTTTATATCTTGAGATCTATGCATCAGATAGATTGATTTTTGGATTGGAGAAGCATTGATATAGTAGATTTTTTCTTGCAAACTTCCAAAAAAATATGGCTTGTAATTTTTGAGAAAATGGTTAACGAAGTTTGTTTTTACTTGTATCATACTTTGTTGCAACTTATTATGATTGAAAGTAAATATGAAAATTGTTATTGCTTCACCAACATTGCTAGAATTGAACAACTATTGTTTTAAAGAAGCATTTGGGGAAGAATCCTTTTGTTCCATCAATATCATAAGCTAGGGTGAGCATTTTGATTATTGTATTATAGAGACATTAGGATACATGGGGACATACAACATTTTCAGTTTGGGGGAGATGTTGGGCTACTAATTTGTCATTATTATTATCACTTATTAACATCCACTTCATCCACTTCTACTATTTTATCACATTATTTATCATAATTTATTATATAATTTCATTTCATAATTACTTATGCTCTTGTGGATAAGTAATATTTGTTTTCCTTTGTTTTTAATAAATTGATGATTATTATGCATGCTTTTTCCAATGATGGTTTATTGATGAATTATTTATAACATCACTCATGATTTTAGCCTCCAAGATCTCTTCTAGATTGCAAATTTAATCTTCAGCTCATAATCAAATATTCCAACTCAGAAATTCTCTAGAATAAAAAGTGACAGTTTTGCATTGGACATTTCGGGCCAACGAAGAAGAATATTGAAACTCTGAGACATAGGTTTTGTGCATAATGGAGCAAATTAGTTTCCCAATGAGTATCTTTCACAATTCTATCTATATTGGGAGAAAAGAAAGGTTCTTTGAAGGACATATTCATATATTTTCTATTGTGGTTGTTTTCTAAATTACCCAATCACAATAACCATATTCGACTTGTTCTAACTGAATCATGATGGAAAGAACTCTCGGATCTCATATCTCTTATTGAAATTTTGTAATAAATATAAATTGTATGAGAAATCATTTTGTAATCAGTTTGTTCTAAATTTCTGTTTCTTGTTTTTATATTTAAAATGCAGAAATTAGATAGAAAAAGGAGATACTGCATATAGGCAACAGATCAAATATTGAAGGTTTTCCTTTGAGAATGTAACAAAAGACTTCTATATTTTCCTTTTGATTAATGCAATTTTGATCTTTTGAGTATTATCTAGCCTTCGATCTTTTTTCCATAGCCCTGATCTGAGAGTTGGGCCAACTCTCCTGATCAGGTGTTGTTGGATTAGTGGTATGTGTAGATTTATTTTTGTTGTGATTATTTGTTTAGCGTTGTAATGGTTCATTAAGTTTGTGTTGCTGTGAATCCTAACTTCTTGTTACTATGATTATTGTTATTATTATTTCTGTTGTTACACATTATTATATTGTTGGTTGAATGCTCAATGCTCAGTAGAGAAACTATGGCCTGCATAGACTTTGCATTGTAGCCTTGAAATAACAAGACAAGACCCAGATTGAAAATTAATCTAAGGAAAGATAAATTTTGTAATTCATATTTGAACACCAAAAGGTGCCATACTTCACATCCTTTGACTCTTTCACTGGTTTTGCATCTAGTTTTCTTGGTGGAATATATAGTGGGAGAGGCGACGGAAACACTGCGCCATCCATTTCCATTTTCCCTTGATCTTCTTCTTCCTCACTATCTCTCACTTGTCTAGGCTCTTTCTAAGGCTTAAAATGTCTATTTTCATGTTTGTTCTTTGTCCTCTATTCTTTGGTCATTTTCTTTCGTGGGTATCTCTGTTGCGTGCATGATGATGCTGTTGCGGGTGGTGAAGCTGCTAGGGGCATATCAGCTGATGTTACTTCCATGACTGCGGATAAGCCCTTCTTAATAAATATATGAATAAATTATCCAGGCATTAGGGCATCCATGTGAAATTTTCTACAACTTCTTCGCAATACCAATATTCGAACTCTCAGGACGGAAAAGTGCCAAATCTAGGTGGGACGCGACTTTTTATAGCAAATCTGAATTTATAACCCCATCATTAGCTGATATTGTGTTCATTAATTGCATATACATTGCTAGATCCGATCAATCTAGCCTCATAAATGCATCTTTCCATGTGTTTCAACAACACATTTCCTTCTTAACAGTCATATTTTTCTAGCGAACTTCGACGATAGTGAGCAACCCCTCTTACGTTGAGACTCCTACATCGAAGCTCTCTCTACAACGTAGTTTATAGTCCAATGCCTACTTTCAACTATAGGCTGCACTAAGACTCTTCTTATTTCTTTAGAGAGAAGCTGTAGTGGGAGGATTGTCCCTGTACAACTTAAACCTGCTTCCATTTACTCTTCCTTGAACCAATTCTCAATTTAACATTTCTAATTGAACTACGCCGAAATCAGTAATATGATTGATAATGTATGGGCCTAACCAATGCATCTTGAATTTTCCTGGAAATTTTACAAACTTACTGTCATAATGTAGAACAAGGTCTCCTACCTAGAACTTCTTTTGCTTAATATGTTTTTCGTGCGTGACCTTTTATATTTCTTTTTGTACCTTCTATAAATCTATCTTCCTCTGAAGCAAGAAACTGTGACATTACTTCCTCAAGTATATTAGGGTCTGCCATATCTGTAAAAGTTTTAATCCTCAAGCTAGGCATAATGTACTCCATGGGAATCACACCTTCTTTCCAATTAACTAACTTGAAGGGTCTCTGACCTGTCAACTTTTTACATGTGGTCATATAAGCCCATAAAACTACTAGAATTCTAAGGTCCTAGTCAACTCTATTCACATTGCATACCTTAATAAGTGCATTATCAAAGCCTTATTAAATTCTTCTATTGTTCCATTGGCCTAAGGGTGATAAGGGGTACTATTTTGATGATAAACTTTGAACTCCTCAGCCAATGCTTTAATAGTATTATTTAGGAAGTGTGAACCTTAGTCACTCTTCAAATTATTTGGACATCCAAATCTAGGCATTATGTACTAAAAAATAAACTTTGCAGTAGCCTCCATGCTACAGTCCCTTACTGGTTGTGATTCAACCCATCTTGTCAAGTAATCAATCAATGTAATTATGTACCTTTCACTAGTCCACTTTCTAGGTGGGTTGATGGGTCCAACAAAATCAATGGTCCATATATCAAAGGTTGCAATGTAACATATAGTACCAATGGTATCTCATCTCTTCTGGAAGGCTTCCCTATTCTTTGACACACATCACGGGCTCAAGATTACTCCTTCACATATTTACATAGTGTCGATGCTCTTTTGATATTCTTCATTCCACTCAAAAGTTTCATCCTTCTTCAACAATTTGTCCATAGGCACAATGATCTGAGCATACCCCTTAATGAACTTCCTGTAATACCCAGTATGTCCCAACATAGTGAGAAGTTTCCTTAGTATGTGAGGAAATTTCACAATGATAGAAATCTTAGTAGGGTCCACCATTAGTCCTTGCTTAGAGACAATATGTCCCAACAATATGACAAAAGGTACACAAAATATGTACTTCTTTAGGTTCAAAGAGATCTGATACTGTCTACATCTGTTGAGCATAAGTGTCTTAAAATTCCAACATGTTTTCCAACAATCTAAATAACTTCCAATCAGTAAAATATACCTCTAAAAACATGTAGATTTATTCCTTAAAAGCTACAACAACCACCCTAGAAAATATAGCAGGGTCATTTTTGAATCCAAAAGGAATTACTGTTTATTGATATGAACCCCATTTTGTAGTAAATGTGGTCTTCTGTCGATCTTCAAGTGCAATCGTAATCTAATGATAACCTGAGAATCCATCTAAAATGCATAAGCTTCCTAACATCCTACATTGTCCAACACTTCATATGTTAAAGGGGTAGGGAATGGATCATGTAAACATGTATCATTCAAATTTCTTAGATCAACACTGATCCTAATTTCTCCTTGACTCTTCTTCTCTTTCACCATCATAGGACTCACCCATTATGATTTTTCTACTGGTTCAATAATTCCTGCTGCTATCATCTTATCAAGATCTAATTTCACTTTCTCCTTATACCTCAAGTTCAACCTGTAAGGTATTTGTTTGACCAGCTTTGCATCAGGATTAAAGGGAATCTTATTGACTCCTAGACCTCCTATTATACCCTTCATCTCTGAAAAATTGGTAGGAAACAGTTCTTGATATTCATGAAGTAACTTTGTAAATTTAATGACTATTTCCTCATCCTAGTAGTCTCCTATTGTTGCAAACTTAGGTTCCTTCTCTGGTCCTATGTTCACCTTCTTGGTCTTTAGTGCATTCATTATATCTAGTATCTCTAGATCAGGTCTAGTTACTTCATGGTGTCCTTCTGAGTCTGCTATGTCGATGTTGCGAGGGTCTTATTATTCATATCTAGTAAGGTTATAGCACTCCAGTGCATTTTCTATCTACACAGCCCAATCAGGTTGCTGCCATGTTAGTGGGGTTACATTCTCAAATATCCTCTTCTTGACTGTCTTAATGGCAAAATCTATGTATGGGAAATCGTCCACAAAGCCAACTATTAATATGAAGTCATCAGTAATGTATGCCTAGTTCACGGTAACATGTCAAAGCTCTATTTCTAGGTCCTAGTTCTTAGGGATTGTCTCTAATGTATGAATGAATCCATGTACCCATTCTTGTTGTGGAATATCCTTCCATGTTATAATGTATAGTTGGATATGATTTCTAAGATTAGTTTCATCATCATATTTTATCTCCATCTCTATATCTATTTGTCCAAACCTTAAACCCATCAATCTTTGACATTCCTGCCAACCGCTTATATTATTCTTATGTGCATTCCACCATCTGGTAGGGGTATCTTTCAAGGCTATATCCAAGGCTATCAACCTTTGATTTTCTAGAACTTGTTCTTAATAATCATTAAGAAAATTATTTACGTCACCTAAGCCATAATAAGAAGGTAGGTTACATACCTCAAATATCATACAACGAATTGATTTGGTAATTCTTGCACAACGCCTTGTGGATACTTCATGCAACGCATTCTGCCAATTCTCCAACTCTTGTCCCGAGTCTAAGGTACAAGAACTATCACGCTTCCAACTCAACTTTCCTTCTGCAGTAGGATTAACACAATGTTTTTCCTTCATTATCATTTGATAGATATTGTCTATGTCAATTGTGCATTATTCTCTTTGACTAGTTCAGTATATCTTACTCCTTTTTATGGATACAAGGGAACAATTACTCTCATATTGTTTCCTTCAAATATCATTTGTCTCTTCTTCAAATAAATTATAGTTGTATTATCAAGTTCCTATTTAATTCCAAGAAAAGCAGGATAAGGGTTACTATCATCGATGTTCTCTATTACTTCAAAATCAATAGCAGTGTGAACTCCTTCAATATCCACTATAACACCTAGTGGTCTTCCCATAGGGAATATCTTTTGTTGATTTTTCATCCTTAACTGAATTGGTGACCACTGTAGCTTCGACTTACCCATTAATTCCCATGTCTGCTTCATTAAGATATTAGCATCATCTCCTAGATCCAGAATAATTTGATCATCTCATATTCTCCTATCTATGCATTAAGCCTCATTTCTCTTTCGCTTCACTTATGTCTATGCAAATTATTGACTGCACACATCTCACTTCGGGGTATTTATTTGGATGTATAGGAATCTATCAACTCCTGAAACCCTTATACAACCTTTTGATCTCTTAACAATTTCATGCAAGTCTGCAGAAAAGATTTTAAGATACCTACTTGATTTTTTGAACCCTGGTCTTGTGTGAGAGTTCGCTCTTGTGTGGGAGCTAGGTTATGTATCAAATTTGATGACATGTCGCAATTACATTTTTGATCGGGCTTTGGTTGTGCATTAGAGATCAAGGCTCCAACATCCATAAAACTTCACTTTGGTTCCATAAATACTTATTTTTCTTTCTGAATATCAAAAACATGAACTTGCTGAGCAGTGTTTTTGATCCATGCACTTTCAGGTTCTTTCTTTTCATCCTCTTTATCAGTACCGATCACAACTTCACTTCTATTGAGAATACTAATACGAGGTTCATCGGTCCTCATTTAAGAAATCATCATTTGAATATTTTGTGGTGGTTGTTGATTCCCTTTTTCTTGCATCTTTTCCATAAGTATATGAGATTCTTCAATTACATGGTCAAAGGATTTATAGTACTTACATGTCATTGTGGGGTTCTCGTAATCTCTCGCAAAATGACCTAGCTAGCTGCAACTATAGAAAATGATCTGTCCACATCCTCGAATATCATCACCACCTCAACCTCTTCCTTGGTAACCTCCTTGACCATAGCACTATCCATTGTCCTCATGTACATGCTCTTCTTCTTGCATTCTATAAGCATCAGCACGATGCTCCATCATTAGTTCATAAGGGCAACAATTATTCTCATAGTGTCGTACTAATTTATAGAATTTACAATATAGATTTCAGAGTTTGTACATATTTATGTAACAAGTAACAGTCTTGTGAACGATTTTGGTCTCTAGTCTTACATATTTCACACCAGAGACTCGATCTTATATTCAAGGGATTTGGTTCCTCACCAACCATGTAATTTCTAAAGATATGGAACTATTCTTTATAATGGCCCTTCTATCTGCACTTCGTACACCAAACTTCTTCTCTAACTAATTTCCTTTTCTTGATGTCTTGTATCTATTGAATGCCTACATTAGTATCTCCTATAGGCGAAGCTTCCAATTTCATCGCAATCAGTAGAGCTTCAACTTGACTTTCTATCTTTTGTCGCATAATTGGAAATATGACATGTGGTAGCAACACAACTATAAATCGTTCTTGATTTTTTTATGGAGCTATGCCGAAGCCTACTTGATCCAATAACACCTTAAATATTTGATCAAACTCCCAAATAGACTCAGTAAATTTCATTTTGATCTCTTTCAACTCGTTGATGAAATGTGACTCAGACTTCGACTTCTTAAACTCTTTTATCAGTGTTGTTTTAATATCTTCAAATATTCTATTTTGATTATTTGAAAACTTCTTATACCATGTCAATGCTCTATCTAGGAATGTCATAACGAGCTACGCTTTCTTTATATTCTCATTGTTGATCTACTTCCTTGTCCATACAACTTCATATAAAAGGAAAAATTGTTCTATATCCTCCAATCTAGTTCCTTTGAAAACAGGTATCTTAATATCATCAACCATACTTCTTCTAAGAGGGGGAGGGGGAGGAAGAGGATTAAGGGGAGGGGGATGGGGGGTATGAGGGGAAGGGGGAGGTGGAAATCCAAAAACACCTTGGATATTACCAGATTCTGGCTTCTGCAAACTCTTAGGCTTGGAGGGTGAATACTACAGAGTTACTTGGGGGTTATCAGGGTGCCTTTCTTCTCTTTCACTTTCTGATTCACTTAAAAGAGGACTATAATCAATCTCTACAAAGGTCTTCAGGACTTATCCACAAGATCTATGTCTTGTATCTACTCTATATCTCTTTCCACTCTGCATTATTCCAATCTCTTACTGAGATTTATTCTCTCTTCTTCCAAACATAAGTAAAGTAGCAACTGATTTCATCCGTAAAACTCCCTTTTCACACAAAAGCATCTTAATCCAAAGTTTTAAAGATTTTAAATACTTACCTTGTGGTCCTTTCAAGAATCGTCATTCCGCTTCGCTATAGGTTATGGTCGAGTCTATGAAAAACTTAGTAATGAATCCTCCCATGATGCTATCAATCCAGAAATCGACAGCCCTTGATATCCTATTGTCAGTGCTCTTGAGTTGTTGTATCAGTTAAGGAATCCACACCATATGTTCTTCACCTTTAAAACAATTATTCCTTTTGGTCAACCACGATATCCACTCATATAACTCGATAGGAAATGAAGCGAAGGAAATCTCATATTGATCTGTAAAAATATACTTTTGTAACCGAGCTTCAGATGTTAGACGAGGGCTTATGTTTTCTTGATCTGAAAATTCTCACCCTTTCAATTCTATCCAGTCTTGAGTCTCCTTCTTCGATGGGTACCACATTTACATATCCTTCAAATAAATCTCGGTCCCAGAAATAGAACCATTTGTTGGATTGGTTTGGGCTGACCCAGGTTCAATCTATAATGTGCACCAACAAAACCCTCAATCATTGGCCCTTTCGACAATGACCTGCAAGTAGATCGTAGTCTCACCCGAAGTGACTATGGGAGGATGAAGAACTAGGTTTCTGTAGCCTTGAAGGATTAGAAGATGTGGTATTATTATGTTATAGTATGCGTAGAATTTATAAATTACTTTGCTGCATTAAATTAATCACTTAAAGATGCCATATAAAACCAAAAACCATCACTATGCTAAATTAAAATGACACTGTAATAACTACTACTCTACAATAGATAATAAGAAAATATACATTTCAAAACACCAATTTACCATGGTTCACCCCAATGTAGGGCTATGTCCACAAGAATTGTTTCTTACTATAATAAATTTTTGAGTAACCAAATAGTTCTTGGCCTCGTACTAAGTTGCAGGCTATCTGTGCACTCATTTGCAGACTTAGACCTCTGTGCACTTAGATGTAGAGCCTCTTGTTTGCTACCAAATTACAGATCGAAATAATTTTACCATAACACTGATCTAAATCAACTAATTTTCGATCTATTGATTGATACTCTTCCTATTATTTCACCCCATATACACTATTACATTATAGGGTTACATCATCAAAATACCATGGACTCCCTAAAAAAGCAACTATGGTACCAAAACCATTAATCCCTTACAAAAATAACGCAATTTGAAAAAAAGGAGGGTCTTCGACTCACCCTGAAGCCCTTATGACACTGCGTGGTATATTCAAAATGCTCCATTGCACGTTCCACCCCACAAAATGCGGAGTCTTTGCCAAAATATAGGCCAAGTTGGGATGCACCAAATAGGACCCCAACACTAATATGTGACTCATCCTTAGTCACTGAGATGATTTGTCTCTAATCCTCACTGCGATTTTGTCGTAGGGACTATTGAACTACTGTAGAATGTGTGTGACCTATTTCTCTTCATTGCACACTTCCTCCAACAGTGCATCTATCACCAGTTTTGTAGCCTTCTGCATCACTTCCTTCTCTCTCTTGAATCTCTTAAAGCTTCTCATCCACTACTTGGGATAGTTGGAGAGCCTTATCTTGCTATGGATGACTTCTCTCTGTCAAAGCCTGCTCTTCCTTCCTTAGCTTGTTTATCTTATTTTGGAGGGAATTTCCCTCATTAATATTCATGAGCTTCTGTGAGATTGGTAAGGTTCTCATAGTTGCACGAATCTCCTCTAGTTGCTGATGTTTATGCTAAATATCCTCTTGTACCTTCAACGCATTTGGATCTTCCTGTAGCAAATTCCAAATCTATAAGCTCTCACCCCAATAGTTTCCCATAATCTGCCATTGATGCAGAGATGTTGACCATTGCAACCTTCACGTTGACCTCCCTCTGATCTCACACTTCCTGTGGTGTGGTTGGTTGTAGCTTCATCTGTAGCTCATTGATCTTCATCTGATATGTAAATCATACAGCCACGATCATATCCTTGTATCCTTTTATTGCAAGGTCGAGCTTCGTGACCTTGTCCTCCACTGGTTCCTCTTCTTGGACATCAATGTCTGGAATCTTGTGGCATGTTTCTTTGACCACCTCCTTCAACATCTTTTGTTTTTGTACTGCCTAATCCCTCTCCTAGATTTCCTAGTCGAGATTCTACTACAGCAAAGCTCGCTCTCTCTCTACCTAAATGTTTAACTGTGAAGTGTGTTGTTCGTGTACCTTCATCTCATCTATGATCTCTAGATGTAGCTTGTGTAATCTATGAAGTGGTACTACTATGACGTTCATGTTCACATACCTCGATTCCTTGACCTGCTGCTATACCTCATCGGAGTCCAACTGTAGGGCTCCAAAAGGTATCGGTGCTATCTGTGCTGTAAGTGTAGGCTCTATTGGTCTTTCCTCTCCAAGATTTTGCTCTGCCTACACTAGTTTTCTGACCATCTATGCCAATATATTCAGTTTTGCAATGCACTCTGCGACACCTGTTAGAAGCGTAGCATAGTGATCTTCTAATTTTTGCATGATTCCACCATTTCTTCCTGAATTTTGTCCCCAATCTGGTGAAAGTACCTATTAGTGAGGACCATTGTTGTTATGTCCTTTTTCTTGTCTACCTTTTCCTTCTTTTTGCTTCTTGTGGCAGCTTCAACATGTGCCTTCCTCTTCTATGCGATAGCTTGGTCTATCTCTGTCTTTCCAAACTCTTTGTTCTACTCATCACCTTCAAGAGGATCATGTGACCTTCATCGTATTTCTTGTCCTATTCTGATTCTTTCCCATCCTTATCCTTCCCACTCGCTTCCCCAAAGGGAATCGTGTCCTCTTCTGATAGAGTATCCTTTGTCTATGTCTCTAGCACAGTGATCCACTCCACGGTCCACTGATGTATCCGAGCTAGGAGATCATCTTTTGTCAGTAAATATGACAAGGGATTCCATGTCTTCTTTGTGTACCTATGAGCCTATATGTAAATTCTATGGAGGAAAGCTTTAAACTTCACGAAAAAGCTATACTACTTGTATAGGCTGGGTGAAAGGCAAGGGTGATGGTTCACCAACATGTATAAGTCAATATGATATAAAACAAAAAACATTATGTTATCCTATGCTTGTGCCAGTTTAGTGGTATACCATAGTGACGCACATCGAGCGACCTCACAAACATTTGAGGCTATTAGAGGGAACTCTGAATCTTCTAGCTCTCTCTAGCAAGAAAATTACCAAAATTAACCATGCGTAGTGAAATCGAGTACCTTTCTCCTAAGCCTCGCAACAGTTGTCCAAAAACTCTTGGCAAAGATATGTGACCCAATTTTACTGAACCCAATTAGCGTACTACCTAGCTAATGAAACTTCTCGTGCAAGGACTTGATTAACCTGACACTTCCTCATTATTTTTCTAGCCAATATATGTGCTACAAAGTGAACTGCCTAGTCACTTATGTAGTTAATATCATAACCTCACTTCCCTTTTGTCATTCCAAAATTCTTCTTCATGTCTTCTAAAATGGCTTTGCCCTAATATTTCCAAAAAACTCCTCTGTGGGGTCCAGCCCTTGATAAGGTAGTCTTGTGATTCTCCATATTAACATTCGGTCAATATGGATCCTCTTCCCCATCCACAAGCACCCATTGTGAACTAGCAAGAGAATTTGTCTTACACAAGTTATGCTGAAGTGTTGCACATTCAACATATTCATCAAGCCTAACTACGCCAATCCAACCACCCACTGCTGCGGTTCTAACCTTGCCACACCACTCTAAGGGTATTGTACTTATTTTAAGTATATTTTTGGAGTGAACTACAGATATTTCTTTTTTTCATTGAAATCATAGCTTGTGAACTTCAGTAGCGATTCTTCCCAAGGGTTTCTCTAGTAAATCGCACTGAATCCATCTATAAAGGTGTGAAAGTGCCATACTTCACATCTTTCATCTCTTTCATTGGTTTTGCATCTGGTTTTCTTGGTGGAATATACAGTGGGAGAGGTGACAGAAACATTGCACCATCTGTTTCCATTTTCCCTTTCTCTACTGCTTCTTCAGTATTTCTCACTTGTTCGTGCTCTTTCTAAGGCTCAACAGGTCTCTTTTCTTTTTTGTTCTTCATTCTTTGTTCTTAGGTCATTTTCTTTCACAGTGATCTCTATTACGTGCATGATGATGCTATTGCGGGTGGTGAGGCTGCTGCAGGAACATTAGCTGATCTTACTTCCATGACTTTGGCTAAGCCTTGCTCACAAAATATATGAATAAATTATTCAGGCATCAGGGCATCCATACGAAAGTTTCTACAACTTCTTCACAATAGAAATATTTGAACTCTCATGACAACAAAGTGCCAAATCTGGGCGGGGTGGGACTTTTTATAACAAATCTGAATTTCTAACCCCATCATTAGCTCAAATTGTGTTCATCAATTGCATATCTATCGCTCTATTCAGTCAATCTATCCTCATAAATGCATATTTCTGTGTGTTTCAATGATAACTTTCCTTTTTAATGGTCATATCTTTCCAGCACTTCGACACATCCCATATTGTAGCGAGCAACCCCTCTTACATCGAGACTCCTACATCGAAGCTCTCTCTATAGCGTAGTTTATAGTCTAGTTCCCACTTTCAACTGTAGGTGGCACTAAGACTCTTCTTCTTTCTTTAGAACGAAGTTGTAGGGGTAGGGTTGTCCCTGTACAACTTCAACCTGCTATCATTTACTCTTCCTTGAACCAATTCTCCATCTAAATTTTCTAATTAAGCTACACCTCCATCAGTAATATGTTTGATAATGTATGGGCCCAACCAATGCATCTTGAATTTTCCTGGAAATTTTACAAACTTACTGTCATAAAGGAGAACAAGGTCTCCTACTTGGAACTTCTTTTGCTTAATATGTTTTTCATGCTAGGCCTTTTCTCTTACTTTCTGTTAACTGCTATAAATCTATCTTCCTCTAAAGCAAGCTACTGCAACATTCTTTCTTTGATTATATCAGGGTTTTCCATATCTGTAAAATCTGCAATCCTTAAGGTAGGTGCAATGTACTCCATGGGCATCACAACTTCTTGCCCATAAACTAACCTAAAGGGTGTCTGGCCTGTCAAAGTTTTACATTTGGTCCTATAAGCCCATAAAACTACTGGAATTTTAAGGTACCAATCATCTCTATTCACATTGCATACCTTAGTAAGTGCATTCTCCAAAATATTATTAAATGATACTACTATTCAATTGGCCTGGGGGTGTTAAGGGGTACTCTTCTAATGATAAACTTGGAACTCCTCAATCAATGCTTCAATAGTCTTATTTAGGAAGTGTGAACATTGGTCACTCATCAAAATCTTTGGACATCCAAATCTAGACAATGTGTATTAAAAAATAAACTTTGCAGTAGTCTCTGTGCTATAGTCCCTTACTGGTTGTCCTTCAAACCATCTTGTCAAGTAATCAGTCGCTATAATTATCTACCTTACACTAGTCCTCTTTCCAGGTGGGTTGGTGGGTCCAAAAAAATCAATAGCCCATTTATCAAAGGTCTGCAATGTAGCTTGTGGTACCAATGTCATCTCATCTCTTTAGGAAGGATACCCTGTTCTTTGACACACATCACATGCTCAGCATTACTCCTTCGCATATTTATGTTGTGTAGGCCACTACAATCCTACTCTCAAAATCTTCTGGGCAGTAGCTTTTCTTGCATAGTGTCCACTAGCTGCTCCCCCATGAGCCTCTGCTAGAATCATCTGTATTTCATGTTCAGGAACATGTTTGCACAACAACTCATTTGGTACTATATTATATAACTATTCTGCTATTAATGAAAATTCAGTTGCCTTAACCACTAATTATTTGTTGTGTTGTGTAGTATACTTTGAAGGGGCCATTCCTGTGGTCAAAAAATGAATGATATCTATGAAATAGTCATTTGAAACTCTAATTTCAAATAACTATGCATTAGGGAGATTATCCTCTATGCTAGTTGGTTTTTCCCCTATTTCTAGTCTTGATACATGGTCAAGTCCTACATTCACTCTTCTTGGTTTAACAATGACATCAAAGTCATATTCCTGGAATAACAATAACCATATACAACTCTTTCCTCCTAAGACATGCTTATTAACCAAGTACTTAAGAGCAAAATGATTTGTAAACATTTTGAAGTGTGACCCTAGCAAATGGTGTCTAAACTTCTACAAATCATATACCATGGCCGGTCCTTCCCTTTCTATAGTGGTGTAATTCTTTTCTTCTTTAGATAAACTTCTACTAGCAAAAGCTATAGGATGATCAATCTCTTCTGCACCAACTTGTGCCAATACCACTCCCAAAGCTATACAAGAGGCATCCACATGAATATGGAATTCCTTATTCCAATCAGGGAACACTAGTATAGGTGCATCTACCATTTCTTCTTTCAATATGTTGAGGCTCTTCTAACATTCTTCATTCCACTAAAAAGTTACATCCTTCTTCAATAATTTCTCCATAGGCACAGTGATCTGAGCATACCCCTTGATGAACTTCCTATAATACCCAGTATGTCCCAACGTAGTGCGAAGTTGTCTTACTATCTTAGGTGGAGGCAAGTTCACAATGATAGCAATCTTAGTAGGGTCCACCATTAGTCCTTGCTTACAGACAATATGTCCCAACAATATGCCAAAAGGTACACAAAATATGCACTTCTTTAGGTTCAAAGAGATCTGATACTATCTACATGTGTCGAGCATAAGTCTTAAACTTCCAACATGTTTTCTCAACAATATTGTCCAATCATCAAAATATACCTCTAAAAACTTGTGGATGTATTCCTTAAAAGCTGCAACCACCACCCTAGAAAATATAGCAGGGGCATTTTTTAATCCAAAAGGCATTACTGTGTATTGATATGAGCCCCATTCTGTAGCAAATGTGGTCTTATGCCGATCTTCAGGTGCAATCCTAATCTAATGATAACCTGAGAATCCATTTGTAAATGAGTAAGCTTCCTAAGACCCTACATTGTCTAGCACTTAATATGTGAAATGGGTAGGGAAGGGATCATGTAAACATGCATCATTCAACTTTCTCATATCAACACATATCCTAATTTCTCCTTGAGTCTTCTTCTCTTGCACCACCATAGGACTCACCCACTCTGATTCTTCTACTGGTTCAATAATTCCTGCTTCTATCATCTTATCAATCTCTACTTTCACTTTATCCTTATACTTTGGGTTCAACCTGTAAGGTCTTTGTTTGATAGGCTTCGCATTAGGCTTAAGGGGAATCTTCATGACTCCTAGATCTCCTATTATACCCTTCATCTCTGAAAACATGGTGGGAAACAATTCTTGATATTCATGAAGTAACTCTATTACTAAACTGGCTGTCTCCTCATCCCAATAGTCTCCTACTGTTGCAAACGTGGGTTCCTTCTCAATCCTATGTTCACCATCTTGGTCTTCAGTGGCTTCGTTATATCTGGTATCTCTAGCTCAGGTCCAACTACTTCGCGGTATCGTTCTGACTCGGCTATGCTGATGTTGCGAGGGTATTCTTGTTCATCTATAGTAAGGTTATAATGCTCCACTGAATTTTCAATCTTCGGACCCAATTAGATTGTTGCCATGTTAGTGGGGTTACATTCTCAAAGATCTTCTACTTGACTATCTGAATGGCCAAATCTATGTATTGGAAATCATCCTCAACGATGAATGTTAATATGAAGCTATGAACCATGTCTTCCTAGTTCACAGTGCCATGTCGAAGCTCCATTTCTAGGTTTCCATCCTTAACTGAATAGGTGACCACTATAGCTTTCGCTTACCCATTAGTTCCCATCTCTACTTTGTTAAGACATTAGCATCATATCCTAAATCTAGAATACCTTGATCCATCTCATATTCTCTTATCTATGCATTAAGCCTCATTTCTCTTTTGGTTCTCTTCTGTCAATGCAAATTATTGACTGCGCGCATCTCACTTCGTGGTGTTTCTTTGGATGCATAGGAATCTATCAACTCCTAAAGCCCTTCTACAACCTTTTGATCTATTAACAATTTCATGCAAGTCTACAGAAAATATTTTAAAATACCTACTTGATTTTTTGAATCCTGGTCTTATGTTAGAGTTTGATCCTATGTCAGAGCTCGGTTCTGTATTGAAGTAGATGACATGTCATAGTTACTTTTCTGATCGGGCTTTGGCTTTGCATTAGAGGTTGAAGCTCGAGCATCCGTAAAAATTCACTTTTCTTCAATAAATACTTCTTTTTCTATCTGAATATAAAAGACATGAACTTTCTTAACAGTCTTTCTGACGCATGCACTTTTAGGTTCTTTCTTTTCATTCGCTTTATCAGTACTAACCATAGCTCCACTTCTAGTGACAATACTAATTTGAGGTTCGTTGGTCCTCTTTTCAACAGTCATAATTTGCATATTTTGTGTTAGCGGCTGATTCCTTTTTTCTTCCATCTTGACCATAAGTATAGATCATTCTTAAATTACCTGATCAAAGGATTTACATTACTTACATGTTGTTGTGGGGCTCTAGCAGTCTCTCACAAAATGACCTGGGTGGCTGCAATTATAGCGAATGATATGTCCATGTCCTCGACTAGCTCCACCACCTCAACCTCTTCCTTGGTAACCTCCTCAACCACGGTGATATCCATTGTCCTCATGTCCACGCTCTTCTGCTTGCATTCTATAATGTTAGCCCTACACTCCATCATTAGTTCATAAGGCCGAAAATTATTCTCATTGTGTCCTACTGATTTACATAATTTGTAATATAGATTCCTCAGAGTTTGTAATATTTTCATATCAAGTAACAGTCTTTTGAATGATGTTGGCCTCTAGTATTATATATTTCACACTAGTCAAGGCATTCGGTGTCCCACCAACCATGTAATTTCTTAAGATAGGGCATTGTTCTTTAGAATGGCCCTCCTATATGCACTTCGTACACCGTACTTCTTCTCTATCTTCTTTGCTTTTCTTGATGTCTTGTACCTGTAGGATTAGGTTTGCCAGCTAAGTTTGAATCTATTGCTTTCGTGCATTAGTATCTCCTATAGGCGAAGCTTCCAATTTCATCGTAATCTGTAGAGCTTCAGCTTGAGTTTCTATCTTTTTCTGGATAATTGGTTATCTGATATATGGTAGCACGGTAACTATAAAACATTCTTGATGTTGCTGTGGAACTATGTCGAAGCTTACTTGATCCAATAACACCTCAAATCTATGATAAAACTCCCAAATAGACTCAGTAAGTTTCAGTTTGATCTCTTTCAACTTGGTGATGCACTGCGACTCAAAATTCAACTTCTTAAACTCTTTTATCAGTGCTATTTTAATATGTGAAAATATTTTGTTATGATTATTTGAATACTTTATATATCATGTCAATTCTCTATCTCGAAACATCATAACGAGTTTTTCTTTCCTTACATTCTCATCGTTGATCTATTTTGTTGTCCCTATAGCTTCACATAAAAAGCAAAATTATTTCAGATCCTCTAATCTAGTTCCTTTGAAAACGTGTAGCTTAATATCGTCGAACATACTTCTTCTTGGAGGGGGGGTGGGAGGGGCAGGAGTAACAGGAGGGGAATGGGGAGTAGCAAGGGTAGGGGAGGGGAAGGGGGAATGGGAAATCCAAAAGCACCTTGGATATTGCTGGATTATGGCTTTTGCAAACTCTCAGGCTAGGAGGGTGAATACTACGAAGTTACCTGGGGGTTATCAGGGTGGCTTTCTTCTCTTTCACTTTCAGATTCACTTAAAAGAGGACTATAATCAGTCTCTACAAAGGTCTTCAGGTCTTGTCCATGAGATCTCTTTCTAGTATCTACTCTATATATATTTCGACTTCATGTTACTTTGATCTCCTTCTCAAATTTATTCTCTCTTCTTCCAAATATAAGTAAACTAGTAATCTGATTTCATTCGTAAAACTCCCTTTTCATACAGAAGCATCTTAATCCAAAGTTTCAGAGATTTTAAATACTTACTTCATGGTCCTTTGAAGAATCTTCGTTCTACTTTGTTGTAAGACATGGTCAAGTTTACAGCGAGCTCAGTAATGAATCCTCCCAAGATGCTATCAATCTAGAAATTGACAACCCTCGACATCCTATTTTCAATGCTTCCGAGTCATTGTAACTATTATCACTCAGGTTTCTCCCAAAAGTTGTAAGAAAGGGAATACTGCTGAGGTAACCACAGACCAATATTTTAGATACAGAGCCTAGCTAATCTATATCCAAAGAGGGCTCTCTCTTTATGATTTAGCTTTGTTTTTAACGGTATTAGGCTAGTTATGAAGTTCAAGGTTTTTGTTTGAGTTTGGGTGGTGGGATTCAATAGAACAGAGAGGTAAGACAGAATAGTTCAGTCCATTGGGCTAATGGAGTCAAAGAAGATGGCTGTCTAGATTTGGTTTCTTAACAGAGGATGGCTTCACAGAGCAAGATAGTCAAACAGGGAAGAAATGAAGGATTGAAACAGATGGAATGGGCTGAAATGGGTGAAGGGCAGTTAAGAATCCTTCAACATATTGAAAGAGGGAAAATGGATGATTACTGATAAGGAGCAGTTAAGAATTCCTTAGCAAATAAACAACATGAGAGAATCAAGAAACAAGAGCAATTAAGAATTCGCTGTTTATTCTAATTCTGAAGAAAACACAGAGAATAGTAAAGACTGAAAACAGAGTGCAATCAAGAAAATTCTGAAATTAACCTTTTTCTTTATCATTTGGATTATGAAACACAGATGATATAGTAAACTAGAAAACTGTAAAACACAAGATATAGGGAACTTATTGATCCGGAGTTTGATTCAAGAATTCTATGACAAGTCCTCTACTTCAATTCTTCATCCAATATGACTAGAAAACAAATGTTTCCAATAGCTCTTTGTTCCCAAAATTTCAGTATTACAACAAAGTCTAGAAAATCTACACACCACCAACTCCTCTCATACTCTAATGGAGGGGGTATTTATAAAAAAATATGTACAACAAACATCTCAAATAGTTGTGAGATAATATCTAGGTTTTAACTAAGAGTTTACAAAAATAGGAACAACTGACTGATGTTGTGATGGAGGCAGGCCTTTAGGGTTCAGCTTGCAGTTGTCTTCTGTAGTAGCTCTGCGCCGACTCCCTGTCTTTAATGATGCATTAATTCTGACGGGATACACATTAATTGTTCTGATACACTTTTACTTCTGATCTGATACTCTTCAATGCTGATATGATGTGTCTTTAATTTTGATCTAATATTTCTTTAATGCTGATTTTCTTTGTCTTCAAATGCTGAACTGATACACTTTAACTCATCTTCATCCTCTTTAATGTTGAACTGACCCTTGGTCACATGTCCTCGGATCATCTTTCCTCTGGAAACTTGTGTCTTCTAAAGGTCTACTGGTTTTAAGGTAGCAAATATCCCTGTTCCTTCCTTTATTTCTTTTTCCGCAAGCTTGAATGTCCCTCGGCGCTAGTTCGAATTGTATTAAAAGGAAGAAGACTATAAAATGGCAACTTGGTTGAGGCTGCGAGCTTGTTGATGGAGCCTTTTTGGTTAGAAAATATGGAAATGCGGCTTTAAATGACTTTATTCTACAGGAGAGCCCGGGGCACTATAAGCAAAAAATATAGAAAAAATGACCTTTTTCCCTTTCTATTTGACAAACGAAGCTTTGGCAGGAAAATTTGATTCGACCGAGAGGATGACGTAAGCAATAGGTACAGGACAAATGATGTGGCGGTGATGTCAGCAAGAGGACAACTGACATCAATGGATGACATCAGCAAAGGGGCGGTAAATGGTTTTTCCCGCGCCGCATTTGGGGCTGGGCGGTTTGAGGCGGAGGGCTAGTGAACACAGTGGGAGCGTGACGTGTGGCAGGAGACAGACGCCAAAATCACTGGTTCCCCGCGCGTTAATGTTCGATGATGGAGGGTGGAGCGAAATGATTAACAACCGTCGGATGGATGGGCAGAGATCTGACAGTGGACGAAACATGAACTTGGCAGGAGGTTAATATGCGAGGCCCACGTAAATAAACAATGCTTTTTAATGTTTTGGGCGCAACTGTATTGTTTCGGGGTTTGGTTATTAATCGACCCAGTTGGTGATTAATCCCTTTAGCGTGGTGGTGGGTTCTTAATAAATTTCAAACAAATCTATTAATCCCTGACAAACATGTATATGGTTATATTTCAACCGGGGGCGGGGATATGTAATGATATCAGGATTTTTAATGTATTTACATAATATGGGAGGGGGAACAATTTGCATGGGATTTATATAATAAAAAATCAGAGTCAATATGAAAAAGATGTAAATGAATGCGCTAAGTTATAAACTTAGGCATAGGATGAAAAAAGGGGTTTTTGAGGTGATATTATACATTTTCCCAAGTAAAGTAGGGATTTACTTAAGGAAAGGAGTTTATGAAATGAGATGAGTGATTTGTGAGTGATATTAAGCAGATCTTAATACCCTTGGGGAAGTTAGTGAATGTTTTTTAGGGAAAAGTATGAAGGAAAGTTAGTTATGTAATCTGCCTCGCTTGAGCTGCATCAAAAAGTATCTGCCATGGCACTTGTGATAAAAGTAAAAGTTAACACATTGAGAAACATGAACTATCACAAGTTCCTTCTGCAACAAAAATCTACCTACCCTGCCTACTTTGCCTAGCATTTTTTCTTCTTCTTTGAACTTGGGTGCACTTGGACTGGCAAACCCTCATCAAGTTTTCTTTTCTTTGCATGGTAAGCATACATAAGTCTGCCCTTATTACTTCCAAGGGCTCAGATTAAACTGTTGAGCTCCTTTTCTTCTCTACCTATCTACTTATCTGCTAAGATTAAACAGTTTGGTCAGACTTTATTCTCTATCTCTAAAACAAGAAATTCAAACATGAACTAGCCAAGATTAAGCTGTTTTGGCCATTCATCAATTATGGCATGAATTTAACAAGCTGCACATAATGCTTTATTTACAGAAAAATGAAAAAGTAGTGGCATTTTGAACTTGCACACTTTCCTGGTCTTTCTTTATTTGGGTTTTATTTCTTCTCTTTTTTTTTTTCTTTTGACCATTTTATTCTTTTTACCCCTTGATTTTTCTTTTAGGGTATACCTTCTTTACATTTTTTAATTTTTTAATTTTTTGATTTTTTGATTTTTTGATAATATGGAAAACCTTTGCAGCAAGGAAAAGGATGAACATATTACAGAGTTCAACCAGTCAATCATGAAATATGACACCTATTGGTTAGGAGTATAACAGTGGTTCCACTTTGGGATGGCTTTCCCTGGTGGAAAGTCAAGAACAACAGGTCAGAGAGCCTTCTGCATAACTTGGACTGTGTTTTGAAATCTTCCTTTGCTGGTTGCTTTATTGTATGTATGACAGCACACTTGTGAAGCTTAGGGCCTTCTCTTCGGGCTTCAACTACAACAAGTTACTATCCAATCCAAATTGTGACATTATCAAGGATATAGTATGTAGATGTTAGAGTAAAAATTCATCAAAAACCTGGATCAAATTAATGTTTCAGTATTCGACCATTCACTAGTCCTTCTTCTGTTTCTGTACCATCCAGGCTCTTTAGAAAGTAAGTATTGTTCCCTTGCAATGCATGGATGACAAATGGCCCCTTCCGTAGGAAGTCAAACTTGCCATGCTTTCCTTTGTCTTCTCTCCTGGAATCCCACCTTAGAACTTTGTCTCCAATGTAGAAATCTTCTGCTTTGGTCGTTTTATCAAATGTTTTCTTGAGTTTTTCTTGTAACACTTGGGCTCTTCGGTGCACTTCTCTGGTCTGCTGCAAATGTATGGTCTGATTTATTCTCTTTTGGATGTCATTTGGTTCCACCTGAGCTTCTTGCAGTAATTTAATCACTGGAACTCCTAAAGATGAAGGAAACACAGCCTCCACGCCATAAACTAACTCATAAGGGTTGGTTCCAGTAGATCTCTTTGTCGTAAGTATGTCTGCCCATAGTGCATTTGTAAGCTTCTTGTGCCAGTTTTTCTTGTTCTCTTCCAACAATTTCTTAATAATATTGATCAGGATTTTATTGGAAGACTTAGCTAGACCATTACCTTGAGGGTAATAGGCTGTGGAATGGCCTAAAGTGATATGGTATTTGCTGCAGAAATTTATCAGTTTCTTGGACTAAAAGGCAGTAGCATTGTCGGTTATGATCTTTTTAGGATAGCCAAACCTGGACAAGACATGGGTTTCTAGGAATCCTATAATCACTATATCATTGGCTTGTCTAGAAGGAATGGCTTCTATCCACTTGGTGAAATAGTCTGTGGCAGTGAGAATCCATTTATGTTGGCCAGAAGAGGGAGGGTGTATTTCTCCAATGAAGTCCAAACCCCATTTTTGAAAAGGTTTTTCAGTGGAAATTGGTCTCAAGAGTAAGGGTAACCGTTTCATTTTGCCTTAAAAAATTTGGCATTTGTGGCAAGTAGTGACAAACTTCTTTACATTAGCAAACAAGGTTGGCCAGTAAAATCCAGCCCTTAGGATTTTGTCTGCAGTTGATTTCCAGTAGAAATGTCCATCGCAGTCCCCTGCATGAAATTCTTTGAGAACTTTGTGAGCTTCTTCTTTTATTAAACAATTCAATAGAATACATTCATGATTTTTCCAAAAAAGAGCACCATCTAAAATATAGAATTTTGAAGCTTTCATCTTTAAAAACCTTTCTTTATTCTGGATAACCCTATAGGAGCCTGTAGGTTTAATAAGAAATGAGTTATATCAGCATACCAAGGTGATTCTAAGAAGGCTTGGCTGATTTGTGGAGTCGCCATCTCCTGTTCATTATCCAGTTCATTAATATCTAGGGCTTGAAAGTTTTTTTCAGTCATGAGTTTAGCCAATCCCTGTCCTTTTATAAGCTTTGTAGGTTTTATTTCGATGTCATACTCCAATATTTTAGCTATCCATTTACCTCGTTTGCCTTCAATTCAATCCTGAGTCAGGATTTCTTTCACAACAGCATTTGGCACATAAGCTATTACATGTGAGTACAGTATATAGACTCTAAAGTCTTGAATAGCTTTCACAAGTGCATAAGCCTATTTTTCCATGATTTTGTAATTCACAGGTGCATCTCTAAGTGCTTTACTGAAAAAGGCTATAGGTTTTTCACATCCTTGATCATCTTTTTGGAGTAAAACAGCTGCTTAGTGTGTTCTGATGAAAATGACAAAATTATGAAGTCTTTGTCGAATTTTGGACTTATAATGACTGGTGTTCTGGTCAAAGCCATTTTAATTTCTTCGAATGCTTGTTTAGCTTCTACTGTCCATTTAACCTTTGAATCCTTTTTTAGCATATTGGTTAGCAATCTAATCAATTCAGCCAAATTAGATATGAGAAGAAGTTAATCTTCCCTAAGAAAGCTTGCAGTTCTTTGACATTTCTAGGGTGGGGTATTTACAGAATAGCTTTTATTCTAGCAGGATCAATTCTGATGCCATCTTTGGAGACGATATGGCCTAACAGTTTGCCTTCTTCTAGGCCAAACACAGATTTTTTTAGGATTTAATGAAATACCATACTTTCTGCATTTTAGGAACACTTGTCTCAAATGATCTAAATGCTGCTGGTCTATTTTGGAAAACACAGTGAGGTCATCTAGATATACAACTAGAAAATTGTGAATTTCTTTTGCAAAAGCTATGTCCATTGCTTACTAAAAGGTTGTCCCTGCATTCTTAAGTCCGAATGGCATTTTAACATATTTGAATGTACCCCATGGTGTTGTAAATGTAGTCATTTCTTGGTCATCAGGATGAACCAGAATCTGATTAAAACCTAAAAACCCATCCAAAAGTGAAATCCTAGAAGCACCTACTACTCTTTGTAAAATATGATCCATCTTAGGTAAAGGGTAGTTGTCTTTCAAAGAAACCTTGTTTACATTCCTTAAGTCAACACATAACTTGATTTCTCCTGTTTTTTTCCTGATAAGCACTAAATTAGACACCCACTTTGGAAATCTGATTGGGGCAATTATCCCTGCATCATGCATTCGTTTGATTTCTTTTTCAACTAAAGAAAGTAGTACAGGGTTGACTCTTCTGAGCTTTTGTTTGAATGGTTTTTTATTTTCCTTGAGGGGTATTGTATGCTGAATGACAGAGGTGTCTTAAGATTTCATATCTTCATAGCTCTAGGAGAAAACATCTTGGAATTCCTTGATCAGTTCAACATACTTGAGTTTCTTATCAGGGGGCAAGGATCTGGACAATTTTACCATTTTTGGATTCTCATTATTTCCTATGTTGTAGTCTTCAATGTCTGTTTTTGGAGGTTCCATCTGAGGTTTCTTTGGAATATCGTTGAAATCAAAGAGATCTTCCAAAGGAGTTAATCCTTTGGGTAAATGATTGTCTTTCAGATTGATAATTTCAAATTCTCCTTCAATAATTTCATCAACATCTGTTTCTTTAAGATCCTGTATTTCTTTTTTGGTAAATTGTATTAGATGAAGCATTTGAGTTGCGTTTTCTGTTGAAATGTCTGATTCTATCTGATTTGTTGGATCAAACTCACTAACCGTATCTCCATCTATGTTAGTGCTGGAAAATTCTTCTTCTAGGGTTAAAAAACTGTTGATCTGTTTATCACTGTCAAACACTTGCTAGTTCTTCACATTATCAGGTATGGCTGGCCTGTGTCTAATTTCTACTGTGAATTGATGATTTGGTTCAAATGGCAATTTACAGGTGCTGGCAAACATTGCTAGGCTATGAGCTTGCAAGTTGTGTTTTCTTGGGATTTTGGCAAGCTGAGTTTCCAGAAATGTGTTGAGGATCTCTATAGTTGTTCCTCTATATTCTCTCAATCTGGGATCATTTGTCAAGAACTTCCCTTTTATCTGTTGAATGATTAAATCAGAATCTCCTAGGACTAACACTCTAGTTGCTCTCAATTTCTTGAGTAGTTTGAGACCTAGCAACAAAGCCTCATATTCAGCCATATTATTGGTGCATCTAAAGTTTAACCTGTAGGCATGACATTCAGCGTGATTGTTTTGAAAATTGTGCACCCAGACCCCTGCTCCAGCTCCTAATTTGTTGACAAAACCATCAAATTCTAAGTACCACAGGATTTCATGTTCAGAATTAGTATCTGGAGTTTCAGGGATCTGTTTAATAGGGAGATCTGGTTTTTCAGTTTCTTCTGTTTTCTCTGATGTTTCATGATTTTCAGAAATTTCTTGGATTCAGACAGTAAACCTTTCATCTACAATTTTTTCTATTTCATCTGCTAGAACTTTCATTTCATGTGGGGGATCAATTTCAGCATTGTAAAGGATAAAAGAATCCATGTCTGAATGTACTGAGTAGATAGGGAATTTTTGAGGTTTCTCTTGAATACTTACTACATACTTCATTAAGGTTTCTCTGTATAGTCTCTTGGGTTCACCAAACACTAAAATAGTAGAATAAGACATGTCCAATTGTAGAGATCCTTGGAGATTTGCACCCCAAGATCTAGACAGTAACATACCATACTTTGGAGGAATATCAGCAACTACTATGTCCATTAAGATGGTTTTTGTAGGATATTGGACTAGTGACACATATAAGTCTTTGATTAAACCCAAACATTTGACATGATTTGAATCAAAAGAGAAAAGGTCTTTATATGGCCCGGTGATGTCAAGGTCAAGTCTGTCCATTAGAGATTTAGGCATTAAGTTATGAGAAGCACCAGAATCAAACATGGCATTATGGAGCATTTTATCATGTATGTTTAAACCCACATAGAAAGGAGGAACTTCCCCCTCTATTGTTTTTCCATTTACTTCAGGGCCAAATCTCAGTTCAGGTTGGTCATAAAAAACGTTTACTAAATCTTCATTCACAGAAATTCTGAGTGATCCGCTGATCTGACTTCTGTAGACATCATGTTTAGCTAATTATAATAATGAAACAACTATCTTTAGTTTGCCTACTTCTGTCTCAAAATTGAAAGGTTTTTCGGTCTGAGTTCTTGCGTTTCGGACAACTAAATTTTCTTCATTTTTCTCTTCTCCAGGACTGCGATTATGGGTTGCAATTGTTTCCAAATCAAGTTCGAAAGGCTCTTCTTCTTGTCCTTTAGTAGGAATGGAAGTGGAAGGTTGTTTGTTAGGTGGTTGAGTCTCTGATATATCTTCAACAATTGCATTGTTTGGGTTAGGATCTATTTTAGAAAGAATATGTACAGGGGGATTATTGATCTTACCTTTGTTAGTCTGCTTGGTATCTTTCTATTGCTGATTTCAGGGACATCTATTCTTTTGCTCCTTAGATTGTATTATTTCTATACTTCATAAATGGCTATGTCATATCCCTCCATAAAGTCAAATGATTCACTTGACTGAGTTTGGAATTGTTCAAGAATGTGAGCTTCTTGATCCTTTTGGGTCAACAAAACTTGTTGTTCATTGTTGAGTCCCATTAAATTAATTTGAGTGTCTTCTGTTGTTTCATCAGAAGTTGAGGCTTCAACATAATTTTCTTGAAATGGGGGCCTAATATTTTGTTCAGGCCCTATCTTTCCAGCGTTAGGATTTTGGTTCTTCCTGAAATTTGGATTTCTCTTAGTATTGCTTGGTTGACCATCCCAAGGGGATTTTCTCTCAATTTTTTCTACTCTATCTCCAAGTCTTTCCATTCCTTTAATGATAGCATCTAATTTTTGTTCAAAGACAGAAATTTCTTCTTTGAAAGGTGTCCTCCTTTCAGCTTTGGCTCTAGATCGCTTAGATATCAGATTGGCCTCAACACTGACAGCTATACTCTGCATCTCTTCTAAGTTTCAAGGAGCTCTTTCCCTAAGCTGGTATGCCATATCAGAATCAAATGCATCAGGGAATTTGATTAAGGCCAAATCTGGAGGAGGTCTGAGATTCTGAGGAATAGCATTGTAGACATTATTGAATCTGGTACAGTAATCTTGGAAAATTTCTTGTGTGCCTCATCTTAGGTTTTCATATTCTGATAAAATGTGGAGAGGATATTTCTTCTTTTCTCATATGTTCAAGAAGGTCTGATAAAGAGCTTGTGGGTCATTGATACTATTTGCAGGGAGGGCTCTAAACCAGGTTCTAATATCTCCAGTTAAAGTTTGGACAAATACTTTCATTCTAACATCATCATCATCAATCTCATAACTTTCAAAATAGTCAGTCATTTTCTTAGTATATTGTTGAGCTTTGTAAGTGCCAGTACCGTCAAAATAAGGGGTTTTACTTTGATAGTCTTGAGGCATAGCCCCTAGATTTCCAGGTAAGTTCATGGGAGTATATCGGTTTGCCATGGTTGCAGAAAAAGATGTGACAACTAGAGGAGTAGGGATAACAATGGGAATGAGAGTTGTAGGTGGAGGAGTGGAAATGGAAGTTTGAGGTGCTGTTGATGAACTTGGAGAAGCTGTAGTGATCACAGAAAGTTTTGGTGTTCTTTCAGAGGTAAGCTCAGCTTGAATGGATTTCTGCAAATGTTTGTTAAGGTGTGAACTAGCAGAATTTTCTTGGCTCTCTTGTCTTCTAAGAATCCTAGGAATCATATTAGGATTTTCAAACACAGGTGGGGGATTAGGATCAGGTTTTGATCTGGTGTAATGAATTCTTTCTGAAGCCAGTTTCTAGGTATGTTTTTGGTTTTTTCTTGAAATAGTTTTGACAATACAACTTTAACAGTCTCTTCTAGGAGGTTTTAGATGTGGGAGTTTTGAACTTTCCTAAAGATTTATTGAAACAAGGAACTGATCAGGTATTTGCAACCAAATGTTCAATCCATAAACTAGACCGGAGATAGACTGAAGCAGCATTTGTTTACTTCTGCAATTGCAAAGCAAAAGAAGTTTCAAAGGCTACCTGGCTAACTTCAGGATTCATCTGCAGCTTATGAAATAAACAATAGTAGCAAACAATTATTCAGGTCCCTAGTGGAGTTGCCAATGATGTTATCACTCAGGTTTTTCCCAAAAGTTGTAAGAAAGGGAATACTAGCGAGGTAACCATAGACCAATCTTTTAGATACAGAACCTAGCCAATTTGTATCTAGAGAGGGCTCTTTCTTTATGCTTTAGCTTTGTTTTTAAAGGTATTAGGCTAGTTATGAAGTTCAGAGGTTTTGTTTGAGTTTGGGTGGTGGGATTCAATAGAACAGAGAGGTAAGATAGAATAGTTCAGTCCATTGGGCTAATGGAGTCAAAGAAGATCGATGTCTGGATTTGGTTTCTTAACAGAGGATGGCTTCACAGAGCAAGGTAGTTGAATAGGGAACAAATGAAGGATTGAAACAAATGGAATGGGCTCAAATGGGTGAAGGGAAGTTAAGAATCCTTCAACATATTGAAAGAGGGAAAATGGATGATTACTGATAAGGAGCAGTTAAGAATTCCTTAGCAAATAAACAACATGAGAGAATCAGGAAACAGGACCAATTAAGAATTCACTGTTTATTCTAATTCTGAAGAAGAGACAGAGAATAATAAAGACTAAAAACAAAGTGCAGTCAAGCAAATTCTGAAATTAACCCTTTTCTTTATCATTCGGACTATGAAACATAGATGATATAGTAAACTAGAAAACTGTAAAACACAAGATATAGGGAACTTATTGATTAAGAGTTTGATTCAAGAATTCTATGACAAGTCCTCTGCTTCAATTCGTCATCCAGTATGACCAGACAACAGATGTTTCCAATAGCTCTTTATTCCCAAAATTTCAGTATTACAGGAAAGTCTAGAAAATCTACACACCACCAACTCCTCTTATACTCCAATGGCGGGGGTATTTATAAAAAAATATGTACAACAGATATCTCATAATAGCTGTGAGATAATATCTAGGTTTTAACTAATAAGAGTTTACAAAAATAGGAACATCTGACTGATGTTGTGATGGAGACAGGCCTTTAGGGTTTGGCTTGCCACTGTCTTCTGTAGTAGCTCTGCGCCGACTCCCTATCATTAATGATGCATTAATTCTGACGGGATACACTTAAATTTCTCTGATACACTTTGACTTCTGATCTAATACTCTTCAATGTTGATATGATGTGTCTTTAATTTTGATCTAATATTTCTTTAATGTTGATCTGCTTTGTCTTCAAATGCTGAACTGATACACTTTAACTCATCTTCATCCTCTTTAATGCTGAACTGACCCCTGCTAATGTGTCCTCGGATCATCTTTCCTCTGGCAACTTGTGTCTTCTGAAGGTCTACTGGTTTTAAGGTAGCAAATATCCATGTTCCTTCCTTTATTTCTTTTTTCACGAGCTTGAATGTCCCTCAGCGCTGGTTCGAATTGTATTAGAAGGAAGAAGACTATAAAATGGCAACTTGGTTGAGGTGGCAAGCTCGTTGATGGAGCCTTTCTGGTTGGAAAACATGGAAATGTGGCTTTAAATGACTTTATTCTGCAGGAGAGCATTGGGCATTGTAAGCAAAAAATGTAGCAAAAATGACCTTTTTCCCTTTTTATTTGACAAACGAAGCTTTGGCGGGAAAATTTGATTCGACCGGGAGGATGACGTAAGCAGTAGGTACGGGACAGATGACATGGTGGTGACGTCAGCAAGAGGATAGCTGACGTCAATGGATGACGTCAACGGAGGGGTGATAAACGGTTTTGCTCGCACCGCTTTTGGGGCTAGGCGGTTTTGGGCGGAGGGCTAGCGAACACGGCGGGAGCGCGACGCGTGGCAGGGTACGGGCACCAAAACCGCTGGTTCCCCGTGTGTTAATGTTTGGCGATGGAGGGTGGAGTGAAATGATTAACAACCATCGGATGGATGGGCAGAGATCTGATGGTGGACAGAACACGAACTTGGCGGAAGGTTAATATGCGGGGCCGACGCAAATAAGCAATGCTTTTTAATATTTTGGGCGCAACTGTATTGCTTTGGGGTTTGGTTATTAATCGACCCAGTTGGTGAGTAATCCTTTTAGTGCAGTGGCGGGTTCTTAATAAATTTCGAACAAATCTATTAATCCCTGACAAACATGAATATGGTTATATTTCAACTGGGGTTGGGGATATGTAATGATATCAGGATTTTTAATGTATTTACATAATATGAGAAGCAGAACAATTTGCATGGGATTTATATAATAAAAAATCAAAGTTAATATGAAAAAGATGTAAATTAATGCGCTATGTTATAAACTTAGGCATAGGATGTTAAAAAGGGGTTTTTGAGGTGATATTATACATTTTCCCAAGTAAAGTAGGGATTTACTTAAGGAAAGGAGTTTATAAAATGAGATGAATGATTTTTGATTGATATTAAGCAGATATTAATACCTTTGCAGAAGTTAGTGAATGTTTTTTAGGGAAAAGTATGAAGGGGAGTTAGTTATGTAATCTGCCTTGCTTGAGCTGCATCAAAAAGTATCTGCCATGGCACTTGTGATAAAAGTAAAAGTTAACACATTGAGAGACATGATCTATCACAAGTATCCTTCTGCAACAGCAATCTACCTACCCTGCCTACTTTGCCTAGCATTTTTTCTTCTTCTTTCAACTTTGGTGCACTTGGACTGGCAAACCCTCATCAAGTTTTCTTTTCTTTGCATGGTAAGCCTACCTAAGTCTGCCCTTATTACTTCCAAGGGCTCAGATTAAACTGTTGAGATCATTTGCTTCTCTACCTATCTACTTATCTGCCAAGATTAAATAGTTTGGTCAGACTTTATTCTCTATCTCTAAGACAGGAAATTCAAACATGAACTAGCCAAGATTAAGTTGTTTGGCCATTCATCAATTGTGGCATGAATTTAACAAGTTGCACATAATGCTTTATTTACAGAAAAATGAAAAAGTAGTGGCATTTTAAACTTCCACACTTTCTTGGTCTTTCTTTATTTGGAGTTCATTTCTTCTCATTTTTTTCTTTTGACCATTTTATTCTTTTTACCCTTTGATTTTTCTTTTAGGGTATACCCTCTTTACATTTTTTTATTTTTTAATTCTTTGATTTTTTGACAATATGGAAAACCTTTGCAACAAGGAAAAGGATGAACATATTACAGAGTTCAACAAGTCAATCATGAAATATGACATCTATTGGTATAAGAGTATAACAGTAACAGTTTAGGAGTCCACACTATAGGTTCTTCACCTTTAAAACAATGCTTCCTTTTGGTCAACCTTGATATCCGCTCGTATAACTCAACAAGAAATGAAGCAAAGAAAATCTCATATTGATATGTAAAAATATACTTCTATAACCAAGCTTCAGATGTCAGATGAGGATTTCTCTTTTCTTGATCTCCAAATTCTCACTCTTTCAAGTCTATCTAGTCTTGAATCTCCTTCTTCTATGGTAACCACATCCACATATCCTTCAAACATATCCTAGTCTCAGAAATGGAACCATTTGTTGGCTTGGTTTGGGCTGACTCGAGTTCAATCTATACCACGCATCAACAAAACTCTCAATGACTAGCCCTTTCGAAAACAAATTGCAAGCATATTGCAGTCTCACCCGAAGTGACTATGGGAGGATGCAAAACTAGGTTTCTTCATCCTTGAAGGATTAGGATATGTGGTATTAATATGTTATATTATTCTTAGAATTTATAAATCACTTTGCCGCATTAGATTTATCACTTAAACATGCCATATAAAACCATAAACCATCACTGTGCTGAAGTAAAATGCAACTGAAATAACTACTACTCTATAACAGATAATAAGAAAATATACATATCAAAACACCAATTTACCGTGGTTCACCCTAGTGTAGGGCTACGTCCACAAGAATTGTTGCTTAATATAATAAATATTTGAATCAACAAATAGTTCTTGGTCTGTGCACTAAGTTGTAGGTTGTCTGTGCACTCAGCTACAGACTCAGACCTCTACACACTCAGTTGTAGAGCCTCTCCTTTGCTACCAAATTACAAATCACAATAATTTTCCCATAACATTGATCTGGATCAATTCGATTCTCTATCTATTGATTGATTCTCTTCTTATTATTTTACGCTATATATACTATTACATTGTAGGGTTACATCATCAAAATACCATGGTCTCCCTAAAACAATCAACTATGGTCCAAAAAGCATTGATCCCTTATAAAAATAGTGTGCTTTTAGAAAAAGGAGGGGCTTCGACCCACCCCAAATACCTTACAACACCGCGTGATATATTCAAAATGCTCCATTGCGCGATACATTTCGTGCTCCGCTGCACTCTCCACTGCACGTTCCGCCCCACAAAATGTGGAGTATTTGCCAAAATCTAGTCCAAGTTGGGTTTGCCCAATACACTATCCTCGCGATGATCATATATGGGATCTAGTTTTACCATAGCGATGATGTCCTATAGGTTAATTATTTGAATTCATGTGCGCACTCATATAATACCATGAGAATTTCCTAGAGTATTCTTGTAAAGTTTTTCATGGTATAAAGTCGGCTTGAGTTGGTATTCATTATAGAACGTGTTTAAGGTAAAGAGAAGTCTCTCATTGAATGAAGATGATACAGGATCAAGTCAAGGTGCAAAATGTGAGAGTATGAATAAATTTCTTTGTCTCTCAATAACTGTGTGTGATTATTGCTTGATCAATAAGATATTTTATTTGTAGGATAAATATTTGTGTTGGAGAGGTTTGTTTGTTTGTGAGAGTAAGTAATTTTAGAGCATTGAGAACATTGAGAACCATGTGAGTGGAAAGATATAGGGTTAGTAGATCACTGAAAGAAATTAGTTTTATTGCAGAGTTTTATGTGAGTGCTTCAACAATTGTTTCATGTAGGTCTATGAACTATTTTGATTTATAAGATTGCTACTATAGTGGACAATTGGATTTTATCATGTTTTCTATGAAACTTTCGTATTGCTAACATTTTGTATGTAAGGGATTATAACTGAGCAGATCAAGCTTTATTATTGGAGAGAATTTATTTGGATGTAGTTGTATTGTATGTATTGTGTGTGGTTGCTATTATTGAGGCATGGGTAAGTTTTGATGATCAGAATATGTATGTTGTTGATGGAGTTGTGTGGAGAGTGTGTTGTTGGAGGTTTGATGTTTGGCATATTGTATATAATATTTGTCATTGTATTGCATATTTTTATGTATGCCTATTAATTGTGTAGAGGCGATGTATTGATTGTGTTGGATGGAATGTATTCAGTTGATGAGCAATAGAGGTTATTGTGAGTAAAATATGAAATTGGATGAAACAAGACTCACAAGTGTTTGTATTAAGTTGAAGTGGCCCATAGATTGAAAATAGATGAAATCATGTTCACGAGAGTTTGAAGGTTGGGGACTTCAGTGTTGTAGGTAGAGGCTTGGAAGAAAGTGGTGGCCTACCAAGAGAGTTATGGCGTCATTTCAGTGGTTTTCAGAGAACTTGCTCATGGAGTACAAGCTTCCTTCTATGGTGGTTGGAATATTAGTGAAGGTGGTGGAATTCAGCAAGTGGTGGCCATCATAGTTTTGGGAGTGGTGGCTTCTGAGTGAGTGGTGACTCACATTGCTTGTGATTATATGATTGGACACTAGTGGTGGCTAGAGAATGCATATGTAAAGAAAAATTGTATTAATAATAAAGAAGCAAAAGAAGGCAACAATAACGATGGTTTTTACTAGTTGGGTTTTCCACCTAGCACCTTGTGTCCCCTTGTGCAATGATTTTATGTGTTGATCATTGATGCTCTCATGGTTTACATCTTAATATCTTGTTGATGGTTATATGTTCGTTTGTATTATTACACATATCTTTTACATGCTTATGGTATTTGTTGGCATACTATTTTTCTAATGGATGAATGATCTGTTAATGTAAAATAAAAGTAAAAAGAGGTTAAAAAGTGATTCATTCATACACTACTGGTTTACCCACAGCCCCCTCAGTAGTGTCAATTTTCGAATAGAAAGGAATATAGGTGGTTAGGAAAGGAAAGGAACAAACAATAGGCACAAAAAGAAAGAGTTAGGGCTAGGTGGGTGAGCATCAAAGGTGGCCAACATCTGGGAAGGAGGTGGACAACAAACAATGGACAAAGAGGATTATCCAACTCAGGAGGGTTTGAGAAGGGTCGTAGAATTAGATAAAAATAACATTGAGGGAAGGGGAACAACCTAAGGGGAAAACCAAAGAGAGGCCTCTCATCCCCTAAAACAAGCCGAGTACTGAGAGAAATGCACCAAACGAGAATGTTGTGTGAGGAAATACCTACGTAGAGTTTATAAATGAAATAAAATATCAAATCGAGGGTGCTACTTAAGCCAAAGCTCGTTGGGAGCACACCTACATAAAAACTCTAGCACCAAAAAGGACAATCTTCTTGCATTTAGGAGGAAGCAAATTTGAAAGTTGCATCATGCGTGCTAAACCCATAAGGAGAAAGAAACAACTAGGCAACACCTATTCTCTAGGTGATCCAAGGGGAATTGATTTTGCTACCATAACTCCAATTCATGTGGGAGGAACATTCCTTTTTAGAGTTGAAAATGCCCGCCAATAATAGAAAAATAGTGCTTGCTCAGAACTCCAAGGGGTTGGTTGATAGGAAAGACAAATTATAATTAGAAAGATTTAAGCCTTGAGTTTCAGATAGGAGACCCTAATAATTAGCAGTCATGGTGAAATATAAGAATTGATGAGGGATAGAATAACTACAATAGAACCGTTTGGGGCTTTGCATGAGTGGAGATGCTACAGTGGTTTAGAAGAGCAGATGGTATCTAAAATTGAATTATGAAGTGTGCATGAGGTTGGGTATGATGGTTGCAACCCTCATGTGGAAATACCTTTGGATTATGAGCATCATAAACATTCTTTATGGAGGTGTGCTACCACATCCCCAACCTCTTTCACACTCCTTAGAGAGATTAAAATGTTGTTACATATTAGAAATCTTTATAATAAAGTGGAGATAAATCTCCATAGTTAAAAATATTCATACATGTGTTTTTACCATACATCTAATTTATATAACTATTTTAATTATTATATAATAAAAAATTAATTAGAATAATACTAAAATCAAATATATATATATATATATATAAAATTTTAAAACCATAAATAATACAAAAATCAACTGAAACCATCGCGATAATACCTTGGGGCAATACCCTCATAAGCAATTTTGAAACTTTAAAATCATGTTACAAATCCCATTCGAACTAACAGGAAAATAGTAAAAGACTCTCTCTCGAGCGTCTTGTTCATGCCATTGATCTTGCGTCTATATTGTGATTGATTGGATATCTACATTGTTTAAAATTTTCTTTGATTACAAGATACATATGACCTTGTTTTCATGAATCGTCTCTACATTGAAATTAGAAAAAAAACTCACACTGCCCTGGGACAAAAAGTGAAAAAAAAAAATCGTTCACATCATTTTGATCGATTGATGGAGTATGTTAGGTTGGAAGCCTAGCTTCTAATTGGGATGGACCAGCCTACCGAATGAATTTTAAGACTGCTTGACATGATAGCCATGTGACCACGTCGTGCTACCAGACTGCAATTCTTGTGACTTAATCTAAAGCAACAAGTGGAGGTTATACGATCTCAGACATCTCCATGTATAGCCGAAGTGTTTGTCAAACGCAACATGCAGCTAGATTTTACGTTTAATATTTTATAGACACAGACAAATATGCCATTAATTGTATATTTAAATCCATATGTAAAGGTCGCTCAATTTTTATAGATGTCATCCACTTTAAAATGGTGGGAAAATGTTGTTTCGTTTTTCACACTTAGCTATCGGCTCAATCAACAAAAGTATTCCAATTGACCCATAAAGGAAGACAAAACCAAACTTATGAAGCGCACATAATATCCATTGTTTAACACGTTTCATGTCCTCCCCTTGCGTGTATCATGGGGAAGGAGTGAGAACGTCATACGTTTTACGCTCTCAATTCATATCTCTCAATGAGTGCCTTTGCACACGACTTATATACAACTACTACCATGGATCATCATGGGATATATGGCCAGGATCCTTCTCTGCTTAGGACGAGAAGAATCTCCATTCACTTGGCTCGTCTAGTTTTAATATCTAAGTAATCTACCATGACCAATATTTTAGCTGCTCCGAACAATATAGGCCAGTTCGGTGTTTCGCTTATTGAGAGAAGGCAAGGAAAGTCCTCAACTCATCACTTGGTGCATTGACCTAACTAAAACCAACACTTCATGCCTTCCATATCCAAATGCTCAGTCGAAACTAGAAACCATACGGGCGGGGAAAGAGCTTCCACAAAGGGAAGACAAGAGAGGCCCCAAGACTAGAATGGATTCAGAATTCAAAGAGTCAAAAGGTTTCAAGGAGCTTGGTTTTGAGTCTAGCAATGATTAGTTTACCCCGTGAGTACTCATTGAAGATATTGATTGATTCATTGATCATGAAAAAAGAAAGAATATTATAGAGTTTCAAGGATTGTCTTTAGAGAAGTCGGAATTGTTAAGTCCACATCCACCTAGACTAGATCTGAAAGAATATCTCAAACTCTCGGCTCATTTTGTAGCTTCAACACTAAAATATTAGTACACATATTATATCTAAGTTTTTGTATCATAACGATATGCTTGTATTTTTCAGAAAGAAAAAGCATGATGTATTATATAAAATATATAATGAATAGATACATTTTACAGATAGATCTTCATAGGGGCTATTTTAGCCGACTTTGGATTTTCAAAAATTGACCAGCCCATTGAGCTAACACAAGTTGCTGTCAAAAAAACATGATAACCAGATACATTTGGTAAAATAAGAGCATAAAGATCTCTCCAAAGAGAGAAACAATATTCAAAAACTTGTTCAAGAGATTCCAAATTTGCTTCAGCCATAATCAAAGTTGTATGGAAGAAAAGAGCAAAATAATAAAGGCAGATGCAAAACTAAAAACAAAAAGGTTTGAAATTAATAGCCTGGCAAGGAAAAGTCCTGGATAGAGAAAAATTTGTTGCCATATTTTACCTTCATGTACCATATACTTTGCTCCAAAAGAAGACCTTCCTTTGATAAGGAATCTGCTTGTTGATTCTGTGATCTAAAAATGTGCTGGATGGAGCATCCTTCCAATTTCCTCCACAGGTACCTGATTCTGTCCAGCCAACCTGTAAGGTGAGGTAAGGTGAGGGCTGCTGATGTGGCTCTTTCCTGCTACAAAATCAACCATGAATTTTGAATATCCAAAAATTGACACAAACTGAAGGTTAAAGAAAAGGCAAATGGATAAAAGGCCACCAATGAGATATTGATCATTTTCATTTATGATAATGTGAATGCCACAACCACATGAGCCATTATGAGCGGCACCATCCAAATACTCTCTTGGAAGCATTGAGTGATTTTGTGGTTGCTCCTTTTGATTGCACTTTTTTTTCTTTTGTGGCTTTTTTGGTAAAGAGTCATAAAGAGCAATAATGTTTTGAAGAGTTCCCATAAAAGGCTCTTTACTGTCATTAAAGATAATTTTGTTTCTCCATTTCCAAATACACCATAGAGCAATGATAATAAGAGGCCTCCAGGATTCTTTTTGCCCATTCCACCATAGGAAAGCTTCTTTAGTAGAAACATGAGAGATATGAGAAAATTTATAAAACTTTGCCAGATCTTTCCATAATTGTTGAGTTATACGGCAATTGAAGAACATGTGGAAATTGCTTCCCTCATCGGACTTGCATATTAAACAGAGACCCGAGCCATGCCAAATTCTCTTTTTTAGATTCTCCCATGTTAAATTTATATTATGGAATACGAGCCAGGAGAATAGAATCACCTTGGAAGGACATCCTGATTTCCAAAAGGCTTGTGGGAAAATCGGTCTTGGTGGATCATTCTTTATCCCAATCAGATTCTGATATATATCCTTAACATGAATCAGGGAGATTCCTTTTAAATCCTTCCAAATAAGGACATCAGCATCCCGCGTACGGTATATGCCACAGTTCCTCAAAGAAGTTCTGAGATTTCTCCATTGCCGAGCTAAGAGATCCGACATCCCCATACTGTCCGCCTCTTTCCAAAGAGGGAAAGGACCCTGCCATTCAGCTATCAGCTTGTCCCAAGTGAAAATTCCTTTTCTATGGAAAAAATTTAGGAGAGATTTTGGCGGGATGATTTCCTCCTATCCACCCAGGAAAGAATCAACTCCAATGAGAATCCGGCTACCAGATTGAAAACTCCAAGTTAAGTTGCTTAAAAAATACTTTTCAACCTTACGAAAACTCAGCCATATTGCTGACCCATAACTGGATCCAATCCTTCCCAGTCTGTACCAGTAAGAGATATCTTTGCTTGCCATGTATTTCTTTTTTATTGTGTTGCTCCAGGGGCCTTCTCCATAAATCCCTCTCCACAGTGATTTGCATAGCAGCGCCTTACCAAAACTTCGCAGGTCCAACAAGCCCCATCCACCTAACTTCTTTGGCCATGAAATATCAGACAATTTAGATAAATGAAATTTCCTTTTTTCTGATTGGCTGCCCCATATGAAGTTAGCAGTTAACTTGTTCATCTTCTTTATAATGCTTGCAGGAAGAAAGAATAAATGGGCCCAAAAAATAGCTAGTTGTGTTAGAACTGACTGAGATAAAACAACTCTTCCAGCCATTGATAGGCATTTAAATTCCCATAATGATATCCTTTTGTAGTACCTATCTATTAGCCATTGCCAGTCCAATTTTGAGTAACCCTTTGCTTTTAACTGGAATCCTAAATATTTTATTCCATGCTTTATGGAGTGCGCCTCTATTCCAATGAGAGAAGATAACCATTCTACTAAGTCCATGCTGACATCATTATGGAGAAAGACTGACTTGTGTTCATTAATTTGCATTCCTGTGGCCTTTTGGAAACGTCTTAAGATGTCATATAAGCATGTCTAGGTGAGTCTGCATAACATTGCAAAAATGAGTATATCATCCACGAAAAGGTTGTGTGAGATATAATTGCTTCTACAGATCCTCAGAGGCTGGCACCTTTTATCACTAACTGCCCTGTTTATGTGGAGACTAAGAGTATTCATTGCCAATATAAACAATAGAGGGGAAAGTGGGCATCCTTGACGCAGTCCCCTTTCAGCTGGAAAATAAGAGGATGGTATCCCATTTATAATGACTGCATAGTTCACCTTCTCAACACATGCCATGATCCACTCTATTATTTTTGCATTGAGACCAATATTTTCAAGTAAGCATCTGATGAAGCCCCAATCCAGGCAATCGTATGCCTTTCGGAGATCAATTTTGAGGATATCTGCTTCACTTTTTTTAGACTGCATGGGAAATAAGATTTCTTGTGTGTTTGCAACAACATCTAAGATATTTCTTCCTTTTAAAAATCCATGTTGATCCTTTGTTAGAAAATTTGATAAAGTTACCTTGATTCTTTCAGCAATAATTTTCAAGATGATTTTGAAAGAAATGTTACAGAGGGATCTCAGCCTGAAATCTTGAAAAGATTTTGCTTCCCCTTTTTTGGGGATGAGGGCAATTAGAGTTGAGGAGATATTTTGGTGAATGCTTACTGATATTCTGGTGCCTTCTACTATCCTTAGCAAATCGTGTTTTATGAGATCAAAAAAGTGGATGAAAAACTCAACCGTCCAGCCATCTCGGCTTGGAGATTTATCCCTCTTGAAAGATTTCATTGTTTCTAACAGTTCTTCCTCCGTGATTGGCTGAAAGAGATGCTCATTTTTTTCATCATCAAACATTTTTGGAAATAAGTCAATGCCCCATAAGATGTCCTGGATTCTGCAGTCCTCTGATCTCTTATAATGATTCTGAAAGTATTTCATAGCCTCATCCGAAATGTCTTGTTGAGAGTATAGATAACCCCCTTTTCCATCACTGATATTCTAGATTGAGTTTTTGTCACGTCTTGAGCTTGCAAACCTATGGAAGAATTTTGTATTCCTGTCCCCTTCCTCTAACCAGATAGCCCTGCTCTTTAGTCTCCAAAAAGCTTCTTCCTGCTCCAGGATTTTTTGTTTTTGTCTTTTAAGCTCACTTATGCGGCATCTTGTATTGAAAGGAAGTGAATGTGTAGCCATTTCTACAGAAGAGATGTTCAGCTCCCTTTGAATCTCCGTAAGGTTTATTCTATTTTGAATCATTTTTTTGATCTGCCATTCTTTGACAACCTTTTGCATATGACAAAGTTTTTCCCTGAAGGTCAAAAACGGGGGTCTATTACCAGTTGCAGACAGCTCTTTCCAAGTTCTTTTCACAACATCATTGAAATCTGATTCTTCTAGCCAAGACCTATTAAATTTGAAAGAGTACCCCCTTCTGAATGCCTTTTCTCTCCAGCTTAATAGAATCGGCCTATGGTCTGAGATAAACACATTTCCAATTGTTGAGAATGGCATGCCCAATTTATCTATTATGCTAACATGTAGAATGAACCTGTCAAATATTTTTGCTATATATGCCCCATCAATTCTTCCATTATCCCATGTCACGAGCATTTTGGACGGTCTTATGTCAACAAGATTTCTATGTAATAATTCAAATCTTATGCGGTCTGCTAGAGGGTCTTTCTTCCTGCTGATTCCCCAAGATTCATCAGCATTTAAGGTAGCATTTAGATCTCCTGCAATCATTAGAAACTCAATTTCTAAAATTTCTAATGCAAAAAGTTTTTCCCAAAATGGTATTCTATTTTTGTAAGGAGCATAAATGTTTAGAATGTTGATTGGGCATCCTTTCCCTCTAATTGAAGCCGATATAAGAATTCCTGCAAAACATCTGTACGCCTTTGCTCTGATCCAATCAGGATTCCATAAGACCACCAGGCCCCCAGAAAGGCCATTTGCATTCAAAGCAAACATATGCCAAGAGGGGAACATTTTCCTGAAATAGGAGATAGATACATGAGAGTTATGCATGGTTTCTTGGATTAAAATTATTTTTGGCTGTTCTGAATAGAAAAGATTCTTTAGTTCCAAAAAATTTCAGCCTACCCCCAGACCCCTTACGTTCATGGATATGATGAAAGTCATTTAGGTGTCTTTTCGGCCATGCTTGCTCTAAGAGGCCCTTCTTGTGACATATCAATTATGGGAACATCAACGAGGGAAAGATTCCAGACTGCTCTGCCAGCTACATCCTCTCTTCCCCTGAAATGTCTACTTCCCCTGTTGTTTTTCCTTCTCACTGTAATGTTTTTTGCAGAATTTGGACTTATATGAGGAGAGGATGGTTTTCTGGGCTTATGTATAGTTAAGGGTTCAAATTCAAGCGATTTTTTACTTAAGAGATAGTCCAGGTCGCTGCCAATTGAATTTGATGGGGATGAAGCAGGGGAATTTAGCGGTGTTGGCGAAACCATAGGTTCCTTTCCTTTTTCAGATAGGTATCTTTCCCTTCTTGGAGATGAGGAGGAAGAAGGAATAAAGGTGATATGAGGGTCCAAGTTTGCAACTTTGCATGGCTGAGGAACCGGAGGGGGGGAGGGGACTTCTTTATCAATAGCGGGTTCCTGGGGAGGCATGGAAGGGAGATAGTCAGCCATTTTATCAGATGGGGTTTCTGACTTTTCTGCAATTTCCAGTATGATGCTCTGACTCTGAGGGTGTATAGACGGAGAAATTATACGAAGGTTTTCTTCTGGATTAATAGCTCCTTGCAGATCACTATATTCTGATGAAGATAAACTTATTGCAGGGGATGGAATCTCTTTCCTGTGATTATTTAATCCAAAATTGGATTTTCCATGATGTAGATTATTCAAAAGAACAGGGCGCCGAGGGCAGTTTTTGATTAGGTGCCCCGTCCTATGGCATGCTGAGCATCTAAATGGGACTCCCCAGAAGTCCAGTCTCTGGTTAATTTTTAAGTCCCTCCAAGATATCTCTATATTGTCAGGAAATCCACCTCTGTAGGCTTTTTCTATGAGTACCCAGGCTACACATTTGTCCTTTTCCCCTAAGCATCTAGGATCGACATAAACACATTTACCTATTGCATTTCCTATTTCTGTTAAGGTCTCCTTCGACCACAGCTCCAGTGGTAGGCCAGGAAGTTTGACCCAAATTAAGTTATTAGAGGGGGTGTTCTTTAGCGGGTTGTAGCCAATATACCACTTATAAAGTGCAAGAAAACTCCTTCCCTGTACCCATGGACGGTTTTGGATGGCTGCCAGGTCGCTTGCACTCAAAAAATGGAAACAATACCATTCTTTCATCAGTTTAGCTATAATGGGAGAATAGCCGATCAGAGGTTTCCATTTAATCTCTATCCACTTCCGCATCTCTGAATCGTCCATTTCTGGAAAGTGCCATCAGCCAAGAGGGCTAAATCCTGCAAACTTTCGATGCGGTCAGACAGGTGGATACTGTCCAGCTTGATCGCTGCTGGAGGAGGGGCAGTTTTAATAGGTTTCGTATTCTTATTATAGCAATTTGAGGCCTCGAATTCAGCATATTTCTTTTGCCGAAAGTCTTTTTGCTGAAAAACCTTTTGTTTGCCTTTTCTAATTTTTCCAGCCTTTGATAGGCCACCACTATCCACGTCCTTAGAAGGTAAGGACGGATGTACAACCACGTCATCCAACGTGTCTTTCCAATCATTTGACAGCATGGCAACACTATGACGGTTTTCGGCTTGAATGGCAGCTAGGATCATGGCCTCCGTGACCGATGCGTCTGACGCAGGATCCATCATTTCAAAATCCCCTTCTGTCCTAATGGTCGTACTGAGAAAGTCCTAATTAGGATCTTCCAGATCGGGTAATAAATCATGCAGTGAATGTACACTTGTCCCTTTCTGAATAAAATACCCATAGAGTAAATACCCAAACCAGAAAACGAGGACTTTACTGACTGGATGACTGACAAAAGGAAGTCTCGGGAATCAAAATTTTCCTTTTCCCAGAAGAGAGTAAATTTCGAAGAGGCCAGCTGTCTTCTGAATTTAAGGAAGGATGACGATTACATGAGGTAGTAAGCAATGGAAAGGCAGGAAGATTTAAAAAATGGCGGCTTCTGTCAACCCAAGATGTCAAACATTAACCCGTAAGGTACCAATTCTTTTCTCCAAAAGATTTGAGGCTGAACTTCTCTGCCCGAGACAGATTCAGAGAAGAAAGGAAAGTAAACCAAAAAATTTTCCGGTTCTCGGAAAGATGAAACCTGGCCGGAATAACCAGGAGGCAGGAGAAACAAGGCTATCTTTTGTTTTTTGTAAGTTTCAGAACGAAACCTCAGAGCATCCAGTGCAACAGCAATATATCTCAAAAACACACCACCAGGAACCAAATTTGAAATGGATGTCTTGACAGGGTTTGTATATTCCAAAACAATTCTTTAATCTATCAATGGAAAACCACGACCAGACCGAATTTACAGACCTTAACATAAGGATTTGAGCGTAAAACCAGGAAAATAACAGGCCGTAGGAAGGTAAATTCAGTCTTTTAGCAGAAACAAGATTCAGACAAAAGATTGAACCAGTAATTCAGAGCTCATAACTCATATGAAGTCTAAAAATCCTTTTTTAAATTTATAGATTCCATATAGACAAAATGTCTATCATTTTATGATATATTATGGTAAAAAAGACTGACCTGTTGAGCAGCGAGCATTTGTCCGAGTGAAGAGCACCGCCAAACCGAGCAGAAAAACTGACCTGTGCGATACCCCGCAAAACCATAAAGATTCAGCACTATCTGGCCATTACTCTCACTCAGAAAGAAAAACTAATATAGACCTTTCCAACCAAAATGTTGAGTTCCTCCTAGTGCACTTTGCCAAAGGATGAGATGGGACGAAAAACTAAGCAGGGGACTTGTAACAAAACGGGTCAAAGGTTTAGGGTGAAGCAGTATCTGTGAGGATGACGTCTCTAAACTTTCCAAACCAAAACTACAGACTCAAGACAAATAAAGTTGGCTAAGCAGGAAGAGCAAAAGATAAGTCGAGAGTTTGAGCTCACTGAAAACTGGCGAAAGCTTGCAAACCCTTTATTACCTTGGACAACAACATTTTATGAAAGGATAACATGTCTGAGCCTACAGACCAAGCATCAACCAAGTCTGTGCACGTAGCCTTTTGTCTTGAAACACCTCTGTTTCTGAGAGGGAGACACGTCTGAGGCTACAGACCCAAACTTCGACCTTTACTATGCACGTAGCATTCACGCATCCGCCTTTCGATTGTTGTAGCTTTAGGTCTTACTACTATTGGGTGGAAAATGGAAAACATTCAGTTCTGATACGTCGATCCGCAATGCTCTCCACTCGGTGCTCCCCATGTAATATCTGTTAACGATATGCTTGTATTTAGATCATTGTCATCATCCACCTTGTTACTATCTGAGCATTGCTTTCTAGAAAACCACATATCATTTCAAGGCTATTTTAACTAGTGGATTTTAGAAAATATCGATTTTATTAACAAATTTTCCCAGAATTTTCGAATACCGATTTGTGATATGTTCCTTTAGTTATGCCCGGTTTATCAAAAGATTAGTTGCGTCAATCCCAAATGTCAAAATTTTTAACTGAAAGGTTATTGTGCCATATTAAAAGATGCAATGCAATTTACAGATATCCAAAGAGCTATTGCATTCTAAATAAGCTCACAATAGTACGACACAAATCATTTTGAATATAATTTCTACATAAAATTGATGGTTTATTGGAATATGATCCAAATTAAGCTTGAATATGGTAAGCAGCCATGTAAATAGTTGTATGAATATTAGAGAATATACAGATTTGATTCTTTCAACATGATAAACTTGTAATCAAAATGGCTATTCTTATTTCAAACGTGAAACCTCTGATTGGTTATGCACTGCCCTCAACTTATGGGCCAAATAGACTTCCTCGTGAGATGTTTATTCATGTCACAACCATTCTATGGTCTAAAATCGATATATACACTTCTTTTAAAAATTTTCTTGTCACGCGACGTCCCGCTTTCTATAATTTTTCAGTGCATAACAAAAAATTGAAAATTTGCTTCTTGATATGTAAGATTTGCCTACCGCATCCACTACCACCAAAATTGGGTACTCTGCATTTAAGGTTGATATTTTCACATTGAAGCTATTAACACACATGGTAAATACCTACTTAGAATTCACCACTTTACGACACTCCCACCCATCTCATATGGACAACTCTATCAGAGACGTCAATGCATTTAAATACTAGGAAAACCAGATTAGTAAATGAGATTGATATAAGTGGATTTATTTTTTCTTTATACATTGATTGGTGTATAAAATATGGAAAAAAGCCTTGATTCTTGTATATCAACTAGGTTTACGAGTGTGTTTGTACTAGTTGATCGTTCTTGTGTGTGGGGTGAATTCCTCGACCATGGTTGACCATGGTTGAAGAGAGTTGATGAAGTTGACCATGGTTGAAGAGAATTGATTAGGTTGATCATGGTTGACAAGGTTGACCAAGTGATGAGCACCAGTATTGCAGCAAGAATGTTGCAACTCCTGGGGCTACCAACTTTACTTCATCAACCCGGGGTTCGTACAAACTTGGAGGTGACAATGTTGTATACACAAATAGATGCAATGGGTCCACTTTTTTTCACTGATGAGCTGGCCGATAAACCACTAGGGTTTCTCAAACCAACCTTCTATTGATTTAGAAGTTTGATTACCATTTGAGAAAGGGGAATTTTACCCTAATTGAGAGGATTGAAAGGCTACCTACTGCAGTAATGAAAGACTGAAATAAATGCCTCAAACACACAACTTATCCAGCTATTTGTTCAGATACCTTGCTTCAAAAGAATTCTAATTTAACACATGTAAAATCCTAACCTAGGAATCAAATCTGATCTAATCAAACACTTAATTGTTGTACACATGAATAAGCATAACAACCATTTTTTCTGTCTTTTTGTGAAAACATGAATGCTAATCCTTCTTGATTGCATGGCAGGTGGGACAGGTGTAGAGAGAGGTGGTTGTGATGGATAAAATTTCTTGGGAGGCAAGCAGGGGTGTTCTCCTAACTTTCGGATGCATTTCTCACAAATCAGGCTCAAAATAGGCCACTACAGGTCATCATATAGGATGTCTACAAGATGTCCTAATTCAGCTACATCATCCCCTATTTTCCTACATGAACAGGCCAAAAGTATAAGGAGTGATTTGGATAGTGGTATGGATATTAAGGAAGGTGAGTGATAGAAGGAATAAGGAAAGGAAGTGGTTGGGACTCAGTCAGAACTCAAGCCGAAGTTGTATGATGGTTGGATTTTCTCAACAAGCATGACAAGTTGTCCTTGTGAAATGATAACTCAGATTGAGAACTTAGTGGCCTTTGGTGATCATGGGTGGGTATGGTTTTGTTGAGACTGATGATATAAGGTCTTCCTGCAATATTGAAACTCCTGCGACATACACATCATTGCTGGCATTTATCCATAAATCATTTCAAAACAAGAAAGATTTAGAACAACATAGGAAAACAAAATTTCATCATTTATTTACCTAGTTCATGCACAGAAATGCTTGAAATCTATGATGAAAGCACCATGAAATATAATGCAAAGCTTAAGATATTAGAAATGACAACTGCAACTTATCTTATAAAAATTAAAGATGCTAACCTAATTAGCAGAAAAACCCTAAATTTCATAAGAAACCAGAATTTTGTCTTTTCAGGTTGAATGGGAGTTTTTCCTAAAACCATGGTCCCCGGAAGGGAGGAAGGAGGTAAGATCGACCTATTATCAACCTTTTTTGAATTTCTGTATCTTTCTAAAGCTACTGTTAAATCTATGCACAAATAGAGGAAAACTAATCAAATTCACCAATACTTGCAATGTAGCAATGCCAAAATCAATTCAACAAGTAATTTATGAAATAACCTAAGAATACAAGTACAGTAAGAGAAACCTCTGCTGCTAGGGTTGGGCCCTAACCCAAGAGCATCAACCCTCTGAGTCAACTCAATGCTAGACCAAGGGAATGCTCATTTTCGTTAACATATCAAAAATACATAATATTGTTTTGTCACAATCATTCAACTCGAAAGTGCTCAGCTATATTGCATAAAAAATTCGAATCCTAATGAGGCTCTAGGCCTCCTTATTTATACAATTGAAGTTGCCAACAAATTCCTTAAATATAAGGAGGCTTGACTCTCAATCTTAAGATTAAATGGTTCTTAACTATCATTGGCTCAGTTGCCAATGATCCTCATGACTCGGCTACCTGCAACTCCGAGCTTGTGTAATTTGATTGGGCGATTTTCGAATGAGTGAGGATTTAATTAGGAAGACCCATCTCCTATAATTTCTCATTCTTGTCTCATTCAAGTTCCTTCACCTTAATTAGCCATAATTTTCTCCCAAAAACCTGCAATCAATGCACACTAGACTACTAAACATAACCTCTTACTTTTACTCATCTCATTAAGCAAAATATAATTAAAAAATGTAAATAATTATAAGAAGAGTTGATTTTAGTAAGCTTGGAGGTGTATTAAGGTCCATATATTTTACCTAGTGATGAGCCTCATCACCAAGGTTAAAGAGGGTTGACAGAGGTTTATAATGGTTGAACCAAATTGACCATGGTCACTCATTAATGCAACAATGTATTAATGTTACATCTATCTAAAAATGTTACAATAATATCACATTGATATTGACCATTTTCAACCATCGTTGACCATATTTGATGTTACATTATGTTAATTTTAATGTTATATTAATGCTACAAAATGGTTACATTAAAGTTTGAAGAGTGTTTACCATGGTCAACCATTAATGTAACAATGTATTAATGTTAAATCAGTCCAACAATGTTACATTAATGTTGACCATTATTACATTATTACATAAATGTTACAAAAATGGTTACATTAATGGTTGAAGTGGGTTGATGGCATTGACCATGGTTAAGGAGGTTGACCATTGTTGATCAAGGCATACCATGGTTGACCTTAGTTGACAATGATTGACAATGATTAACATGGTTGATCGGCACTTACACAGGAACAAAATAGAATATAGATATAAACATAAACACAAAGATGCAACAGGAATAAATCTTTATTTCATTAACATCAAAGAACTGAAAGATGCTTACATACAAAATTGAAAGAAACTACCGCCATGTAATCCAGCAATCATGCATGGGGAGCAAGGGAAGCTACTCAAAGGTTCAATTTACTTATTGGGTGGGGGCTTATGGTCAAGCCTGCTTGCACTGCCAATAAATAAGAGAAGTGGGCCAGTAAGTAAGTGGCTGCTGGTAAGGATGCGCTGACCGAGCCAGTAAGATCCAGGGAGTGTTTTTGCTCAGTATTTGTATGGGACTAGTGATATGTATAAGTGCATTGCATGCAAGACACCTATATATATCACTAGTGCACCCTGACATAGGATTATCTTTGAGAAGAGATGTAGAGGTTACATGCCTTTGAACTATGTTACACTCAAGGGCCTTTTTATTATTGAACAACAAAGGGAAACCATAAATAACCAAAACCCTAACCCTAGGAGATGGAACACCAAGATTTTGTGGGCGCCGTTGGGGTTAGTTGGATAGCCAACATCCCAGTGTCATAACTTGGTCATATGATCTCCATTTGGCAAGTAATATACCTTGTTAGAAAGGTTTCTCTAAGTACTAAAATATTTTCCTCGAGTAGACTTTTTGTTGACCTTAAAAAAATGTTTTTTAAGGGGTCAAAAAGAACTTCGGAGTTTAGGGCCTAAAAATCTGCTAAAAATAGTAAATTATGTTATAATGAAGGAAACTGATGAAACCAACTAGAGGTGGAGGTCTAGGTGGAATAGGTGGGTGGCCACAAATATCCACCTGGATCAGTCCTCCTCCCTTAGGAAGCAATGGTCCCCATTGCATGTAGAGCATCCATTATGTGAGGAAATTTTTATTGAACCTGGTCCCAGGTGAGCCACTTGCCCTAGTGAAGATGTTGGCCTTCTTTGACAACTCGATATAGTTGGATCCTTTGCAGGCGAGTATTCTTGATCTATGTGTCCATGATCTTATCAATCATGTCTTATTAGATACAAATTGGGTTGAGATCTGTTGATGTCAATTTCTCAACAATGTCTGATGTGTCTAGCAATCGGGGAAAGTATGTCCACAATCAGTCCACATAGAATACTAGGTTCTAGCCAAGGAACGATGGAATGGTGAGATCGAAAGCATTGTCTCCTATAGCCTTAGTGATCATGTAAGACCCATATTGGAGTGGGTGACGCTTACAGTGGGCCCCAATGAGGTGCTCCTTCTACAGATGTAACAAAACTTTGTTGCCCACTTGGAACTTGTGTGGCACCCAATGTTGATCATGACATTGTTTGTACTTAGAATTTGCTCTGTCCAATATTTCATGGACCTGCTCTCGGACATGTTAAATTCATTTAATGAAGTTGGTAGCTTTGTCAGCATCGAATAGGATATGAGTATAATCTTCCTGAGTAGCTGCAAGTGGTATGACAACATCAATGGGACATAGTGGTTGGAATCCAAACCCCACCTAAAATGGGTTGTGGCCAGTTGAGCTGTGGAGAGATTTATTGTCGTTGTGCTTGACATAAGGGAGGATTTCATACCAAGTCATAAATGCACAAGATTTGCACAATCATCATGTTGACGAGCTCTATTTAGCCATTAGTTTGAGGGTGGAAAGTCGTGGACTTGGCGAGCTTGGTATCCAATAATAAGCAGAGGCTTGACCAAAATGTACTTAGAAAATTGTTGTCCCAATCTAAGATAATGGAATATGAGATCTTAAAGTGAACACATACTCGTTCAAAGAAGAGTTTAGTAGTCACTTCTATTGTGATACTCTTGTTGTAGGCTTCCAGAATAGCCATCTTAGATAATCTATCAGCGACCTCAAAAAACAGTCGTTTCCATGCTTGGTAGAATGAAAGCCCAACATGTAATCCACGGAGATGGATTCCCAAGTCTGATGAGGAGTAGGAATAGGAGTATGCAAGCCTTGCTCCTTGATTGTAGGTTTGGAAATGGCACAGAAAGTGCAGGATATAATGTACTTCCGAACATTCTGTCGAAGGTTCGGCCAATAAAAACACTTATGCAGTAATGTAACACTTTTTTCTACCCCAAAATGTCCAATGACCGGATTTTAATGCGCTTCCAAAATCATCTTGGCATGCTCACTTGAAGGAACACAAATGTGTCCTAGATGGCATAACAATTCATCTTGGAGGTGAAATTCTGGAAATTTCCCTCCTTCCAAGAGCATATGGAATGTGGTGTCAAATTATAGATCACTCTTGTAAAGACGTGTCCATCCTGAAGTCTTGAATCCAAAAGAGTCGAGCACAGTGGTTAGCTCCATAACTAGTGGTTAACTGAGGCAATCTGCAACATTATTGGTGCTGCCCTTCTTGTACTTAATATTCAAATGGAACTATTGCAGATATGTGGACCATTTTTGATGGAGATCATTCTATAATTTTCCTTGTGTCTATATCTACTACAAGGATCGGTGGTCTGTGCGGATGATTGTTTCCTTCCCCAGAATGTAATGCTTCCATTGTCGACAAACCTGGAAAATGGAATATATTTCTTTTTCATAGGTGGGATACTTTCAAACTTTATCTAAAAGTGTCTCATTGTGATATGACACCAAGTGCCCATCTTGGGTAAGAACTGCACTAATCGCATAGACGAAGGCATCTGTATCAATCTCAAATGGTTGTTGTAGGTTTGGTAATCTGAGCACTGGTGTAGAGCAAAGGAGATTCTTCAACTTGGTAAATTCCTTCTGTTGGGATTCACTCCAAAATAAACTTGATTTAGAGGCCAAGTGATATGAGAGAATCCCAAAATGAACCTGCGATAGAAATTGACAAGACCCAGAAAGTTGCAGAGCTCTATTAGAGTGCTTGGGGCTCGACAATCCTGAATCAATTGTATCTTGGCTGGGTCAACATGCACACCCTACTCATCAATGATGTATCCTAGATATTGAACCCAGGTCATACCAAAAGTGTGTTTCTCCAAATTGGCACACAATTTGTGTTGTTGCTGGGTTTGGAGGACTTGATCATGAATATGATGTAGCTTCTCTTCCCAAATATGGATGAAGATCAGGATGTCGTTCAAATACACTACCACAAATGAGTTGTTGAAGGATCACAAGATGTCATCCATTAGCCGTATGAAGGTTGCGAGGATAGGTTGGAGGGTTCGATTGGTACCTAGTGACAAACATACTTCAAGTCAATCTTGATGAAATATTCCCCCCCTTGATATGTTCCAGAAGGTCACCAATCTATAGATTAGATACATATTCCATAAAATGATCTTATTCAACACCCGATAGTCAATACAGAGCCTCCCGATTCTGTCCTACTTATGTACCAACATGATCGGGCTCCCACAGGGTTATGAACTTAGCCTGAAGTGCCCTTTCAACTACAACTACTAAATATACCTCTTGGTTTTGTCATTCTCCATAATAGAGCATCAGCAGATCACTCCATTTTGCAACGGTGTGACTGATTTTAGATCGATGGAGTGCTTAACCTGATAGTGTAGGGGTACCCCCGTGGGTGAGGTGAAGATGTCCCTGTACTCGTCCATAACCTTGTTCATCTAATGTTGTCAAGTAGATGTGGTCATAATCTTCCTCTTGCTCTAACGACGAATCATAAGGAAGACAAATTACTTGGTCTGGGAAACGATCTCACGACATTGTTTAGCAGAGATCAAATAAAAGGTGGTAGGCAGCACTACCTTTGGTATCCTATACAATTTATGACCCAAAGTAATCATAACAGAACAAGGTTTGGATTCATATACAATATGATGCTTCCATAGGTATGGATTACCTACTAAAACATCATAGACTTCGCACAATAACTCATCTGCAAAGGGCTTGATACTATAATGTAGGTGACATTGTTGGGTGACACAAAGATCTCGCCCTTTGTGGAGGCACCCGATGGTGTAGAGTTGTGGCTATGGTTTCATTGGTAGCTTTAATATCTTAACAATCTAGATTGAGATCAGTTTCTTCTGGCTCTCACTGTTAACAATGAACTACATCGACAAACCCTTTACCCACATCTGCGATTAGAAGAGGTGCTCCCCCTCCTTTGTATCCTTAGGTTTCATCTTCTGGAGCTTGGTGGTGGCTACCATCGTAGTGGGCTCTGTGTCAATGATATACTTTACCTTGTTGATTCCCCTATTTAGTTCCAACTCAGAATCAGAGCATGCATCCATCTTTAATCCTTTTAGGTCGACCACCCGTGCCTGCTTTGCATGACATCCATTCATGTTGTGAGTGGGAGTTTTATGGATCTCACACCACTTGTCAGTGTCCATCGTTTCCTTCCCACTATCCTTAGCTTACGGATTGAAGGAGTTGTCCTGGGGGGTCACAACCTGTTTCTTCCCTTTTCCCTATGGCTTTGGGGTGCCTTTTCTCTACTTTGGGTTCACAAATCCAAATTCTCGCTTCTTATGTTTAAATTTCTTCTCAATCTTGATAGCATATTGGTATGCTGCAGGAAGCAATGAGATATCCAGGAACTCCATTTCCTCCTGAATGTATCTATGAAAACAACTATGGTACTTGAGCACCATATGTTTCTCAAAATATTTGATACCCAACTTTGTGCACAGGTATGAAAAAGATTCATCAACTATTTCACATCTTGATCCCTTTGTTATCGTGGCAGGTCCATTGTATGTACTTGTCTTCACAACTCCCAACAACGTAATATTGTTCCTTAAAAGAATCTCGGAAAAAGTTCTAATATGTTACAGCTAAAAACAGAGAGGGTTTCTTGGACCGTCTCTCACAGTAAGTTTCCCACTAGTCCTTAACAAACGGGGTGACTTTAAATAGTGCAAAAGTAATCTTCTCCCTATCAAAGAAATTATGGACTGAAAAATAACCTTCCAATAGATTCTTCCATTTATCTACAACAACTCCATCTATTTGACCTTCAATTATAGGGTATTGAATTTAACTTGTACCTTGAAGTGGGAAATGCCTCCGAAGTGACTGTTGGATGAAGATGCATCACCATTAGCATTCACAGAAGGATCTGGGAAAATTTTTCCATCATTTCATTCCTCTGTCACTCAAGGGCTTCTTCAAATAAAATTTTGATACTATCTCCTACTCCCTCCTCTTTACTTTCTTCCGCCATGGGATTTCGTTAGTCTCATCGGGGTCGAAATTGTAAGGGCTCAACCAGTTCAAGTTCCAACTCCTTATAGCCCTACCTCATTAGGGACATGCACATAGAAATAGAGAAAGAACGAATCACTCTCATACGAGTGATCCAGACTTACGCAGGAATGAAACAAATTACATATATAAACATAAACAAAGAGATATAGTAGGAATAACTATTCATTTCATTAACATCAAAGAACGGAAAGATGCTTACATATAGAATGGAAATAAACTAACATGGGCAATGGTAGAGAAGAGAAGTCGCAAATACATGCCTTTGAACAGTGTTCCAATGAGGTTCAAGGGATTTTTTATTATTGAACAACAAAGGGAAACCCTAAAGAACAAAAACCCTAACCCTAGGAGATGGAATGCCAAGAGTTTGTGGGCTTCGTTGTAGTTAGTTGGTGTTGACGATGATGGAAATATGTCAACCAAGGGGGTATTCCTAATGTGAAGTTCCAATTATACCTCACATCGTTTCGAGTACGAGCCCCATCCAAAGTATCGTCCCAGCTACCATATATCCTTGTATATTTTCCTTGGCTACAAAATTCGACAGAAGAGAGTAACACACGTATTTTCAGATTGGCAAGTGAGTATACCTTGTGAAATGTTTAACTGTGGAAAGTGTCAAGGTCCTCCTACGTAAAAGGAAGAGAAAAATGGGCCATTTAAATACAGGTAATAATACTAATATATAAAAGGCACACGAGCATATACATATGAATGAATTGTTGATTTACAAGCGAAATAGTTCACAAGGGAGAAATGATTGTTAAAGTAAATGCAACACACCTTCAACAAGATAAGTACAAAAGCCACCAAAATAGTTCGATTTCCTTAGTAAAAATGAAAACAACGTACATTGTAAACATTCAAATATTGGTCTTACAATATTCAAGACATATGCATGGAAGCGTGTTTGCTCAACAATCTTCTAAATTAAGTAAAAGTTCCAAGATACATCAAGACAGTGAACACCACTAGCTCCAATAGTGGAGAATTAGAGTTGTCACTCATTCCTCCAAAACAACTATCTTCCTCTCTAATGCCTGGTAGGAGGAGCCAAGGTGAAAATTCCTTTACATGAGTAATGAGGGTGTATATATAAAAAATGTGGTGATCATTCACATCCCTTGTGACTCTTGGACTATCCTCATGACTATTTGACTTCTCAATCAAATTTCAACTTCCTACATGACTTTTCATATTACATGGATGACTCTTGGACTTCCACTTTACATTACATTTCTTCGATATTGAATTTACATAATCCACAAATGATGTGGAAAATAATGACTCGTGATAGGACATGACATGGACTGGATGATGATGTAGTAGTGCCAAGTCCTTTTTGTTTCTTATTTATTTCTGTCTTCAATAAGAGATGTATCCAATTCTTCATCTTCATGAGAGATATGTTGTGTTCTTCATATCCACCCTCAAAAGGGTTGTGAATCAAATGGAGTCTTCATGTCGTTTGACCTTTGGTGTTTTGTTGTAATCCAATGTTCCTTCATATTCTTTCCTAATGATCATCTAATTTCCTTGAATCCTTAAGTGTTTTCTAGCATGGTCTCCTCCCTATCCTTCATCATAATCTTTTCATGAAATAATATAATACCTATGACTGCAAACCACTCATGTCAAGATGACATTAGTCTGATTAACCCCTAGCCTAATATTCTTCATGAAATCATTTTTTAGGGATGGAACTGGTGACTGATTGAGTGACTGACTCAAGGATTGCACATTTCCATAGGCCAAGGTTAGGGATTGAGGCTTGGGATTATGCAATAATAAGTTCAGGATGGCCAGGGTCAAAGGATTGTGTAGTTGAGGGACTTAAGGACTTTGGCTGGAGGCTTGAGCCTTGAGACTACATAATGCATAGTTTTGGAGGCCTGGGCAAAGGGATTGTGTAGTTTCAGGACTCAATGGCTCAATATGGAGGCTTGAGGCTTGAGAATGCATAGTACACAGTTCTTATGGCCTAGGCTAAGTGATTGCAATGTTTGGGAACTCAGGAGGTCAAGCGTGAGGCTTGAAGTTGCCCAATGCATAGTTCAGACAAGAGAACAAGATGGGAGATTACACATTTGAGGGATTCAAGGGTTCAAGGTTGAGGCTTGATGCTTGAAGTTTCCCAATGAGAAGTTCTAGAGGGAGAACAACCTTAACGATTAGGTAATTGTGAAACTCAATGTCTCAAGCTAGAAGCTTGAGGCTTGACACTACGTAGTGCACAATTAAGGTTGACTCGAAGGCAGAAATTGTGCAGTTCTGGAGCTCAACGGTCAAATATGGGCATTATGATTGTGTAATGCATATTTCCAAGAGGAAATTTTAGGGCTTGAGGGTTAGTAATGAAAAATTCATAGTTCAGGAAGGTTGAGTGACGTCAAGTTGCCTAAGAGTGAAAGTTTCCGGAGGAGGCTAAGTGTTAAATTAGTGAGCCAAACTGAACAAAGACAAAACTTGAGAACCATCACATGCATAGAACAATTGAAGACACAACATATATCACCCATAATACATGAACACCACACTTCCCTCAATGTGATGACATTGTGATGACCTTCTCCAAGTGCGACACTAAAGGTACACTTTGCGACGACAGTGACGAAACTTGTGTGATAGTGCATAAAACCTTGGAAATGAGTGTAAAACATGTCTAAATGACTGGAGGAACTCATAAACACCAAGTTTACCATTTGAAACAAGGAAAAACTCCACTTTACATGATAAATGACACTTCCCATGCCAAAATATGACATTTACTACATAACGAGAAACGTGTGAATGAAACTTGTGATATGCGAATGATGGCGAAAAAAACACATGGAAGAGCCAAGCTAACATGAAAACAAAACAAATTAGGATGAAAGAAAGTGAAGGTGATACTTGAAAACATGAAAGAGATACTCGCGAAAGTGAAGGCACGCAAAACTGATAGTTCGGAAAAATCATCGAAACAAAATCACAATCGCAACCAAAGGTGAGATGCTATTAATGAAAGCACACATTGGCTGTTTACATGGGTTGATAATTACACAAGCACAGTCTTGATGGACTATGTTATGCTTGTACAAGATTGCATAAAAGAATGCACTCATGAACTTGTTCCAAGCTCAGCATGTGCGAACAGGTGACTTTGACTCTTATCATCCAATAGGGAGCTCAAAGACTTAATAAGGCATCAACCAACTAGGAAATGAGTACGTAATGATGTTATCGGGAAATATAGTGTCTATTTAGAGCTGCTAGTCCCACTAATATGGGTAGCTATCTTAGAAACAAACAGATTGAAGTAACTTTTTTTTTCCTTTACGAGAGAGAGATGAGAAAGAAGCAGAGAGTACCAACCTCAGTCTTCCACTTGGCTCCTTGCTTGTTTCCTTTCCCCTTTGATAGAATCTCGCCACTGCTTCCTTACTTGTCTAGCTTCAAAGAGCACCTATAGATTCACAGCAGCATAATACCATCAAAGCATAGAGGTCTTTCATTGTAAACAATATAGGATCAGATATATATTGACCATATAAATGTATATAACAACACAATATTTAGAGATACACAAGAATATGGAAGAAAATTCAAATAGCTTTATTAGTATAAGTCATAGAAGAGAGGATTACAACCACTTGGTCTGATCCAATGCCATCCTCCCAGCTTGAAATCCATCTTCACCTCACACAAAGGAAGATCACCCAACAATGTCCTCAAAGAGAAACCAGCAACACCTCTTTGCAAATTACCAAATTCCAACCTTTGGATCTCTTGGATGAGGGATCCATTTATAGATATTTGTAGGGGTGTGAGTCAGATTCTGGGATTTTTATTAATGTCATATCTCTGATAGTTCTTAGTTCCACTTGGATATTTCATTGATCTCTTACTCATCCTTGGGCGAATTCTGAGAGGCAAGTGTCATATGAGAAGTTTCTAGAAGATTCCTTGATCATCCACTTAGAAAACTATCTTTGCCATTTGTCTATTCTCACTCATCGCACCCTATAAAAGGCCTTTTCATTATACATCACACCTCCCGTGTGTACAAGGTGAGATGCATCACACCCTGGCCATGGAGCAAGTGAGATGGTCCAGTTTTGACCAATTCTGAGCAGTTTTTCATGGAGAACTTCTGGGAGATGATGTAATCAGCTGACCTTGCTTCTTTAGGGTATGAAACAACACTTTTAGGGACTTAGAAGCCCTTGGTTCATGGACATATATGATTGGGGTTGCAGTTCCCAAATATGTCTATAACAGTTGCCCCCTAAAGCATGAGGTCATAAATCTTTTGATGTCTGGTGAAATGCTTTATAATGAGCATCCGAGGTTTTTCAAACTAGAAGGTGACTTGTAAAAAGATATGATACAATACATTATCTTCATAATATTTTCATGATCTAGCTGAGGCGGGCATTCCCATGCTCAACTTTGATAAATTCATTTTCATGTACATAGGATAGACAACCGTCTGTGTGCAGACTGATGATTCTGGTAGAGCCATCATCCCTTCGTTTGGATGATTATCTGTGTCACAATGATGTAAATTTGATGTCTTTATTTTCCTGAATATACTGCAGCCCAAATGGATGAAACTAGATCTGGGGTCTTCAAAACTCGTTCAATCTTCGTTCGAAAGTACAAGTCGGTCCATGTGAAAAGATGTTATGAGGTCGAACATTGAAAGACATCACCTGATTACCAGCCGATGATTAAGCTGTTAACAGGCGTGAAAGGAATCACCGATGATGATGATGACCATCAAGGTACTGCAGTACAATTCATGTGGTGTGAATACATGAGTTGATGTTGAACACCACGCAAAATATTTTGGTCGAAGGCCATTAATGTAAACTTGTCACTGGAAGTGAGAAACTTGCCATTGAGGCATGCAAGCTTCAAAGTACTGAAAAGGTTGTTTCTAGGTCGACTTCTTGGATAATGCGCTGAAGTCGACAAGAAGTGACCCGTCGTAGGAGGGCATTAATGAATCCCACATCTAAAACATGGAACAGAGCAAATGATTTTGTGGAGGTGAAAATGATCTGATGATACAAGGTTCAAGGTGGCGGTCATGAAAGAATGAAGCATGAAGGTATTGCAACGGATGAGACACAAGTTGGGTAGGTGAATTCTCTGAGCGACTTCTCTTGAACATATCAGCGACATTGAAATGGATTGGTAGCGTTAACCCCAAAAGTGGATGGTACGGTGGACCAATGGTGATATGACCAGTGAACAGAATAACCCAACGTGACTCAATCATGGTGATGGAGTGAAAGCGTCATGTTCAAGAGCGACCTGCTACCAATAAAGTTTCTTCAAGTTTTCTTCCCAATTTTCCCCAGTCATTTCTGACTAGTACCTCTTTATTTTTGTCAAGCTTGAGGAGGATAACATATGTTTGTTCTATAATTTTCCCTTCGGGCAAACCCGTCGCTATGTTTTAATGAGCCTAGCGACAGTGAGACTCGCTCTTGTCTGAATGGACAAGTTTGTTACTATTGTTTTAACGAGTTTATCAACAAGGATAACTTAGTCCTTTTCAATTTTAGAGAGTCTGAAAAGAGATGGAGAGGAAACTCCGATATTCCTTTTTCATAGTATAATCCCTTAAGTCTGAAAAAGTATAAAACAATGTGAAAGGGATGACTCTTCGATAGTTTTAACGAGCCAAACAAGACAAATGGTCAATCTTTTTGTGTAATAATCCCTCAGGTACAAAAAGATTAAAATCTAGAGGAGGGATAGCACTTCCAATCACTTTAATGAGTTGGAGAGGCCAATCGCTCGGCAATTTTTTCATATTTTACGAGTCAGATGAAAAGAGCTTAAACGAGACTCGTTTTTTGAGGAATGAGTGATGTTTTCAGATAGCAGCTGGTTCTAGGTAAGATTTGGAACTTTCCAATCATGGTAGTGTAAAAAGGTGGCTAATAGGATCACTTATCGCAGTTGTTCCTCAAAAGGGGTAAACAATCAAATTGATGCGAATGATCGGCAACAACAGAGTGGAGGTGATGGTAAGAACACGACCAAGGCTCAAAAGCTGATGATAATGCATTCATAATGGTTATTTACTAGAGATGGGTTCATTTTTTAATGAGCTTAAACTTTGGTGGAACATATGCTCATTGCTAGGTTTAATTTTTAATGAGCTTGAACTTCGCATAAAACTGCTCGTGCCAGTCGTATAATAAGGATGTCTCATCGATAGGTTCATTTTTTAGGGAGCTTGCACCATTTGAAATTATGCTCCGACTTCTTTCATTATGTAAGCTAGGAACGACCAATCCTATGAGTTTAAAGGTTTAAGAATATACAAACTAAGAAAATAAATGGTCACTTTTCACTTTCACGCAAAAAGTTTGCATTCCCCCAGGTATAGCGAAGTAAAGTTTCCTAGGTTACCCCTCAATTTGCAGACAAAACGCTTGTTCTATCGGGAAAGGCCTACCTTTCCAGGTTACCCTTCAATTTGCAGACAAAACATTTGTTCTATCGGGAAAGGCCTACCTTCTAACAGAGGTATCTTATTCCAGTCTAATCCCATTTTCCTAAACGGATGGGTGAGTCAGACCAGTCATATATCCTCCGTGGAAACCTACCCTATACTTGAAGTTTTCCTACCGAAGTAGGCTAGGGTGCATGCCGCCTGGGTTTTAGTCTTGACCACCGAATCACTCGCGCTTATCAGGTGGAAAAACTGGAGATTGACGAGACATTCCTTGTGCAAAAAGACCTGTCAGGGATGGCATTCGACTATTAGCTATGTGTGAACCAGGGAATGAAAGCTGGTCTACGAGCTTGACCACTCTGCCTTCATGCGGAAACACATTACTTGAAAGAGTGGGGAGACGATGGCTCCCATGCTATAAATATAGTCGCATCCAAGGAGTAGATTGTAATCTAAAGGTCCTTGGAATACCATTATGTTCAGATAAATGGTTTTCCTTCTCAAAGTTATAAGCAAACTTGGAAGGATCCCTAACGGCCAACTGGTTCCTTTATCAAAGCCTGTCAGATATCACATCTCAGGAAAAAGTGATGGTGAACCAAGCGCTTTCCAAGCAGTTGAGGAAAGGATACTCACAGAAGCCCCTTCATCTATGATGGTACCAACCATGACCATTTTGTAAGTTTGCACTATAATTCGAAATGGTACATTAGATGGTAAATGGGGTCTGCCTAGTAGATTCCAATCAAAGGAAATGACTAGGTTGCTTGGAGGTGGGACCGAATAAATGTCTGAATACAACTCTAACGAATTTCCTTCCCGCGGTAAAGGAACGGGCAGATTGCCCCCATGTTCATTGGAGTCTGTGTTTACAAAAAGAATTTGAACGGTGTCGTTATCATTCTCTTCGGTGATTGTATCATTTGAAGGTAAATCTTCTGAAGTCAAGATGGGGTCAACTGCTGCCTCGACCTGTTGACTTTGGTCTAATGTGGACTCAAAGGGTTTATCTTCAATGATAGATGCTTCGATCGAGACCAAAGGTGGGTTAGTCGAATTTTCAACTAGCGATGGATTTGGCAAGAGTTTCTTGTACCCAGGAGGGAGTCGTTGTGGTGATACAGGACAATTATCTAAGACTCTTTTAGCTTCGTCCAGGAAAGGACAACGGTGGAGGGCATGGTCGCCTTCACAAAGTCTTCAGGGAAATTTAGATTTTCCTTTTTGTCTGGTGACTTCAATTTCACTAGTTGATGGTGTACTTTCAACATGATCGTCAGAGGTTGATGACACTGGATTGTGCAAGCGGGGAGACCAGTCCCTTAGGATCCATGGGATGCAAGGACAATCTCGGTGATAGTGGTCTCCTTTGCAGATGACACATGGAGATTTAGGTTTAGATAGTGCAGTGTGTGGATTTTTGCTAGACGATGCACGGTTGCCCCTTTTTGCCATTGGCTCCTTCTTCTTCTTCTCCTTCCCCTTCTTCTTCTTCTTAGTTACTTGGTTTTTAGTTTTACTATCTTTACCAAGCGAAGAGGAAGAAGGAGAGTGAGAAACAAACGAAGTAGAAGGTTTGGGGGACACTCTGGTATCATCTAGTTGCTAATTCGATTGTTCAGGAACTACATTGCTTTGAACGATAGAGGTCGAGAAAAGCCATACTGGCAAGCCAATTGTCAGTCCTGGAAGGGAAAATGTGGCCATATGAGGTGCACCAACATCTCCCCAAGAGGAGAAAGGACTAAGACTTCCTCCAAGGGGAAATCCTTGGTTGGTGGAATCCATTTTCTCAACCTAAGACCAACAAGGGAACAGTGACGTTATTCCAATTAAAATAAATTTTAGACGCTTTGATACAACTTGCTTTTTTACTTTTTAAGAGTCGAGAAAAAGCTAAAGATGACTCTAGTCACCTTTGATTTTTAATGATCCTGAAGTGACAAGTGCTCAGATGGACCTTTTTCTTTAAGGAGTCTGAAAAGGAACGGAAGAGACTGCTGTGGAAATTTAGACAGAGTGATTACCAAACCAATCGCAAAACTAAAGAATACTTTTTACGGTATAGCAGTCAATCTTCCCGAATGCTATGCTCAGTGCATTGCGATCGATAGGGTGGTAGACATGGCTTCCTACGGATAAAGGATATAACCTATTGTGGTCTCCCAATGTATACTCGACGGTACGTGGGAGCACAAGTCTGTACTGGCACTTATCATCTAAAAGAGGAGGAATCACCCAACCTACGATGAAAGTGACAGTTACCACGCTTTACGATGCCGGAATACGTCTCTAGCTTAGGCTTCTAGATGTTGCGCGTTAGGTTCCAAAGCATTTTTATGTTCATTAAATTTATTTTACAGTTGATATTTCTTAAGAAATTTTCCTTTCAGGTTCACTGCATGATGTAGATATACAATTCCTAAAATGCAATCTAAGATGATAAACAATTGTTTAATCTTCTTTTTGCAATGAAAGTCCTAGCTACTAAGAAAAGAGAAATGAAATCCTTTCAACATAGAGTAGAGAGCACACACTAGATGCACTATCCTAAATAAAAAATCAACAAGCAGTCTAAATGCAAATGCACGTGCATGTATTTGTTTTCCACCTTCTTAATGTGTGAATGACAAAAAGAATGCTAAATACAAATCTGAATTATTTCTTCTTTCAAAGCGACAGTACTAACAATTTTCTTTTCAAAAAACAACAGGAAGGCAAGACGACACTTTGCGATTTTGAATTGAAAACTGCTTTCGACACTTGAAATACTTATAAATTTAGATCAAATACAAGAGTAACAGTGTAATCGACTATTAAAAAGAGAAGTATTATTTTCCTTGACTGAAAACGACACTTTTGACACTTCCAAATCAAAAGATGATAGTTCAATTAAGCTACTTCTTTGTAAAACAGAATTGTAAATGGCGCACAATACATAAAAACATTCACAATTCTTTGTACAATAGAGGTTGGATGATGCAAAGAAGGGGGTTTCAACAGTGGTCTACTGATCACAGACAACAAAACTCCTAAATAAAACTGAAGACAGTGAAGAAAAAACCAAAATCTAGAGGCAGATCTAGTCTTGTCTGATCATCGCACCTGTAACATAGGGAAACAAGGATGCATCTCACCTACTGCACACAGGAAGTGTGATGCATCCAGTCTGCCTAAAGGAGAGGGTGTGATGGTCCAGGAACGAGACTTTAACTTGGTTATTGGTCACAGTTTGCAGTTTAGTTCAGGGATTTAGGCCGAGCAAATGATAGTCAGTAACTACAAAGTATAGGGCTAATCTAATGAGATTATTCAAGCTACCTCTAGGGCACTTAGGATGTTTGCAAGTCAATTGTTCAGTTCATAAATAAACCCGGAGATTGACTGAAGTAGTGTTGATCTACTTTGCACTTGCATAGAAAATGTAGTTCGAAGGCTAGCTGGCTTAACTTTAGGCTCTGTTTGTGGTTCATGAATCAAACAAATAGAGACAAGAAATCAAGCTAATCACTCCCCAGCGGAGTCGCCATTTTGTTATCAGGAAATCTAGCGTCTATTCAGAGCTGCTAGTCCCACTAAGACGGGTAGCTATCTTAGAAACAAACAAATTAAAGTCACTTTTTTTTTATGAGAGAGAGATGAGAAAGAAGCAGAGAGTACCAACCTCAGTCTTCCGCTTGGCTCCTTGCTTGTTTCCTTTCCCCTTTGACAGAATCTCGCCACTGCTTCCTTACTTGTCTAGCTTCAAAGGGCACCTATAGATTCACAACAGCATAATACCATCAAAGCATAGAGATCTTTCACTCTAAACAATATAGGATCATATATATATTGACCATATAAATGTATATAACAACACAATATTCATAGATACACAAGAATATGGAAGAAAACTCAAATAGCTTTATTAGTATAAGTCATAGAAGAGAGGATTACAACCACTTGGTCTGACCCAGTGCCATCCTCCCAGCTTGAAAGCCGTCTTCACCTCACACAAAGGAAGATCACCCAACAATGTCTTCAAAGAGAAACCAGCAACACCTCTTTGCAAATTACCAAATTCCAACCTTTGGATCTCTTGGATGAGGGATCCATTTATAGATATTTGTAGGGGGTGAGTCAGCTTCTGGGATTTTTATTAGTGTCATATCTCTGATAGTTCTTAGTTCCACTTGGATATTTCATTGATCTCTTACTCATCCCTGGGCGAATTCTGAGAGGCAAGTGTCATATGATAAGTTTCTAGAAGATTCCTTGATCATCCACTTAGCAAACTGTCTCTGCCATTTGTCTATTCTCGCTCATCACACACTACAAAAGGACTTTTCAGTATGCATTGCACCTCCCGTGTGTACAAGGTGAGATGCATCGCACCCTGGCCATGGAGCAAGTGAGATGATCCAGTTTTGACCAGTTCTGAGTAGTTTTTCATGGAGAACTTCTGGGAGATGATGTAATCAGCCGACCTTGCTTCTTTGGGGTATGAAACAACACTTTTAGGGACTTAGAAGCCCTTGGTTTATGGACATATATGATTGGGGTTGCAGTGCCCAAATATGTCTATAACAAATGACCAATTACAATATCCTCAGTAAGCTCCAAAATTCAAGTCTAGGAACAATTTTGGAGGGTGTTTGTCACATCGACAACAATTGGACAACCAACTTCCTAGGGTTGTAACTTGGTCATATGATCTCAGTTTGGCGCATATGATACGTTGTAAGAAAGGTATCTTTGAGTATTACAATATTTATGATAGGCCCCTGCCTATGACTATGGGTCTACTGTGAACCTCCAAAAACACCATTTAGGGGGTCAAACCAGCTCCAAAAGTTGATGACCCGGAAAACTACTAAAAATAGTAAATTTTTCTGTAATCAAGGATACTGATGAAACCAGCTATAGGTCCAGGTGGAAGAGGAAAGTGGCCACCAATATCCACCTGGATCAATGGTTGACTAGGGATTAAGAGGAAAGATTATGGTTGACCTTAGTTTACCATTATTGACCATGATTAATGTTACATTAATGTTAATGTTAATTTTACATTAGTTTTAAAAAAATGTTTGCATTAATGGTTGAAATGGGTTGACAGGTTTGTCCATGGTTGATGAGGTTAAACATGGTTGAAGAGGATCAACCATTATTGGTCAAGGTCGATTGTGGTTGACCATGATTGACAATGATTGACAATGATTACCATGGTTGACCAGGGATTTAGAGGAAATATTATGCATGACTTTGGTTTATCATGATTGACCGTGGTTGATGATTTTGACTAATGTTGGAGAGTGTTGACTATGGATGAACATGGGTGACTAAAATTGAACATGCTCAACCATAAATACAAAAATGTATTTATGTTACATTAATATAATAATGTAACATTAATGTTAATAATTGATACATTAATGTTGACCATTGTTGACCATTGTCGACCTGTTTGCCAAATTTTTACATAATATAATAAGGGAATTTTGTCTCATATATCCCACTTCAAGATCTACCAAATAGTGTGTAAAAAAACACAATCATATTCCCTAAGACCTATCCATGCAATTCCTTTCATAACATGGGAAAAAAAAAAGAGACCATACATTGCTATCTTCACATGCTGATGTAGATTACAAAGTTGATCTTGCAGCTAAGATGCTGAAGATGTTGCTTCTCACTCAAATATTTAGATCCCACTCCCATATCTTGTCACCTGCACACATTCATAAACTCAGAAGGGTGATTTCTTACCTCCAATAAAGGAATATTAGTATGAAATAAGATAAAATCATAATAGATACATCATGATCTCATCTAAAATAACATTCAGAGAGGGAAAATTGAGTAATTTTTTTATATGAATCAAATGTACAATAACAAAATTATGCCTCCAATTTTATGTGTTATTCTCTAATCCCATGCCTTTCCCCTTAAGTCACTCACAAACTAGGCTTATGAAGCATGGAAGGACCTTTTGGTGGAAATCCTCGAGCATGACAAGGAAATTCAATTACTTTCTCCTCCTTTCCACCCTTGGTAATTTCTCATTATATCTAGGGCATTCTTAGATATGGGAGTATGTATCTAGAGACTTACTACTAAGAGAATCTAGGCTTGATGACATGTGAATTGGGTGGATACAAGTCATGGATAGACTTGATGGCACATGAACTAAGAAATTACAAGTCATGTACAAGTTGAATGCTCAATTATGAACTTTTCCCAACCCACTATGAACTTCCTCTTAAATTATGATCTTTTCTTAATTATGAAATAATTATTATTTCATAACTGTGAAATTGTGACAAGATAATTATGACAAATTACTCACTTATGTAATTTCGGCCTTATAGCATCTGATAACTTCCTTGTAAGACATATGCTAGTAAATAAAAGTATAACAAATGCTCTCTAATGCATGAGGTGAGAAGAAAAACTAATGCTTGAAATGCATTACAATCAGGTATCAAAATGCAAGGGAGTCATGAATCCAAGAACTAGATTGGAGCAAACCGAACAACCAATTATCAATCATAGATAAATCATCCCTATGGAAGGCATACATGTAATATCCCTTCCCTTAATAATAAATAATAAATAATAAAAATAATACATAATACATAATTCAACATAACTTCGAGACGAAGTTCCTTAAAGGGGGAGAGTATGTAATATCCCTTCCCTTAATAATAAATAATAAATAATAAAAATAATAAATAATAATATAACAATAAATAATAAATAATACAAATAAATAATAATAATATAAATAATAAATAATAAACCACTTAATAATAAATAATAAAAATCATAAATCATAAATGTTAAATAATAAATGATATTTAAAAATATACAAGAAAATAAATAAAAATAATAAAAATAAAAATAGTAATAACTATACTAAAACTCTAAATCAGAATAAATAGAAATAAAACAAGAAAGCTAAAAATCAAAAGAAAGTTGCATGTAGACACATGGAGTGTGTGCATGTGGTTAGCCTTCCAATGTTGTTCTATTTAATAGATGGTGAGGAAGATGAGAGGCATTCCTGCATTCCATCCTTTCGAGATTCTACCTATCATTCTCTTGGGAGAATGGTGTTTTAAGACTTAGGAGTCACTGGCAGTAGTACGTTGATTGAGGGCTCGGGGGTGGCCAGTTGTAGCAAATCCTTGCACAATTGAGCCTACGGTTGGGTGGAGAGTCGTCCCCAAAACCTGGTTGCAGTAAGCCTACTTCTACGACAGGTAAGCACTATTCTTAGTTGAATTTAATGTTAATTAGAAAAGTTAATTAGATATTTATTTTTGGACTGTTACAATACACATGCCTAGAATAAAGAAGAAATTAACATGGCCTCAAAAATTATACACTAGGGATCCATAACATGAAATGCTAACACATGGCTATGACGAAATACACAACATATCCATGAAATAAATTAAGGGATCATAGTCACCAACAAATATGATGTGGATTTACGTCATAACATACATTAGTAGGATTATGGACACATAGAAGATAAGTTCCCCAAAGTAGTCCTTAAAGTACATGATATGGTACAAACTCCAGTGCATCTTGGAAGGGGTGCCATAGAAGAGGGACATGTTCCCAAACCCAATGTATTCTATTCAACCTTGATTATACAAATCTACATCATGTGACTATATGAGCTGATGTCTGAGCATAGTTCAAACTATCTAATTACAGATTATTGAGGTATACCATTAACAAATTGAAGGGGGCCCAACAATGATGCAAATTTACCCCAAGGTATCTAACAAAATGCACCCAGTTTGAATAAATGAGGTGGCATTGAAAACTTAAGGAACCAATGGATCAAGATTCAATGAGGAAAACCCTTTGCTGATAGTAAGTAAGTATTCCACTGAGGACTACAAGCTCCAACGTACTATTGGTTCCTAGACCTACCTCATGTATAAGGAGATAAAATCAATAATAAAAGATCTATTAAATGAGGGAGTTAATATATCCTTCACCAATCAAAGTGAAATAGACCAAGAGATGATATGAAGAGATGAAGTCACCACATACAATTAACACACCGATAGATGACATATAAGATTAACAAGGACTGTAGATGGCCAAATAAGGTTTAAACTTCCCGTGAATAGATAATAGTATGACATAAAAGTGAATTGGAAACATTGGCTAATGAGCACCACATGATATCATGTAATAATGTAGAAGGCCTTGAAACATTCTCCATAATGACTAGAAGAGTAGCAAGACCAGGGATTAAAATGAATCATATGTATAGTACAACTCCTAGGAAAGTTAAAACCCATTTGTAAGATATTGATGCAATCAGGTGCATGTTCAAGAGTGACACAACTAACTCTACCATTTTGAATTGTAGACTGCCAAATATGCCCTCCCCCCGCTCCCCCCCCCCCCTCTCTCTTGTTTTTTTGGTATCATCTTCATATTTTAAGGATCAAAAAAGAGAATAAAAGTAATCTTGACAGTGTATTTTTAGTTCAATTTTGAGTTTGAAAAAGAGAGAAAAATGATACTTTATATGGTTTCTTCTTCACGGTTTAATGATTTCGATGAAGAGATAATAGTATGCACGATAGAATGTTTATTCTTCATGAGGTTTTGATGAGTCTGAGAAAGAGATAAAAGAATTCTTGGTAACCCTGAGCATCATAATAACACAAAGAATAGTCATCCTAGAAAAGCAAGTGGTATAGAATGTAGCAACTTGTTCTGAGTTGACATAACCACCCTAGGAAAGATGAAGAAAAGGGATTGCCAAAGAAAATACACTCAGTGTAGCACTATCTCCAGGAAGGGTAGAAACACCAAGCAGAAGCTAATAGTGAGGCAATGTTAAAGGATGTCAAAGGATCTATCATTGAGTGGAAAAGAGCATTGGTTGAAGGTAGAATTATGAATTCATCAAATACGTGTTTTAGCAGTATCATCTTAATATTAGTTTCTGGATAAAAACATCAACCTAGATCAGATTTGAAACTTCTCATATAGATAGGCCTTGAAGAGAGCTTTCCAAGAGAATATTAAAGCCTAAAAAAGACCCCTTAAGAAGAAATATATTGTTGGTCAAAGGCTGCTAGCCAAAAGTTCAAAAGTGCAGAGCTAAAATTGTTGTAAGGGTTAACATGCTCCAAGTTTGCTGAAGTTTTGGAATTTATTCAAAAATAGAAAGCTATTAGTAGAGGTCATGATTTAAATAGGGTGCTAGTTCACAGGTGGATCAGGCCCCACACATCCCCAACGACAAATGATGAAATTGCAAGGCTCCATGCGCTATTTTACGTTAACAAAGCGGCAGGGGGGTTCACTATTGGTAGATTCGGTCAAAATGGTGATTGTAAGTTCGATGACCCTTGTCAAAAGAACACCCCCCCCCCCCCCCAGTTCAAAACCACTTGGGAGGCTTCACCAAAACCACGGGCAGTTTTCTCCAATGCTCAATGAACATACAACGTGGGACCACAGACTGTGTGGTAGCTGACAAGGGCCCAATGATGGCATAACATGAGATAGCAAGCAATATGTGAGAAGGTGTAAATCATGTGGAACTACTTACCAGTGACATGTGGAAAAAACTTTGAGTGTTTATGGATGGCCATGTGGGCCTATTTCAGGTGACACATGGATTACTCACAAGAGACCACATGGCACATATGATGTGACCATGACATCATTCAGAAAATTGGCAAGTTGGCTAGTTGGTAAGCACTCGAGAAGGTAGTTTTGCTCATGACGCTTTGTTGTATGGGTGAAGGAGCTTGGTTGTATGGGTGAAGGATCCATCAGATAAGAACTTGGGAAATTGGTAATCTATTGGTAAATATTTTGATATATTGTTCCATACTTGGCAACTTTTCCAAGTCTAGCAGTGGGTTTAGCCAAAGAGAAATGGTGGATTAGTTAATTTTGGGGAGAAAGTTGTAATTGGAAAAATATTTTCCATTTTCATCATATTTAGCATCCAACTAAATTTAGAACTACAATTAAAGTCCCTACTAAACAATGTAATGTTCCAGAATGAAGTTTAAATAATAGTTAAGTGCAGAGATTAAGATCCGATCATCATGCAAGACTTAAAACTAAGTTGTTCATGAATTAACATGATTTAAACAATAAGAGAAAAATATCATACCATTGTTAGCTAAAGAAATCAAGGGAAGAGTTGAACTTATTAAAAATCTATAATTGAAGGAATAAGAAGTTTCACTCAGTTTCTCATATCAACAAAAAATCAACAAGCTATAGCTTGCATTGCAGGGTTTGTAGCTCCTTCCAGTAGTGGTTGATAAATAGTTAGGGGTGGGATCTCCTTTTAGTGGAAGCTGGTAAATAAAAGGTTGGATCTCCTTTGAATGGTAGCTGATAAATTGGGGGTAGTAGCTGCTTTCAGTGTTAGTTGATAAATCAAGTGGTGGCCTCCTTTTGGTGGCATCTAAATAAACTTGCAAGTAGAAGCTTGCAAGAATTGATGTAATAGCATGATGTAGTTTGTCTTTGAAAATAGAATAAAGAAGAATATTTTTTTCTCGATATGTTGCATATGTATATGCTTTACATTTTGATTTATGACGCTTCATACATGAATGATTACTAGGTAGATTGAAAAGTTTAATTTGGCAATAATAGTATAATTTGGTCACACTATTGATTCACCCCCTCTCTCAATTATGCCCTAGTTTCTAACAATTGGTATGAAAGCCATATTAGTTCAGATCATTTTAATAGCTAGAAGAAATATCAGGGATCATGGAAAACTGAGATCGGATAACCCAAGATGGAGTTATATATTTGAATGGGACAAAGTTTACAAATTGGACGGTAAGAATGGAAATCTACCTACAATCACTTGATTTTGGAATATGGATATCTATGGAGAATGGAGTTAAAGATGATGAGTTTAATGCAAAAGATAAGGAGGAAATATTGAAAGTATTTTCTAAGTTAGATCTTGAAAAATTAATTAGTTGTGAGACTACCAAGGAGATATGGGATAAGTTGCAAACAATTTATGTTGAAGATAATCAATATGCATGTGATATCAAGAGAACTTCATTGAGGAATGGAGCATACGATTGTTCAAAGAATATTGAAGATCATGAGTCAGTAAAATAATATAATTATTGAATATCAAATGGCCAGGTTGTTGACCGACACTCAAAATATTCAAAGGAGATGCAATCTACAAGTAAGTTGATTAGCTCACAAGAATTTGATTATGAAATAGAAAGTTGTTCATCTAGTAGTAGTGAAGAAGGAACTAATTTGATAGCATTAACATACCTAAATGATAACGGGTGCACCTCTAATAGTGAGGGTGAAGCAACATCTCACATAGATTTTTTAAAAGAAAGAACACCTCATGTGTCTACAGAAGAATCACTAGACTCAGCAAGGGAACAAGATATTGAAAATGTTGTAAGTGAAATAAATACTAGTTGTGAATCTAGTATCTCTGCTAATGAATTAGAAGATCTGGATGAAAATATATACTTTAGAAGAAATCTCATGTCATATTTTGAGGAAATTAAGAAGCTCAAATCCACAATTCCGAATTTGGAAGCCAAGAATATTATATTAAAATACCAACTATCTCAATATCATAAGAATGCAAATGGTTTCGATGCTTGGGATGAGATTCGAAGTAGACAAAGTTTCCCTCTTGGTAAGGCCACTTTATTTGTGAAGGTAAATCAAATAAAGCAGTAGCCCAACAACATAGAGCTCAACTAAAAAATCATTCAAGATGGAATTCCCCTAAAAAACCAAATAGTGTTATAGTAACATAGCAACAAAAGGACAATGAAACTACCAGTAATGAATCCAAAGGTAAGCAACCCCTTAGGTGTTTTTATTATTGTCCTAGGGTCATTAGTCATGGTTGGCATGAAGAGTAGTGAATCATGTGAGTTGATTCAGATAGTCATGTTTATGAATGTGATAAATTGATGCTTCTTCAAGCTGAATATGATTCAACTATCAATGTAATACATAAATTATTTGTTGAGGTTAGTACACTAACAATTGCATGTAAAGATCAAAATAAACTTTTCCAAATGTTTGACGAGAATGAAAATGAGATGAGAGAAGAGGTTCTTAGCCTGAAGATCCAACTTTGAGAAGCCAAAAGGATTAAGGATGTTATTCTCATCTAACCGAAATAAAAAGAGATTCGAGTTAAAAATGTTGAAGCTAAAGTTATCACATTGAGGATGAAGCTAGAAGAGAAATACAAGTAGTTGAAATTGGAGAAGAGCATTGTAGCTTTTGACATTATGCTAAAATATTGAAGATCTCCATTGAATAGATATGGTATTGGTTTTCGAAAGGGAGAGTCTAGCTCGCATGCAAGCAAGAAAACCAATGAAGTACCTAGACTCTCCTAGCGAGGATTCAAAATTCCTTTGTCCCCTTGATGGATGAGATGGAGTGCTTCATTTGTTATAATTTCAGACATATGGAAACTACTTGTAGGAGTAGAATGTACTCATCTATGTAGTATTTGGGTAGCCAAGAAGAGGTCCAACAATTAGGTATACTTATGCTTTTAATGGTTATTGTTACTCATGCAACCCATTAGGCAATAAAGAAATTGATTGCATATCTAGTACATCGAGTTGAGGAAAAAGTAATCCAAGGCAGATATATGACAAGAGAAAAAGAAGATCAGATCCTTTGGGCTCATATCTTGATCATTTAAGATGTTATGTATGCCACAATGTTGGGGAAAAGGCCAAATATTGCAAAATTCCTAGCTTTTTTAGGCCATCCATTCAAAAGGAGCAATAGATTCAAAGTAAATCTAGAAGAAAGATGGAGGAGAGTACTGAAGAAAAGAATCAACCTACTACAATATGGGTGAAAAAGAAGGATAAATAACCAATTAAGGAGGAGTAACTAGGAAATTTTTGGATTTCTCTATGCACATTTGTTCATGATTATCAGTGGTATAGATAGTGGATATTCCCATCATATGTCATGGAAAAAGAGTGGTTTTATCTCTTTAGGAAGACTGAAGATAGCCATGTCATTCTTGGAGGCAATACACATACTAAGGTGTTGGGCAAAGGAAAGGTTAGTCTTGGTGATGAGAAATTCAATGCAACTGATGTGTTACGAGCTAAGGGGTTGAAACACAATATCTTGAGAATTAATTAGATGGTTGATGGAGGTAAAGAAGTGATCTTCAAATCCAAATGATGTTGCATCAGAAAATAAAGGTCAAAGAGAGTAGTTGCAAGATGAATGAAGACCCCAAACAATGTGTACATCTTGAAGGGAAGAGTATCCAAAAGCAATAGATCAACGATTGACTCTTCCTCTTCATATTTTGAGTAGAGGAGCTAGCCCCATTGTAGTCCATTGATCTATGCATATCATCACAAGACTCCAAAACAACTATGAGAGGCATGGATGGCCTCATGGGGGAGAATATGGTAGCAGTATGAAAACATGTTGAAGATTCAAGTATGAGTTGCAGCAACATGTTTGATCAAGTGTCTCATGCACATTTAGGTCCACTAGATCGACCTACTCATTGGAGGTATAATGATCTCAAGGAGAGTTATGCATATTTGATGGATTATATGTTATTTCTTTCATTTCCTTGACTCAGTTTCTTTTAGTATCATCACATATGTTTCCTTGAGTGAAAGGAGTACTTTTTCAACGATATATGTATTTGTTTATCATTGGAAAATTCGTTGAAATATTTTGTACCAGTCATTCCTAGAGGAGCATCATTGGTTCAACCATGTACTTGCATTTCATATGATTGTCTTAGTCATGCATAAAAGAAGAGAGTCATGAGTCTTGGTATGCATTTATTTCAGCGACATACTCTCATGAGAAAACCTTGTAACACTATTGTTTTATCATTGGGTTATTGGTTGAGTGATCCGAGAGTCATGAGTCATGGTTGGCATGAAGAGTAGTGAATCATGTGAGTTGCTTTAGCCATATATGAGTTGTTGGATGTGTGGGTTTGGATATCATTGTTGTGGCCATGTACTATCATGTTTATCATTAGGTCTATTGGCCACATGGTATTAACATTGATTTCAACATAGGATGTCTACCTATGGAGTCATCCATGGAGTCAATTATGGTGGCATTGATGGAGACGAGCATGGTGTTGTGGTTGTAGGTTAACATCAATGCCAAAGGGGGAGCATGTTGGTCATATGGTGTTGGCATTGTTGTCAACCTAGGATGTTTACCTAAGGAGTCAACCATGAATTATATTGTGTCGGCATAGATGTCAACAAGCTTGCAAGATTTGTCATGATGATTAGAGGGTTAATGATATGTTACTGAGGTGTGCTTGATGTTTGTAGAGGTTCTGCACGTGTTGGAGAAAAGTTATAGCAGAGAGGAGGTGATTTTACCTAACTTACAAGTGACTTACAACAACCTCCCTAGGATGATAACTAGCCCAAAGTGAAAATATCAACAACCTCGCTAGGAGTCCACACTATCCCCTTGATGATCATGTATGGGAGTCAATTCTATCCCATCAGGCGAGCAGATAAAATACAATGAGAATTTCCTAGAGTATTTGCCCAAGGCTTTTCATGGTATAAAGTCGAATCGAATTGGTATTCATTCTAGAAGATGATTAGGTCAAAGATAAATCTCTCAATGAACAAAGATGATGGAGGATCAAGTCAAGGTGAAAAATGCAGATGTAGGAACAAGAGCGTTTGGCTCTCCATATCTCTATGTGATTATTGCTTGATCACTTTAATTATTTTATTTATAGGAGGAAGCATCATGTTGAAGAGGTTGGTTCCTTTGTGAGAGTAAGTCATTGTAGAGCATTGAGAACATTAAGAGCCATGTGAGAGGAGAGACATAGTTCTAGCATATTGCTAAAGGAAATTAGTTTTATTGTAGAGTTTTATGTGTATGCTTCAGCTAGTTTTTTATGGAGGTCTATGAAGGATTTTTACTGAGAGATTACTGCTACAATGGGGAATTGGATGTTAGCATGTTTTCTACATCACGTTTGTATTGCTAACATTGTGTATGTATGGGATCATACCTAAGTAGATCAGATCATGCTTTATCATTGGAGAAATTATATGGCTATAGTTCTATTGTATGTGGTTGCTATTGTTGAGACATGGATGATTAGAATATGTATGTTGGTAATGGAGTTGCGTTGAGAGTGTGTATGCTGGAGGCTTGATGTTTGGCATATGTATATTAGATTTGCCATGGTATTGCATATTTATATGTATGTTGCTTATTGTATTGAAGTGATGTATTGGTTGGGTAATTACATTTTGTACGAATTAACAGTTAAATAGTCGAATAATCTCTCTCGAGCCTCCTGTGCTTGCAATTGGTAGTGTGTCTACATTGCAATTGATTCGGCGTCTAAATTGCTTAAAATTGCTTGGATTACAAGACACATGTGACCTTGTCTTCATGAATCGCCTTTACATTGAGATTAGAAAATAACTCAAACTGCACTCTGATCAAATGTGAAAAAAAAGTTGCTGACATTATTTTGATCCATTGATGGAGTATGTTAGGTTGGAAGCTTAGCTTCTAATTTGGATCGACTGGCCTACCAATGAATTTTAAGACTGCTATACATGATGGCCAAGTGACCACGTCGTGCTACTAGGCTGCCATTCCTATGACTTAATCTAAAGCGACAAGTGGAGGTTATACGACCTCGGCCATCTCCATCTATATCAAAACTGGTTGTCAAATGCAGCGTGCACCAAGCTTTTGCATTTAATATATTACAGACACAGAAAGATACATCATTATTGTATATTTAAGTCCATGTGTCCCCACTTTAAAATGGTGGAAAAATGTTGTTTGGTTTTTCACACTTGCTATCGGCTCGATCAAAAAAGTATTTCAACTGACCCATAAAGCAAAGACAAAACCAAACTTACGAAGACCACATAATATCCACATAAAACATGTTTCAGGTCCCCTCGCTTGCATCATGGGGAAGGTGCGAGAACGTCAAACTTTTTACGATCTCAGTGAGTGCCCCCGCCCGCGACTTATATACAACTACTACGGCGGCTCTGCGTGGCATATGTGGCCGGGCTTCTGCTCTCCTCAAGACGAGAAGAATCGTCATTCGCCCCAAGGATAGAATGGATCGGAAATTCGAAGAGTTAAAGGGTTTCAAGGAGCTTGGTTTTGAGTTCAGCCACGACCAGTTAACCCCGCGAGTACTCATTCTTCTACCTGGCTTGAAGCGATTGATTGATCATGACAAAAAAAAAGAAGATTGTAGGGTTTGAAGAATTGGCTTTGGAGAAGTCAGAACCGCTGAGCCCACATGCAGCTCGACTAGATCTGAAACAATATCTCAAACTCTGGGCTCGTCTTGTAGCTTCAACACTAAAATCCTAGTACGAAGATTATACGAAAGTTTTTGTTTGGCCATTTCTCGGGGGACTTCCTGACTACGATATCTAAGCTTTTATATCATAACGATACGCTTGTAGTAAGATCATCGTGATCATCGACCTTGTTACTATCCTGGCATTGATTTGTACAAAATCACATATTATTTCAAAGCTATTTTAACTGGCGTGCATTTTAGAAATTTCGATTTTATTCGTAACAAGTTTTCTCAGAATTTTCGAACATCGGTCAAAAGGTCTATGATATTTTCCTTTAGTTATGCCTGGAGAGATTAGTTGTCTCAACCCAAAATGTCGATTTTTTCGCTTCAAATGTTCCTACATCATAATAAAAGATGCAGTGCATTTTACAGATATCAAAAGACCTATTGCATTCTAAATAAACCCACAATTACAGATATCAAAAGACCTATTGCATTCTAAATAAACCCACAATCGCACGATACAAATCATTTCATATAATAACGCCGTTGGTTTGTTGGAATCCAATTTAAACTTGAATCTATATTTCAGCGATCTTGTAAAATGTTGTAAGAAGATTCGAACTTGGAAGGAGATTCGAACTTGCAATAAGTTTCGAACTTGGTTATCCATTTCCCCTAACTTATGGGCAAAGTAGCCATCTTCCTGATATGATACGTTTATTCATTAACGGGGTGAGCTTGAGAGCTTGAGCTTAAGTTGATTGTAGATTTCTGGAATATTCCAGAATCCGATATGGGCACAATCAATTTTTCACACTCGGATCCCATAATATTCCGAGAATTTACAATTGACTTAAGGATGGCCATTAACAATCACACAACCATTGTGTACTTTGAAATCGATACAGGAATTTCCTGTAAAATTTCTCTCGGCATGCGACCTCCCACTTTCTTCAACTTTTCACTGCACACACAACTTAAAACTTGTCCAGTTGCGTATGTAATGTAAGTTTCTTCTGCCGCATCCACGACCAGAACTGGACAGTCTGCATTTAAGATTGATAACCTCACATTGAGGTTAATAACAGACACGGTAAATAGATAGTTACCTAGAGTGGGCCACTATGCACACTCTCACCCATCTAATATCGACCAACTGCATAAGACATGCACATGCAATTACATATTAAAACCTATGTAAAACCTTAACGTTTTTTTTATCCATATATTACAATCACAAGCATTATGGCTAACAGCTGTAAACCAGAATTGCTTTAGAGTTTTTCAGGGTGCTGAATTTATATAGTTAAAAAACCAGTTTAAGTAACACAAATCAAGATTTCACCTCAAATTTTTTCACACATTCCAGCTAAAACTCCAAAAAGTCCTACTAAATACAACTCCTATAAATTGAATGATCATTAAATATTAAAAAACAACATCTACCAATATTCTTAATTATAGAGATTCCTAATTCGTAAATATGATTTTTTACCATAGCATGGACCAATGCCATGACTTACTAATGCCACACAGAGCCATAGCTCAAGTTCAAATGACTTTTTTTAGTTAATTCATTTAATTAAATGGGTTGGAGAAGTAATAACTATTTTTGACATTTTTGTCCTAAGATTCTATTAATAAGAACATTTGTAAAAATTAAATATCTACTATTTACCTAATAATTATTGATAATTAAATTAATATTATAAAAACTTTATTCCAAAATAAATACATTTCTATAAATAACTATTATTATTGAAAAAACTATTATCATTAAAAATAACTGTGACTTAAACATTGTAGCCCTCAAATCATTTAAACGAGGAAATTATGAGTTCAAATAAAATGACTACAATTATAGCATATTTAACTACTTGTCACTTAGATATACCTTTAACATGTAATTAAGTGGATAGACTATTATAAGCTATTTAACTACTTGTTACTTACCTTTAACCTGTAATTAAGTGGATAGACGTGTTTATTATGGATGGAGGTATTTACTTTTAAATAAGGTTGCTATGAACATTTACCAACAATTATAACTGAATTAGTTTAGACAAATATTAAAAATATTAATACCACCCATCTCTTACTTATAACTAACTAAATTACTTTAGACAAATATTAAAAATATTAATACCACCTATCTCTTACCAACAATTATAACTAAATTACTTTAGACAGATATTAAAAGTATTAATACCACCCATCTCATCAAAATAATCCCCACCCTTGCTTTATACAAATTATTTTTAATACTATTGTGCATATTCCTTATTTTCCTTATTGTGCATTGGGTATAAAATTGATAAAAATGTTTTTTGTTTCACTAACCACGTTATTTCTGCCGACCAATAGAATATGGGTTAAATCTTTTCTAAACATTCCTAGGGTGTGCTTTCGATAGTTCCAATCCTTTCATGAGATTTCTGCACGGAATGCGGTGTGGATCCACTGATGCTTCCATGAACCGCCATAATTAGTACAGTTCCAAAATTGTGTGATTGGTTAGAAAATACGAAACAAATATAAATATATAGTAGAGTTGTTTTTAGTGTGATTTTTTAGATTTTTCAATGTTTAAATTTGGATTCAACATCGTCAAAATTCCTAAGGCATATTTGGTTGTCTCACTAAAGATAACTCGCAATTTATATGGTTGTGTTGTTGAAGGAACTTAACTTGAGTGGCATGGCATAAGTTGAGTTCAAGTCTTTAAAGACACACGTGTAAGTTGGAGCTTGTAAGCTTGTAACATTTATAAAATAGTTGTTCTATTTATTGCTAAATAATATTATTAATAATATGATTGTATTAATATTTAAATAAATATAAAAAAATAAAAAAACAACCTTCCATATATAATCACCCACTTTAAGCTAAATATAAATACAAATTGATTATTGGAAATATGAAGTTTAACCCAATCTCTTTATATTTAATAATATATAATATTTTAGTGCTCTTTTATAAGTAAGAAATAACAATTTAAGTAATATCTTCCATTTCTTATTTGTCTCAATTATTTATCAATTGGTACTTATTTGAAGGACAATGTGGAAAACAAGTAACAAATATACCTCTTAGAAACCATTTAGCTCAAGTGTTAAGTTTATCATTGTTGCAACCAATTAGGTAGATGGTGACGATGACACTTTGAATGATATGTGTGTGGATGAATAAGACATAATGTACCAAGACTAAGACTTATTGTATACAACATTGAAGATAATGATAGTGGGGGTTTATAAAGATTTATCTATAATATATTGATGAACATATGAATACCAAGTTGTGGAGGAAACTCAAATTAGTAGGCATTTTCTCTTAAATTTCATAAAAGTGTAAAGGGTTGTAAGAGAGTGGATGGAACTTTTGATGCTCGTCTCTTTGAGAATTATAATTTTAATGTGTGATTTGGAGTGGATATGTATGGTGATGGTGATATCTAAGTTCTTTCCATGCAATTGATTTTGTTGGACCAATTCATAACGTGTAGATAAACCTAGGCAATATAGTGCCCAAAGGACACAACTTATTGTTGGATGTTGAAAACATTCTAGGAAGTAGGTTAAGGTGACATAGATCAAAACAAGGGGGGCTACCTATTCATATCCATAAAAAAAATTCAAAAGAGATGTGAGTTGTGGTAGAAAAAGCTACACTATTGTAACAAAATTGCAAATTGTTAAGGAAGCATTGTTGATTTTTTTATATCTTTTGTGAAGTAATTAGGAATTCACACAAAAACACTACCCAATTTTGGTGCAATAAGAGCTTGAGCATAAACTTGTAAGAATGTCTGCAGATTCTCAAAAACACAACCACATTATTTTTTTACAACTTCATCATTTATCAAACCTCCACTTTGGGTTGCTAGGTGGCATAGGAGCACACATGTTATTTAAAAAAATAAATAACATGCATTTTTAAACAAATAACATGTGCACATTCCTCTATGCAATAAAAAAGGGTTTTGGAGTTTTTATTATTTACTTAATCAAAGTATGGCATTTCCCATTTTCCAACAGAACACACTACAAAGAAAATACCTTCTAGTGGAGGTTATAACAAAGATTTTCAGTGTTATAAATTGGCAAAAAATTTCAAAAAATGATTTACTAGAACATCCATTTGTGATAGTGGATAAGTTAGCAAAGCCTTGATAATGAAACTTCATCACAACTGAAAAAATTTGGCTGGTCGGAGGTTTTGGAGGATGTTTTTTTTGTGGTGCTCTTAATGGAAAAAGTAGCCCGGTTGCCATAAATATATAAAATGCATGGAGGCAACATACATAACTAAAAGCACCGAGGGGTTGAAAGCAAAGAACAACAGTGCCTGAAATGTATACTGCCATGATGTGTATACATAAAAGCATTCCTTAGTGCATTCTTTTAAGGAACTACATTGGGGCATGCAAAAAAATATTGCAGACCTAGTGCTTTTATTTAAACTCGCAGTGTTGATGCATATTGTTTGTACAAATGGACCAGTACGCTAAAATTATAAAAGGATTGGTGTTTCTAACTTAAATAATGCACCAGGTTTGCAAATAATATTTTGTACGACCGGGAAATTAGTTCTATGAAATCATTGGTGTGTTAAGAATTGAAATGAATATGAATGTTAACTGCAAACAATATTGGTGCTTAAAGAACTAAATTCCCTAATGTTCTCCTTTTTTGAAAAGGAACCAGTCATGCAAAAATACGTCGTCATGATGCTTTTATATAGCATAATGCACTGGTACATATTTATGTTATGGATGCACTGGTTTATTTGTATGCGATTTTCTCTTTTTTGGAAACATTGACCTATAACAGTGCAATTATTGTAATTTTTTAAATCCATTATTCATCGAAAAATCAACATATATCTTATAAAAATATTCATATAAATTAAAATTTGATTAGTGTATTTGTATATGATCTTTGGATTAATTTGTTATATTATCATATTTCGCATCTCTTCATTAGAATATTTAATCATCCATATATTTAGTTAATGGTGTAAAATTTCATAGCGACATTGGATAACACAATAGAATACATTTAAATGTATTTTATTATATATCAGTAAGAGGATATTCTCATACAAAATGGGATTGTTATCGGTAACCCCTTTTCTTTCAATTGGGACACTATATCCATTACATCAAACAAAATGGCTGATTTCCACAGACAATAATTTCAAAAAATATAATAGGTTGCATTGATATTCAAATAGATCATCATTCTTTGTTGGAACTATTGTTAGTGCTCGAGATACTTCCATGGATTAGGTTATTTGAATGAATGTTTTGTTGATTTCATCGATTTTTTTTGGCTTCTTAATCTTGTTCCATCTGCAAACATAAAAATAAAGTGTAATGAATGTATCTACATTTGTAAGAATAATGAAAATTGAAATAAATAATATACATCAATGTAAATCAAATAGAAATGTACCATAACATGAAGCGACTCATAAACTGTACACGTGGTTTCAAAACCATGTCTTATGCCTTCTTGCAACAAGTCTTTTGCTGATGTAGTTCCATAATTTGTTTCCTCCATGTTTTAAACCACATTATAAATAATATATTTAATATAAAGGAATTTTTGTTCTATTAATTATAAAATCAGAGAAGTAAAACAAAATAGATACTTACAAATTCCACAATTAATGTTTGATAAGCCAACATATAATCAAAACCCATATTTAACCTAATGTCGATCAATTCTTCCAATGGCTCTTCCTTTTATATTAGCAATTATTTGATGATATTTAAGGATGGTTGTTGAAAACAACTTAAAATATACAAAAATGAAACCTTGAGTTGTTATAAGGACATATTAACAATTATTCACAAACTTTGATATCGACCCTTTTCTTCCTTGTTGTCCTGTTTAATGCACTAAATGAGTTCCATTTTGTTTTCTTTAATACAAGAAAATACTTGAAAAATAATATTAATGATAAATTATTTTTTTATATGTACAAATTCAATCATGATTACATACATTTGAAGCACATCGTTATTCTAGTACACTTTTTTGGACATTCCTACTAGCATGTTTTGCATATCAGCGCGTTGATCATTTGATATTTTCATAATCTTCCTAGAAAAAGTAATAAACTATTTTTACATTGATATATGAAAACTAAATATAACAAATTTGATATTAATAAATGAATGCTTTGTAGTAATATATACATATAATTCTAGAAAATGATTTTAATTAGTAATATTACCTTTTGAATGATTTTTTTTTTTGTATATTTTTTCTATTGCAAGTGTGACATGTCTCACTGACCATTGCTCTCGAAAAACTTCATGTAGTTTAAATATAATTTGGTTCTTTGAATCACTCGATTGATTTTTGTATTGTAAGTGGGAAGTATGTTTATGCATTCATTCCACTAGATCCCTCATAGTTTTGCAAAAAATCTCCCCCCTTTATTTTAACCTCTAGCACCACTCTAGAAGAGCTAAGGACCAATTCATTGTCATTTACATGTTATATATTTTTTCTTTTCCTAGAATGACATTGGTATTTTCCTTCGTTGTTGCTCCCTATAGAACATTAAAGATATATGAATTAATATATTATTTGAAACATGTTATTTAATATTCTTAAGTATATTATTAGTGAAAATTCAAAAGAAAAACAAAACTCGTATTGAATAGTATTTTTTCATTCACGTGATTCATCTTTCTGCAATTTTTCTATCAGGCCTTTAAGCTCTTTTGCACTTAAATTAGAAACAATATTATCAAACTTCTTCATTTTGTGGCTTTTCATGACACTCACTAACTAATACATATTATTTAAACTTACATATAGTTCAAACATATTAATTTTGTAAACAATTTACAAAGAACTTGTCTTCTCTGTTTGTTTTTTATGTGTTATCATTGTGTCGATCAATATTTTTGTTACTTGGAACCTTCTCAAACGCTTTTTTATCAATATACAACCTGGACCATTCAATACGGAAACTATTACATATATTTTATACATAGATAAAAAAATGTTTAGCTAAAAAAAATGGTGTGTTTATTTGAATAAATACACCGGTGCATTTAGGCCATTAAATGCATTGGGAATTTAATTGTTAAGCATTGTCAATGAATTAATTTTTTTAAGTAATTTTAAAATATGCCGGTGTGATTTGTAATGATAAACACACCATAATGAATTAACCGTGCTACTTGGTAGAGGCACTCTAGTGTGTTATATTACACCAAGAGCACCAATGAACATATTGGCTAGAACTAACAATGTTATAATATACCAGTGTATTGTATTACATAGGGCACACCGGTGTGTTATATTACATTAACACACCATGAAACATACACAATTTTTAAAAGAAATGGACAAGGTCGATAGGGTTTGGTTCTCATTCAATATGTGATCCCCCTACTTTACATGTCAAAAACTACTACCTACACACACATACACACACAATCAAGTCAAATAACTGCAATCAAATACCTGATACAATAGATGTAGTAGTGACAAGTTTTTCTACAAAATAATATGATGGATGGTCAACTACTGCCTCAACATATATTGAACTCTGAGGTGGAGGAGGAGGTTGTTGGTCCGCAACAAAATAAGATGTATTATCAACTACTACCTCAACTTCTATCAAACTCTGAGGTGGAGAATGAGGTCGCTAGTCTGCTCTGCTAGGAGAAACATAAGGCACATCATCTAGCTCTCACATATGATCATAAGGAAATGAGGAGCAGGTGTACTACCATAAGGATCACCGACACCCTGACCATGATTTGATGGGGTAAAACTACCAACAACATCACGATGAACACCCTCATCATCATGATCTAATGGGGTGGCACTGCATGAAGGCTTATCTCACGTATTTGGTGTTGCATTCCTTTCATCCATCATCGGTTCTAGTAACCTACTAACTATGTTTATATGACACATAAGAGTCATCATCTCATGCAGAAAGTCCCTATAGAGATACATGAACCTAGGCTCTACACTGATGTGTCGAGCCCTCGCAAGGCAGATTCCCTCCTCAACCAAAACTATGGAAAAACTATCGTAGTAGTCCATCCAAAATCTCAGACCAACCCTATGGACCTAGATGCTTACGACCCCCTGAGGATGTGCCTCACCCTCTTAGGCCTCGCCCATCTCCTCATCTACTTCCTCTGGTAGGGGAGGATGCATGTCCCCAAGGTATGTGTCAATTTCTATAAAATATATAGTACACAACAATAATTAAACAATTTAATAAAGCGAGTTAAAGAATGTGCTAAAATAAAATATATTTTAATTCATTAAAACAATAAAATGAAACTAGATTAATTTAAATAAAACAATAATATTACCTCTATCATTTGGAGGCTCAATCGGTGTGAAGAGGATGTTAGGATGATGTCTCTAATCAATACCCATGTATGGGAACAACAACAAGATAAACAAATGTTCAAAATCATTGGCTAGTACCACCAATTCTTAGGCGAAAATTCTAGCCAGATACTTCGACAGGCCTCTCTTGGGCATCATCTGGCCCCACATGTGCATCTGGACCTCAGTCATCAACCTAGGAGGGTGACTGTCAAATGTGGGCCTCATCTCTAGAAACCTCTCAAAAAATAAACAAAAAATATTTGAAGCGAAAGGGAAGCTTGTCCTCCCATGTATCATCGCACGACATCTATCTAAATCCATACAAAACTACCTCAAAAAAATGGTAAATCATCTGATACATTGTGGCACCTGAATCAAAGAATCGACATAATAAAAAAGTGGGAAACTAATGTGCTACCCATCACTAGTAAAGTGTGCAATAGTGGTGACTAATAGCGAGAGGCACCTAATCTCCTGTGTGGTACAAAAGAAATCCATAGTTATCCACCACGCACCTAAAAATCTGCTGGACAGACTGCATGAGGCCCAACATGTCTCTAAGAGTAGGAAAGATCACTCTCTACTGCAACCCCATGGGGGACATCATGGAACTAGGGAAAATCCTCCCCTCCTGGACAGGCCAGTGATAAAAAATATGTCATCCTTAGAGGGACTATACCACACCTCAGCACTAACATGGAAACCCTACTCCTCAACACTCCACTGACAGATCAGATACACCAACAAGATGGAGTGTGCCTTCAATAATGTAGCCTCCTCATGGTACTTAAGGGGGCCTACATCCATTAATAGTGCTTGGGTTGTTGCACTAATGGGGTGATGGTATAAATCCATCTCCCTCTCTTAGGCCTCCCTTGGTTGGACCACATTGTATTAGTCCGCGATTTGCTCCTACTCCTCCTGATGCTCCCTTTTCTGACATCTTTGCTACATGATTGACATATAAAAAACATCAGCCTCATACATAAAACACAATTTTTTTTGTATTAAAATGAAAAATTTATTTATAAATATGGAAACATAAAATCAATTAAAAAAACTCTCTAGTGTACCCAAAAAATAGTAATGGAATGGCTATGGTGCACTATTAAACACAACCGCACCAGATACAATGCACACAAATGTATCGCACACTACTATTGGTTCGCATATTTAAATTTTCATCATGGTGCATCTCAAAGTTATGCATCGGTGCACATGTATAACCTTTTTGCATCGATACAAAACATTCAAGTTATCGAACACACTGAGCTATAATTTCTAATATTAGTTTTGTTGTGCATTTGATAAATATAAATGCACCGGGCGTAACCTAAAAATGTACGCACCAAAGTAAAATTTATAGCTCTTATTGGTGCATTTTCATTTGTGAAATGCACCACAACAATAGCGGTGTATTAGGTTCATGCACCGAATTGCAGTGCACCCTATAAATTTATAGGGTGCACTGCTATCGCTGTGAGTCAAAGATGTTGAGCGCATTGCACATTTTTTTTTGAAAAACAATATATTTTTTGAGCTAATTTACAATTCTAATTTGCTAAAAAAATAAATTAGGGAGAAACATAGACATTACCTGGACATCGCTTATCGGGGAGACATTGTTGACACGTAACTGAGAAAAACAAATTTCACTGTCATTTGAGAAAATTGGAAAGACATAAACTAAGTACAGTATGAAAGGATGGTGAGCAAGAGAAGCACCAATGTTAGGGAACTTGCATGAGGCAAGAGTGAAACCAGTGCTTAATATCTCTTCAACATTATAGATGGTAAAAATGAAATTTACAACATAAAGTATTTTTTTTTTAACCGTCCTTCGGTGCATTTTTATAACCGCATCGGTGTGTGAAATATCCAAGAGCACCACTTTCTTTTTAAATTAAAAAACCTATATAGATGATTTTTTTAAGATGCCCAAAGGCATTCTAATATATGTATCGCACCGGTGCTTTGTTGGACTATAAAACCACCTTTTTTTCAAATATTAAAAACCACCTAGCAGTGCTCTTTAGAAGATGAACCGGGTTGTTTTAATACATGAACTGCATCAGTGCTTTGTTGGAATATAGACCCACATATTTTTGAAAATTAAAAACTATATCAGTGCTCCTTCTAATTATGTATCAAGGCGTTTTACTACGAGAAGGGAAGTGGTGCTGCGGGTGTATATAACACTAGAAAATTTAAAAGCTAACCCATTTTTTAGTGCTCTTGATTATTGAAGAACCGAAGCATTTTTTTATTTAGCACACCATATTTTTTATCTTATAAAGATAAATCTACGATAGTGCATCATGTTCTATTTGGCATCAGTGCTTATATGAATAGTAAAGAATTGATGTGTTTTTATATTATATATGCACAATAAAAAACATCTGTGCAAACATTTGCTTGCCCACCTTTGCTAGTGACCTTTGCTACAAAAATATTTTTGGGATATTTTTATAAGGGCTTGCACAATCTTCCTCCGCGAGAAGGTCTTTTCCTTGTAGTGGCCAAAATTTGTGTAAACACTTGTTGAAGGTTCCTAGTCTCATAGATCATGTAACTTCAAAAGGTTTAGAGCTTATTCAACTTCTGAGGTAAGTTAGTTTTTCTTTCATATTTTTTTTGGGGTATGAAATAAAAAATTCAAAATCTAAAAGAATTTTTCTTATCGTAGATTGATTACATGCCATTATAATAGCTTCGAACCAAACACAACAATATATCAATTAGAAAACAAGAACTCAAAAGAAAATATCAATTGAAAAACACAAATTACAAAATATCTAAATTAATTAAAATATTGATTGAGGATCTTAGGAACACAAGGGAACCACCACAAGTTTAATTAGAGACATCACTTGATAGCATTATTACTGTATAATTTTCACCTGTAGATAAACTGATATATGCAATGTCCTAAAGCATAATACTAGATCTACTTCTACCATAAACTTTGCAGAAGCTTAAACAGATATGAGCATCATCAACCAAGAATAGATATAACTGAGAATGAGAAGTAATCAACCATAAAACAGAAGATATAACACCAGGGAAAGCAACTCCCTAAAACCCCAACTCTGTATTATCATACAAGTGGAAATCTTGTTCAAGTTACAAAAAGAATCAACTCAAAAGTTATCATGCTCTCTCCGCAATCAAACAATACAGCTCACAGATTGAATAGACATATAATATATCTTCCTCAAGCCCTCCAAGCCTCCTATTTCCTTGTGTAGTTTGTCTTGGGGTCCAATGACGTCACACGCGTGAATTGGCCTCATCACACTCACTGTAACCTCTGATCTAACTGTGCAATCCTCGAGGAAAGAATTCCTTCTGCATGCAAGGAATATTCAAAATGGAATATTCTAGCAATTGATAGTACACTGCCCCTCCATCTGATCTCAATGGGGTCTCTGACTGAACTGACATGCATGAGTTATCCATGAGTGAATACTTAGTTATCTGAAATACATCAGTTACATGCATGCAAGCATTAATTAACTGAACTCCCATTAATTTAACAAATTGTTAAATTAATCTAACTGGACTTGACTCAGTTAACTGAGTCAACTAATTACAACTCATAATTACAACTCACTCTTATCTCTTTAACTGATGGATAAATCACTCAATCAAAGGAGAAACTGTTTCATGTCCTCACATAGACTTCATGTTCATAATTCCTTAACTAATTAACTCAAGATGAATTAATTAATCAATTTACAAACAGTTGTTAATATCAAATTCGAATTTTACTTCCTATGTTTAGTCCAAGGACTGACTAAAATAAGAAGGGATCCCGAAATGCTATTTTTAGAAAATCTATTTTTAGCACTTTCACTTTTCACCCATTGTTGCTAAGATCCACAATGGCTAAACTACTATTTATGGTAGGCCTATTTATAGCCATGCTATTTTTAGCATTTCTTGTTCCACTTTTCAACACTCCCTCTCAACAAGAAAGGGATTATCACTAACCCCGATCCTATCTCTGTGGAACTTGAACTTGCATTTTGACAATGCCTTAGTCAAAATATCTGCATCGTGTTCGTCGGTCGAAACATACAGCAACATCATGATCCTCTTGATCACACAGTCCTATAGATGATGGTAATGGATATCTATATGCTTGAACCTATCATGAAACATTGGATTCTCAGAGAGTTTTATACAACTCTGATTATGATAGTATATCACTGTAGGATCCATCATCTGACCAAACAATCCCACTAGAATCTTCCGCATCCAAATGGCCTCGCATGATACCTGATTGGCAACCATGTATTCACCCTCTGCTAAGCTAAGTGCAACTGATATTTGTTTCCTACTGTACCAGGAAACTGCAGCTGAACCAAGGTTGAAGATTCCTCCAAAAGTGCTCTTTCGGCCTGATGGACTACCTGCCCAATCCGCATCCATGAAGCCTTGCAGCTTCACTCCCTCTATCCATATGTACCACAATCCGTATTGTGTAGTGCCTCTGAGGTATCTCAGTACATGCTTCACTGCCTTCCAAAATAACTTGGTTGGCTGAACCATAGCTTGACTCAGGTGGTTCATTGCAAAGCACAAATCCATTCATGTGTTCACTAGATACATCAGTGAACCCACAAGCTTCCAATAACCAGTAGCAGCTACTACCTCACCTGAAGTAGCATCCTCCTTCCTCCAGTTACTAGCTAGAGGAGTCTGCATGGGTTTTCACTTCTCCATGTGAAAGAACCTAAGTATCTCATTGGCATACTTGCCTCGAGACACAAATACTTCCCCATCTTTCTGCCACAGTTCCATGCCTATAAAGTAGTGCATGAGGCCCATGTCCTTCATCTCAAACTCTCTTACAAGGTCCTCCTTGCAAGATTTGATCAGATGATCATCACTTGTCAAAATCAGATCATCGACATAAAGTACAATAATGAATGGCTTACCTTCCACCATGATGTGGTAAAGGTTCACATCTGCTTCATTCTTGGTGAAGCCCAATCCAGTGAAATAGCTATCGATCCTGTTATACCAAGCACAAAGTGCTTTCTTTAGCCCATACAGTGCTCGCTTGAGTCAGCAAACATGCGACTCACGATTGAAGGTCCCAAATCCTTCGAGCTGCTCAATGTATACCTCTTCCTCAATCTTCCCATTGAGGAATGTTGTCTTTACATCCATCTAATGGATCTTCCAACCCATCTGAGTTGATAGAGATAGCATCGATCTGATAGATGAGTACCTTGCTACAGGAGCAAAGGTCTCATCGTAGTCGATCCCATCAACCTGTGAGAAACCTCGGGCAACAAACCTTGCCTTGTGTTTCTCAACACTGCCATCAGCTGCCTACTTTACCTTGTAAAGCCATCGGGAACTAACCACTAACTTGTCCCCAGGTCTAGAGACAACATCCCACACACTGTTCAGTATGATAGAATCGTACTCTTCTACCATTGCATCAACCCAGACTAGTTGTTGCACTACCTCCTGAAAAGAAGAAGGTTCAGTCACTACACACTCCCCAACCAGGGCCATGTAGCCAGTGTCTCTCTTGGGATATCTCCTATGTCTGTGCTGAGAGGATGGCTGCCCCACATTCTCTCTCACATCTAGAATCAATTTGTTAGCTTCCCACGATCGTTTCTGCCTGTCTCTAGAAGACTCTCCAGGAGTGGTGGTCTCTACTACTGGATCCTCTGCACGCGACTGATCCACATCATCAGGAGGCTCCTCCTCCTTTGGAACTAAAATTTCCTCATCTCCATGCAACTTGAGCTCCTTCTCAAGTGACACTCGCATGGATCTCTACTCGTTGAACATTAGATCCCTGCGCACTACGGTCCTTTGACTGGCAGGCAAAAACACACGATAGTTGTGGGGTGTATCTGTGTACCCCACAAGTATCCCCAACTCAGCTATTGGGTCTAGCTTCTTCCGAGCATCTTTGGTCACATGACAGTAAACTGATGATCCAAAGATGTGGAAGTGACTCACATCTAGTCGCTATCCAGAAAAACCCTCCATAGGTGTCTTCATCCCCAAGATACGATGAGGACTTCTGTTTTGAAGGTACAATGCTATATTGCATGCCTTAGCCCACAGATGAAGTGGTAGGCTTTGTTCATGCAACATCACTCGAGTTGCTCCCACAATAGATCTATTCTTCCTTTCGGCCACCCCATTCTGTTGTGGGTTGTGGGGTGCCGTCAGTTCCCGTTTAATTCCTTCTACAACACAGAAGTCTTTAAACTATTTGGAAACATACTCCCCACCATTGCCGCTATGAAAGGCTTTTACTTTCTTTCCAGATTCTTTCTCTGCCAAGGATTTAAACTCACAAAACCTCAAGAAGGTCTAATCCTTCTTTTGCATAAAGTAGATCCAACATCTACGAGAAAAACCATTAATAAAAATAACATAGTACCTTTGTTTAGTGGTGGAGGCTGTAGAGAATGGTCCACATAAATCTGAGTGAACTCGCTCCAAGATTGCTCCAGCTCTACTATCCCAATCCTGAAAGGAAAATTTTGCATACTTACCCAGGGTGCACCCTTTACATGTATCTATTTGCTCCAGTTTTCCCTTGGGTAAGCCGGTAGAAATTTGCTTCATGATCTTCAAGGCCCTGTGATGCAAGTGGCCCATTCTTCTATGCCATAGCTCGCTAACATCTTGGATTTGCACCACCTCTGCTTTGGAACTCAGTGCAACACAATCTTCTACCTCTAGCTTGTAGAGATTCTTTACTCAAATCCCAATTTACTTGGTCTTTTTGGTGCCAATATGCCTGAGGAAAACTTTTCCTTTGCTAAAGACTACATCATAGCCTTTATCTTCTAGCATAGCAACAAACACAAGATTCTTTTTCAGACCTGGTACATACTTAACATCAGATAGGGTGAGAGGAGAACCATGCTCCCTCTGAAACACAATTGTACCTTCACCTGAGACACAGTACTTTCCATCATCACCCATCCCGATCCGCATCTGGAGATCCTTCTTCTCCAGTGTACTAAAAAGATTCTTATCACCCGACATGTGGAGAGAAGCTCCACTGTCCAGGTACCAAACACATCCCACCATGAATGAAACCATGCATGTGATAAGAGATAAATCCAGCTCAAACTGTGAGGCCAGTGCCTTACCATCAGATCCCTTGGAGGAACCCTTCTTGGATTTCTTTTGTGGACAATTTGTTGCATAATGGCCCACTTCATGACAGTGAAAGCATCACACTTTCGACTTGTCAAACTTCTTCCCACCATGAGAAGATTTCGATTGGGATGGCATGCCTTCCCTTTCCCTTTCTTAGCTTTACTCGCTAAAGCTATATTTTCTTCATCATCTTGTTTTGATGAAGATCCATCCCTGGTGCTTCGCCTTTTCTCCTCCTACATTAGGTCTGACCAAAGTCATTCCCAATTTAATTTATCTCTTCCATTAACTGAGTCCTGGTAGCTATGCCAGCTCTTAAGAAGACCAAGGAGTGCTAGACTCACCATGTCATCATCAGCGATCGTGATCCCTATGCTTCCAAGCTCATCCCTGCAAGTGGTGAGCTTGTCCAAGAACGTAGAGATCGTGTCGCCCTTTTTGCACTTGATATTTCGAAGCTTTTCTTTCAGTTCCAGCTTCCTCTGATTGTTACTATTACGATAACGATCTTTCAATGTTTTCCACATCGAAAACAGAGTCTCCTTCCCATGGAGACTCGAGACAATGTGATCTCGAACTCCCTCCAGGAGGATTCTCCTTGCTCTAGCCACACACTTTTTCCATTCCGCCAATTGAGTAGCATCAGTTGGCTTGGGGACATCTTGATCAATGAAGTCCTTCAGGCTGTTATCTTCTAATACTGCCTCCACATGATCCTTCTAGGCTATATAATTCGAACTACCATCAAGGGCATATTCGAGTCTTAAACTACTGAATTCCATAGGTGAAATAGAGATGTGATAAGAACTCAATTTCAATTTTCAGAAACCAAACTTCAAACTTCTCCTTCTTGTATACTGTTCTTCCTTGATCACCTTTCCTTTGATACCATGTAGAATTTTCACCTATAGATCAACTAATATATGCAATGTCTTAAAGCATAATACTAGATCTACTTCTACCATAAACTTTGCGGAAGCTTAAACAGATATGAACATCATCAACCAAGAATAGATATAACTGAGAATGAGAAGTAATCAACCATAACACAGAAGATATAACATCGGGCAAAGCAACTGCCTAAAACCCCAACTCTGTATTATCATACAAGCGGAAATCTTGTTCTAGTTACAAAAAGAATCAGCTCAAAAGCTATCCTACTCTCTCTGCAATGAAACAATATAGCTCACAAATTGAATAGACATAGAATATATCTTCCTCAAGCCCTCCAAGCCTCTTATTTCCTTGCGCAGTTTTTCTTGGCGTCCAATAATGTCACATGTGTGAATTGGCCTCATCACACTCACTGTAACCTCTGATCTAACTACGAAATCCTCAAGGAAATAATTCCTTCTGCATGCAAGGAATATTCATAATGGAATATTCTAGCAATTGATAGTACACTGCCCCTCCATCTGATCTCAACTAGGTCTCTGACTGAACTGACATGCATGAGTTATCCATGAGTGAATACTCAGTTATCTGAAATACAATAGTTACATGCATGCAAGCATTAGCTAACTAAACTCTCATTAATTTAACACACTGTTAAATGAATCTAACTGGAATTGACTTAGTTAACTGAGTCAACTGATCACAACTCATAATTACAACTCAATCTTATCTCTTTAACTGATGGATAAATCCCTCAATCAAAGGAGAAACTGTTGCATGTCCTCACATAGACTTCATGTTCATAATTCCTTAACTAATTAACTCAAGATGAATTAATTAATCAATTTACAAACAACTGTTAATATCAAATTCGAATTTTACTTCCCATGTTTAGTCCAGGGACTGACTAAAATAAGAAGGGATCCCGAAATGCTATTTTTAGCACTTTCACTTTTCACCCATTGTTGCTAAGATCCACAATGATGAACTGCCATCTATAGTAGGGCTCTTTATAGCAGTGCTATTTTTAGCATTTCTTGTTGCACTTTTCAACAATTACCTCCAATGACCATGTCCATTGTTAGTTGATAAGTATATCTGAATAGAAGCCTAGGATGAGAGAATTCTACACCATTAGCATCAATAAATAGTAGATTAAATATTTGAATATCGCTAAATAGATTATTATGGGGTTATTTATTGACCTTAGATCCAACTAACCCCCTAATTTAAGGAATATACATCTTTTCATGGATTGGTGCACATTTGATCCATAGAAAGATAGTTAGATGAGTCATAAGTTTATATTTTTTGACAAGAATCCTTATAATAATAAGGGGGTTCCAATATATTGTCTTCAAAATTTGTGGGCTAAGTTCATGATCAATATTTATGTTAATATTTTGACATTAGTAACATTCAAGGGGTTGGTATTAACTCTACCCATGATAGAACAATATTAGGTGTAATCCATTAAGGTGGACACCCACTCTTAGGTGTATGTATAACCCTCCTACCCCAACTATGCCCACTCATCCCCCCCATAGACACACGTAAGTACTTTACTATAATAAATTTCATTTTTGTTGGCCTCTAAATAAATTTGATGTAGGGATATATTAGATGTCAAGTTGTAGGACCTTTCAGCCATACTAATTCTAGACCATTGATTCCAGTTATCCAGGTTAGTGTTTCTAAATCAAGTCAAGTAACACCATATATATGCTCTCATTGTGGGCATACTTTCCATGGACAAGTGGAGGATCCTATCCATGAGATATTTATGGATCAAGTTAGTATGATTTTTAATTGATGCTAAATTATTAGTTATATATTTAGTTATACAATTGAAAAATATTTAATATATATAACTTTGAATTTCTTCTTCTACTTCTTTTTTTTCTCCCTAGAATGTACATATGCTAAGAGAGGATACACCACCATCAAAGAGTAAATATGTTAGTTCTCCTAATCTCAATATCGCCATGGATATAATTTTTGGTATTAAAACACCTCACAAGAACATATTTAAATGAGTATGTGTGTGTTTACTTCAATGATAACTTAGTAGAATTAAAAAAAAAAAAAATGTTTTCCAAATGTTCAAGTTGTTTGGGAGAAATCAATCTCAATGTTGTTGTGTTCCCATAGGTGTGTACTGAATAATTTGAGCAACCATCTCCATTTAGAATCAATATATGTCCTCACACCCAAGTAGTATATATTAGATTAGATCTAATTTTACTGCAAGGATTACCTTAGTTTATGTTTTTGTAGTAACCAAACATATTAAAAATTTCTACATAAGTTCTATCATTCCCAGTTTCTTCACCTTGTATACTCACCTATTTAAATCATCCACCCAACCCCATTTATTCCGCATTACATACTGGATCTTACCATTTGAACCACATGACCATTTTCATTCCCATTTCCTCCCTATAGGTTTTAGGGGTGTATCACCTATGATACCCATAACCTTTTCATTTAAACCCTTAGACCATCCCCACATCCATTCCCCCTATAAAACTCCATCATTGGACCACTCTTGTTACTGCATCCAATATTAAAACATCTAGTATTGCACATACTGTAACTATATCTACATGGTTTCATCTACAATTGGTACTACTACATGTTCCCAACCCCCCATTATTTAATCAAAACAAGTTTTCTATCCAAGTGTTTCACTTCCTATTAGTGCATCCAATGTTTCATATAAGGAATAATGTTTCATTAATTTTCACATTTGATCATATTTTTCCACAAAACATGATTCCCGTCTTATTATCTGAGAAAAGGAAAATGGATCTAAAATTCATTATTTCGAAAAATCATATCTCATTATAAATTAATGGATCTAATGGAAAAAAATTGACCAGAAATAAAAAAAAAAGAGGAGAACAATGACTTATAATCAGTACCTTTCTCAAACAATCAAACATCTATATTAATGAATTCTCACAAGATTAAGGCTTGAGAATATGCTCTTAGTTTTAGATGACTAGAAGCTTCTTTAAGTCAGAAGGCCTATGTTTCTATCCAACCTTGTTCATGGTACAATAATCCAACCATATTTCTACAAATATTATAAGGGACCCCATATAGCATCTCATAAGCCATATATTCAGCAAATAGGGTTTTCTTTGGGGTTAAAATCCATGTTCATGTCACTTCACCTTTACGAAATAAGGCCTATATTCCCCTCTATAGTCGTGGTGAAGGCATTGAGGCCCATATCATTCCTTAAAATCTCTCTATGTTTCCCATATTCATATTCAAAGGTAAATAATATCCTCACAAGTCACGTGGGGTGATCTAAATCAACATTATTGGAGTTAGCTTCTTAGAACATCGTTTTAGTCACAAGGTTGCGCTTTCCTCCCTTCACCATGCATATGGCCCATTAATCATTCTTTGTTCTCAAAACCTTATAATTTTCCCCACATCTCCACTCAAAGGTAAAATATGCCGCAAAGAGAAAGGTGGTTAGTAAATTGGTATATTGTCAATATTTCATGCATACTTTGCAAGAATGATTACATCAAACTTAATCATTTATGTATGAGAAAGAATAGATAACTATATGATGACTAATTAACCAAATGAATATGGGTAGTGGAAATGTGAATTCAAATTATTAATTTACATGACGGTTAGCCAGATCATTTTTACACCTTATTCTCGGTTAGATAAAAAAAATTACTAATTAATTAATTTAAATAAATGTCGGCTAAATTAAATTTACTAATTCATTAATTTAAATTAAACTTATATAATTACTAATTAATTAATTTAAATAAATGTCGGCTAAATTAAATTTACTAATTCATTAATTTAAATTAAACTTATATAATTATGTATATGAGAAAATAGGTATAATATAAATATAAAACATATATATATTATAAATTAAATTGTTTAAAGTGATTCTTTTCTTTCCTTTGGATAGTTGTGATTAAAATTATAATAATACAATTATTGTGAAAATTATAATTTTGCATCATTTGAATTATATTTATAAATATAATTAATTTTGTATCATTAAAAATTCTAAAATATTTAAGTTATGCAATTTTAATAAATTTTTCAAAAGATTTTTAATAAAATTAAATGAATATAAATATTTTATTATTATTAATCTTTTAAATTTAAAAAATTTAAAAAATAGATTTATTCTTTTTAAATTTCAATAAATCTTATATCTCCTTTCTGAAATCTCTTTTAAAAAGAAAATTCTAGCATTCAGTAAAAATTATATATATAATATATAATGATTTTGATTTTTTTATTATTTATATTTATAACAAAATGTTTAATGTAGGTTTGGTTAAAAGTAATTTAATTGTTAAATTATTATGATTAATTTTGAAATAGAGTTTATAGAATTTTAGTTTAATTATCAATAATTTTTAGGTGGATAGTACTAATTTAACTTCTGGAATATTCTAGAATATTTTTAATAATATAAACAATAAAGTTTGAAATTTATTTTCAAAGTAATTAGGTCATTTTTACTTTTTTTTTATAAATAGATTAGTTAATTATAAAAAAATCTCATATGAACAAGTGTCCCATGAAATGTGTTATGCTTTTTTGTCATAAGTCATGATATTGTAACAAACTCTATTTGATAGATTAAGAATCTATATGGTAAAGTAAGTGTAAATTTCCATAAATAAGAGTTTTGTTCCATATTTTTTCAACTGTATACATGTTTCACTTATATTAATTATTTTAATAATAATAATAATAATAAATTTACAATTTATTTAGTTTTATGTTTTCTTAATTTTAACAACTCGATATGTATTATGAAGTAGGTGCTTTGATGGTTATTATAGATTTATGCCTATGGCATTTATTGGCCATTTAATCATAGATTTATGCCTAGGAATTTAGTGTTCATTTAATCTATATGTTTGCCTTAGTCTTACACATACAAAAAAATAATAATAATTAAGTTCAATATATCACTTTGTCAATTTCATTTCCCATCAGGCTAAAATGTCTTAATATTTTACCTAAACTAACAAAGAAATTGATTGACAATTTGTGTAAATCATGGATATAAAGGTTTTATCTCTTGTATAACCATACACCATGCAATTTAATTATTATATGTGAAGTTACAAAATATATAATAAACAGTTATATTTAATATGATTAAAAAAATGTCCACTAGGTAGGTCAATTTTCCATTGTCATGCTACTAAGTATTATGTTAACAATAAAATCAAGGTTCAAGTACGGGTGAGAGAGAGCAACAAACAAAAAAATAAGTATAATATAAATCAATAAATTTATTTATTTATTTATTTTGAAATAAGAATTCTAAAATATTAATTTAGTTATTAGTAATTAATAAATAGATGGGAGGAATTTAACTTTTATGAAATATCTATAAAATATTTTCTAGTAATTTGCATGATAGAGGGTTGATATTTCTACCATCCTATATTCATATTAACTCTCCATGTATCAAGCACCTAGAGAAATTTAGAAGAGTTTTGTATCTCAAGAGATTTGATCCCTGTGGGGACTTGGTAGATGTGAAGTTAAGATAGATCTAGGTTGGTTTAATTATTAATTATAATACTTATAAATATAATTATTAATTTTAGATTTTAGATTTTTATTTTCTTTTATTTTTTTAATATTTTTTGTAATTTGACATAGCCAAAATGTTTATATGAATTATATTACATTACACTACACTACAACATCTCTACCATAGGGTGGCTCACCTTGAAATTAAAGCTAGTTATTCCTTTACCTTTAATTATGCCTTTATATGAGTGTGTGGAAGGTAATTTTTTTATTTCCTTCTACACAAAAGTGTACATGGAAATGCTAGATGATTTAGGTTACCCCTCACACTAGGAAGACTCGATTATAACTAGAAGTCCACTCTCCATAGAGAGACATATGATAACATAGTATTAAAAACACAAAATAACCGTACATAAACTAAAAAGCATGCCAGATTGGCTTTCAGAATAGACATTAATATCAAAAATCAATAAACACCCAAGCACATCAAGAAACTAAGCAAAGGGATCGGAATCCATAGCTACAACCTAGAAGGGGTCTTGGTTGTTTCCAAGGGTGTTTCCATGTGGGGGTGGAATGCCAAGGTATTGCTCTTTATGGTGCAGTCTCTAATCCAAGTCCTTCATGCGGTGATGCAAATGGTCCATAGAGTGAAGGATGTATGTTTGATGCTCGAAATAAATCTTAAGAATTTTGTTGAGGAGGAATTTCAAATGTTGATATAAGTGAGCAACACACATGTGTTGGTTGAAATATCCACACTTATGCTCAATGTTTGGCACCTAGCCTTTCATCTCAGTGATAACCTCTCTGACTGAGAGATGGTACTAATGATATGCTCCTTCTCTCTCCCTGTAGGTGATCTCATGCTAGATGGGCCCCAGGATAAGCTCATGAAACTAAGAAACAGTCTAGGCAGTGGTGAATAGGCATGTTTCCTCGAGTGGGCCTATCCTATAGTAAGCTAGCTGTCTGCAAACATGGGCATATTGATGAGGCACGGTGAAGGGACCAACAAAGAAAGGAGAGAATGTAGGTAGGAGAGGAAAGTCACAAACAACATGTGCAAAGTGAAAATCCATGGGGAGGAGATTTAGGGCTAGGTGGCTAAGATCTGGGAAGGAGACAAACAACAAATAATGGATGAACATGATGATCCAAATCAAGAGGGTTGGAGAAAGGTGACATGGAGAGAAAGGGAACAACCCAAGGGATCCGATCAAAGAGAGGCCTCTCAGCCCTTGAAGCAAGTCGAGTACAGATAGGAATGCACCAAATGAGAATGTTGTGCGAGGAAATACCTAAGTAGAGTTTATAAATGAAAGCAAAGACCAGACTGGGGGTGCTACTTAAGCCAAAGCTCGTTGGGAGCACACTTACAAAAGGCATCTAACACCAAAATGAACAATCTTCTTGCATTCAAGAGGAACCAATTTTGAGCGCTACCTCATGCACATCGAACCCACAAGGAGAAATAAATAGCTAGGCAATGCCTTTTCTCTAGGAGGTATAATGGAAATTGCTTTTGTTGTCATAGCTCCAATTTGTCTACGAGGGACATTCTTTTCTAGAGTTCCAAATGCCTACCAAAGATAGCAAAACAATGTCCTCCCAGAGCTTGAAGTGGTGGGTTGATAGGAGACCCAAAATTGTAATTAGTGAGAGCCAAGGCTTGTGTTTCAAACAGGAGACCTTGACAACTAGCAGCGATGGTGCAATATACGAATTGATGAGGGATACAATAAACCACAATAGAAGTGGTTGGAGCTTTGCACTAAAGGAGACCTTACGAGTTGTCTAAAAGAGTAGCTATCATTCAAAACTAAATTGTGAAGCGTGCATGGAGTTGGGCATGACACTGTGCATGTGGCAACACCTTTGGATCATGAACATCATAAACATTCTCTATAGGGTGTGCTACCACGCCCCCAACCTCTTTCCCAAATAAAAATAAAGCTCTGTTCACACATTAAAATCTAAATACATATTAAAAATCTTTATAATAAAATAAAAATAAATATTCATAGTTAGAAAACTAGACACATAAATTTTTACAAATCATTTAATTCATACAACTATTCTAATTATTAATAAAATATAATTAAAATAATACAAAAGTCAAATTTCAAATTTCAATATATCATAAAACAATATATTCAATAAATAAATATATATTTTAAAATCATAAATAATACAAAAAAGCAAGTAATGAACCATCGTGATAATCTGCATATGTAACACTCTATATTTCATACAAAAGGCTGTTGTTTTTTCTTGTTGAAAGAAAAAAACCATCCTGATAATACCTTGGGGCAATAGCCTCATAAGCGATTTTGAAAATTTAATTGCACATCTCTCACGAATTAAGAGTAAAATAGTCAAATGCTCTCTGTCGAGCATCCCGTCCCGGCAAATGATCTGCGTCTACCTTGCGATTGATTGGCCGTCTACATTGTTTAAAACTTCTTGAATTACCAGATACATGTGACCTTGTCTTCATGAATCGTCTCTACGTTGAAATTAGGAAAAAACTCAAAGTGCTCCCGGACCAAATGTGAAAAAAAATTCGGTGACATCAATCGATGACATCATTTTGATCGATTGATGAAGTATGTTAGGTTGGAAGTTTAGCTTCTTGTTGGGATCGACCGGCCTATCAATGAATGTTAAGACTGCTCTACATGATGGCCATGCTACCACGTCGTTCTACCAGGCTGTCATTCTTGTGTCTTAATCTAAAGCGACAAGTGGAGGTTATACGACCTTGGCCACTCCATGTAGATCCGATCTGGTTGTCAAATGCAGCGTGCACCATGCTTTTGCATTTAATATGTTACAGACACAGACATATATGTCATTATTGTATATTTAAGTCCATGTGTAAAGGTGCACTGTAAAATGGTGCGAAAATGCTGTTTGATTTCACACTTACCAACCTGCTCGATCAACAAAGGTAGTGCAATTGACCCATAAAGGAAAGACAAAACCAAACTTATGAGGACCACATAATATCCACGTGAAACACGTTTCGTGTCCTCCCGTCGCGTGCACCAGGGGGAAGGTGCGGGAACGCCATACTTTTTACGATCTCAATTCATATTTCTCAACTGATAAACAACAACTACGGCGGCTCGGCGATTTATATACGACTACTAACGCGGCTCAGCGTGGGATATGTGGCCAGTCTCCTGCCCTGCTCAGGACGATAAGAATCGGCATTAGCCTGGCTTGTCTGGTTTTAACATCTAAGTAATTTACGATGACCAATGCTTCAGCAGCTCCGGACAATAGAGACCAGCCCAGTGTTCCGCTTATTGAAGAAAGGCAAGGCAAATCCTCAGCGCATCGCATGTGGATCGACATACCTAAACCCAGCACTTCATGCCTTCCGTATCCAAACGCTATGCATAAGATGGAGACCGTTCCGCCGGGGAAGGAGCATACACAGAGGGAAAACAAGAGAGGCCCCAAGAATACAATGGATCGAGAGTTTGAAGAGTTAAAAGGTTTCAAGGAGCTTGGTTCTGAATTCAGCCATTTGACCCCGCGAGTACTCCTTCTTCTACCTGGGTTGAAGCGATTGATTGATCATGAAAAAAGCAACAAGATTGTAGGATTTCAAGAATCCGCATCGGAGAAGTCGGAACTGCAATGCCAACATGCAGCAGAACTGGATCTGAAAGAATATCTCAAACTCTGGGCTCGTTCTGTAGCTTTAACACTAAAATCATAGTACGAAGATTATACGAAAGTTTCTGTTTGGCCCTATCTCGGCGAAATTCCTGACTACGATATCTAAGGTTCTGTACCATATCGATATGCTTGTAGTTAGATCATCGTCATCATCCACCTTGTTACTATCCCGGCATTGATTTGCAGAAAATCAAGGCTCTTTTAAGTTTTAACTGATGCATTTAGAAATATAGACTCTATTATGAACAATTTTTTTCAGAAGGTCTCTGATATTTTCGTTTAGTTATGCCTGGTTTGTGAAAAGATTAGCTGAATCAGACCCAATTGTCAAAAAATTTGCGTTAAATGTTCGTACATCATATGCAAAGATCTAATGGATTCGACAGATATCAAAAGACCGATTTTATTCTGAATAGACTCACAATCGCACGACACAAATCATTTTGAATATAATTTGAACCTAACGTTGATGGTTTACTGGAATCCGTTCCAATTTAATCTTGAGTCTGTTCAGCGACCGTGTAAACAGTTGTAAAAAGATTAAAACTTAGACGGATTCGATCATTTGAGAAAGGTTATGGAAAAAAGGGAGAAAGAAAAAGGGTTATAGAGAGAGTTCAGAGGAATGGTGAGAGGGAAAACGAGGGTTATAGAGAAAGTTGAGAGGAATGGTGAGAGGGAAAGCGTGATTGAGGAAGATAAAGATGTGTTTTATGAACATTATAAATAAGCACGTTATTTTGATGCGCACACATATTTTTAATATTTTGATGCGAACATATATTTTTAATTAGTTAGATGTCCACATTAGTAAGGTAGGTTTATTATTAAATTTAAAAAATAATTGGTTCCATCATATTTTCCTAGCTACACATTATTAATGTAGGTTTATTACTAAATTTAAAAAATAATTGGTTGGATCATATTTTTCTAGCTACATGGTCTATGAGGTGGAATTTTTAAGGTAGAGAATGTACACATTATTAATGTATGTTTGGTTGGATCATATTTTTCTAGCTACAAGGTGTATGAGGTGGAATTTTTAAGGTATAGAATGTACATATTATTAATGTATGTTTGGAATCTTTATTTTGACACACAGAATGTTGAGAATGTCAATTGGAGAGTATGATAAAAGTTGTGGTGTGGGTAATATTTTTTTACAAAGTATTAGTTTTTAAAATAATTATATTGTAGATTAATTTAACAATTATCATATTCTGAAAATAAGGAGATATAATTATGAATGACAACGTTTATTATTAATATATAGCTTGATTTATGCCTTGACTTATGAAGGATAAAACACATATTTTACATGTTAGAAGGTATAATGTGAAAATTCATTACAAGAAGATGATGGATGAAAAAGTAGTAGTAGGTTTAGTGGGAACATGCAAATCTTTTTTCCTTAATGTGCATTCTTTCATGATTCTTAGTTATGGGATTTTATGAACTACCACAAAGGATGTCGAATCATTGATACAGACAAAAAAAGAAAAGGTTCATGATAGATCTATTTCTACCATAGACCATGTTGGGAGTGAATTGACTGATTGAGAAACTCTTTCTTCACTTCATCCCAAGTGAGAATTTTAATTATTATTGTTGCTATTAAATTATTATTAATTTATTTAAAAATGAAAAAAATAAAACGTAGAAATATTTTTTGTTATTAAATTGTAGCATACCTAACTAATGTGGAGCCTAAAGAAAACCCAAACTAAACACTACTATAGGGGGACACACCATCTCCAACCCACAATTGGTAAACATTGAAATGTAAATTGATGTAGGTTTGAGGTCTCTTATGACCATTATACAAGACTTATAAAATATTAAAGAAACCTCTTAGCTATCACTACCCACATCCTATGGACAATCGTATCTTCCATTACAAATACCAAAGGCCAATTAACTCATATTTATGATTATATGACCAAAGTATTTGAAGATTATTGCAAGGGTCTAAATAAATACCAAATTAGAGAATAAAAGTTCCAAAACATTAGCTGACAACATTGTCTATTGGCATAATAACCTAATTATAACCACTAGTCACAAAGATACATATTTGCATGGATTGGTGCACCTACGTACCAACCATTTACAAACAAATGGATATATAGGTGGTTTATGGTGTTTAACAAACCTCCTGCAATAATATGGAAGTGTCCCTATATTTCTTTAGGAAATTATAGAAAAATTTTATGTTAGATCATGGTGTTAACTACTTTGGCACTGGAAAATTCCAGCAGGTGGGTTGTCAATTCACACATAATAGAGAAACTCCTAGATGTTTCCCATTACTAGGTCCTCATCCTCCTAGCTAAAGGCCTAAGCCGACTTCCTAACTTTATCTAATAGTGGAGAGAATGATCCCAATCTACAGATCCATATCCACCTCCTCTAATAACCTAATGCAACATATAACTCTCATAGCATTATTCTGTGAGGAATGATTTGTAGGTAATGTTGGGGGAGGATTTGGGTATTCAACCCCTATAGAAAGTCCACCTAGGAAGGACACACGAAGCCTCATATGAGCCTTACAAATTTTCGTGCTATGTGGAGACTCAATATGTGTCAAAAGAGGCCACTAGACATGAGTGTATTATGGGGGAGGTTAGAATTTTGACCATATCCCTGTCCTTCATTGATTATCTATCTATCTATCTATATTTATATAAATGTGTATTTTCCTTTTATATCTAATTATATAATTTTTGGGATCTCTATTCTTGGATAACATAACATTGATTACAACACATGCATTAGTGTCAATTTTTTTCCACTGATGCACTAGTAGCAACAACTTGCTTATTTGGTTCACCACCCACATAAGTATGGTGGAATGAGTGATTCATGAATCAAAATCATCCCTCATGAATTTTTTTATATGTTTTTAGCCCATGTTCTAGATGATTTTAGTTTGAATGTGCTTTTAGTTTGGGTATAATTGTAGCCTCCATTTAATGTCTCTATAGTTTTTGGTGTCGTACAATAATGAACCATGCCCACTTAAGATGCACAATTCATCCTATTCCCAAGTATCATGTGTCAAGTTAAATCTTCTTTAAATGTGATTTTTTATATTATTTTAGTTGACTTATAAGTTTCTGTGGTAACAAAAATATTATAAATCTCTATTCAGGTTGGCTCACTAATATCCAATTCGATATTATCACCATCATCCACTTCACCACCACCTACATTCTATCCATTATTTTTCCTAGGCCTTAGGGAAGCTCCAACCTAAACCACCTTTCCTTGGCTCTTTATATACCACTCCACCATATAGGATACTTCCATCCCTTCTACAACCTAAGGTGGTTTATCACCACCCACCCACACCACCTTTGCAATCTCATCTAGCCATAGTGGTTGTATCCATATGCCACCCATCAATGTGTCTTATGGTAGCCTCCATTGTTTCATCTATTATGGTTTCCCCATTTATCCCCATTCTTCCTCCTAATCATCATCCAATGTTAATAGCTTAGTGGATGCAATGGAAAATGTTTCCTTGGAGCAACTAATATAGCTAACCACTCCACCTACTAGAAAATATTTGTTGTTTCCTAGGTTATTGATGGTGAGATTATTTATTGATGATTTTTTGATGTATCATGAATATAAATTAATTTAGGTATTTTTTGTTAAAATTCATGCTTTAATTGTAATTGTTGTAGGAAAGTATAGTGGAGACATTAGGGTTCCAAAGGAGAGAAAGGCTCTCATAATCAGAATTAAAATATGTGGTTGTTTTATTTACTTGAAATATATAATATCATTTTGCAAGTGTCTTAACTCATTGTGATTTATTTTAATAATATTGTTGTTTCTTTGTCCAACCTCTAAAGAGATGAGCCACACCTAAATGTAAAAATAATTAAGCTCCTACTTCAACTAAGAACAAAAATATTGAATTCTATGATGTAAATGATAATGGTGAGAGTGTTAGTGGTCAATGAGTGATCAACAAGTTCCAATTTTTAGCTACGATACCATATGTCATTCTTCCATGTTTGGGTGTGAGGTGTCATTTGACAAAATGTATAGTTAAGCTTATTTTAAATACACACACATTTCATGGTATGCATTTTATGAATTAAAGTTTCATGTTTATTTGATGTTGGTGAATGATGATGATGATGATGACGATGATGATTTACCCTTGAATATCTACAAATGTAATAAGTATATTCTTTTCTAATCAATACGAACATGTTAATAAATTTTATAATGGTATTATATATTTCTTGTTTAAATCATTTAAATATTTATCTCATAGTCTAGTGTTACCAAAAATGATGTATCTGAAGAGAATTGAAAATATGTTGATTTAGAATATCTATAAAATTTATCTTAAATTATATGTAACACATGCACCATTATTTATACTCAATTTCACATGGTGATTATATTGTTCATTACAAAGAGGGTGAAAGAAAAAAAAATCATGGGAAAAACCAATATTGTAGTATCAATCTTCCAAGATTTAATATTTTCCACACATAAGCTTATGGATGGAAATTTCAATGTGAAAGGATAAACTCAATCTTAAGGAAAACGTCTTGAAATATATAAGCTTGGGAGTTCTTTCCTCTTCAGTGTGGGAAATGAGAACTAATCTGGAAAGCAATGGAATATAACTCATAATATCGGAGTTGGTTGGGGTTCAACACACTTTCTTCCTAATTTCCAAACACCTCCATTCTCTTGAATTGATGCCTAGTTTTAGTTAGGTTATAGGTTCATTGTAACAATAACAAAACCCAATGTCACTTAAAGGAGGTGGGGTATCCAAAAAAATAGTCTCTTAACCATATCCAACCTCCTTTATGAGGTCACCATTATCTTCTACTCATTGAGGGCTTTCCAACCATATGAATTTCATCTCATTGTAAGCTTTAGGAAAAAAATTATGTCCATCAGAAGATTCATCATTTGTGTCATGTTAGTGTTTTTAAAACTAACACATGGATTACACATGGTAGACATGCCCATGTGTCACCCACACTTTACACCATGCAGGTAAGCTAGACACAATGGCTTTTCTGAATCATATATGGAATTCAAATTCCATTTTCCTCTATTTTGAATAATATCGATTCTTCCATATTTTGAATTCAAACTTGAAGTTCCCAAAAAATTCCATTAAACAATAATTCTTTGTTTCTCTGTTCTCGCTAACAGTCAATGGGTCAACCTTCGAGATACCTAGATTCCTAGATATCTAGATCATCCACCGTATAAAAAAGCTAAAAATTCCCTTTAAAATTAAAAATGTATTTATATATTTCCTGTAAGGGTTAAAACGTTAACCTTCTAGATATTTGGATCATCTACTATTTGAAAAAGACAAAAATAATTCATTAAACAAATTGTGGGATTTCTAAATTATACATTTATGGCATCCATTATCCACATCACCTCCACAAAAACTATCATCAATGACACATTATCATAGTTCAATAGATTTATTGTCACATATATGGAACATCTAACATCTAGGGAAACCTAAGAAACTCCTTTTTCCAAATTTCTTGAATTTTGAACTCTTCATCTCCAAGACATGTTCCATGGAATACACTAAATTAGTTTCCACATCCCCTTTTTATTCAATTGTGTCACATCAATATCCTACATCACCATGCCACATCATCCATCCCTATCTAATTTTCCACATCAACATGCTACATCATCATGCCACATCATCCATCCCTATCCACTTTTCCACATCAACATGTCACATTATCCAACCCTATCCACTTCACCCATCAACATTACACATTAGTGAAATGCATAGCTATATTGCATTAGCATGCCACATCACCTTTGGCCTACTATGCAAACTAGGCTTCATCTTATGTGGCTCCTAGATGTTTCCCTTACAATCTTCCATACTAAAATTTGAATCTATGTTTTTCTTAAAGGTGTAATTTCAAGAAGTTCCATACTTGTGGATTTTGAAAAATAGAGGAATTCCTAGATCCTAATGGTTCTATCTATTGGAAATACTGAGAGGGGGGGTCAATCAGTATTTCCCTTTTTTTTTTAATTGTTCTAGTGATTGCCAAAAGCATATATACATATGTATATGTATACACAGAACACAGAAATCAACAGTTGGAATTAATGCTTTCATTAAAACTCAACACAATGCAATGAAATAAATACAATATAAGTATATATCTGATTGTGAATAGTTGCCAAGCTCCAACTTGGACTTCAGTGAGGCTCCAACCTCCAGAGCACCAACTCTATTTTGTAGTGGTTCTGCACTTAGGAGCACCTACCCCCAATGACTTCAGTCTTGCTCAGTTTTGAGGCTCCAACCCAACCTTGGTATAAATTGGTATGCTGCTACACTCTATTCAGCTGAGGTTCTCGCACTCCTACTCTCCTGCCTCTGCTGCTTTTGCTGCCTCTACAGCCTCGCTGCTTCTGCTGCCTCTTCTAACTCTGCTGCTTCTACTACCTCACACTCTGGTTCTTCACCACAACAATAGCATGAACAATTCCCTTTTTTTACTATTTTATACATTCCCATGCCTTTGTCCATTTGTTTCCACTTACACCACCTTTTAGGCTTCCTCCTCGGTCACTGTGGCCTCCTCTGTGCTGTGAAAGTTCACTGACTTTCTAGGGATACATAGATTGATTAGACTGGTCCAAACTATCCATGGAGAACACATCCTCTTGGTTTACCGTAATAGTCGTCCTTTTGGCAATGATTGTGGCATACACAGAGTTCTTTCAATTAAACGAAGATGTTTTGTCGTTATCACAATCATAATTCCCATGATTCACCTATTTTCACTGACGTTCAGCCTTCTGAATTATCGGAAAAACTATCGTATGCCTTTCAGCTTAAAACACCCTACACAAGCCAGACATTCCATTACATAGAGAATATGAGAAAAAACAGTGAAACAGACTAAAATGCGGACTTCAAGAAATATTACAATCGCACCTATTCCTGTATCGGGTCCACTCTTAAATTGCAATCGACGATTCGTGACTCCTGGGGGTCCTTTATATATCAGACCCATGACTTCGTCGATGGCCGACGACCAATCCTCCACTGCTCCGATGGACTGGATTTGATATGGTATTAAACCATAGTTAATACGCCCATCAGGTCCATAGCCTATCGCAGTCGGTGCTTCCAATGTGGCAAGGCTTTACAGCTTGCGATATGCGACAGATGCGATCATAGATTAAGTCATATTTATAATGTGCGGCGGGTTTGCGTGGATATGCATCACAGTCAGGAGTTGACCCTAGGGGAGGTCGGATGCGATATCACTATCGGCGATCGTGATGGACTGCTTGACATATTGTAGCTCCCACTTCTGAAGTGCCAATGCAATACTTGCTATCGGCGATCGAAAATTGCACAGGGTCAAGGCTCGACGTTAATGTAGACCCCTCATAGTGATGCGATCTGCCGGACATGATACAACTCAACACTCCCATGTATAGAGTTTTAAGTTCGCAATCCGCCTCCAATAGTGTATTTGCCCTAGAGCCAAGTCTTCCACCTATGATAGTGTTAAGCCTATGTATATGGGATTTCTGTTTGCTGATAGTGTTAAAGCATGCATACATGGGTTTTACGACCCAATAGTATAAATGTATAGATATATATATATATATATATATATATATATATATATATAAGGTTCTGTGCCTCCGATAGTGTAAAAACACATATGTATGATATATGCTCCTCTGCCTGTATCTTCATGCATATAATTCTTTTGTGGCCTGATAGCTCTCGATAATATAAATGCACCGATTGATCCTTTGATGGCTCTGTCTGCTTCCTTATAGCTCTGCTTGTTCCTCTGTTGCTGCGATGGCTATCTTCATCCTCTGTTCTACTCCTCATGGCTCCTTTTGCTCCTCGAATATTGCCATATTGACATCAATGACAACTTGTGTCCAACAATCTCCCCCTTTGTTATTGATGGCAATATTCTTCTACTCTCCCCCTTTGACATCAATGGCAAAGGAATGTATATGGACTCCCCCTGTCAAACTGCTCCTCCTGTCCTGCTACATCTTTATGAATGAATTTGAGTGATGATAAAGAAATAAACCCCATCTTTTGACGCAGATGTTCAAATGCTTCTCGAGGAAGAGGTTTTGTGAAAATACCAGCTATCTGCTCCTTAGTACTGATATATTCCAAGATGATATTTTGTTTAGCTACTTTCTCATGGAGGAAATGATACTTGATTAGTATGTGTTTGGTTCTTGAGTGCATCACTAGATTTTTGTTGAGACTGATAGCACTTGTTGTTGGCATTATGACTCAGGTTTGGCACTATGGCACAAGTGTTGTCCTTGATGGCAACTCACTCAAGTGGCAAATCACTGTTCAAGCTCTCATATAATAGAAAATGAGATACCCGCAGGTGAGCCTAACAAAAGCTACAGACCCGTAGGTGCCCCGAACAAGAAGTACGGGCAGACCTGCAGGTTCTCCGAACAAAAGGTGCAGACGTCAAATTCACTCACTTCAATGCAGAGAAGCACGCGCACGTGGGAATTTTTATGATTGATCCATGGCATTTAGTCCAACATGTTTGATCCTATGGTTTTGGTCTATGGTATAGCATCTAAAATATTGAACCACGGTTTTGGGTCCCTTGTATTAGCTTTCTATGGTTTTGATCCATGGTTTGTGTAAGGGCTTGCCTATAGAAAGGAAAGGAGATCATTTGGCTAGGTACTTATGTGTTGAATATCTTAAGAGGAACAAGATTTGAAATACTTGTAATCGGTTGATGAGATAAAATTAAACCTGAGCATGAGAAGACTGATCAATTGAGGGGTCGTGATCTCTTTGGCGCATGATCAGATCTGTGGATCTGACAGTATAGGGTACAATTGAGGACTGATAAAGTGTTTATATCTGGAGGTCCACGGGCGAGATATGGCTCAGGTGCGAAGGTGTGCAGTCTAGTAGATGGCGCAGGTGTGGAGGTTCGCAATCCAGTAGACGGTGCAGGTGTGGAGGTCCACAGTCCAGTAGACGACATAGGTGCGGAGGTCCGCAGTCCAGTAGACGACGCAGGTACGGAGGTCCGCAGTCCAGTGGAAGGCGCAGGTGTGGAGGTGCACAGTCTAGTAGATGGATCAGGTGCGGAGGTATGATGTCGAGTAGACAGATCAGGTGTGGAGCTGCATAGGCTAGACACAGCAGAAGTGCGGATATTCGCAGGTTTCTATTGGTGAAGTTGCAGACTTTTCTTGAAATATTTGTTGGCTGCCTTTTGTCTATTGCTACAGAGTTCTCGGTTTAGATTACTGGTATTTCTTGTCTGGTTACTGCATTCTGAGAGGCTATTGGTTGATTCATTAGTTGATTGTAAAAGGAGATTGGTTGATTCACATGCACTTGATGATTATTTGATGTTCATGGATCCAGTATGAAAATTGGTGAAACGTGGTCCCTGGAAGAAAAGAAGTAGGTTAGCACCTACGTACTAGTAGCTCAGCTAGTACAAGAGCTAAGGGGGTTGTAGCTCCCTTCCAGGAAAGTCTGGAAAACGAGAGAGGGTTGTAGCTCTCTGCAGGTTGCAGCCTGCGTACTGGTAAAGGACTGCACCAGTACAGAATCATTGTAAAAGAAGTTTCTAATTGAAAGAAGATAGAGACAGATTGCAGCAGGTTGTTTTCACCCACATTGGGTTTCCACCTTATATCTGGTGTTCTTTGGTGTGACTATCTGTTTTTCTTGTTCCTATTCATTATTATATGGTACGGACATTCAAATTAATGGTCAACATCTGAAGAATAAATTAATTTATAAATCTAGAGGGAATATTGAAAAGAATTTGATAATACTGATTCACCCCCCTCCTCTCAGTATTATTTCCAACACTTGTGTTGTCACAATAGACGGTAATCGGTTGATCTGTACATATGTCAACATATTTTACAGCTTCCTTCATCCATAGTATCTGAGTACAATAGTCTGCTACAGTAATATACTTGGCTTTAGCTGTGGATAATGATATGGATGACTGTTTTTTGCTGAGCCAGGATACTAAATAGTCTCCTAGGAAGAACACATTTCCATTAGTACTTTTCAGATCATCTATACTTCTAGCCCAATCAGCATCAGTGTATTCAGTGACAGTCAGAGTTGAGCTCTTTGGATACCAAAGACTGAAATCAGAAGTTCCTTTCAGGTATCTAAGAATTCTTTTTACACCTAATAAGTGGGATTGTTTGGGAGCAGATTGAAATCTTCCCACCATTGCTACTACCTGCATTATGTCTGGTCTTGTATCTGTTAAGTATAGAAGGGCTCCAATCATTGACCTGTAATGAGTTGCATCTACTAGAGGGGAGTCATCATCTTTGCTCAGTTTGCAGTTTGTGGTCATAAGTGTGCTCATGGGTGCACAGTCCCCCATTCCATATTTTTTGAGCATGTCTTTTAGATATTTGGTTTGAGATATATACAATCCTGCTCTGGTTTGAGATACGTGAAGTCCAAGGAAGTGAGATAGCTCTCCTATCATTGGCATCTCAAACTCTTTAGACATGTTTTGAGAAATTCATGGCTCATTTCATCATTATTGCTAGTAAAGATCAGATCATCGACATAAACAAGTGTAACTAATAACTTACCTTCATATATCTTTACGTATAGATTTCTTCTAGCCACTCCCTTTTTGAAGCCTTGCTGTTGTAGATAGTGATCCAATCTTCCATACCAAGCTCTAGGAGCTTCTTTCAACCCATATAAAGCCTTTTTCAACTTACAGACTAAGTTCTTTCCTTCTGTTAGATCAAAACCTTCTGGCTGCTCCATGTAGACTTCTTCCTTGAGTTCTCCATTTAGAAATTCTGATTTCAGGTCCATTTGAAAGATTTTGAATCCTTTTGAGGAAGAAAATGCCAATAACATCCCGATAGCTTCCATACGGGCTACTGGTGCAAGTGTCTCTTCAAAATCAATTCCTTCAATTTGTGAATAGCCTTTGCAGACAAGCCTTGCTTTGTTTCTGATAACTTGTCCTTCCTCATTCATTTTATTTTTAAACACCCATTTGGTTCCTATTATGATTTTGTCCTTTGGACAAGGTACCAGCTCCCATGTCTTGTTCTTCTCAATTTGGGACATTTCTTCTTCCATGGATTTTACCCAATGAGGATCCTTACCTTCTTCTGCAAATGTTTCTGGTTCTGTCATATATAGAAGCAATGACTTTTCTCTTGGGTGTAATTGTTATCCTTCTTTGGGTCTGCACACCTTCATCTTTGTTGCCAATAATCTGCTCTTTTGGATGATCTCTTTGGACAAACTTCATCCTTGAAGGGGTATGAGGTGGTTCTTTCACCTTTTCTTATTCATCATCTATTTCTTCTTCTTCGGGTTCTTCTTCTTTAGGTCTTTCTTCTTCAATGAAAAAATCATCTTCATATTCTTCAATTTATTTTTATGGAAGTCCTTCATCAACCTTTACATCAATGCTTTGCACTATTTTCTTCAATCGAAAATTGTAGCACTTGTAAGCCTTGCTCCTTGTAGAGTATCCAAGAAATATCCCTTCATCAACGCAAGAATCAAACTTTCCTGGTGAGCCATCATTGATTTTTATGAAGCGCTTGCTTCCAAAGATCTTGAAGTACTTTACTGAAGCTGGTCTTCATTTCCATAACTCATAAGGTGTTTTTTCATAGTTTAGTCTCAATTGAGTTTGATTTAATGTATAGACAGTTGTCCCTACTGCTTCTCTCCAGAATTTTGACTACAAGTCTGCTGCTAGTAACATTGTTCTCGCCATTTCTTGCACTATTTGGTTTCTTCTTTCAACCACCCCATTTTGCTGAGCTGTTCTGGTAGTAGAGGATTCCCTTTTAATTCTGTGAATATTACAGAGCTTACTAAACTTGTTTGATGTGAATTCTCCCCTTATGTCTGTTCTAAGGCACTTAATTTTTGAATCTTTTTCATTTTCTAGAAGGGCTTTTAGATTCTTAAAACATTCAAAAGTTTCAGATTGATACTTTATAAAATATATCCACATCATTCTAGTATAGTCATCAACAAATAACACAAAGTACCTTTCTCCTTGGAGTGCCTGATTTCTACTTGGTCCACATAGATCAGCATGGACGATCTCCAATGGCTTTGATGTAGAGAGCTCCTTTGTCTTGTGGCTAGTTTTGGTTTTCTTTCCATGTTGACATGGACCACATACTCCTTGATTTGGTTTGAACAACCTTGGGATGTCTCATATAGCTCTAATCTTGCTGATATTGACTAGATTTTCGAAGCTTGTATGTCCAAGTCGCTTGTGCCACAGCCAACTTTCATCTATCTGACTCAAGTAGCATTTATTTTCCTGAATCTTGTTCAGAATGTAAATGTTGTTTGGTGTTCTAACCCCTTTCACCACAAGTTCCCCTGAGGAAGAGTTCCTTATTTCACAGTCTTTGGTGTTGAAGACAACCTTATGTCCTTGATCACAGATTTGGATGACACTCAGGAGATTGTGTTTGAGCCCATCTACTAGTAGAGCATCTTGAGCTTTTCCTTTTCCATTGATTAGAGTAACAGTTCCTTTTCCTGCAATTCTGGCAGATCCACTTCCAAAGGACACATTTCCTTCCTTTTTGCTCAATGAGACAAACTTCCTTTTGTCTCCTGTCATGTGTTTGGAACACCCGCTATCCACAAACCAATGATTTCCATTATTTTGAGCATATAGAGCTAGGCCGCATTTATCCATGTTGGAATTCTTACTACTCGTCTTTCTTCCTTTGAGTGGGCAGTTTTGTTCATAGTGTCCATTATTGTAGTAGAATGAGCAAATCAAATCGAATTTGGTCAAGGGATCAAATGAATTGAAGGTTTTGATTTGTCCCTGCCTTTTGGGGGCATGTGAATTGATTATTCGGTCCTTTAGCTTAGGCGTTTCACTTCTGCGGGCCATGCAATGTCTGGCTTGATGACCGAAGTTTTTACAGTGAAAACAGTGTCCAAGAAAGATGGTTTTGTACCTGTTGAAGTAGCCATGGTTTGAGTCGATTTTCTTCCTGGGAATTACTCCTGCCTCATTCTTTGGATTTGAGATGGGCCCTTGGTGGAGTACAGGTTTGTATTTGTTGTAGTATCCATGATTCGACTCCACATTCTTCTTTGGAGTAATTCTCTCTTCATTCTTTGGATCTGGGATGGGCTTTTGATACCATACCTTTTCTCCTTTTGGATTGCAGGAAAGTCCATCAGCAAAGCTTTTCACACTATTCTTAGTGCTTGAGGATTATCCTTTGAAACCTATTCCAAACTTGTCATGTTGGGGTTTTTGACTTTTTAGAATAGTCTCAAGTATTTGAGAGCTTTTACAGCCCTTTTTAATTTTCTCCAACTCCTTTCTCAGAGACACTATTTCGGCCTCACGTTCTTCACAAGTCTCTTCTTTTTCTTTTAGATTTTCTTCCAGGAGATCTTCTCTCCTTTTTGTTTCCTCGTTTTCTACCTTCAGAGAGATGATTTTATTTCGTAGTTTCTCATTTTCTTCAATGGCACTAACTAAAAGTTCATCTATATTTCCTGCCAGCCCTGAGTCATCATCATTTGTGAATTCCATGAACAATGTTTCTTGTCTTTCATCATGGTCACTTTCCACATCTGATTTCTTTTTTATGACCATAAACTCATCCTCATCGAACTCATCTTGCTTAGAAAAGAAGTTATTCTTATTGAACCCTTTCTTTTTGTGTGCCATTCTTCTAGAATTTCCTTCATCATCACTATCATGTTTATGAGGGCATTTTGCTGCATAATGACCTATTTTTCCACACTTAAAATAGATAAGAGGGTACTTGCCTTTAAGCTTAGATCCTTTCTTAAGCTTTCGTACAAATTGAGCCAATTCAGATTCCACATCGGACTCATCACTATAGTCATTCCTTTCTTTCCCCTTCTTTAACTTTGAAGCCTTGAATGCTGCATCTTTGGGGCTAGGGCCACCTTTCCGCATCTCATAGATAGTGAGGATTCCATGGAGTTCATCCATCTTGAGGGCATCTAGATCCTTTGCTTCTTCTATGGCGCTTATTTTGGAGTCAAATCTGTCTGGAAGAGATCTTAATACTTTTTGAACAATGGTACTTTCTTCAATTTTTTCGTTCAATCCTTTAAGGGAGTTGACCACTTCAGCTACTCGGAGGAGGTATGCTGCAATATCTTCTTCATCTTCCATCCTCAGGCTTTCAAATTTTCTTCAGTGAGTTTGAAAATTTGCCTTCTTGACTTTTGAGTCTACATCGTATAAGCCAACTAGCTTGTCCCACATTTATTTGGCAGAGTCACAGTTCATGACTTTTGTGAACTCAAAATCAGTGATTCCACTAGTGATGGAGATTAAGGCCTTTGCATTTACAATGAAGGCTTTCCTCTCGTCTTGATCTATTGGAAGAGTGGTAGGCATATGATACTCATTTTGAACAAAATGCCAGACTTCAAGTCCAAGGAACATTAAGTAGTAGGTCATTCTCTTTTTCTAGAAACCAAAGTTAGTGCCATCGAACAGAGGAGGTCTTCCTGATGCTTCATGATTTATCATCATGGTTGCAGATCCTTCTTTAAGATGTTAGGCTAGTATGAAGAAGCTGGCTCTGATATCAATTGTTGGAAATACTGACGGGGGGTGAATTAGTATTTCCCTTTTTTTTTAATTGTTCTAGTGATTGCCAAAAGAATATATAGATATGCATATGTATACACAGAACACAGAAATCAATAGTTGGAATTAATGCTTTTATTAAAATTCAAGACAGTGCAATGAAATAAATACAATATAAGTATATATCTGATTATGAATAGTTGCCAAGCTCCAACTTGGAGTTCAGTGAGGCTCCAACCTCCAAAGCACCAACTCTATTTTGCAGTGGTTCTACACTTAGGAGCACCTACCCCAATGAATTCAGTCCTATTCAGTTTTGAGGTTCCAACCTCTTGGGCTCCAACCCAACCTTGGTATAAATTTGCTGCTACACTCTATTCAGCTGAGGTTCTCTCACTCCTACTCTCCTGCCTCTACTGCTTCTATTGCCTCTACAGCCTCTGCTACTTTTGCTGCTTCTGCTGCCTCACACTCTGGTTCTTGACCACAACAACAACATGAATAGTTCTCTATTTTTATTGTTTTATGCATTCCCATGCCTTTGTCCATTTGTTTCCGCTTACACCGCCTCTTAGGCTTCCTCCTTGGTCGCTACGGATTCCTCTGCACTGTGCAAGTTCACTGACTTTCTGGGGATAGTAGATTCATTAGACTGGTCCAGACAATCCACGAAGAACACATCCTCCCGGTTTACCGTAATAGTGCCCCTTTTGGCAATGATTGTGGCATACACAGAGTTCTTTCAATTAAATGAAGATGTTTTGTCTCGATCGCAATCATAATTGCCATGATTCACTGTTTTCACTGAATTTCAATCTTCTAAACCGTTGGAACAACCATCGTAAGCCTTTCGGCTTAAAACACCCCACACAAGCTAGACACTCCATTACACAGAGAATATGAGAAAAAATAGTCAAACAGACTAAAAGGCGGACTTCAGGAAATATTAGAATTGCACCTATTCCTGTATCGGGTCTACACTTAAATCGCAATCAATGATTCGTGACTCCTAGGGGTCCTTTATATATTGGACCCATAACTCTGCCGATGGCTGATGGCCGATCCTCCACTGCTCCGATGGGTTGGATACGATATGGTATTAAACCATAGTTAATATGCCTGTCGGGTCCACAGCCTATCGCAGTCTGTGCTTCCAATGTGGCAAGGCCTTACGGCTTGTGATATGCGACGGATGTGATCATAGATTAAGTCATATTTTTAATGTGCGGCGGTTCCGTGTGGATATGCATCGTAGTCGGGATTTTCCCCTGGCAGAGGTCCGATGCGATATCACTATCGGCGATTGCAATGGACCACTTGACATATTGTAGCTCGCTATCAGCGATGGAAAGTCGCACAGGGTCAGGGCTCGACGTTAACGTAGACCCCTCGTAGTGATACGATGTCACGGACCCAATACAACTTAACACTCCCATGTATAGGGTTTCAAGTCTGCAATTCGCCTCTGATAGTGCTAAAGCATGCATACATGGGTTTTATGGCCCGATAGTATAAATGTGTGTGTGTGTGTATATATATATATATATATACATATATATATATATATATATATATACATATATATATATATATATATATACATATATATATATATATATATATATTATATATATATATATATATATATATATATATATATACATATATATATATATATATATATATATATATATATATATATATACATATATATATACATATATATATATATATATATATATATATATATATATATATATATATAAAAGGTTTTGTGCCTCCAATAGTGTAAAAACACATATGTATGATATATGCTCCTCTGCCTATATCTTAATGCATATAATTATTTTGTGGCCTGATAGCTCCTGATAATATAAATGCACCCATTGGTCCTTTGATGGCTCTGTCTGCTTCCTTATAGCTCTGCTTGTTCCTCTGTTGCTGTGATGGCTGTCTGCATCCTCTGTTCTGCTCCTCTTGGCTCCTTTTGCTCCTCAAATATTGCCATATTGACATCAATGACAATCTGTGTCCAACACTATCTTCAATTAACAAGAAAATTTAAATCCTTTGGATAACTCAATTATCTCAAAGGATATGAAACAATATTGAAAACTAATGGAAAAGGAAAACTACTACATTTAAAATGCTTCAAACATGTAGATCGTGTTAAATGGAAAGAGTCTTGATAATGGACAAAAAGGGAAATTGTCAAATTATTGATCTTCTAGATATTTGAATTTTTCCAAATAATGGGAAACATTCATGGTAACTGACGGAAAGGAAAGCTATCATAATATGGATCTTATTGTTATTTGGATTATGCTAAACAACCAGAAATATTCCCATTAACTAATGAAAAGAGTGATAGTCAGATTAACGAACTTTTGAATTATAAAAGGACTTGAATGTTTGGATATATAGATATCTATATATATGGGGCATACACTCATCACGAAATTCAACCTTAATCCATTTTTAGCTAGGCTATTAATCAAGGCCTTACTAGTTGATATAATTAAGGGCTAGAACTAGAGATTTGAAAATATAATTTAATAGAAGTTATAGGATTATGAATTGAATATTTAGACCCTCTTCAAATAAATATTTTCAATCTTGATGGGGCATATACTTCCTCAATTGCTTTTAGATAAACCAAATCCTCAATAGCCTATATAACATCCAAAATTCATGGATTCAAGCCATTGACCAAATATATTCACTTAAAATTAAGCCATAAGCCACTAATTCACTTTTTCCATCTGAGTGAATGCTATCATTCATTCTCAATTAGGTGGCACAAGGTTTCAAACCCATGATATCAATTACAGATGGAAATGGTAGTACTATGGAAGATTTCGCGAGGAAATAATGTCCTCACAAAGATATTATTAGTTGAAAATTCATGAATACATATATATATACATATATGCACTTCATGGTTTTGTATAGTCTAAGGATTATTAGGGCCTTACAAGAAATTTTAGCCTAACTTTTTCTTGGATGTTACATATTGTCATGAGGGTAGGGCTTAGGTCTAATCACTCATGATATTCCTCTAATGGGAAAGTAATAAGGTGTTTATCCTTACTCCTTAATAACCATAATGTCTAATAGTGTTAATGAGTTAGGTTAGTTAAGTATTAACCATGAAACCATCCCCCATCATTGAAAAATAATATTTAAGGGCATGTAGGAACATGGAATCCTTCCTACATATTACGAGGTAGTACTTGAAGGGAATGTGGAGGCATCCCATCCTTGACATCATGCACTTGAAAAGTTGTAGACATTATAACTTACTCTTAGTGTAAGACATTTAAAGAGTTGCAGATTCTATGTGTTGCTCTTTGTGTAGGGTTCTTAATGATTCATAGAGTTGATGTCTATCCTTTTGTTCTAAATACTGGAGGCATATAAGGTAATTTGGTTTCACCCTTGGTATTGAACTTGAATTAATTTATGTTCTTTTGTATGTGTGAATACTTTGGAAGAAAAGTATCATTTGGAATATGAATTTTATTTGGCATGGGAAGTTGAACAAATTTCATGAGTAGCTTGATTGATCATATACAATTATGCACATGTTTGGTAGATGAGGAAATCAAATTAACCTTGTATTTGAAAATTGAAATGCATGCAGAGAGTGGTGAGCTAGAAAGAAAGAAAATAAATTTTATTTAAATAGAAAATAGTAATCTTATGTCCACACTCTTAATGAGGAAAAAAAGGATATCGAGAACATATAAGAGTAAAAATAGAAGAGTTGAGATGTTGGGGCCTTCTTTTTTAATTTTGGGTTTTGGTGGGAAGAAAGGTTAAGAATAGGTGGCGGGGATAATGGTTCGGGTTGTGGAGCTGATAACCGAAGGAAAGGGATAGGAACTAGGAGTAAACGAGAAGTTGCAGAAAGGTGGTGGAAGAGTACAGAAGCAACCGAGCAATGGAAATGGAAGGCATTCAAGGGCGGAATCAGCCGAACAGAACTAGAAATGGGAATTCAGAGCAAAGGATAAAAGGAGAAAGATAGCATGAGGAAGGGGTTGGTGATGAAGTAGGTGAGTAAGGGCAGGATCTTGAGAGCCAGATCAGTTGCAGAAAGGTTAGAAATGTCCTATACTCTGCTTATGTCCATTTGTGTTAGCTGTCTTCTATGAAAAATTACTCTTTATGTATTTGATGAATGGGCTTCGAGCCTTTTATACTCTATCATGTACTCTCTTATATTCCAGTTAATGAAATAAGCAGTTTGGGTTCCTTATTATATTTTTGTGTTCCTTATGTGTTATCTAAATGTTTAAATGAATGATAAATACATAGGTAGTTTCCTGCGATGGCATGAGTAGAATGACAATCTTAGATAGTACAAATAATTGAGTGTGATGAGCTATTGTTGTATGTTATTTGCATTTCCTTGATACCTGACCCAAGCCCATCTAACTTTAGTTTTAACATGCCTTGGGTGAGACTCCTTTCCCTTCGGGTAAGGTGAGAATGTCGGTGTCGTCCTAGACTACAATGGAGCCTTGTTGGCCCCTTAAGCCTAAACCCAGGGTCTCTTCCTTGTTGTAATTTCTGTGCCAACAAATGGTTCCATTGTCGGGACTTGAAATCAAAAAGAGGGGTTCAAAATATGTTATTGAGGATTTTTAAGAAAGAAATACGAAACTGGTGGGATGACCAAGTGGATCAATTTGTGTCAAAAAAAAATTTCCTTTGAAGCCAAACTATTGCTAAGGTGAATGACGAGATATTGTATTCAGAAGCTGTAAGCGATTAGTACAAGATCTTCTTGTGTAAGTTCCCAGAGGAACTATACAATTGGCTGCAGATACTGCAAGTGAAGGGTTGATAGAAAGGATAAGAACCATCTGGTCATGGTTTGGGACCCACTAATATTACAACAGTCCAGAACCTGGACACTGATCTTGCAATATCAGTATACTTTTGGGTACATACTACTCTGGAGGGATATGTGGTTGAGTTCACGGTAGAAGGTTATCAGTCCTTATTGAAGGTTGATTTGGTGTTTAGATCGAGGCTGAGAGGAAATTTTTTGAAGGAAGTATCTCTTTGGATTAAAATTCTGATGGTGGAAGAAGATTTAATTTGTTTCCAAGAGGTGAGCATGGCAGCGTAAAACCACAATGTTGGGGGAAGGATAAAATGGTGGGAAATTATACTAAACGGGGGACTGTGTGTCAAAGAAACGATGGATGTAGAAGACTCACAAAGGGCTAGGGAAGTGAGAGTGCAAAGGAGGGTGTTGATAGCAGAAAAGTGGCAGGGGAGGGCCAAGCAGGTTATGAAGATGCATGTGAAGGGACCACACCAAGTAGGAGCGGTGTCGAGGGGTCCAGAAGGGAGATATGAGATATCAGAGAACTCAGAGAAAGGAATAGAGATATATGGACCAAACAGAAGCATGGAAGGCAGTAGGAGCCCTCCCTCCCAGTCGCGGGGGAGGTGTCTAATGGAAGTGGTTGCAGTAATCTCGTGGAAGAGATGGAAGATGAAATGTGTGATTTTATGAGAAAACTATTTGCGGAGGGAAATGTGCCAGAAGAAATCAAGAATTCGACCCCTTGAAGCTCAGGTAGTGTTCACCCTGACCTTCCCTTCGTACTTTCCAACAATCTTCGTAAATTTGTTGCTAAGTTGCTTAAGGAGATACAGATACATAGTGTGCATGTTAGATATAAAAAATATTTTGGTGCCTCTAATAATAGTTGGAATAATAGTATTAGTAATCTAGGATTGCAAGGTTCTCAACAGCTTGGGACCCAAGGCTTTGTGCTTCTAGCACATGCTCAAGCCAGAATGGCAAGATCCTTTACCAGATAACTGGAGTTATCGGGTCGAGGGAATGAGGATGTGGAGCAACACTAGTACCTCTACGAAGCTATATGGAGAGCTCGCCAGATGCCATACAATGTGAAGTTGACATGCCCATGTGTCACCCACACTTTACACGATGTAGGTAAGCTAGACATAATGGATTTTCTGAATCATATATGGAATTCAAATTCCATTTTCCTCTATTTTGAATAATATCGATTCTTCCATATTTTGAATTGAAACCTTAAGTTCCCAAAAAATCCCATTAAATAATAATTCTTCATTTCTCTGTTCTCGCTATCATTCAATGGGTCAACCTTCCAAATACCTAGATTCCTAGATGTCTAGATCATCCACCATATTAAAATGCTAAAAATTCCATTTAAAACTAAAAAATGTATTTATTTATTTCTTGTAAGGGTCAAAAGGTTAACCTTATAGATATTTGGATCATCTACTATTTGGAAAAGACCAAAAATATCCATTAAACAAATTATTGGATTTCCAAATTATACATTAATGACATCCATTATCCACATCACCTCCACAAAACTATCATCTGGATTTCCGTGCCAACATTATAATATCTCATATCCATGTCATCAATGACACATTATCATAGGTCAATGTCTTTACTATCACATATATGGAACATCTAACATCTAGGGAAACCTAAGAAACTCCTTTTTCCAAATTTCTCAAATTTTGAACTCTTCATCTCCAAGTCATGTTCCATGGAATACAATAAATTAGTTTCCACATCCCCTCCTTCATACAATTGTACCACATTAACATGATACATCATCGTGCCACATCATCCATCCCTATCTGATTTGTCAGAACAACATGCTACATCATCATGCCACATCATTCATCCCTATCCACTTTGCCACATCCACATGTCACATTGTCCAACCCTATCCACTTCACCACATTACGCATTCATCAAATACATAGCTATATTGCATTATCATGCTACATCACCTTTGTCTTACCGTGAAAACTAGGCTTCATCGTATGTGGCTCCTAGATGTTTCCATTGGAATCTTCCATACTATAATTTGAATCTATACTTTTCTTAAAGGTGTAATTTCAAGAAGTTCCATACTTATGGATTTTGACAAATAGAGGAATTCCTAGATCCTAATGGTTATATCTTCAATTAATAGAAATCTTGAATCCTTTGGATATCTACATTATATCAAAGGATATGAAACAATATTGAAAAATAATGGAAAAGGAAAACTACTAAATTTAAATGCTTCAAATATGCAGAGCTTGTTAAATGAAAAGAGTATTGATAATGGACAAAATGGGAAATTGTCAAATTATGTATCTTCTAGATATTTGAATTTTGTCAAATAATGGTAAACATTCATGGTCATTAATCAAGGCCTCACTAGTTGATATAATTAAGGGCTAGAACTAGAGATTTCAAAATAGAATTTAATATAAGTTATAGGATTATGACTTGAATATTTAGGCCCTCTTCAAATAAATATTTTCAATATTGATGGGGCATATACTTCCTTAATTTCCTATAGAGAAACAAAATCCTCAATAACCTATATAACATCTAAAATTCATTGAATTGAGTCATTAATAAAAAAGATTCCCAAAATAAAATTAGGCCATTAGCCACTGATTCACTTTTTCTATCTAGGTGAATCGTATGATTCATTCTCAATTAGGTGGAACAAGGTTTCAAACCCATGATCTCAATTACAGATGGAAATGGTAGTACTAAGGAAGATTTCTCGAGGAAATAATTTCCTCACAAAGCAATTATTAGTTGAAAATTCATGAATACATATATACATACATATATGCACTTCATGGTTTTGTATAGTCTAAGGATTATTAGGGCCTTACAAGAAAATTTCGCCTAATTTTTTTGTGGATGTTACATATTTCCATGAGGGTAGGACTTAGGTCTAATCACTCATGATATTCCTCTAATGGGAAAGTAATAAGGTTTTTATCCTTACTCCTTAGTAACCACCAATGTCTAATAGTGTTAATGAGTTAGGTTAGTTAAGTATTAACCATGAAACCATCCCCCATCATTGAAACATAATATTTTAAGGGCATGTAGGAACATGGAACCCTTCCTACATAATAGTAGGTAGTACTTGAAGGGCATATGGAGTGATCCAAGTTGAGTCAACTCCCGGATTTAACCAAGACCTTTTACTTTCGTGATGTTGTTAGAATTGCATTTAAAAGAGCATAAAGGAACATATATTCATGCTATAAAGAAGAGGGAACATGACAAGGATCAGCAACATAAAACACGAGATGTTGATAACGGAGTTCTTCGAGGAGGGACTGCGGCTCTGGACCCCAGTGTCAAGATGGTGTAGGCCGTTGCATTAAGTGATGGAAAGAGTGATGATGTACATGAATGTGTCTTCTCTATCATGCAAGGAATATGCCCTCATGTAGGAGTGGCTCCCCGAGATTTTCCACTGCAAGAACTCTCATTCACAAAACGACTCCTATCAGCATGACATAATTTCACGTATGATAATAATGAGCATCCCGCCAACATGGCATCAAAGGGATCTCAATTCAAACATACATGAAGACACATGAGTATCCCGTCAACATGGTGACAAAGGGATCTCAATCAAAACAGGACAATAAGTACATCTCACATTAAGAACAAAACAAGATCCCACATCAAACATCAAACAGGGATCTATAGAGCATAATGCATCTCAAGCAAAGAGACAAAGAAGTACATGACCACACTGCATATACCCACATTAAGGAGTTATCTAAAGAAGAGGATGATAAACTGTTGGATCTGGCTGTACCATCAATATCATGGCATCAAATATCATGGAAATGACTACTCGCACATTGAATACTAACACCTACACTCCACTTTGAAAAGTGCCCAAAAAATGGAATGATCAAATGGAAAATCTAATTACATCATCATATATGTGGCGTCGAACAACGTAAAATCGACTGTCAAATTTCTGAATTCTCACAAAGTGAAAATCTGGGGCTACATGAATCTTTTAGATTCCTCGAAGATTCCCTCCTCCATGTTATCTGATGATCCACTATTCATATGAAAATTATATCTACACCATCAGGTTCATGTCACCGAAAGGTGTAGTATCAATGTAAATTTTGTTAATTTGGACACTAGAAAAATTTCACCCTCCTAAAAATTGGGCTCAATCATCATTCTACTTGCCTCTCCTCCACGCCCATAGTTCCACCTGCAATTAAAAGTTGTCTCGAAAAGCATGTCAGGGTTCCACCTCGACATCTATGTCAGGGTTCCGCTCTTGGTTTCATTACTCATGGTTCTGTAGTGCATGCAATACGTGGTTTCGTTCTCCATTCCACACCTCTGCTCTCAAATCCGCCTCCCCCGTGAAAAATGAATTGAGGGTTTAAATGGTGGTGGGGTGGCAGAATTTACAAAGCTGCCACCTGTGGCATGGCGGCTAGGTGAAGTAATGGAGGTGGAGAGGTTGGGGGATCAAATCCCGCCTCCGCCAAAAATGTACACAACTATTTGATTTTTATTACAAAATGACGCACTGATTTTTAAGCACGGTTTCATTATTGTTTTAACGGTTTTGGTAACGGAAACTGTTGGCAAGCAAACCACTTGTTATGGTCTCGGTTTAGTGTGATACGATTGGTGTGAGGTGTTAGAGTCAGTCTAGTTATCTCTCTGTCAGAGATCAAAGCTCTTTTGCATTTCATGATTAGGTCTCCCATTAGTTTTGGTCAGTTGCATTTTGTTAGGCATGCCATAACTCTGATGGAGCGGTTTGTGTCATTCATTCCCCTCGTGCTTGGCACTGCTGGTTCAGGCCTGTTTATTAAAATAAGTTTTCAAAGGTCATTTACAATCATGTTTTAAATTTTGAGGTCTTAGGTCTAGGGTTGAGTCAATTTTGTCTTGAAAAGTCTTAGAAGACCAGCAGGCCAGAGGAATGTCTTTGATAGATCATCACTTCAATAATTTTCATCATTGTACAGCTGAATTAGGACTTCTCTTCAAAACTCTGTTTTGAAGATAAGTCGCCATCTCATTTTTGTAAAAATTTTCAAAATTTTTAGTTCTTCAATCGTTCAAGTGCAGCCTTGGTCTCCTTTGCCAGAGCATATCAGAGCTATCCCTGCAAAAACTTATCAGAGAAAATCATTATTTCAACCAATTTTAAAGGGGAAACCAAAAAGGTCAGAGCCTATTAATTTTGAAAAAGTGTCAACAACAAAACATAAGAAAAGAGGTTTTGGATTAAGCAAAAATCAACAAGGAGTCTATATGAAGATATTTCTCCTCATTTGCAACCCATTCCACATTCCAAGAGCAAAGAGCATTGTTCTCAGGTGATTTTGAGAGTTTGTGAGCAAATCAGGCCGTTACAGGTGTGCGCTGCGCGTTGGGGTGGCACGCTGCGTGTTGGGCAGTGCGCTGCGCGTTGGGTGATTTGAGCCAGTGTAAAATTACACAGGCACTGCGTGTTGGAGCGTGCGCTGCGCGTTGGGGTGGCGCGCTGCGCGTTGAATCACAGCCAAAGAAAAAACTTGTCCATGCGCCCGGATCGTGTCTAAATGCCTCCAAAGCTGCAAGTAGGTGTTCTATAACTGATTTAATCAATTTGATAGTGTTTATAGTGTGTTTGAAGAGAGGAGATGATGTGTTGGGTGTAAGAAATCAAATGAAACCCTAAGCCCTTAGCAAAATCTTTTTTAAGGGTATGAAAGGACATGTGGGTAGTGGTGAAGATTTTTCTGCCCTTCCTTGGTGAAACATAGTTCCATGCCCATGTGAAAGCTTTGAGCCAAACAACATTTCATATTTTGGTCCATTTGTCAAACTGTCCTTATGACTGTTTTAGTCCAATACACCAAAACATAATGTTCATTATGGCATAAGTCTGTTGCTATTTCGGTTGGTTTTTGAGCATGTATTGAAAAAGTAATTTCACCACACCTACAACCTACTATTGCAGACAACATACATTTTGCAGACATTGTGTTTTCAGAGCTATGTCAGACACAGATTCATCTTATGAGCAGGGGTATGATAGTGATTATACAGCAGAGGGTAATGTGCCACAAAGGTCTCACAGAGGTGGCAAAGGTGGTAAGCCTCGTAGGGAAGAGCCTACTTCTTTGGATCAATTGGAGGCTTGCCCGCTTGCAATGGATTGTTTTCGTCGTCAGTCATGCTATCACTATTGTGAGCTAATTTCACAAATTCAGCATCATCATGAATTAGCTCGTTTATTCATTCTACATTTACATGATGGCCATGTAAACCTCGCCGGAGTTGATTTCATTTTGTCACCAGAAACTATTGCAGAGGCCACTGGGATACCAAATGTTGGAGAGCAATGGAATAAACGTCAGCAGTTAGAGAAATCTTACTATCAGCCATACATCAAACTTGGGTATATGAGGCACTTGACCAGCATTTTTCCTTTTCAATACCTGAATGATCAGTTTGCACCTTTGATGAAACTCATCATTCGGTATTTCAGTTGTGAGGGCAGATTCTCCCGTCTTTATGCGTACCATGTCCGTTTGTTGATGCATTTTACAAGGGTACGTATAATGAACATTCCATACTTCATGTTTCGCAACATAGAGAAGACGGTGCCTCTTGTACAAAGGAAGACCCCAGCACAGCAGCATAATAGTATTTATCATTACACGTTGATTAAGATCGTAGTGGTTCATCAGTTGGCACAACAGGGCATCACTTGGGAGAATTTTATTTCTCGAGACCTTTTCATAGTGCCACAACCACCTCCTGAGGTTGTTCATGATGAGGGAGGGCCTTCACATCAGTTTTAGATTCCTGAGATAGAGCATGTCAGCGCTCCAGCATGTGTGACATATCAGCGAGGACACAGGGCCTTATTTGCATCTACACGACGAGTACTATCTCCACCTGGGGTGGAAGGGGTCTCGTTGACTTCATCAGTATGGCGATTATTAACTCCACATGGTATGGGAGGGGTCTCGCCTTCTTCTTCGGTACAGGTACAAGTTCAGGACAGAGGAAAGGAGCCAATTTACAAGGAGGGCCATTCAGGTGGTCATGATATTGATGTTGCATTGAGTGATGTGGAAAATACTGAAATTGATAGATTGAATGAGAAGTTGTTGAAGGCAGAATTTCAGATCAAATACTTGGAGTAGTGCAATAAACATTTAGAGGACGAGCACACACTTATAGAGCTGCAACGAATCCATGAAGACCGTAGGTTGGCCCGTAAAAGACCAGGTGATTTGACACCTGTTGCGCGGCAATTTGTGCTTGAGAAGGTCAACCGACACTTGGAGGGGTTGTTGGCGAAGGCCAATAGAGACAAGGACTTGCTTCGTTGCATCAAGAATCATTACTGGGCCCGCATGCATGTTTGCGAAGTGAAAATGAAGATCCTTAAGAGGCGATTGAGCAAGGCACTTAAACGGCGGAAAAAGCCCGATCCACTCCAAATTTTGGCTGAGGCTTCATTGGTGGGGCACAATACATGATAAAGGGTCATTACTCCAAATTTGGGCAAATTCGGAGAAATTTTTGTCTTTTTTGAAAATTTTGTCCTAAAAACAAGTTTTTTGGTTCAACATGCAGCGCGCTACCCCTAAGATTGGGAGGTCCAAATCACAAATGGTTTGCATTTTTGGATTTGTCATAATGAAATGTATCTGCTTAGCTATTGCCGAAGCATTTCATCGAGATCTGGATGGTCAAAAGGCTCAAAAACACCATGAAAACCACCTTGCTGCCATCTTTTGCCACAGCAGGAAGTACCTATGGGAGAATGCAGTTTTGAGGGGGCAAATGAGCTCCAAATGGGAAAATTCCACTTGGGTTGGAAAGCAGACATCAAGGGCTTTCCAACAAGCCAATCGGAGCTCAATTCGGATCCTGGGAAGTGCCTCAAAATCAGCCTGCAAAGTGCGCTGCGCATAGAGATCAGGGCGCTGCACGTTGAGGATTTTGGCCAATTTTTCACCTTCCAGCTCAGGAATTCGGCCAGTTTTGACTTGTGATGGGATTTTTCACCCTTCTTGATGTAATTAATGGAAATTTATGTTGACTTGACACTTATTTACCTATTCTAGATGATTCATTCATAAAATAGAAAAAAATTTAATGAATGAATTGGTTTCCTAGCTTATAGATGCAAGTTGTTTTGACTGCCTAGATTGTAGTGCTTTGTTTAGAATTGGTTGAAACAGCTCCTAAGATGATGAGCTCGACCCCTAGAGGCAAGGGAATGTGTTAGCTTGCCTATATTATGTATTTTCTTAGTCATTTTCAGGGTTGGACTCTTGGGGAGGAGGCTTTGAGACTTTATTGTATATTTTACTTCAGCATTTTGGCAAAGGAAAGACCAGGGTTTTGCAGCACTGTTTGGAATTCTTGTGGCTTTATGTCTTGATGGTGTGCTTCTTTCAGTACTTGTAAGTTTGTTATGTGTATCATTTTTCTTCTCTCATCTTCTGCAATTGAACAAATGAAGTGTTAAGGTAGAATCCATAATTTGTAATGCTCTACCTTTAAGTTTGTTTGATTTTCCATGTTTTCATCTGTTTAAGGAGAATCCTTGAGGTTTTCTTGCTCTCCTTAGCTCCTCACCTGTCTGATATATTCACCTCATTGCTTTTAAGGCATCAAACAATTGCCTACATTGCTCCATTCAGACCTCTGCAGAAACTGTGTCTCATCCCTGAGCCCAAATTGCCTTTCCATTTTTTCAACAAAACTCTTAAAACAACCAAATCAAAACCTCTGCACTTAATACCTAGCCTAAGATCAGTTGCAATTTTAGTCATCTCGAGCCTCATTGATTACTTTTTGCCGGGATAGACCCGGAGAGAGCCCTCTCCTGTCCTCGTAGGGCTAGCTACGAGGCTGAGCGTGGTTTGATGTTGCCTCGAGTTTTGCCTTCCTCAGGCTGAGGCGGATTCGAGCGCTAACATAGTGGCGACCATACTGGGGAAGAAATTTGTTATTCTTTGCTGGTTGATGTGTTTATTTCATAAGTCTTAGAACGAGTTTGAAGATATGCCAGGTAGCCTTCGAAAACGCTTTTGCTATGCATAAGTGAAAGTAGATAAACGCTGCTTCAGTCGATCTCTGGTGAGCTTGTGAATGTAGCACTTCATTTGCAATTTACCCCAGTACACTTATTTGTTCTAGACCTTGGATGATTGAGTCTAGCAAATTGATAGGCTGAGATTTATTGTGTCCCTTTGATTGTTCCGAACAATTCCACACTGGCTTCTAGAAGATACACGAGATTAAATCCTGATCCAGATCCACCTCCTATTTACAAAAATCCAAACTTGATTCGAAAAGTCCTCCGTCAAGAAAGCTCGGTGACTCCCTTGGTTAAATCTCATTCATGTCCTGCAATTTTTGAGTATCTTGAAGAACTTGACTTTGACGAGAAATTTGAATTGTTGTTGTTTAAAACTCAATCCGAAAGTGCACTTGATTCTCTCGTTCCAAATCCTGACTTTGCTGCAGCTCTTAAAGTTGAAAAACATAATAAATTAATTGAAAATTTTATCTTGAGGCACCTTCATAGTGACATTCAGGCTGCAACTCTTGCTGATTTCTTAGAAGCTGTATCTGCAAATATTGGATCTGCTGTCACGGCTTCCGCTTTGAAAAATCCCACCAAACCGCCTTTCATTCCCACCATTCCTGTGCAACCTATACTTACTTATTCAGAATCTACAGCTAAATCCCCTCCTTCATCCCACATTGCTTCTCCTCTGCATACACCACCTCATACTCCTCATACTTCGGTTACATCTACTCCACCAACTACTCCCAGACCAAATCCGCCTAGAGCAATGGCTGCTCGGTTTGCTCCTCTCGCTCTTCCTTAAGATTTGCATGATATGCCCGCGGATTATCAGAGTAAGATTCCTCTATTTGATGGCACTCCTCAAAGTGTGTCCGCTCAGCAGAACATAGACAAAATGGCTAATTTTTGTGATTTATATCAGATTGATGAAGAGGATGTAACTATGGGGTTGTTTGTGCAAACATTCGGAGGAGAGGTAAGAAAATGGTTTAGAGGCTTTGGAGCCAGAAGTATACCTACGTTGGCTGAACTTCAGAGACAGTTTCTAGATCGTTGGGAACTCAGAAAGGATCCACTTCAGATCAATGCCGATTACAATAATATCAAACGCAATCATGGTGAGTCTGTCCAAGACTACATTATCAGGTTCAATACAGTTTATAATGCTATTCCGGATGATTTAAGACCATCTAGAAAATCAGCTCTTCTCAAATTCCCGGATGGTTTTGATCCAGAGATGGCTTATTCATTACAGGATAGAGATCCGCCTACTTTAGAAGATATGCAAAAGATTGTTGTTAATGTAGAGGCGAATCTGAATGATAAGAGAGCACGGTTGAAGGCAGAGAAAAGAGCGACTATAAAGGAAGAATCTACATCAAAACCGCCTTGGCTTCGTGAGATGGAAAAAATGTTCAAAAGAATCAACCTTGAAAAATCAGAATCGCAGATTCGTAATCCAAATTACTGTGGCCAGCAACAACCTCAGTTCAGAATTAAGCAGCATGAACCAAGAGTACAAGAGCCAGCAGCCCAACAACCAATCAAGACTCCTCTTTTGCAGAATTTTGTGAGTCAAGATTCAGATGAAGATGCTGATGTAGTAGGGGACCAAAATCACTTCTTTACTCTTGATGATCTGCCCATTTACATCACTGAAGAAGAAGAGTATGGAGAAAGTTTAGGTGCCCACCAAGATGAATATTTTATCTTAGCTAATGATGCAGATTTAGATGATTACCAAAGAGGGTATTTGAATGCCTTGTCCACTCAACAGAAGCAGTATTCATTGAGAAACCGAGATGTGCCTATCAATCCGATTCAAAAAAGAAAAGAAGCTACAACACCAAAGATGGATTCACCAATACCACAGAAGAAAGGAAAGGAGACAATTGATCCCACAACTAGCAAGATATCAGCAGCAGAAAGGACAAATCAGGCAAATATAATCAAAGATAGGAGAGAAGTTCCGGTCAAAGAAGTCGACAAAGTTTCAGCATTTAGTTTGGAAAATGAAATTTCCAAATTAAAAGTATCTATTCCTTTGACTGAAATCATGAAAAACAGCAGCTACTGAGGTCAAGTCTCTAAAATTATGAATTTTGATCCCATGTTTGACACGGTGAACGTTGAAGATGATCAGCCAGAATTGATATTCGGGCCAGCATTGGATGGTGAGTCCCCTGATAGTGATGTTCCTCCCTTTTATATCAGTTTGAGATTGCATGAATATGTTTTGCACAATGCTATGTTCGATTCGGGTGCTTCGCACAATTTGATGCCAAAGGCGATCATGGAGAAGTTGGGGTTAGACATTACAAGGAAATATCATGATTTGTATTCATTTTATTCTAGCCGTGTAAGATGTATCAGGCTCATCAAAGATTTAGTTGTTAGCTTAGACCAAATCCCAGCGAAGAATGTCTTGATGGATGTGGTTGTGGCGGACATTCCTCCACGTTTTGGTATGCTACTTTCAAGATCTTGGGGGGCTAAGTTGAAGGGTACTCTACAGTTAGACTTTTCTTATGCTACAATTCCAGTCTTCGGTCAAATGAGAAAGCTATATCGAGAGCAAAAGATGAAATACATGATAACCAACAAAGAGAAGCCAATCAATCATCCTGTAAATTATGTACATACAGATTTGGAGTCATTTGTTTTATTTGCTGATAGTTTTAATGATCTAGATAGTCAGTTAGTTCAGGCGGAAGATATACCAGAGATCACCGAAAATTTCATAGAATTTCTGCAAAAGGAAAGAGGAGAAAAGCAAGCTACTATGGAGCAATCAGCTGAGGATAAGGGGCAGCAAACAGAAAAAACAGAGCTAACACAATTTCAACACTTGGAAGAAGATGAAGACGGTCTTTGGACCATGGATTTTGATGGCGTGGTAGGTAGTGATGGTGCTGGTATTGGTGTGTGGATTCGAAGTCCCTTTTCCGCTCAAGACAAAGTTCCAAGCAAGGTGAGAGTGTGTTCTTATAAACTAGCATTTGACTGTTCAAATAATGAGGCAGAATATGAGGCTCTCATTGCTGGCCTTAAGATTCTTAGAAAGCTGAAAGCGAAGAAGATTGCAGTCTATGGTGATTCCGAGTTGGTGATAAAGCAAGTTAAGGGTGAGTTTCAGGCCAAACATCCTCGTATGAGGGCATATCGAAATGCATTCCTAGATATTTTGAAGTTATTTTCTGATCATACCTTGAGATGTGTGCCCCACATACAAAATGGTGTTGCTGATGGACTTGCTAAAGCAGCAAGCAATTTAAAAATTCCTATGAATTCTAGCAACAAGTTTGAGATTCATGTGAAACATCATCCCACCGTCCCAGACAATCAGCGATGTTGGCAAGTCTTTCAAGATGATGAAGAGATCAATCAGTTTCTGCAAAATAAGGGTAAGCTCAAAGATACCTCAATAGATACTGAAAATGATGATGGTAGTGATAATATACAAGTAAATCAAATGGACGTGCTGCAACTTAAAGACAACATTATTCCTAAGGGATTGATTCCTTTAGAGGAGCTGTTTGACCAAGATGATGTGGCCCGCAAACCGACATTAAGACCGACTGAAAAAGGGTGTTGAGGAGATAAACATTGGGACAGCTGAGAATCCCAAGATGGTAAAGCTATCAAAGTCATTGTCACCAAAGGTAAAGGAAGAGTATATCAGATTGTTGTCTTCATTTTCTAATGTTTTTGCATGGGATTACTCAGATCTAAAAACATATGACACAAATATCATTCAGCATACTATCCCTATAAAGCCAAATCAGAAGCCTTTTCGTCAAAAGTTGAGGAGAATCAATCCGAAGCTGCTGCCATCAATTGAAAAAGAGGTAAACAAATTGTATAAGTCAGGAATCATTGTGCCTATCTGATTTTCAGATTGGATATCAAACTTGGTACCCGTAAGGAAGAAAACAGGTGAGATCCGTTTATGTATTGACTTCAGAAATTTGAATAAGGTGTCCTTAAAAGACAATTATCCGCTGCCCAAAATGGACCATATATTGCAGCGAGTAGTTGGAGCATCAAGGATGTCACTACTCGATGGCTATTCAGGATACAATCAGATTTTAGTACATGAAGATGACCATGACAAGAGAGCATTCACCACTCCATGGGAAACGTTTCATTATGCAAAGATGTCGTTTGGTTTGAAAAATGTAGGTGCCACTTTTCAGCGTGCTATGGACATGGCTTTTGCCAATGAGAAAGATGTATTTTTAGTTGTTTATCTTGATGACTTAACCGTGTTTTCAAATTCTGATGAGGAACATTTGTATCATTTGAAAATTGTTTTCCAAAAGTGCAGAAAATATGGCATTTCGCTGAATCCAAAAAAGAGTCTTTTCGCCATGGATGAGGGCAAACTTCTTGGCCACATCATATCTAAAGATGGCATCCATATTGACCCTGCACGTGTTGAAGCCATTCAGCAAATTGAACAGCCTCGGAACAAGAAAGAAATACAGTCCTTCAATGGTAAACTGAATTTTCTGCGTCGCTTCATTCCAAATCTAGCAAAGCATCTTAGAGAAATCACGAGCATGCTGAAAAAGGACAGTCAGTCAAGTAGAGTGGACCGAAGAGGCGGTAAAATCATTTAATTTAGTGAAGTTAGCTCTTTCTTCAGCTCCTAGTTTGATCAACCCAGGTTACACTCAGGATTTTATTTTGTTCTCATTTGCTTCTAAGCACACTTTGGCAGCTGTATTAATGCAGAAGAGGGAGGGAGTTGAAAAGCCCATTTCTTTTTTTAGTCGGATTATAAGAGATGGAGCATTAAAATATAACATCATTGAGAAGCAAGCACTTGCGCTTGTAAAGGCCTTGAAAGATTTCCGTGTGTATATATTGCATTCACATATTCTAGCTTATGTTCCTAATGCAGCAGTTAAAGATATTTTAGTACAGGCAGATCCAGAAGGCAGGCAGGGTAAGTGGATTGCTGCGTTGTTAGAGTATGATGTGGAGATTAAACCAACCAAGCTGATCAAAGGTCAAGGACTCGCCAAGTTAATGGCTGAAACGAATTTGCAAGTTCTAGACATAAATTTGATTGCTGCCATGTCTGATGAAGTTGAGGAGAATTCATCCGTTCAGGTATCTGAAATGTTTCTTTCTTCTCCTTGGTATGCTGACATTTTATATGTACTTCAGCATTTGTCTTCACCTCCTGTAATGCCTAGAAACAAAAGTAGAACATTGAAATTGAAAGCTGCAAAATTCTGCATACTAAATTCTGCATTGTATTGGAAAGATCCTGGTGGAATGTTATTGAATTGTTTGGTAGAGGAGAAAGCCAAACGAGTTGTGGAAGACTTTCATAGAGGTGACTGTGGAGGCCATCTGTTTTGGAAAACCACAACGAACAAGATTCTAAGGGCAGGTTATTATTGGCCTTCATTATTTTCAGATGTGTATAAGGCTGTTAAGAATTGTCATGAATGTCAAATTTTCGAAAGGAAGCAGAAACTATAGCCATTGCCTCTCAAACCAGTTGAGGTCAGTGCACCATTTCAGCAGTGGGGCTTGGATTTCATCGGGGAAATTCATCCGGCATCATCAGGACAGCATCGATGGATATTGACAGCCACAGACTACTTCACAAAATGGATTGAAGCAATTCCTACTCGACAAGCCACGGATGCGGTAATTATCTCTTTTCTTGAAACCAATATTTTGTCACGTTTTGGATGCCCAAGTAAGTTAATCACAGATAATGCAACAACATTTAAGTCAAAAAGGATGGTTGAGTTTTGTTATAAGTACAATATCAGCTTGGGACATTCAACCGCATATCATCCGCAAGGAAATGGATTGGCAAAGTCATCTAATAAATCTTTGGTCAATATCATTAAAAAATTGTTGGAAATCAGTAAAAAGGGCTGGCACAAGAAGTTGATAAATGCACTATGGGCTGATAGGGTGAGTCAGAAAAAGTCTATTGGCATGTCTCCTTTCAAGTTGGTGTACAAAACTGACACGGTTTTTCCAACTTCGCTTGCTGTCCCGGTAGTTAAATTGCTTCAAGAAGCGGGTAGTGAGGAAGATCCTATGCAGAGAAGGATTAATCAGATGATTCATTTACAGCAGACACGGGAGGAGGTATTTCAAAACACTTGCAAGTTGCAGGAGCGCATCAAAAAGATTTATTACCGGAAAGCAAAGGCGGACACATTTCAGCTAGATGAGATAGTTTTGAGATGGGATGCTCGACATGAAGACAAAGGAAAGCACGGAAAATTTGACAATTTATGGAAGGGTCCTTATAAGATTGCAACATATCGTGGTCAGAATGCTTTTCTTCTCAAAGAAATGAATGGAGATGAATGTCCTGGAGGGCCGATTAATGGTCGGCTGTTAAAGAGATACTACTTCTGAGTATTTTCTGCTCATTTCATCATCATTGTACATATCATTTTACTTTTATTCTATTGCACATGTAAACTAACTTATCATCTTTAGTCTAGGGCCCGAGGTGAAGGCTATAATTCTGAAAATGAAGGTTAGTTAGTCTAAGTTTGTCAAGTCAGTGGTTTAAATCTTTTAGTTTTGAGTCTAGTTTGGTCAAAGCGGTTTTTGGTTTTTCAGTCAAATTCTCAAGTTTTTGTGTCGGAAATAATGACTCCATCGCCCAATGGATGAAGGCACTGTCTAGCTCTTACAGAGATCTGTGGTTCTTGGCATCTCCAAGGAGCTACCATCCCCATTGGAGCCAATGTTAGAGTCGGTCTAGTTATCCCTTCGTCAGAGATCAAAGCTCTTTTGCATTTCATGATTAGGTCTCCCATCAGTTTTGGTCAGTTGCATTTCGTTAGGCATGCCATAACTCTGATGGAGCGGTTTGTGTCATTCATTCCCCTCGTGCTTGGCACTGCTGGTTCAGGCCTGTTTATTAAAATAAGTTTTCAAAGGTCATTTACAATCATGTTTTAAATTTTGAGGTCTTAGGTCTAGGGTTGAGTCAATTTTGTCTTGAAAAGTCTTAGAAGACCAGCAGGCCAGAGGAATGTCTTTGATAGATCATCACTTCAATAATTTTCATCATTGTACAGCTGAATTAGGACTTCTCTTCAAAACTCTGTTTTGAAGATAAGTCGCCATCTCATTTTTGTGAAAATTTTCAAAATTTTTAGTTCTTCAATCGTTCAAGTGCAACCTTGGTCTCCTTTGCCAGAGCATATCAGAGCTATCCCTGCAAACAATTATCAGAGAAAATCATTATTTCAACCAATTTTAAAGGGGAAACCAAAAAGGTCAGAGCCTATTAATTTTGAAAAAGTGTCAACAACCAAACATAAGAAAAGGGGTTTTGGATTAAGAAAAAATCAACAAGGAGTCTATATGAAGATATTTCTCCTCATTTGCAACCCATTCCACATTCCAAGAGCAAAGAGCATTGTTCTCAGGTGATTTTGAGAGTTTGTGAGCAAATCAGGCAGTTACAGGTGTGCGCTGCATGTTGGGGTGGCACGCTGCACGTTGGGTAGTGCGCTGCGCGTTGGGTGCTTTGAGCCAGTGTAAAATTACACAGGCACTACGCGTTGGAGCGTGCGCTGCGCGTTGGGGTGGCGCACTGCGCGTTGAATCACAGCCAAAGAAAAAACTTGTCCATGCACCCAGATCGTGTCTAAACGCCTCCAAAGCTGCAAGTAGGTGTTCTATAACTGATTTAATCAATTTGATAGTTTTTATAGTGTGTTTGAAGAGAGGAGATGATGTGTTGGGTTTAAGAAATCAAATGAAACCCTAAGCCCTTAGCAAAATCTTTTTTAAGGGTATGAAAGGACATATGGGTAGTGGTGAAGATTTTTCTGCCCTTCCTTGGTGAAACATAGTTGCATGCCCATGTGAAAGCTTTGAGCCAAACAACATTTCATATTTTGGTCCATTTGTCAAACTGTCCTTATGATTGTTTTATGTCCAATACACCAAAACAGAATGTTCATTATGGCATAATTCTCTTGCTATTTCGGTTGGTTTTTGAGCATGTATTGAAAAAGTAATTTCACCACACCTACAACCTACTATTGCAGATAGCATACATTTTGCAGACATTGTGTTTTCAGAGCTATGTCAGACACAGATTCATCTTATGAGTAGGGGTATGACAGTGATTCTACAGCAGAGGGTAATGTGCCACGAAGGTCTCGCAGAGGTGGAAAAGGTGGTAAGCCTCATAGGGAAGAGCTTACTTCTTTGGATCAATTGCAGGCTTGCCCGCTTGCAATGGATTGTTTTCGTCATCAGTCATGCTATCACTATTGTGAGCTAATTTCACAAATTCAGCATCATCGTGAATTAGCTCATTTATTCATTCTACATTTACATGATGGCCATGTAAACCTCGCCGGAGTTGATTTCATTTTGTCACCAGAAACTATTGCAGAGGCCACTGGGATACCAAATGTTGGAGAGCAATGGAATAAACGTCAGCAGTTAGAGAAATCTTACTATCAGCCATACATCAAACCTGGGTATATGAGGCACTTGACTAGCATTTTTCCTTTTCAATACCTGAATGATCAGTTTGCACCTTTGATGAAACTCATCATTCATCATTTCAGTTGTGAGTGCAGATTCTCCCGTCTTTATGCGTACCATGTCTGTTTGTTGATGCATTTTACAAGGGTACATATAATGAACATTCCATACTTCATGTTTTGCAACATAGAGAAGATGGTGCCTCTTGTACAAAGGAAGACCCCAGCACAGCAACATAATAGTATTTATCATTACACATTGATCAAGATCATAGTGGTTCATCAGTTGGCACAACAGGGCATCACTTGGGAGGATTTTATTTCTTGAGACCTTTTCACAGTGCCACAGCCACCTCCTGAGGTTGTTCATGATGAGGGAGGGCCTTCAAATCAGTTTGACATTCCTGAGATAGAGCATGTCAGCGCTCCAGCATGTGTGACATATCAGCGAGGACATAGGGCCTTATTTGCATCTACACGACGAGTACTATCTCCACCTGGGGTGGAAGGGGTCTCGTTGACTTCATCATCACGTCGAATTTTATCTCCAAATGGTATGGAAGGGGTCTCGCCTTCTTCTTCGGTACAGGTACAGGTTCAGGACAGAGGAAAGGATCCAATTTAAGAGGAGGGCCATTCAGGTGGTCATGATATTGATGTTGCATTGAGTGATGTGGAAAAGACCAAAATTGATAGATTGAATGAGAAGTTGCTGAAGGCAGAATGTGAGATCAAATACTGGGGGCAGCGCAATAAACAGTTAGAGGACGAGCACACACTTATAGAGCTGCAACGAATTCGTGAAGACCGTAGGTTGGCCCGTAAAAGACCGGGTGATTTGACACTTGTTGCGCGGCAATTTGTGCTTGAGAAGGTCAACCGACACTTGGAGGGGTTGTTGGTGAAGGCCAATAGAGACAAGGACTTGCTTCGTCACATGAAGAATCATTACTGGGCCCGCATGCATGTTTGCAAAGCGAAAATGAAGATCCTTAAGAGGCGATTGAGCAAGGCACTTAAACGGCAGAAAAAGCCTGATCCACTCCAAATTTTGGCCGAGGCTTCATTGGCGGGGCACAATACATGATAGAGGGTCATTACTCCGAATTTTGGCAAATTCGGAGAAATTTTTGTCATTTTTGAAAATTTTGTCCTAAAAACAGGTTTTTTGGTTCAACATGCAGCGCGCTACCCCTAAGATTGGGAGGTCCAAATCACAAATGGTTTGCATTTTTGGATTTTTCATAATGAAATGTATCTGCTCAGCTATTGCCGAAGCATTTCATCGAGATCTGGATGGTCAAAAGGCTCAAAAACACCATGAAAACCACCTTGCTGCCACCTTTTGCCACAGCAGGAAGTACTTCTGGGAGAATGCAGTTTTGGGGGAGCAAATGAGCTCCAAATGGGAAAATTCCACTTGAGTTGGAAAGCAGACATCTAGGGCTTTCCAACAAGCCAACCTGAGCTCAATTTGGATGTTGGGAAGTGCCTCAAAATCAGCCTGAAAAGGGCGCTGCGCATAGAGATCAGGGCGCTGCGCGTTGAGGATTTTGGCCAATTTTTCACATTCCAGCTCAAGAATTCGGCCAGTTTTGACCAGTTTTGACTTGTGATGGGATTTTTCACCCTTCTTGATGTAATTAATGGAACTTTATGTTGACTTGACACTTATTTACCTATTCTAGATGATTCATTCATAAAATAGCAAAAAATTTAATGAATGAATTGCTTTCTTAGCTTATAGAGGCAAGTTGTTTTGACTGCCTAGATTGTAGTGCTTTGTTTAGAATTGGTTGAAACAGCTCCTAGGATGATGAGCTCAACCCCTAGAGGCAAGGGAATGTGTTAGATTGCCTATATTATGTATTTTCTTAGTCATTTTCAGGGTTGGACTCTTGGGGAGGAGGCTTTGAGACTTTATTGTATATTTTACTTCAGCATTTTGGCAAAGGAAAGACCAGGGTTTTGCAGCACTGTTTGGAATTCTTGTGGCTTTATGTCTTGATGGTGTGCTTCTTTCAGTACTTGTAAGTTTGTTATGTGTATCATTTTCCTTCTCTCATCTTCTACAATTGAACAAATGAAGTGTTAAGGTAGAATCCATAATTTGTAATGCTCTGCCTTTAAGTTTGTTTGATTTTCCATGTTTTCATCTGTTTAAGGAGAATCCTTGAGGTTTTCTTGCTCTCCTTAGCTCCTCACCTGTCTGATCTATTCACCTCATTTCTTTTAAGGCATCAAACAATTTCCTACCTTGCTCCATTCAGACCTCTGCAGAAATTGTGTCTCATCCCCGAGCCCAAATTGCCTTTCCATTTTTGCAACAAAACCCTAAAAACAACCAAATCAAAACCTCTGCACTTAATACCTAGCCTAAGATCAGTTGCAATTTTAGTCATCTCGAGCCTTATTGATTACTTTTTGCCGAGATAGACCCGGAGAGAGCCCTCTCCTATCCTCGTAGGGCTAGCTACGAGGCTGAGCGTGGTTTGATGTTGCCTCGAGTTTTGCCTTCCTCAGCCTGAGGTGGATTCGAGCGCTAACATGAGGCTTGGGTTGGGCTGCCCGTGGTGCAAGCTGGTCACATGGCCAGATGGGTTCAATTCCTTGCTGGCCCATAACTATAAATATATCGTGGTCAAGCTTTTTGGGCAGCGGGTCCACTGGGATGGTGGCCTGCCCCCATCCTCACTTACATATGTATAGTCGTTAGGGTAGTTGGAGGTTTCGGTGGGGTCATGGTGGCCGACCCTATAACATTATATTGCTTTTTTATATGAGTTAGGTCCAATGAAGGTGGTGGGGGCCATGGACCACCACCTAATTTACTATATATTTTTTGATCATAATAACCATTTTTTATTTTGCCTAATATAAGGGATATTATACAAATTAAGTATCCAACAAATTCCCCCACTCTTCGAGAGCCAGATTTCATGTTTGGGACTCAGTCAATATGTAGGAACATTTAACCTGGCCCACATGGCAGCTTTGAGCAAATCTTTGACTGGCTCTTTCTCCCTCATACGAGCTCAGATTTGAGTGTCATTTGCACCATTGAAATTAGGGTGACGAGCACCTCGATCTGGTGCTAGTTTGGGAGAAATCTAACCACTTTGAATTTTGACCCTTTTCTGAGTCCTTTGGGACCTTTGGATGTGTCTAGAGCCACTTGGAGAAATTCTCCCCACTGAGGAGGTTTTGGTCCTCCAAAAGCATGAAAAATAATTTGGAACTTATTTGTACCCTATCTGCACTTATAAGTATCTAATATGTCACCCTGCCTTCTCCTTCACCTTTGTCCTTCAGAGCCATAAGCGATGATCCGATACTTGTAACCTCTGCAAACCAGTAGTACATTGTTTTGCAAAGTACATGCTTGACTTACATGACCAACTAGTGACCTAAGCATCCCATACTTGCCACGAGATTATAACACATACTCGGTGGTTAGGTTTACATCAAAATGGAAACAATACCCTAGCTATGAAAACAAGGCCAACATATCATTGTTGCTTTAACAAACGATAGAAAACATATCATCACTGTAACACACGATTTACAAAAATAATGCCAAACAATATTATTTCTTTGACAAGTTATGGAAACACAAACATCACTTTGAGAGTTTAAAATGCAACACAAAACAAGACCACACATCATTGTTGCTTAACAGGTGATGGAGAATACATCATCACTTTTACATTTTAAAATGCAACAAATGATTTAAAAAAGCGTGACCATGACAAGCTAACATATCTAGAAACCATTTTTCACTTATTGATGTGAATGGGTCATCCCCCTGTGGTGGTTTTTCTTGTCGAATGATTTTTTCAACTAGTTCATGCACTGATACTTTGTCTTTAAGGTGCTGCTTTCGATGAATCCTCCAACATGTGGCTCTTTGATGGCCACCTCTGTGACAATGACTGCAATAGGTCTTCTTCCTCCAGATCTACTTTACCTTCTTCTTTGTCTATTGTTGAGATGGTCTATCACACCTCATCCTTTTATGTGCTGCTATTCTTTTCCTGCACTCAACAAATGTATGGTTATGTAATCCACAAAAAGTACATGTTTTTGATGTCATGTTTTACGTCCATCATTAACAACATGATCGTAATCGAAATGAACATTCGAATATTGATATTGGTTATACCTTTCCTTGTTGTCTCTGGTGTCATAATGGCAATGAGATCTTGCATCAGCTCTTTCCCTACAATGGACACTGCCAGGGGATGATGGGGATGTGTTCCCATCATTCTCTTTCATCGATGATTTTGACGATGTCTTAGTAGCATCTGACACCTTCAAGCATTCTCCTTCGGTGTATCCCGAGCCTTTAACTCGAGGTCTCCCCACTGTCGAGTTGGAAAGAACTGATGAGGGTTTCACATCATATGTTGTTGGTGGTTCACTGGTTGTCTCGACACTTTCCCCAACTTCCTTCCTGACATACCCAAGTCTTGCCTGATGGGTAATTCCTCTACTTTGATGGGGTTGAAAATTCCTTGGCCATTAATGCCTAAGCCTTTTCCTTCATACCCCATTTTCTTCAACAGTTTGGAGTCAATTCCTGTGGTATGATTTTCAAAAACAGGGAAATCATTATCAAGAAACATACATGAATTCAAAGAACTACTTTTTACCTCACATAGGTCAAGCTGCAGCTTCTCCAAGGCACCATCCTTAGCTTGCAGCTATTGTAGCAAACTTTGTTTCTCCTCTTTCTCTCCCTGTAGAAGCATCTTCAATTCAACGTTATCTATTTGAAGATTCTGGTTACCGTGCTTTAGTTCTTCCAGGGCCTCTTTCATGGCTCACAACTGAACCTCCAATAGATGTTTTTCCTTTGTCTCCTTTTGTAGAACTTCATACATTATTTCCACCTTTTGGGACACTCTGAGCATGGTCTTGTACATCGCTTTTTCATCCTCCATTGTTGCATGTTCCATTATTCACGCTTGCAATTTACATCCACGCAAAGACCGCTCTGATACCAAAGTTGAACTGAGTTGACTCAACTCTTAGATTTAACCAAGATCTTTTACTTTCTTGACATTGTTAGAATTACATTTAAAAGAGCATAAAGAAACATATATGCATGTTGTAAAGAAGGGGGAACATGAAAAGAATCAACAACATAAAACACAAGATGTTGATAATGGAGTTCGTCCAGGAGGGACTATGTCTCTGGGCCCCTGTGTCAAGATGGTGTAGGCCACTACATTAAGTGTTGGAAACAATGATGATGTACATGAATGTGTTTTCTCTATCATGCAAAGAATATTCCCTCACATAGAAGTGGCTCCTCGAGATGTTACGCTACAGGAACTCTCATTCACAAAAGGACTCCTATCAGCATGACATAATTTCACGTCTGATAATAATGAATATCCCATCAACATAATGAGCATCCTACCAACATGGCATCAAAGGGATCTCAATTCAAACATTCATGACCACATATGAATATCCCATCAACATGGTGACAAAGGGATCTCAATCAAAATATGAAAATAAGTACATCTCATATTAAGAACAAAACAAGATCCCACATCAAACATCAAACATGGATTTATACAACATAATGCATCTCAAGCAAAGACACAAAGAATTACATGATCACACTGCATATACCTCACATGAAGGAGTTATCTGAAGAAGAGGATGATAAACTGTTGGATCTGGCTGTACCAATCAATCTCGTGGCATTGAATATCATGGAAATGATTGCTTGCACATTGAATGTTGACACCTTCACTCCACTCTGAAAAGTGGTTGAAAATGGAATGATCAAATGGAAAATTTGATTACATCATCAGATTCGTGGCGTCAAATAGTGTAAAATCGACTGTCAAATTTCTGAATTCTGACAAAGTGAAAATCTGGGGCTACAGGAATCTTTTAGATTCCCCCTAGATTCCTTATAGATTCCCTCCTCTGGGTCATCTGAAGATTTGCTTCTCGGATCAAAATTCTGTCTGCACCATCAAGTTAGTGTCACTGAAAGGTGTAGGATCGACATAAAGTTTGTCCAATTTGGATAGTGGAAAAATTTTGTCCTCCTCAAAATCGGGCTCAATCATGGTTTTGCCTGCGTCTACTCCATGCTCATGGTTCCACCTGTAATTAAAAAATTGTCTTAAAAATCGTGTTAAGGTTCCTCCTCGGCATCTATGTCAGGGTTCTGATCCTGGTTTCATTACTCATGGTTCCGTAGTGCACGCAAAACGTGGTTCCATTCTTCGTTCCACACCTTCGTTCTCAAATCCGCCTCCCCCGTGCAAAATGAATTGAGGGTTTAAATGGTGGTGGGGTGGTAGAATTTACAAAGATACCACCCATGGCATGGTGTTTTGGCGGATCAATGGAGGCGGAGAGGTTGGGGGATCAAATCCCGCCTCCACCATAAATTCACACAAATATTTGATTTTTATTACAAAATGGCACGCTAATTTTTAAGCACGGTTTGATTATTGTTTTAACAGTTTGGTAATGGAAACTATTGGTAGGAACACCTCTTGTTATGGTTGTAGTTCAGTGTGATACAGTTGGTGTGAGGTTTGGGTTGGGCCACCCGTGGTGCGAGCCGACCACGTGGCTGGGCGGGTTCAATTCCTGTCAACCATAGCCATAAATATATCGTTGCAATGTTGTTCGGGCGACGAGTCCACCGGGACGGTGGCCCGCCCCCATCTATGCTCACTTATGGAAAGCTGTTAGGGTAGTTGGAGGGTCCAGCAGGGTCATGGTTGTCGGCCCTATAATATTATATTGATTTTTTATATGAGTTGGGTCCAATGGAGGTGGCGGGGGTCATGCCTTGCCACCTAATTTAATATATATCTTTTGATCATAATAACCATTTCCGATTTTGTCTAATATAAGGCATATTAGAAAAATTAAGTATCCAACAAATTCGCCCACTCTATGGGAGCCAGATTTCATGTCCGGGACTCAAACAATTTGTAGGACCATTAAACCTGACCCACATGGCAACTTCGACTAGAACTTTGATTAGCTTTTTCTCCCTCATACGAGCTCGGATTTGAGTGCCATTCATACCATCGGAATCAGGGTGATGAGCACTTCGATCTGGTGCTGGTTTGGGAGCAATCCGACCATTTTGAAATTCGGTCCTTTTCTGAGTCCTTTGAGACTTCTGCATGTGTCTGGAGCCACCTAGATCATGGAGGCATGCCACCCTTGACATTATGCATTTGCAAGTTTTAGATATTATGACTAACTCTTGGTGTAAGAGGTTTAAAGAGTTGTATAGGTTAGGTGTTGCTCTTTGTGTAGGGTGCTTCATGATTCTTAGAGGTTATTTCTATCATTTTGTACTAAATACTTGAGGCATATAAGGTAATTTGGTTTCACCCTTTGTATTGAGCTTGAATTAATTTATGTGCTTTTGTATTAGCGAATTCTTTGGGAGAAAAATATCATTTGGCATATGTATTTTATTTAACATGAGTTGAAAAAATTTCATGAGTAGCTTGATTGATCATATTAAATTATGCACATGTTTGGTAGATGAGGAAATCAAATTAAATTTGTATTTGGAAATTGAACTACATGTAGAGAGTGGTGAGATAAAAAGAAAGATAATAATTTTTATTTAAATAGAAAATAGTAATCTTATATCCACACACTTAATGAGGGAAAAAAGGATACCAAGAACATATAAGAGTAAAAATAGAAGAGTTGAGGTATGATAAATCATCTATATCTTACATTTTAAATGAAAAGTTGCTTTTGAATGAATTAAGAAATGGATGTGTGAATAATATGCATTATTAATCAAAATAATTAGTATTTTTAATGAAAATGAAGAATGGTATGAGTGTTAGAGGGTATGTTGGGAAGGGGGATTAAGCTTGAAAGATCACCCTTTTAGGCCAAAATAAAGAATGGTATGAGTGTTAAAGGATATATTGGAAAGGGGGATTAAGCTTGAAATATCACCCTATTAGACCCTCATGGCAGTTGGATATCATAATGACAATTTTTTTCCTCGTGAGCTAATGTTGAGTTTGGTCTCAAGATTGTGCATGTACTTGGGAGTTGGGGACCTCATATGATATAGAGGAGGCATACAATTTTAATGTTAGTTTCTATATCTTTTTCATACAAATTTTTTGAGATTATGGTTCTTAGGCAAGAAGAGTACTCATTTAGGAGTTGGTAGGGCGGTAAACCAATAAGAAAATTATATATTTGGAAAATGAGAATTCAAGCTTATACATGGAGAAAATTTGAAACAAAATAATCATAAAGGGAGGTTTTTCTATAGCCTTATGTAAATAGGTATGACAGTTTGAAATTTGTAGAAGAATTTTAATTCATGGAAATTTGGAAAAAACTTCAATGGTTCTCAAAATTTATAAATATTTTCAATGAAATTAACATAAATGTTAAGACTCGAATTTGTTAATTGGAACCCTTAAAAAATTCTTTATGATCAACCTATAGAAGTCATAGATGCGCTTAAATTCTACTCATCCTTATGAAATATGTCATCTCATCCACCTAAGCTCAATTTATGAAGGAAACTTATTGTTTCATCTTGTATATGTAACTTTGAGTTTTTCGAGGAAAATGTCTTGGATTTTTTTGGATGTTATCTTGTGCTTCATATGCCAATAAGGGGATATGATTTAAAGTGTAATTGCTCATATTTAAACTATGACTAAAATATCTTTTGGTTAATTTGATTCTCTCTCTTTGAATTTTAGAGAGTTCAATATTTGTTTCTAGATAATAAGTTGATTATTTTACATTGTTAGAAGTTTAAAATTTTTGAACTATAACATTTATAATGTAAAAATTGAATCCATTGTAATGATATTCTCTTCCAACAAAATAAAAGGAAATTATTATGATAGTGTAATACCCCTCAATTGTTGTAATGTTTTTTCTTTGTTTAGACTGGGTTATGTTAGTGTGAATGGAGGAAAATCCATGAGATACACTGAAATATTATGTAAATAAATAATTTTATTAATAAGTAAATAATTGCATTTAAATAACTTAGGAATGAGACACTTAAGTATGAGATTCTTGCCAAAGAAAGAAAATAAAAGAAAAAAAAAAAAAAAAAAACTCATTAGCAAATGAGATTGAGATAAGTTTTCCATGATAAAGATTCTAGATAAAATTTAATGGATAGGAGAGAAAATATATTAAATCGCTTAGCCATGAAAAGATGCTAAGCCTAGATAAGAATAAAGAACTACAGGAGATAAAAGTGGGCTCGAAAGGAAAATCCAAGGCTAGTGGTTTTGAGAAACACAAAAGAGGGATATCGCTAAAGGAAAAATCAATTATGGAAGAAAATAAAATATCTATTGAAAGGATCAATAGGGGTTGTTGATCTCTTTGGAAAGTAATATTAGCTCGGGGGGAACTAGAGGTACAGTTCATGGTTGGGTGGCTAGTGTGCTCATCAAGTGCAATTTCTGTAGTGATTCTAGTTAGGAAATATTTGCATAATTATCTCTATGAATAAATCAATAAATATTTTGATGCATGTGGCTATAAATATATAAATATATTGTGTATTTTATGGATTGGTATAGATGATATATGCTAATTCGGTAAATATTCCAATAAATATCTCATCTTGTGATAAATAACGTGTTGGGGAATGACATAACCCTCATATCGAGTAGTGAGTTAGTAATTAATATGGAAATCCCTGCAAGATGATTTTTTTCAAATTTATGTTAACTAATTGTAAGGAGGTGAAATTTCTATGCAAAATATTATTTATCTTATCAAATTACATATGTTAATTACTGTGAACATTTATTAAATGTATCTATGATGGTTGATACTACTTCGATGAAGAGTGTGTAGAATAGATTGGAGGATTATCTATTAATGAGAACTTACATTGTTTCCAGGTTAAAAGGAAGGAAATTTAACCAATTTGATGGTGTAAAACTGCAAATTCATAGGAAAAGAAATGTAGCCAGTGATCATGAGAGCAACATAGAGAAATGAATAAATTCTAGTGTCAAGAATTAATTTTTATAATTAAATAAGTAATGTAAAAGGAAGAAATTATTCCAACAATATCAGTGTGATAATGATGATTGATCTTAAAACGAAGACTAGATTATGTATATAAAAGAAAATAAAAGAAAAATTAGGAATTATAAGAAACATTGGTGTGACTATATTCCAGAAGATTATAGATATCGAGACCATTCCAGGAATAGAAGGAAAAATGAAAGAAACTACTGGACCCATTAGAAGGGAAACATTAACTAGTACAGGTGCGGAAATTTCCATACTAACAGAGTCAATAAGGCAGTGCTTCTAATCAGAGACAGAAATCATACCAAAAGAAAAATGCTATAAAGTTTGTGAGGAGGTTAGATGATCCCCTATGATGATTCCTCGGATAGAGATAGTAAGAGTACTAAGAAGGATATGAAATTTAAGATTTTAAGAACCATAGAGAACATTGTAGTGTTGTTACTTGAGTAACTATCACTAATGCGTGATTTACTATCGCAAACATATGAATCACTAGCAATATAGCCAAGTGTGCAGAAACAAAATCTTAGACATAGTATTTTTACACTCTTTTCTTTATTCTATATCACATACAATCCTCATGTAAGAGATTTCATTTCCTATAAATTTAACTCAACAAAATAAAATCATAGACAACCTGTGACAAAATTTCTTGTAATCAAACTAGTAAATGAAGAATACAATCGCATGACCAGTATAATAACATGGAATCTATACAAACAATAGGAAACTTTAGAGTTCCTCTTTCTCAAAAAAAAAAATTAGATTTAACATATTGTCATAGGTGCCCTCCTTTTCAAGGAGTCATGGTGAACAATGAAAAACATACACAAAGTCAATAATTATACATCAATAATAGTCCCAGTGAGCCAGTATCATATTAAAAGTATGTAATACTGAGAAAACATTTACATAACCCCTGAGGGTTTAAATTATAAATGGAAACTTACATTGTATGCTACAAATCAGTGTGAACCGAATTCAGTCATCCATATAGAAAAATTGTTATGTTAAAAATTTGCAATTAAGGGGGGGTTTGCATGGACCACCAAATTAAACATTGATCTATTGAGATAGTCCTAGTATGAAGACCTCAAACATCTGTATCAGGTAGGGAATCATATGGAAACTGAGTAAGGAAGGAACCAACATGTTGCAGTGGGAACAATGATTAGCAGTTACGTATTTATCACTTAGGAAACATACATATAGACGCTGTGAGGGGGAAATACTTGCAAGGAAGCCAACAAGGATTTTAGGTGAGGGACATGCCTAAGGAAAGCCATTGGGAAAATTATAGAAACCAAATGAAAAATTTAAGGAAAATTTTTACATGTATACAAGTCAGTTGGTTAAAAAGGGTATCCCATCGTGAGCGTCAGAATGTTGAGGAGGAAGTTATAGGCAACCAACAAAACCCAGTTCATGAAAAAAATATAGGTTAGGTGTAGGAGAGAAGCCCCAAAAATTAGTGAAGTATATGAATGAAAATCCAATTTGGGAATTTATTCATTCTAACCAATCAAGGGAAAAGTGTAACTGTGGACCCTTGCAAATGCACATCGTGCTCTCACAGTGAACTGAGCCTGGATAAAAAAAAACAAAGAAAATAATCAAGAAACCCCATTAGCACAAAAGGGGTAAATCAAGACTAGAACATGAAATAAATGGTAGCTAGGCGAGATTTCTTTGCTAAGAATGAGGGTGAGACATAGTGAATCTAACTTGGGACCTAAGGTCCTAGTAAAAGAAAAATACCACTAAATTTACCTAATAGTGAGAAAATGTTGGTGACATTAACCAGGTTGCCAACATGAGTATTACCATTCTAGAGGTACAAAAAGGGGCACGTGTGAAACCGTCACAAAATTGTAGCAGTGCATTCTAGTAGAAACTCTAGGTGCAAGGTAGACAAAAGAAAATAGAAGAAAAAATAAACCCCTTGTGTGAAATTGCTAAACCAGCGCGAAAGAAAATTAGGAATGGAGAGGAAAATAATAATTGCACCATTCGAAGTTTCAAGTTATCAAAATACTTATACCAGAAGTGAGTTGCAGCTTACCTCACAATAGTTGAGGTGAGGAATTTCCATGGCACAGTTCATAACCCAATTGTCAACTCTTGGAATGAAGGCCATAACCCCAGGCAGAACAAATGACTCTATACGCAAAAATGATGACCGAAATGGAAAATTGGCAAAGGAATAGACTTAGGGTTTGAGATTAGTAATAACCACCATTATTTAACCAGATATTCATCTTACCGTTTACACATAAAGATACTGATAGACCCAAGTGTATTTCATATGGGGGGGTGTATGTGGCAGTGAAGTATTTTCCAAACAATTCTCAAAGTCCATTAATGCCACATGCTAAGGTAAATGCTTGATACATGGGGCAAGGGAGAACCCAACCTTACCATGATAAATGACCCATTTTGAAAAAAATTTGAATGCAACATGCAAAAAGATGTTAGACTAAGTAATTAAATGGAAAGAAACATAGGAAGGCTAGGTCCTCATGTCCTCCAATTACAATACACCTAAATAATATATGGTGAATAACCCCAATTTCGAAAAAGGCCTTCATTCATATTTCGAGTTCAGAGGTTACTGAGATGTTAAAGTGAAAGTATTAGGGTAATGACATGATAGTTCTAATTTTTTACACACTTTAGAAAAATACATATACGCATCTTGAAAAAAGATAGAAGAGATAGGCTACACATGTGACAGGTAAATATATTTGCCATTAGAAATTCTTCTATATAAGAATAGTAAATAAATTACTTAATGTAGTGTCTGGAAGTGGGTTCATTACAAATAGTGTTCATAGAGTAATAACATTGAAATATGCTTTTGTATATATAAAATCTTTGACTAAAGTATGTTCTTTCTTAATAAATATTAAGTTAACTATATAATTTTATTATTGAACTTTTTAGCATGAATGATCAAGGGGTATGGTGAGTTGAAAGAAAGTTGATTGTTTGGGTATAATGTTTATAATTTGAGAAGTCTTTGTTGTATGGAAAATAATGTTATTACTTTGATTAAGTAATTGTTAACATTTTATTGAGAATATTGTAATGTTACCATATATCATAGAGAACAAAATAGAAAGTAAATATAACTAGTGTATCCATATAAATTAAAGGTTGGTATTCATCAATCCATAATAGGCATCAAACCACTTATTTCATGGTACACTTCATGTTGTTAAAAATAAAAATAAAAAACATAAAAACAAACTAACTTATTATTATTATTATTAAAAAAAGAATTAATATATAAGTTAAACATATATGCATCTAAAAAACATGAATCAAGAATCTTAATCACTGAGATTTACCTATATTTTTATTATGGATATTCTTAATCAGTAAGTAGGTTTTGTTACCATACCATGGGCTTATGAATACCACATGCCCAAAAAACTTTAACTCATTCATACGACACTTGTTGATATGAAATTTTTTAATTAAGCAATTTAATTAAAAGAGAAAGAACAAAATAATTATTTTTACACCGTAAGGCATTCTCTTTGAAATCAATTCCCCTCCCGTCTTAGCTATCCTACTATGATTGGTCCGATATGATGTTAGACGATTCAAATGATTGTGACGGTTGGATCAAAATTTTGTTATAACTAAATCAATACAGATGCTTTCTCCTGAAACCATATAAATAGCAAGAAGAGGTCAGATGCCCCTTGTTGGAAACCAACTCTTTCCCGGCTGAAGGAAGCATTCTTACTCTCTCTTCTTCGGCAACTACAAAAGATTCACACAGCAGATCGAATCACTTTGTTAGGTTTTTTGAACAGACTTGTGATTGCTTTGGTAGGTTTGTTTTTTGAATAGTCTTGTGGTTTGGTTTTTAGAAAGGTTTCATTCACCGTTTTTTTCATAAATATTTCTGTTTTTAGTAGTTTTTCAAATGGCGAAATGCTATATAAAATGTGTGTTTCATTGAAAAGATGTAGAAATAATGAGTGCATTGAAGGACATAGGAAATCTGTTGGCTGCTGACTAATGGGGAATACCATGGGAGCTATGCTCTAATCCGATAATCTATTGGCTTCTTAGGGTAGACCTGTAATGTTTCAGACCCTGAACTTCTGAGTATAAATCGCTGAGGAGCTCATTATCTAAGGTTTTGTCTTCTTCCCTTATCTAGTTGTTTTTTTAAAAACACATTATCTAAGGGTTTATCTTTATCCTCTGTCGAGTAGTGTAGGTAGGAGATGTTTCAATGCACTGGTTATGACCCGTGGAGGCAAGAGTATATAAATAAAGTTCTGATATCTAGAAGGTGTTTAGAATCCTAAACTTTGGGACTTAATCAATGTCTTCGTTGGAATTTATTTGTTTTTTTAAATAAGTTTGTCATGCTTTTAATTTTGTTAACTATTTTAATGCATGATGATGCAAGTTCCTCACAATTTAACGTTTTTTTAATGGTCATTCTATGCCTTCTCGCACGTGTAAATCAACGCCCATCATTATTTTTTATATATAAGGACCAACAGATTATTGGGATCAGTTCCATGTTTTTAATGATAATAATAATATAATGATACTGATCATTAGTATTTATTTAAATTAATATTTAGTTTATTATGTTTTAAATTATATACAAGATTCATAAGAATTATGGGTTTGGAGAATTTTAAAAGTTTGATTCGTCGAAGAGATGTATACATAGGTTTTCGTATTGTTTTTGTTTTTATTTTTATTTTTTTAAATAAAATAAAGTAAAGTAATTAATTTAAATTTTTTGTTAATAATTAAGGTTGCCGTCATTTGAAATTAAAATTGGTTATACTTATTTATATTTTCTGTTGAGGATCTAATTATATTAGATAGATTTTTTTAATTTATTAAATAAATAGATAGAGAAGAATTGTTGGTTTAGAGAATTTTAATAGTTTGGGAGCGTTGATTGATAAGGATTTTGATAACAATATTTTGAATTTTATCCATTATTTCAATATCTAAATTTAGAATGCTTAAAAATGCTATAGAAATATATTTTGATTAATTTTTGGCATATAAATTGATTTTCTTAATATTTAAGAGATTTATGATTTATAAGGATTTAGGTTTTTCATAAATGAATTTATTAAAACAACAACAAAAATAAAATGTTGAATTTATTTTTTAAGTGAAGAATTAAATTATAATAAATTTAAAAAAATAATATATTAAAATTATTTTTGAATAAATAATTAATTTATATAAATTAAAAATAAAATTTTAATTTTTAATAAAAAATAATAATTTCTTTCTCAATTATCCACATTCATATTCATTTTATAATTTAAATATTTAGAGTATAAAAATAAAAATAAAAATTATTTAATTATTCCACAATTAACTTAAAATAATTATTTAATATTAGCTTTTTGAAATTATTTCACAACTCTAATTTACTAGAAGCTTTTCAAGTGTGTTTGTGAGTGAATGAGTATTTTCAATGTTGATGTTATGACTGGGATTAGATTTTTTATTAGTATAATATTTTCATGTGAATTGGAAAGTTAATGTTTTGATTAATTATTTTTAAAAGTGATTTCAAATTTTTAATTTTGAAATAAAGAAATCAATTTAAATCTTTATTGACAATTAAAGGTTGCCTTATTTGAAATTAAAATTAGTTATAATCATTTATATTTTTTTGTTAAATATCTAACTATTTTAAATAAATTTCTTCAACTTATTAAATAAATATATAGAGAAGAATTGTTGGTTTGGAGAATTTTAATAGTTTGGGAGTGATGATTGATAAAGATTCTGATAATGATAGTTTGAATTTTATCCATTATTTAGATAACTAAACTTAGATTGCTTAAAAAGGGAACCTCATAAGGCTTTTTTCTATATATGAACAAAGTATCATGGTTAATGCACACAACATTAATTACTCATGGAAGATTTTGGATTTTGAAGCATACTATAAGGATTATATATACATTTTTGGAGTATATGTAAAGTATTATTGGAACAGTAATAAAGCTCGATAATGAGATATTTAGTGCAGAAAATGTTTAGTTCTAGACAATATGTGAAGATGAAGATTTGGATTTTGAAGCATACTATAAGGATTATATATACATTTTTGGAGTATATGTAAAGTATTATCGGAAGAGTAATAAAGCTGGATAATGAGATATTTTGGTGCATAAAATGTTTAGTTCTAGATAATATGTGAAGATGGTATGTAATATATTAATATAAAGAAGTAGTGTTTTTCCTCAATTTTATTGTCTTACCTAAATGCATAGTGTCACTCCTTCTAGCACATACATAAAGTTGGATAATGAGATATCTAGTGCAGAAAATGTTTAGTTCTAGACAATATGTGAAGAAGGTTTGTAAAGAAAGAATTGATAACATGCCTATGTATTATTTTTTTTATATTAATATAAAGAAGTAGTGTTTTTTTCCTCAATTTTTTTTTACCTGAATGCATGGTGTCACTCCTTCTAGCACATACATCCTGTTATTGTTAATTGTCCAATATTGAAAATGAAATGACCAATCATTCCGTGTAAAATCCTGAATTGTCAAAGGCACTCCCTCTTAGCAGTGATATTAGAGGAAAAGAATAAAGACACTAGAAGGACAAATATTCTCTAAGGTTTCTTACTACATGGATTTTTCCTACAAACATTTATCATTTGACCTTTTATAAATGTGTGGCTTATTCTCACAGAGATAATGTTCCTACTACGTTTATGACATTTGACCGAACTGGATTTCCATAAGATATTATTCAAAAAGTAAGATTGTCTGCTTTCTCATGCTTTCAATTGCATCCTAGAAATTTATGGGTTAATTGTGTTTTGAGATAATGTTCCTGCTACTTTTACGACATTTGAACGAACTGGATTTCCATAAGATATTATTCAAAAAGTAAGAGTGTCTACTTTTTCATGCTTTCGATTGCATCAAAGAAATTTGTGGGTTGATTGTGTCTCTTCTCACTTATACGTGAGTTATAATATTATTTATCTACATTTCTATAATTATTATTAGAAGCACTTTTTTTATGTGATTGAAATCCCAATTACTTGTTAAATAGGATAACAATCCATGATGCCTTCAGTTCCAAACTCACTTGTCTGTTATCCCTTGTGCTTGTCACAGGTGAGATATTTCTCCAAAGAGGACCATATGTTGTATATTGTACTATTGTAGAACAGAAATATTTCTCCCTACTCTCCTGCGTGGCCTTCATGTAGTTGGGGCATGTTTGCTAGGGGATCATTGTGTGAGGGTGGCTTTCAAGTTACAGGATAGGATCGTGGATACCAATGTTTTTGGTTAGCCATATGTCTTGTAAATAAGCCCAATGCTTTTGTCACACAAGAGACCATGAGCATTGGAAATTCTTTTACCATATCACTGATATGTTTAGTTTTGGGATGTTCTTAGATAGACTGGTTAAGGGGGTTGCATATAGAGTATGCAGGCTAATTTAGCCATTGTCAAAACAGGTTCTGGGAAAAAAAAACTACATTATATTGTACCTTCATTTTATTGGAAGTAAAGTTTCCATGTGTTGTGAGTTGTCATTGTGAGTCCCTAGGTGTCATTCTAGAAGTAGTTATTTCCCTATGTGTGTGAGTTTTCTATGAGTCATAGATCTAAAATGCAAGGTTTCACCCAATGAGACTACATACAAAATATTGGGCATTATTTTGAAGAGGAGACATTACAATAGAGACAGTAGAGTAGCTTGATGTTGCACATAAAAGTGGGCTAAATGTGGGCTTCAACATGGTATTCAGGCCTTGTGAATGAAAATTTGTTATGTAGTGGGATGAATGTTGAAGCTTTGGAAGCTTGTGATGAACTGAGAGCTTCTGGGTTGGATCTTGATGTGTCTTGTTATAATGTTGTTATATGTGCATTTGTAGGGTTGGGAGGATTAATGAAGCTTGTAAGATGTTCATGAGCATGCCCAAAGCTCTTTAAGAGGAAACATTCCAATAGAGGCAGTAGAGTAGCTTGATGTTGCATGTAAAAGTGGGCTAAAAGTGGGCTTCAACATGGTATTCAGGCCTTGCGAATGAAAATCTATTATGTAGTGGGGATGCATGTTGAAGCTTTGGAAGCTTGTGATGAACTGAGAGCTTCTAGGTTGGATCTTGATGTGTCTTTTTACAATGTTGTTATATGTGCATTTGTAGTGTTGGGAGGATTAATGAAGCTTATAATATGTTCATAAGCATTCCGAAAGTTCTTGAAACATATACAATTACTTATTGAAATCTAAGTTATGTGAGAATGGTTTAATTTGATGTAACAATGGTAATAGAGAAGAACCAAGGCTCATCTATGCCCTCTTTCGATTTAATTTTTATATAATAAGCATGTCTTTCACAATAGCCCTTAAATTTTGAATGCATGGCCTCTTAAATACTAGTGCACTAACTAACTACCTACCTTTGACAAAAAAAAATATGGCTCAAGTTACCAAGTAAAAACTAGTATACCTCCAAATGCTACATAAAGAAAGGTAAAATGAAATTTGACTCGAGCCTTTTGCATATACAGTAATATAATTTTGTTGTCGCAAATAGAATTCAAAGTATGATTGGTTAAAATCATGAAATGTCACATATCCAAGGCACAAAATATTCCTGCCCTCACAAATTATATATTGGCTTCCAACATTACAACCCTAATTTTACAGCTAAACAATGCAATAAGTTGGCTGGCTAGTTCCATGATTTGCATGGTTGAGAAAAGAAAGTAATGAATTGAAAAGAAAACTTGGGTTTGAAGATAATCATTCTTTGACCTTGTGGCATCTACAAAGTTCCATGGATGATTCTTCATGACCAACTTTAATCTTCACCTTAAACAAACAATAAATTCCTTTACTTACCTCTTAAAGAAACAATAAGGGACACCGTGAACAAGAAACAAAACCCATATGTACCAACTCCCAAATGATAAGTAAATCCCAAGTTATTACTTCAACATGCATTAACTATGCCATTATTTAATTTCTAAACAACATAACTGGGGATTTATTTATTAATTGGGATTTGGGACTTTCGTGTTTGCATAAAACACCTTCATTTCAAATAAATAATTACCCATATTCCTAGGACATGTCTATAGATTGTTTTCTAACATACCGTTAAAAAAAAGGCTAATTTGACAATTTGAATAATGGATCAATTGGTTTCAATGTCCAAAAATAATGCATATAAAAAAGAATAATGCTGTGGGTTCCTTTCACAAGTCAAGATCATACCTAAACTATGCTCTAATATGGGGAATTAAAGTGCATATTAGATGGGTAGTCAACCATATATATCATGTCATTGTAATGCACAGAGAAATTGATAGGAAGCAAACCGTAAGGCCACAAAATAGGAAGTTGAAAGTTGAAAATGCACTAGTAATTTTCCATGCCAGTAAAAATATTCCTTTGTTCCTTCAAAATCCCTATGCTCCAAACCATACATATATGTAACACACATGCACCTCCTATTTACATAAATGTCATATTCAACATTTCCTTTCATAAACATTTACAATTTTTAAACATTGTAGTGTATTATATGTTTGGTTACTGACATCATAGTATCTTTATATATCTTCCAAGATTTGTCAAAATATGCAAGGAAAAATTATTCATAAACTCAGCATAATTGTGATTAATCATCCATAGGTATGATTCATTTTAGTCCCCCCAATATTCTTTCTTGGAGAAATTGTTTAAAACATTCAAATAAACCAAGGTTTGTAATGTAGATGGCACACCCCATCTAAAATTGATTTTTGAATTGTCTCTAATACAAATACAATGCCTTCAAGGTTATATTGGTTTCTAGAGACAAAACAAACCATCGATTTTGTGCAAATGGATTATGTAGTGATTGAATGTGACACCTTGTGGCAAGGGAAGAGCTTGGACTCGCTGTCAATCCCCACACACTGTGAGATAAGATTCTAGCACCAATGGAAACTCCAGGCAGCAAGGCTCAAAGGGAAGGAAGAAGAAGGCTATATGGTTAGGTCAATGGGGAATAAATCTATGGATAGGTCATAGATGGGACTCGACATATTTCTTATAGTGTCAAATGTGTTTATAACTTTACTTAGATTATGTCTCTTACTACTTACCTTACCCGAAAATATTATAAGGAGATATTTCATTGTTTATAAAGGTATGGTTGATGAGATATAAGTATTGTTCACTAGAAGTTTTAAACCATATTATTTTACATCTCTACCTAATATGAGAATGTCCCATATCTTAGGTAGTTGTTAGAGACTTTGAAAGAACATCAATACATAGAAAACACTAGGAAATGTGAACTTGCTTAGAAATCATTAGTGTATTTGGGGTACATATCAATGGAGGGGTAGTCAATTATGAAAGGTTACCCTAGTGACAATAACATTAAGATTTTTCTTTTACTCAAATTGGGTTACATTTACATCACATAACATATCACATCACTAAAAATATTAGGTTGGTGTTTTGAACTGGAGCTCCTACGCCCCTGCTCATCCTCAGCTCCTACGGCTCTCTACAGGCCTTTTGCCTGACAGCCCCTGCTGCTGGGCTCTCTGTCTTCGTTCTTGGCATCCCCGCAATCGGGCTCTGCCTCCCTCCTCCGGCCAATGCTGCTGCTGGCTCCTTTTCGGCTCCATAGCTCTCATGGTTGGGATCGACTCCTCCCAGATGCAAGACAATGAAGAATAGGCAGTGATTTTTGCTTCTTTAATCTCTGAAAATGGTACCACTCGAAACAAACCCACAGCTTCAAAGTTCGTTAAAAAACTGGGTGATATTCTAGAAATCTCTCTTCCTCCTTGTCTTCCAAGGAAAGCAATGATCTTTCTAGCTAAGAGAGGTTTGGTTGGCCAATTTACTGGTCTGTGGCCTTCTCCCATAGCTGTTCAGAAATGGGTGGAGCGCAACTGGAATGTGAACATTCAAGGGAAAATCGCAATAAGATTCTGTGGAAGAGGTTATTATACATTCCTCTTTGAAACCAAAGAAGACCAGAATCTCATCTTTAGAAATGGCCCCTACTTCATGGACTCGAGAGGCCTCTACTTGAACAAATGGTCACCTGACTTCGACCCAGAAATGGATATACCTAACGCAGTCCCAGTTTGGGTTCGTTTGCCTCACCTCCCTCTTCATTGTTGGGGAGATGAATCGGTTAAAGCCATAGGGAATGTTGTTCGAATACATTGACAGATGCGAACCAAAGCATAACATGCACACTTGCGCAAGGATCTGTGTTGAAGTCAACTTAGGGAAGGGCCTCCCAAAAGCAATGAAGATCAAAGTGGACCAATGGACCCATATTCAGTAGCTGGAATACGAACAAATCCCGTTCAAATGTAAGGTATGCCATGAATATGGTCATTTTGCTAATAGGTGTAGTAAACTAAAAGAAACTGAAATGACTGAAAATGTTGAAGCCAGTGAAGACACATGGGAACAAGTTTAAAAAAAAAGAAAACAAACCCCAAGCAACCAGGCCCAAAACCAAAGCAACTCCCAGAAAACCAGGTTGCAACCTACTCTCCCCCTCCCATCTTGACCCAGCCAATACCCTCTTCATCAAACCCTTTCAAATCCCTAGAAGAAGAAGATCCTTCATCCCCCCATTCTCCTTCCCAAGACAATGCTCTAGCAGTCATTCACTCTCCTTCTCAGAACCCTCCTTCACCCCCTCCCACCATAGACTGTATACTTACAAGAAACAAAGTCAAAGAAGCAAGCAACAACTTAGAGCAACCAAAAAAAGCAGGCAGGAAATCGAATAAAGAAATAAGAGATGAAACAGCAGCCAAAGAAATGGCCACAGGCACCCAACAACCGATGGACTCTTTTTTGGCCAAGCAAAGAGGAAGCGGGGAAAAGATAAAGGAGAAGAGCGGGGCCCATCAAAAAACAAATAGGTAATGATTTTGGTCTCTTGGAATAGTAGGGGCTTGGGCTCCTCTCTAAAAACCAATGCAGCCCGGGATATCATCAGTCAAGAACAACCAGATATCTTTTTGATCCAAGAGACCAAAATGTCCAACCAAGACTTTCAAAAATTCATTAAAAAAAACATAAAAGCTTTGAAGGAACAATGACAGACTCATTGGGTGCCTCAGGAGGAATAGGCACATTGTGGAACAAGAGGAAATGGGAACTCATCAGTCAAAAATCAAACAACTGGTGGGTCAGAACTGATTTCAAAAACAAAATCACAAATGAAGAATTCACTGTGTTAAACATTTATGCTCCAAATCACTACAGGGACAAAGCCTACTGTTGGGATTCTGTCAAATCAGAGATGCAGGAATGCCAAAGAAGTAAGACAGTATTGGGAGGTGATTTGAATTTAATAAGAAACATTGAAGAAAATATGGGAGGAAAATATTTCGCTGACCCATCAAGAGCTACTTTGGAAGAAATAATAGAAGCCCATAAACTCATTGATATACCGCCATGTAATGGAAAATTTACATGGAGCAACAAAAGAGCAGGAACTCATAATATCAAAGAAAGACTTGAGAGGATCTTAATCCATGAAAGCATAGCAGCAGGATTCTCATCCATAAAAAGCAAGATCGTCCATGCCACAACTTCAGATCACAAACCAGTGGTTTTGATTCTTGATAGAATAGGAAATTTTGGGCCAATGCCATTCAAATATAATAAAAATTGGGACAACAAGGAGGACTTCTGCAAGATCATTATAGACAGTTGGGAGATGGAAGTCATTGGATCCTCCCACTTTCTTTAGAAATCAAAATTAAAATTCTTGAGAACAGTAATAAAAAACTAGGCAAAATAGAATGCAATAATAGAGAAAAATAAAAAAATTGAGCTACATAGAATATTGGAAAAATGGAACCAGGAAAAGGAAAGCCAGCAAACATCAGAGGAAGAGCAAATCCAGGAAAAAGAAATCTTCATGGAATTATACAAGCAGAACAGAACAGAGGAGGAAGAGCTGAGAAGAAAATCGAGGTGCCTTTCGCTCAAAGCGGGAGACAAAAATACATCTTTCTTCCATAACAATTTCAAGCTCAGAAGAGCTGGCAATCAAACAGAAAAAATCACTACTGAGGGGAAAGAAGTAAGAGAGCAAGAGGAAATCGAAGAAGCAGCCCAAAACCATTTCAAATCCCTCTTAACAGCTGATACTCAACCTATGGATACAATGGATTTTCTCTTTCCATTGGAATGTAAAATCAGTGGGTAGCAAAACAGCAAGTTGGAATAGGATGTCTCTGAGGAAGAAATTAGAGAAGCCGCGTGGAACATGCAGTCGGACAAGGCTCCCGGGCCAGATGGATTCACAAATGCTTTTTACAGGACTCATTGGAACATAATAAAGAAAGATTTTATCCAAATGGTTAAAAATGTTTTCAAAAAAACCAAGATGGGAGAAAATACAAAAACTTCCCATTTGGCGCTCATCCCCAAGGAACCAAACCCCCTCTCTTTTGATCGTTTCAGACCCATCTCTCTCTGTAATGTATCTTATAAAATTGTCCCAAACATCTTGGCAAATAGGTTGAAAAAGCTCTTTCCCACACTCATCGCAGAGAATCAAGGAGGATTTGTCCCAAAAAGATAGATAACGGATAATGTTATTTTGGTGCAAGAAGCCATCCATAGTAGTTTATAAAGAAAAGAAAAAGGCATGGTCACTAAACTTAACATGGTAAATGCCTTTGACAAGGTCAGCCATCAATTCCTAATAGTTGTACTTCAAAAGTTTGGAATCTCTAACAAATTCATCAACATCATTATGGAATGCATTTCAAATCCTTGGACTGCACCATTGATCAATGGAAGGCCTAGCCGCTATTTTCGAAGTTCCAAAAGACTAAGACAAGGTTGCCCTCTCTCCCCTTTCCTTTTCATCATCATGGCGGAAACTTTAAGCATACATCTGGAAAACCAAAGGAAACAAAGGGAGATAACAAGCATCAGCATAGCGAGAGGAATAAAAGAAATCAATCATTCACTCTTTGTCGATGATACTCTCCTAATTGGAGGAGCCTCAAGCTTAATAGCTAGGAGATTTAAGAGAATTATTGACACCTTCCTGATGTCTCAGGGGGGACTGCTTAACAATAAAAAGTGAAGAATATATACTTGGAATGCCTCGCTACAAGTAATGCAAAGAATCTCACAAATCATGGATATCCCGGTCCAAAGGAATTGGAACCATTTTTCCTATCTTGCTTTTCCTCTAGCAAAGGAAGTGGTTAAGTTCAAGACTTGGAAGAAGCAGATAGAAAAAATGAGAGGGAATCTTCAAAGTTGAGGGCTAATGTGGTTAAATCTAGCAGGCAGGACCATCCTCATTAAAGCTCTCATTTCAACCCTTCCTATTTATCAGTATGTTGTCACTTTTGCCCCAGCTAGCATCCATAAGCAAATGGAGCTAATTACGAGAGGTTTTCTCTGGCAAGGAGGGAAATAAGACACAAAAAAATTTAGTCTGGTTCGCTTGGAATAGGTGATCCTTCCCTTCGAAAAAGAAGGCATATCTATCAAGATTCCAAGTTTAAAAAATTAAGCGATGGGCTTTAAACTTGTGTGGAGATTGCTAATGGAAAAAGGCAGCTGGTGGGTCGAGGCCCTTCCTTAATGGGCAGCACTCTAAGATTCTCACTGATCTGATCGCGGAAAGACCATGCACTCAAGCATGGAGAGTCATAAAAAAGGTCATTCCCCAAATCAAAAATCATATTTCAAAGATCCCTGGAAATGGAAAAGATATAAATCTTTGGACAGATAAAATAATGGATTTAGAGCCACAAAGCAATTATCAGTAATACAGACCCCTGAAAAATTGGATGGAGGAAAAAAGCCTTAAGATCTTACATGACATCTAGGTCTGGGATCAAAATTTCTAGTCTGCCTGGAAGGACCTTCCTCTCCCAAATCATTTAAAAAATAAGTGGGCAGATTTCAAAATAACGCTGATTAGAGCTGCCCCAACAAATAAAACCTCTCAAGACAGCTTTGTTTGGGATCCAAACGGAGGGAAGTTTACAGTGAAAGCTGGGTATCAGCTCCTACAATCTAGCAACAACCTAGAAAACCGGAACCTTCGGTTAGCAGTTTGGAAGAATGAATGCCTCCCAAAAATAAAATTTTTCGCGTGGACCCTCTTGAAGGGTAAAATTCTCACTGCTGAAAATCTTAAGAAAAAAGGGATTCAAGGTCCTTCAATGTGTTGTCTTTGCCGCAATGGGGAGGAGAGCAGTCAACATTTATTCCTCGAATGCTCCTTTGTCCAGCTCTGCTGGCAACAAATTATTAGTCCTTTGAGGTTACCTATGGAAAACTTTGATCAGCTCACAACTCTAAACAGAAACTGGGAAAAAGGCTATCCCTATGCAAAACAAGGTAAATCCATAATTACTCGACTCTGGAAATGCATTCCATCTGCTCTTTGCTGGCAAATTTGGCTCTCCAGGAACAGTTGTATCTTCAAAAACCAAAAGCCAAACCCAGCACTCATTCTGGCTAAAACTCTGGGGCTAGTTGCGGAAATGATCAGCGCCAACTCAGTGTATAAAATGATCATACCAACTGGCAGAAAGATGAGGAGGAATGGTTCAACAAATTCCCGTTGGTTTACTCAATGAATAAACAAGTTGCAGCAAAGACAGGAAAAAGGGAAAAAAAATGGAAACTCAGGGGAACCCAAAATGAAATAGAACAGTGGATACAAGACCAAAAGTCTTTTACTCTTCAGTTCGATGGTGCCTCCAAAAATAACCCTGGAAAAGCAGGAGCCGGGGGAATTATTTCTGATCAAGAGGGGAAAGCCATCACTACTTACGAATGGGGACTGGGTAATATGACTAACAACAAGGCAGAGGCCTATAGTCTACTTCTAGGTACTTGCATTCTAAAAAATCTTCAAGCTAAAAATCCAGTTATAATAGGCGACTCAGCAATAATAATCGCAGCCATGGAATCAGGGGGTGATTTCAAAAACCAGGCCCTCAATAGAATCAAGCAAAGGATCGTGGAAAACACAAAACAGTTGGGGATCATCCAATATAAACATGTCATGAGAAATTTCAACACTAAGGCCGACTCTCTAGCCAATAATGCAACAAACAGACCTATTGGGCAGGTTCAAGAGAATAACAATACATATGAAAAATCAATTCCATAAGTCATCCCTCCTCGTGGTCGGGCATGTGACTTAGTGTTCCATCAGTCAACTCAGTAAAAAGACTGCTTCTCCCCTCAGACAAAGTAGTAGGATGTCTGATTTCCTCAGCACTGACATTATCCTATATCATATCTTTAGAACAGTCAGGAATATCTCCAGGCATAGGGAAAATCTGCATTGGATGATGGAGCTGGAAGAGTCTCGTGGGAAGGACACTCAAATTTTAGGCAAAAGTCATTTCGATATCCACAGAGACTGCCCAAGAAAAATTCGAATTGACGTTTGGGACAGGTGCAACTCAGAGCAGGTTGATCCGCCTTTTGAGGCTCTGGTGAAAGAGCGGATTTATAAGCAGCCTGGGGTGCGATGGTCCAGCCAGCATCTCATCATCTGCGTGGTTGGAGTGCTTTGTTTGATTGGCAAAGGCTCGAGTTCGTGTCATTCCCGTTTCAGGCCGTCTGCTGTGCATATCAGTTGTTGTTGCTCCTCTTCAACAGCTTTGAGAGGTATTGCTTTCGCTTGCTGGGACTGTATTTTCTTTTTTTCCACTAACTCTTGGTTTGTCGCTGTGAATCAGCCTCATCCGACTTTGTTGGCTTCCGATTCGCTGTGGATTGTCCCATCTCCTCTCTGTTTTCATCCCCCCGCATCCCTCGCTTTCTCCTCTGTATCTTTTCCTTCTCAGATCACCCGAAGTAGCCTCCTCCCAGTCTCTGTGAATAATTGCTTCCCGCCCATCCAAATCTCTGGAGCTCTGTTTCTTACTTTCTCCTTCCTGAACTGCTCCTCTGTCACCAATATTCTGACCCGACTGTCTTCATCTCTCAAAACCTCTGCTATCCATCATTCTCCCTTCTGGAGTAAGCTGATCAAGTTCCGAATCAAGATCATCAAGCAAATCCAAGACACTTCAACAATGTCAGAAAACCCATTGGACCGTGTTGTTACCAATAGCAGTTGCACCCTCTGCAAGGCGCACTGCTTCATGATAGCCCGTTTCATAAAGCATTTCAATGAACTCAAAGCAGAAGTCCAGGCAGAGAACAAATCAAAGAAGAAAAAACTTGAAAAATAGAAGGTGGAAATCGAAGGCCTCAAAGAGAAATGCAGTCACTTGGAAGAAGCAATCAGTCACATAAGATCGCTGAATCAAAGCATGCAAGGGGAAGCATCCACCAAGAACAACGATAAAAAAGAACAACCCCCAGATGACTCGGTCAACCAGTTCTGGTGATAAACCCATATGCATTATAAATATTGTTTGCTCCTAAGTCAGTTCTTACGGCAATATAGTCGTTATGTCTTTCAAATTTAAAAAAAAAAGAACAGCGAATTGGATCACGGGACTGCGCGCCCATTTTGTACCAATTCCACTAAGCTACTTCAAGCATTTGTAATGTGACATGTCCCTCTTCTGGAGCTTTTTTAATATATCAGTGTCTGACCGTGTTTAAAAAAAACATATCACATCACTCTTCGTCTATGCTCTTTTTCATATGCTATCGACTTACGGCATTTCCTTTGCAACATTTAGTGCAATTGCTAATAGAGATAAATCTCAATAGTCTTGAGGATGTGGTCCAACACTTAGATGGAGAAGTTTGGTCCTGAGAGGTCTTGTGGTTCAAATCATCTAAACTGTTGGTGTGTGTATACTATTATGAATATTATAGAATATTCCATGGAAGTTAAATCTTATCAACCACTTAATAATTATTGATAGTCAAATTTAAATAATTTTACATTATTATAATATATATAGTTTATATTAAATTAATATCACAAATAATACCTATAACAAGAATATTTAATTTACATAATTTGAATGTGAAAAATGAAAAAATAACTTTTATAATACAATTTATCTTAGGTATATTATTATTCAAATTAAATTTAAAAAATAAAATAAAGAAGTTGTAATGTAAACTTTTAAGTGGGTCGAAATAAAATAGAAATTTTAAAATAAAAGTAATCTAATAAAAATAAAAATAAAAATTGTCTAGTGTGCTCATGAAGTGTAATTTCTGCACCAATTCTGGTTATGAAATATTTGCATAATTATCTCTGTGAATAAATCAATAAATATTCTGATGCATGTGTTTATACATATATAAATATATTGTGTATTTTAGGGATGGGTATAAATGATATATGCTAATTCAATAAATACCTCATGTTGCGATAAATAACGTGCCGGGGAATGACATAAACCTGATATTGAGTAGTAAGATAGTAATTAATATGGAAATCCCTTGGGGATGATTTTTTGGCAAATTTATGTTAACTAATTCTAAAGAGTGGTGAAATTTCTATGCAAAATATTATTTATATTATCAAATTGTGTATGCTAATTAATGTGAAGATTTATTAAATGTATCTATGATGGTTGATACTAATTCGATGAAGAGTGTGTAGAATAGCTGGTAGGATAATCCATTAATGAGAACTTACATTGTTTCCAGGTTAAAAGGAAGGAAATTTAACCAGTTCAACGCTGTAAAACTGTGAATTCATAGGAAAATAAAATTCATAGGAAAAGAAATGTAGCGAGTGATCATGAAAGAAACATAGAGGAATGAATGAATTCTTGTGTCAAGAATTATTTTTTATAATTAAATAAGTAATGGAAACGGAAGAAATTATTTCAACAATATAAGTGTTAAAATGATGATTGATCTGAAAACTAAGACTAGATTATGTACATAAAAGAAAATAAAAGAAAACTTAGGAATTATAGGAAAAGTTGGTGTGACTATATTCCAGTAAAATATAGATATCCAGACCATTCGAGGATCAGAAGGAAAAATGAACAAAACTGTTGGACCCATTAGAAGGGCAACGTTAACTAGTACAAGTGCGGAAATTTCCATAATAACAAAGTCAATAAGGAAGTGCTTCTAATCAGAGACCGTAATCATACCAAAAACAAATGCTATAACGTTTCTGAGGAGGTCAGATGATCCCCTATGATGATTCCTCCAATAGAGATAGTAAAAGTACTAAGAATGATATGAAATTTAATATTTTAAGAACCATAGAGAATATTGCAGTGTTGTTACTTAAGTAACTATCACTAACGTGTGATTTACTGTCGCCAACATATGAATCACTAGCAATAAATCTAGTTGTGCAGAAGCAAATTCATAGACAAAGTAGTTTTACACTCTTTTCTTTATTCTGTATGGCATACAATCCTCATGTAAGAGATTTCATTTCCAGTAAATTTAACTCAAAAAAATAGAATCATAGACACCCTGTGAGAAACATTTCCTGTAATCAAACTAGTAAATGAAGAATACAATGGCACGACCAGTATAATAACACGGAATCTATACAAACAACAGGAAATTTTAGAGTTCCTCTTTTTCAAATAAAACAGAGATTCAACATATAGTCATAGGTGCCCTCCTTTTCAAGAAGTCATGGAGAACAATGAAAAACATAAATAGAGTTAATAATTATACATTAGTAACAGTCCCAGTGAGCGGTATCATATTAAAAGTATAAAAGAATGTAACATTGAGCAAAAATTTACCTAACCCCTGAAGGTTTAAATTATAAGCAAAAAATTACACTGTATGCTACCAGTTGGTGGTGAACCGAATTCAATCATCCATCTAGAAAAATTGTTATGTTCAAAATTTACAATTAAGGGGGATCTGCGTGGACCATCAAATTAAACATTGATCTGTTTAGAAAATCTTCGGCAAAATCACATAACCAATCTTTTGTCGACGCGTTTCGAACCAACCAGTGTGGTTCATCGTCAGGACAAGTTGAAGAACCAATCTGGCCTAGCTTGATTAAATAGAGGTGCAGAGACTCCAACGGCTAATTTTGACCAATAACGGTCCGACTTACCTCCTGGCCAAATTCCTCGCCGCTAAGTTAAGACCCTTGGTTGGGCAGACTGAGTCCTTTGTCAAAGACTCAGCTTCTTTTATCGAGGATCTTAAGAGAATTAATCTTGAGCCCGAGGACATTTTGGTTAGTTTCGATGTGGTTTCTCTTTATACTTGCATTCCTATCAATGAGGCCATGGTGGTAATTAATAAGCTGACCGACCCTGATACGGCTAAGTTGGTTGAGCTTTGCCTGACCTCTACCTTTTTCAGCTTCGAAGGAGAATTCTATGAGCAGACTTGTGGGGTTGCCATGGGCTCCCCCTTGTCCCCTGTTGTCGCTAATCTCTTCATGGAGGATTTTGAGTCTAAGGCTTTGGCCTCCTCTCGTCCCTTACCAAAGCTTTGGAAAAGATTCGTTGATGATACTGGTGTTGTCTGGTCTCATGGTCCTGACGAACTAGATAGTTTCTTTTGTCACCTCAATAACCAATCCGCCGCCATTAAATTCACGATGGAAAAAGAAGAGAATGGTTGTCTTCCGTTCTTGGATGTTCTCATCTCGAAAAAGGTGGATGGTTCCTTTTCTCATCAGGTGTTTAGAAAGAAGACGCATACTGAGCAATACTTGCATGCTTCGTCGCATCATTTCCCCGCTCAGAAGTTAGGGGTTCTTAGCACTCTTGCCACCCATGCTGTGAGAATTTCGGATAAGGAGAGCCTGGAATCGGAGAAAGCTCACCTCCTAGAAGTTTTTGAGAAGAATGGTTACAATAGGCACCTCGGTCAGAAAGCCTTCCTCAAGGCCAAGAAGGAGCCTTCAATCCGAAGGGTTCCTAAAGATCATGTTCTAGGTGTGAACCTTCCTTACATCCAAGGAACCACAGACAGGATTGCGAGGATTCTAAGAAAGTTTGGTGTATCCGCAACTTTCAGACCTCTCAATACTATCCGTGGCTCCCTCAAGTCTGTAAAAGACCCGGTTGACCCGAAGAGCATGAAGGGTGTCTATATCATTCCCTGTTCCTGTGGGACCCCTTATATTGGTGAAACTGGTCGCTCTATCAATCAGCGGATCAGCGAGCATTCGGCTGACTTAAGACATGGTAGGACCAAGTCCTCGGCCCTGGCTGAGCATGCAGGGAAGACTATGCATCATGTTTGCATAGAGGAGGCTCAAGTCATTGCCAAAATTCCCCAGTTTCACCATCGCAAATTTAGAGAGGCTCTGGAGATTGAGAAAAGGCCGAACAATCTTAATAGGGATGATGGCTGGAAGATTAGCCGTTGCTGCTTCCCAGCCCTGTCTTCCTAGCCTCCTCATCCCCCTTTGTGTTAGGTCTTAGGGTTTCTGTCCTCCTTTAATTTCTCTTTTGGCAAGTTTGTCCTAGTATTATGGAGTTTTTAAGTCATTATAAGTTATGTTTTAGTTTCGGGATTCCTGGTATATTAACCTTAACCTGTTTTTTCTATTGGGCAATTTATAATTAAATTTGATTTTTCCTTATATCTTTATTATTTCTATTATATCCTTAGAATCGAGTTGCCCTTTAACTTATGTCTAATAAGTATTTTTATTTTATCTAAATAAATATGGATTATTAATGATTGTTTATGGGTATATTATGATATATTTAAACTTGAAATATTGATTTAATATTGAGTAGTTGACCATTAGGTTTAATAGATATTTACGATTTACCAATTTGGATTTTAACAACCCTAAAATCTGTTTTTTCCTTAAGGAGCTAAATTCTAGGAATAATTATGATTTAACAATTTGTTGGAATTATAAATTATTAAGTGGTTTATTTAATAAACATATATAACTTACTAAATTTAATTTTGAATAGACCCTTATATTTAAATAATAAATAAAAATAATATATTCTATAATTCTAACTTACCATTATTACCATTTGCCTAATAATGTGTAGAAAATATATTGGAATTATATTAAATATGGATAAACGCGAAATAACCATGATAACTAGATTATGAATTCTCTTAATAATTAATATTAAATTTAATTATTTTTAATTAACTCTATTATATAATTTTAAATATTGATTAACTAACTTGACTAGGGTTATTGGTCAAAATTAGCCGTTGGAGTCTCTGCACCTCTATTTAATCAAGCTAGGCCAGATTGGTTCTTCAACTTGTCCTGACGATGAACCACACTGGTTGGTTCGAAACGCGTCGACAAAAGATTGGTTATGTGATTTTGCTGAAGATTTTCTAAACAATGTTATGGATCACAGAAGTCTAAATTCCTAAACATTGATCTATTGATATAGTCCACGTATTGAGACCTCGAACATATGTGAATCATATGGCAACTGAGTAAGGAGGGAACCGACCTGTTGCAGTGGGAACAACGATTAGCAATTACATATTTTCCCCATAGGAAACATACATACAGAAGCCATGAGGGGGAAATACTTGCAAGGTAGCCAACAAGGATTTTAGGTGAGGGACATGCCTAAGGAAAACCATTGGGAAAACTATAGAAACCAAACGCCAAATTTAATGAAAGTTTTTACGTGTATATAAATCAATTGGTTAAAAAGGGTAGCCCGCCGTGAGCGTCGAAACATTGAGGAGGAAGTTACAGGCGACCAACAAAACCCAGTTCATGAAAAAAAAATATATAGGTTAGGTATAGGAGAGAAGTACTAGAAATTAGTGAAATATATGAAAGAAAATCCAACTTGAGAATTTATTCATTCTAACCTATCGAGGGAAAACCGTAACTGTGGACCCTTGCAAAGGCACGTCGTGCTCTCACAGTGAACTGAGCCTGGATAAACAAAACAAAGAGAATAATAAAAAAACCCCATTAGCACAAAAGGGGTAAATCAAGACTACAACAGGAAATAAATGGCATCCAGGCGAGATTTCTTTGCTAAGAATGAGAGTGAGACACAGTGAATCTGACTTGGGACCTAAGGTCCTGGTAAAATAAAAATACCACTAAATTTACCTAATAGCTAGAAAATGTTGGTGGCATTAACCAAATTGCCAACATGAGTATTGCCCTTCCAGAGGTACAAAAAGGGGCATGCGTGAAACTCTAGGCACAAAGTAGACAAAAGAAAACGAAAGAAAAATTAAACTCCTGCTCTGAAATTGCTAAACCAACGTGAAAGAAAATTAGGAATGGAGAGGAAAATAATACTGGATTTAAGACTTCTGTGGTTTATATTTTTTGAATTAGAAATTGGAGAATCCAAATGTGTTATTGTCCTGATGATGGATCCGATTGGGATTTGAAACATTGATTAAAGAAATGGTTAACACTGTGAGTTGTCAGCTTCTAATTCAAAAGTAAAATAATAATTTCACCATTCGAAGTTCAAGGTATCAAAATACTTATACCAGAAGCGAGTTGCAGCTTACCTCACAATAGTTGAGGTGTCAAATCTCCATGGCACGGTTCATAACGTAGTTGCCGACTTCGTGGAATGAACGCCATAACCCCAAGCGGAACAAACAACTCCATACACAAAAATGACGACTGAAATGGAAAGTTGGTGAAGGAATAGACTTAGGGTTTGAGAGTACTAATAACCACCATTGATTAATCAGATCTTCACCTTACCATTCACGCATAAATATACTGACAGACCCAGGTGTATTTCACATGAGGGGTATATGTGGCAACGAACGATTTGCCAAACAATTCTCAAAGTCCATACATGCCACATGCTAAGGTAAACGCTTGATACATGGTATGGGAGAACCCAATCGTACCATGATAAATGACCCACTGAAAAAAAATGAATGCGGCGTGCCCAGAGATGTTAGACTAAGTAGTTAAATGGAAAGAAAGTGAAAGCAACATAGGAAGGTAGGTCCTCGTGACCTCCCATTACAATATACCTAAATAATGTATGGACAATAACCCCAATGTCGAAAAAGACCTTCATGCATATTTCGAGTTCCATATGAGAGGTTACTGAGATGTTAGTGTAAGTGATAGTTCTAATTTGTTATAAACTTTAGAAAAATACATATACGTAGATGTTAGTGTAAGTGATAGTTCTAATTTGTTATAAACTTTAGAAAAATACATATACGTAGGTTGAAAAAAATTAAGAGAGATAGGTTACACATGGGACAGGGAAATATATTTGCCATTAGAAATTCTCCCATATAAGAATAGAAAAGAGAAATTAATGTAGCGTCTTGAAGTGGGTTCATTACAAATAGTGTTCATAGAGTAATAGAATTGAAAGATGCTTTTGTATGTATAAATCTTTGACTAAAGTATGTTCTTTCTTGATCAATATTAATTTAATTATATAAATTTTTTTATTGAAGTTTTTAGCATGAATGATCGAGGGTTATGGTGAGTTGAAATAGAGTTATTGTGGGGGTATAATGTTTATAATTTCAGAAGGTTTTGTTATATGGAAAATAATATTACTATTTTGATTAAATAATTGTTAATATTTTATTAAGAATATTGCAGTGTTATCATATATTATAGAGAATAAAATAAAAAGTAATTATAACTAGCATAGTCATATAAATTAAATGGTTGGTATCCATCAATTCATAATAAACATTAAACCACTTATTTCATGATACATTTCATGTTGCTAAAAATAAAAACGAAAAACATAAAAACAAGCTAAATTATAATTTTATTATTATTATTATTATTATTATTATTAAAAATTAATATATAAGTTAAACATATATACATTTTAAAAACATGAAACAAGAATCTTAATCACTGAGATTTACCTCTACTTTTATTATGGACATTCTTAATCAATAAGTAAGTTTTGTTACCATACCATGGGCTTATGAATACCACATGCCCAAAAAACTTTAACTCATTTCATACGACACCTGTTGATATGACATTTTTTTAAGTAAGCAATTTAATTAAAAGAGTAAAAACAACATAATTATTTTAGAGATAAATCTCAACAGTATTGAGGATGTGGTCCAACACTTTAATGGAGAGGATTGGTCCTCACAGGTAGTGTGGTTCAAATCATCTCAAATCATCTCAACCATTGGCCTGTGTATACTATTATGAATATTATAGAATATTCCATGGAAGTTAAATCATATCAACCCATTGATAATCAAATTCAAATAATTTTACATTATTATAAAATATATAGTTTATATTAAATTATTATCACAAATATTACCTATAAAAAACTATTTAATTTACATAATTTGAATGTGAAAAATGAAAAAATAATTTGTATAACACAATTTATCTTATGCATATTATTATTTAAATTAAATTTTAAAAATTAAATAAAAAAGTTGTAATGTAAACATTTTAAGTAGGTCAAAATAAAATAAAAATTGCTTATGGTATTGACCCAAAATATTCATAACTCATGGTATTTATAACTCATGATATTCATGTGGAATATAACCTATTATGGTATTTATAACTCATGATATTCATGTGCAATATAACCTATTAAAAAAAGGAATTAAAGCAGTTAGATCTATCTTAACTTCTAATCTATTAAACACCCGAAATTTCTAAAATTTCTTAATATACAAATCTTTTAAGTGAAAAAAAAAAAAAAAAATTGTATAAAAATTAATAAATCTAAAATTAAAATTAAAATGAATCTAATATGCCTTGAATTTCCAAAATCAACTTCCATCGCAGGTCGTTCTAGATTTTTGGTTAATGGTTATTTACGGGAGTTTACATCTCATAATATTTCGACCTCAATGTTAATTATTTTGCGAAGGCATTGAGGTAAAACATTGTTTCCAAAATATATATATATATATATATATATATTTTTCAGAAAGAAAATCACGATGTAAATTATATTAAGAAAATATAATAAGCTGTAACATGGGGGCCATAAACAGAGCAGCCAAAAATACTGTTCCTGATGACAAAGAAGGCGCTGCCTTTGAGCCTAAAATGAAAAAGAAACTGAAACCAAAAGCGGTCACAGATCATAAACAAAATCACACTGTCCTTTCAGGATTATACCAAAAAGAAGAGATCCACATAGCTATGAGCGGGACCGGAATAGAAGAAAAAACATATCAGTCCGAAGCGACCAGTGCAGTTGTGTAGACCAGCACCGAATCAATAGGAGCGATAGAGTCCTGGAAAATACGTGCATTTCTCCACTTCCAGAGAAACCAACAGGTGAGGATAAAAATCGATCTCCAAGCTGGAACCTGATCACTCCACCACTTGAAAGCTTCCTGTACAGAGGAGAAAAATTGATGAGGAAAACCATAAGATAATGAAAGTTCATACCATATTTTGGCCGATGCCGGACATTGAAAAAACATATGGATGTTTGTTTCCGGCGCTTGACAGCACATAACACATCTACCAGGACCCGACCAGCCTTTTCTTTGCAGAACCTCCCATGAAAGGTTCCTATTGGAATAAACCAACCAGGAAAATAATATAGCCTTGAGCGGGCATGAAGATTTCCAGAACTTCAAAGGAAACAAAGGCATAGGGAGCGGCTGTAGAGTCAACGAAGCGGCAGCATATAGATCTTTGACAGAGACTGGCAGAGAGGATCTCGACTTCGACCATACCAAAACATCATTGGTCCCAGATTGTTTAATTCCTTTTCCATCGAAACTCATTACCGCCGATACCCATAGCTGACACAGAGAAGGAGGCAGATTAAGATCATCAGCAGTCTTCCAAATAGGCGTCGATGAGGACCATGCATGAATGAGCTTGTTCCATGTAAATAGACCCCGAGAGTGCAGGAAGGAAATGAGGTCAGGAGAGAGGGAATCTTCCAATCCGTGTACAGTCGGTTCCAGGCCGATAAGAATATTGGAGCCTGTGTTAAAGCGCCATCGAAGGAAATAAAAAAAGAGCAGCTGAATCTTTCTGAATCCAAGCCATATAGCAGAACCTCCTGTTGAGCCGAGAGACTTCTTCCGATACCAGTATACCAGAGGCTTACCTTTCAGGTATTTTTGGTTGATGATGGAGCTCCATTTTCCCTTACCGAAGATACCTCGATGCAGAGAATTGCACAGGAGAGCCTTACCGAAAGATCTCATATGAATCAGTCCCCATCCGCCAGATCTCTTTGGTCTAGAGATTGTGTCCATCTTAACTAAGTGCATCTTGGAAAAATGAGATCTGCCGCCCCATAGAAAGTTAGCAGATAGAGAAACCATGTTGTTGATAATAGAAGAGGGAAGGGAGTAAAGGTGTGCCCAATACACCGCAAGCTGTGTTAAAACTGATTGTACAAGGATGACTCTGCCACCTAAAGATAAAAACCGCAACTCCCACCGTGAGATTTTATTGTAATAGCGATCAATCAGCCATGTCCAGTCCAACCTTCGGTTCCCCTTTGGCTTGAGAAAAAACCCCAAATACTTGAAACCATCTTTGATTGGAGCGAGGTTGATACCAAAAAGGGTTGCAATCCACATAGCCAGTTCCTCATTAGTGTCATTATGATATAACAAAGATTTGGCTTTGTTAATGATCAGGCCCGATGCAGATTGAAACAATTGAAAAATTCCATAGAGGCATGACCAGCTCGATTTGCGAAGCATGGAAAATATAAGAATATCGTCAACAAACAAGTTATGAGACAAAGAGATATTCTTACATATCTTAATGGGGGCGCATCGATTGTCTGCAACAACCTTGTTTATCTGAGTGCTGAGAGCATTCATGACCAAGATAAAGAGAAGTGGAGAGAGCGGACAGCCTTGTCGAAGACCTCTCTCCGCCTGAAAGAACGCTGAGGGGGATCCGTTTATGATGACAGAGTATTTAACATTCTCAACGCATGCCATCACCCAGTTTATTCCATGAGATCTCAAGCCAATTTTTGCAAGGAGGATACGGAGGAACCCCCAATCAACGCAGTCGTATGCCTTTTCTAAATCAATTTTAAGAATGGCAGCATCTGTGTTTTTCATTAAAACTGAGAATAAACATTCCTGTGTGGATGCGACAGCATCAATAATGTTCCTGTCCTTTAAAAACGCATGCTGATCCCTGGTGATGAAGGAGTTTAGGATCGATTTCATTCTCTCAGCAATGATTTTGGATGTGATTTTGAACAGAATGTTACACAAAGCTATTGGCCTGAAATCCGCAAAAGTTTCAGGCAGGACCTTTTTAGGGATGAGCGCTATGAAAGTGGCTGTAAGAGCGCTATTCACATTCCCTGACATGCGAGAGGCATCAACCATCCCAAGCAGATCATCCTTGAATAATTCATAGAAATGTTGGAAAAATTCAATGGGCCATCCATCCGGCCCAGGACTTTTGTCCTTTTTAAATTTCTTGATGGCCTCCTGTAATTCCATTTCCGAAATGGGCTTAAAGAATTCCATATTTGCTGCTTCGTCAAACATGACAGGAACATGTTCAATCATTCGAAAGACATCATGAATCTGTATATCCCGCCGCTTGTATTGCTCCTGAAAATACCTAGTGGCTTCAGACGAGATTTCATGTTGAGAATGAAAGAAGCCCCCTTTACCATCTTGAATCTTCCAGATCGAATTCGCCCTTCTTCTTGCATTTGCAAAATTGTGGAAAAATTTTGAATTTCGGTCGCCCTCCTTTAGCCAAACCGCCCTGCTTTTAAGTCTCCATGCAAATTCTTCCATTTGCAGCAGCCCTTGCTTCTTCTTCTCTAGGGATCTGAGATGGATTTTTTGTTCAAAAGACATACCGTCAGAAAGAATCTTAGCAGATAAGATACTTAGCTCCTTTTTTATATCCTCTAGCTCCTGTTTGTCCCGCTTCTTCTTATTGATAATCCAATCCTTTGCCACCACCCTCAAGGACTGTATATTTTCACGAAAAGTCATGAAAGGAGCGTTTTCGGATCGCTTTAATTCGTCCCATTTTTTAGTTATGAGATCATTGAAAGACTGGTCAGACAGATAGATTCTGTTGAACTTGAAAGAATAACCAAGTCTAGAGTCCGCTTGCCGCCAGCAAAGATGAATGGGACAATGATCAGAAGTGGATTCGACTCCGGTGCACGCGAGTGGCATTCCCCATGCCTCAATAACACTAGCATTAATAATAAACTGATCGAGCCTTTTTCCGATATAAGCCGCGCCAGTCCTGCTATTGTCCCAAGTTGGAGACATCTTTTGAGGAATAACATCGATCAAGTTTCTGTTTAGAAACTCCATGTGTAATCTATCTGCCATGTTGTCATGATTCCTGCGCAGACCCCAACATTCATTAGAATTTAAGGTAACATTAAAATCCCCAACTATCAACAAGGATTCAATGTCCAGAATGTTTGATGCAAATAATGAATCCCAAAAAGAGGATTTGTTCCTAAAAGGCGCATATATGTTTAGAATATGTAAAATCTTTGATCGACCTCTGACCGAAGCTGAGATAAGAATTCCTGCACAACATTTATAAGCTCTTGCTTTTACCCATGACGGATCCCATAGGACTGCCAGACCCCCCGATAACCCATCAGCATCTGTTGCAACCATGAACCAGGTCGGGAACATTCTTCTGAAGAAAGCTAAGGCAGCCTTACTAGAGTGCATTGTTTCCTGGATGAATATGATGTGAGACTGTGCTGTTTGAAAAATCTCTTTGAGCGCCAAGAATTTTGGGGATGCGCCCAACCCCCTGATATTCATAGAAGTTAAGAAGGTCATGTTGATGGCTGACCAGCCATACATGCTCTAAGAGGCTGGGGGGCAGATGATTCAGTAATTGGGACTTCGACCAAAGAGAGATTTGTAATACCACAATCTGTAACGATTGTTCTGCCCCTAAAATGACGGGATCCTCCTCTATGTTTTTTCGGACAGTGATATTCTTTGCAGAATTAGGGCTGATGGAAGGAAAAGAGGGTTTCTGTATGGTTAAAGGTTCAAGAATAGAGGGGTTTCTCTGGAGAAGGATTTCGATATCACTGTCAATTTTATTCACCGGGGAATCTGTTGGTGAGTTGAAAGGGGTAGGTGAAGGCATGGGATCCTTACCTCTGCGCTAGCCAGCAGGAGGGGTGACCGATGAGGGCGTCGTTGAACTTAGCAGAATGGGGTGGGTCCCTACCACAAAATCACCTTGCTTCATGGGAGATGGGGAGGGTACCGGGACATCATCTTTAGGCTCAGGAATAGGAGAACAGTCAATGACCGGGGAAAGAGGCTCGTCCGTTTGATCATATGAAAAGAACTGTGAATGGCAGGGGATCTTATCCTGATTATGAGACTGCTTGTGAATGATTCCTGTGTCTTCCAACAAGGATTCCACAGCAGACGCTCTTCCCCTGTAAATGGGACGACGCTTTACTTTCCGATTAAAACGCATCCTGCAATTTTTAATGAGGTGGCCAGTTCGATGACAGAGAGAGCATCGAAAAGGGATGCCCCAAAAGTCGAGCCTTTGACATATGGTGGTTCCTTCCCACGAGATCTCAATGTGCTCCGGGTAACCACCTTTGAAAGGCTTTTCTATCAGTATCCAAGCTATCCTTTTATCTTTCTCCCCCCTGACCCATGGATCAACATAAATAGCTTTGCCCACTGCATTACCAATATCCATAAGGGTTTCGACAAACCATAACTCCAGCGGCAGGTTGGGTAACTTGACCCAGATCATACAATTGGATGGAATGTTTTTAAGTGGGTCGAATCCCATGTACCATCGTGATAAGAATAAGAAACTCCTACCAAAAACCCAAGGCTTATTGAGAATCAATTCGAGATCTGTAGCTTTCAAGAAATGAAATGAAAACCAGTCTTTCATCAAGCGGGAGATAACTGGAACGTATCTAATCAGAGGAGTCCACTTAGTTGACAACCACGATCTCATGTCCTCCTTAGACATCTCCGGAAATTGCCATTTTCCGATAAGAGCAAGCCTTTGAAGACTGTCAATGCGATCGGACAGGGTCGCACTTGAAACAGAAACCGCCTTAGGAGGAGGAGTAATTTTGACCAGGCTCGAAGATTTTTTAGCTTTTTTATCAGCTAACCGCATCGAGCTGTCTTGATGAAGATTTGCCTGACATGAGGGCAGAATCATCTCTTCCACCGAGGCATGCCAGTTGGCTGATTCACGTGCCCTTTCTGCCTCAATGGCAGCACTGAAAAGAGCTAACGTGGCAGGTGAGTCACTGTCTGTCGTCATATGAACAACACCGATCTGACAAAGTGAGAAGGACGTTGAAGGAAAAGATGAGAAAGGCAATTAGAACGTTCTACAGAAGGACCTGGATGACAAGTTGCCCAGATAGAAAAAAAAGTACAGCAAGAGGGTTCCCAATGGATTTTGTCAGAAGGCTAGATATGGACTTTAAGAATGTCGTGGAAAAAATTACCACAGACCCAATAAAGAAAATATTCTAGGATCACCCAGAATTAAAGGAAATGACAGATAGCCACCGTCGAAAGGTCTAATTAGCCTCGGATCAAGAGACTTCTGAGCTGTAAAGATTTGGAGACTGTATGTGGTATCTATTAGGAAATTATGATCCGTACAGTCACCGGAAAAACGATTTGAAAAAGGGTCCTGTAGAAAATTTGGCCAAGAAATCCGGCCAAACTCCCAATTCCCTTCCCAGAGAGTAGAGCACCTATCAGGATTCGAACATGCATATGCTAGATACCTATTGAATGGGTTCGTTTTTACAGTCAGTGCAGCAGCAGTAAAAGCGACAAATACACCACCACCTCCCTATGCAGAACCTAAGGTCTGAACAAGGACTGTATACAAAAATGGACACCTTTATTCTGTTTATGATAGCCTTCAGCATCTTATAGATAAGTTAACAAAAACTTGAGATGTAGTATCCAGTCTCTGAATCTATCAATCTATATATACCGTTCAATAAAATAGATAATAATACCAAAGACAGAAAACAAAGCTAGGTAAGAACAACTGACCCGGAGAGGAGAACCAGAAGCACGTCGAGGAACCATGAAGCCATGGCTGAAGGTGTTATGAAGGCGTAAAAACCCAGCATATGATCAGTCGGAAAAAACAGATGAAGAAAACAAGAGGAAAAGCCTGTGTTTGGCTCTCCTCCTTCAGGCCGGAGCAGCCCAGAAGGAAGAAAAAAAGATAATCGTTCCGCTGTGGCGTGTTTATAAAGAGATAGAAGTGGTCAAATGGCAAGGAGGGAGTGCTCTCTGCAAGACAGAAACACTAATGAACGTGGCCAAAAGACAGAGAAGGTGGCCATGCATTGTTCTGAGAGATATGTCCCGGCCTCAGTAGGCTCTAAGCATGGCTGCATCTGATTGGTAAGCACACAGAGGATGGCGAAAACTGGTTGGTTGTGCGCATGGCATTCGCGTCCCGACGCGCTCCGGCTCCGAGTGAGCCTATGAATCAAACAATTTTCATTGTTTACACCTGAATGATTCTAATCGAATACTTCGGTCCCTATGGGTGCGAGGACGCAGTTTCCTCTAAAATATATATATATATATATATCTATATATATATATATATATCTATATATATATATATATATATATATATATATATATTATATATATATATATATATATATATATATATATATATATATATATATATATATATATAGATATATATATATATATACCTTGAATTTCCAAAATCAAATTCCATCGCAGGTCGTTCTAAGCATTTCGTCTAATGGCTATTTACCGGAGTTCACATCTCATAATATTTCGACCTCAATGTTAATTATTTTGCAAAGGCATTGATGTAAAACATTGTTTCACATGTTTTAATTCTTGTGTGACGATTAGATCAAACAAAATCTCGGAAGAAAAAGGGATATGTTGAAAAGAAGAAATATCTCGAGATTTTTTTTGGAAGAAGGTTGAAATAGTATACAAATAGATTTGGACAGAAACACGAGGATCATAGGGAGAGATTCCATACGCTCTTATGCCAGTTGAATTAGATACGCGTTCTTTTTTTTCCAGTTATATTAGAAAATAAAATGTTGATGGATCATATACATCAATTGTTTTCGAGACTGTACACTATAGCATTCCAGATTACCAAATAGCTTGAAACAATCAATCCCCTCAAAACTGCTACATATTCAGATATAATCTTGTTGTTTAAGAAAATAAGCTTAAGCAAAAAGATCATCTTAGAATTGTATGTTCCTTTTAAATCATTATCAGTGCTCTAAAAAAAACAAAAACATATAGCGTCTATATATACAGTTCCAATTATCTACACATACAAGTATGGAATTAACAGTTTTATCAAAAAGCAAAATAGATCGAAAATTGTTGATGTAAAAACTTATCTGGGTAATGAAAAAACCACAAAGTGTGATTGTTGCGCCTCCATATAAATGACCATCTGAACTTACCCATTTCACCCAGAAGACCCTTCTTTGAGAGCAAACCCACTGTGATTAATAGGAGGGCATCCTATCTTTGTCCAGAGGCAGTCAATTCTCCTTAACTAGCCCAAAGGGTAGGGCTGATTTATGTCGGCATTTCACTTAACATGATCCACAATAATCTTGGAGTCGCCATATATATGGATCTCTGAGATATTTAAAAAAATTATAAGCCAAATGATACCCCAAAGCGCCATTGCCTCAGCCTTGTTGTTGGTGCCTGTCCCTGCATTCCAGTATGCCCTGTACTGCAAATCGGGTGACATAACCAGCCATATGCCACATCCACAAATTTGGTTTTGTGAAGCCCCATCGAAGAAGGCGATCAGATATACCATAGGAGGAGCAACACTCTTTTTCTGCTTCTGTTTTTGGAGAGTCTCCTTCGCTAGATAAAGTGCCATTAATGAAATGATCTTTTCATATGTAACTCCAAAATCTTCAAAACAATTCTCAAAGATACGTTTGTTCCTCCATTTCCATATAGTCCAGAATACAAATAGAGGAATGTTCCTCCATGCCAATTTTTTCTTGAGCCACCATCTCAAACAATCTGCAACATTTTGAAATTGAAGGTGAGGAAAATCATAATAAGCAGCAAGTTTAAACCATACCTTGGAAACATGTTGACATGACAGAAATAGATGTGCATTGTTTTCCTCCTCCTGCTTGCAAATAACACATATGCCAGGACCATGCCATTGACGTTTTTGCAGATTCTCCCATGTTAGATTCTTGTTGTGGAAAACAAGCCATGTAAAGCAGATGATTTTACATGGGACATGACATTTCCATAAATCAAATAGCATCAGATCCACCACATATCCGCCTTCTACCTCACACAGTTTATCATATATGTCTGCAACCACAACATTTGCAGATTTCATTTTCCCAGACCAAATAAGTCTGTCATGATGGACCTCCCTACAAATCCCAGCAAATTTTAAAACATCAATAATGAACAACCATTCATCTGCCATTTGTCCTGTCAGCCCCATCTGTAATGGAGAGTTCCATATAGGAAAGTGGTCACTCCATGTTCGAATCAATTGATTCCAGAACAAATAGCCTTTTCTAAGAAGAGCCAAGTGCAATGGTTCAGAGAAAAGGCATCCCCCATTTGTTCCATATATCTGATCAAGGCCAATAATCATGGAGTGTCCAAATCCCATGTTCCACTTGAGATGATTGAGGAAAAAATTTCCCACTTTTTGAAAGCTTCTCCATATAGCCGAGCCACCTAAAATACTAATGGAATTTTTACGAAACCAGCAAGTGAAACTTTTATTCTTCATATACTTTTGGTGGATCATCCTACTCCATACACCACATCTGAAGACAACCCGCCACAGAGATTTCACTAATAATTCTTTGCCAAATAGTTTAAGGTTCATGATACCCCATCCCCCTCTCATCTTTGAGCAGGCAATATGGCTAAATTTAGTAAGGTGATATTTGTGCTTTCGGTTACAACCAGCCCAAATAAAATTTGCCATAATTTTGTTTATGTTATTTATAGTTGCCAATGGGATATGAAATAAGTGAGCCCAGAAAATGCCCAGTTGAGTTAGCACTGCCTTTGTTAGAGTCACACGACCACCCATGGATAAACAACGAAATTCCCAGCCAAAAATTCTCTTGAAGAACTTATCAACCAGCCATTGCCAGTCACTGTTTCTATAACAATTTGGTTTTATATGGTAGCCAAGATATTGTATACCATTCGCCATTTGGGTTGCCTCAACCCCAAACAGGTTCTTAATATAGTTGATATCTTCCATATCACCCATGTCAAAATATAGCTTAGATTTATGTATATTCATGATTAAGCCAGAAGCGTTTTCAAATCTTTTGAAAATATGAAAAAGATGCATCCATGAAATGCGATGAATCATGCCCATGATTAGCACATCGTCAACAAAAAAACCATGTGATATTTTGATATTGTTCCCAGAATCTAGAGCCAGAAATAATCCATCCTCAACCGCACGCTTAATCCACATACTCAATCCATCCATAGCCAGAATAAACAATAATGGTGACAAAGAGCAACCTTGCCTCAGTCCACGCCCAGCTCGGAAAAACCGGGTGGGATATCCATTAATAATTACAACATAATTTATATTCTGAACACATGCCATGATCCATTTTACGCACCTGGGTTGCAGTCCTATCTTTAGAAGAATCAAGCGAAGATACCCCCAATCAACTGAATCATAAGCCTTCATCAGATCCACCTTCATAATGACTGCATTTTGATGTGAAGTATGAATGGAATGCATACATTCCTGTGTGATAGCAACAACATCGTGAATTTGTTGATCCTGCAAGAATCCATATTGCTCAGAAGAGATATACTTTGATAGAATATTGCACATCTGCCCTGCGATTGTTTTTGAAATGATCTTGTAAATTAGGTTACATAATGAAATTGGGCGATAGTCATTGAAAGTCTGCGCAGGCTTTCTTTTGGGTATAAGAGCAATATATGTGGAATTAATACGAGGATGAATATGCCCAGTACATCGCGACTCCTCCACCATATTTAGGAGATCTGATTTAAAAATCTCAAAGAAGTGCGTGAATATCTCAACAGTCCAGCCATCCGGACCCGGACTCTTGTCTTTCTTGAATGCTTTAAGAACTTCCAGTATTTCATCTGCTGTAACCTCCTTAAAGAAACATATATTTTCCTCCTCATCAAACATTTCCAGATACATATCAATAGCCCATAGCATATCGTTCACTTCAACCTCTTCCCTTTGTTTATATGATTTTTGAAAATGTGAAACAACTGCTTCACATATGCCCTCCTGAGACAGAATTCGGGCACCATCCTCATTTTGAATTTCCCAAATAGTATTTGTGTTACGCCTGTGATTTGCGTAATGATGAAAAAACTTAGTGTTACGATCCCCTTCATTTATCCAGATTTCTCTACTCTTTAGCCTCCAGGTGGATTCTTGTGCCGCCAATATTTCTCTTTTCTTTTGTTCGAGAGCATTGATACGTGACCGAATTTCATCTGGTAGTGACTGAGATAACATCCATGGTGTCAATGCATCTAGTGCTATTTGAATATCTTCCAGATCCTTCATTTGTTCCTTTATTTTCTTTTTCTGCCAAGTTTTTACATTCGCTCTGAGAATGCCCAATTTCCCCAGAATATTCTCCATAGGGGAGGAGCTCAAAACTTGGGCAGATGACCAACAAGAAAGCACAAGTTCATTAAATACAAGATCTTCAATCCAGGTGCAATTAAATTTGAAGGGCATCCCATGTCTCCGCCCACCCATTTTCCAATGAAGAGTTATTGGCCTATGATCCGATAAAAAACTATTGATAACATTAGAATGAATGTTCCCCATTCGCTCCATTAAGCTCTCATGGATGATGAACCTATCCAATCTTTTGGCAATGTATGCATCCCCTTTCCGTCCATTATCCCAGGTAGGGACCAGCATCGACGGATAAACATCAATGTAGTTATGCACCAGGAAAGCCTCTCTTATTAATCCTGCCATAGGGTCCAATTTCCTCGACTTCCCCCAAACTTCATCTAGACCCACAGTACAATTAAGGTCCCCAACAATAATAAGTGATGAAAGTTCCATTATGCCAGAAGCAAACAATGCTTCCCAGAAAAGCAGTCCTATTTCTATACGGCCCATAAACATTTAAAATATGGAAACGTTCTGGGGCACCGCGCAAACGAACATCAATAAGTATACCAGCCGAGCAAGAGAAAGCTTTTGCCCGGACCCATAGCGGGTTCCATAAAACCACCAATCCACCTGATAGGCCAGTAGCATCCGTGGCTGCAAAATACCATTCAGGTAGCATTTTACGGAAATAAGCAACAACATGTGACACAGTGTGCATTGTTTCTTGTAACAATATAATACATGGGCGAACATATTGAAAGAGGTATTTTAAAGCCAAGAACTTGTCGGGAGTTCCCAATCCCCGGAGGTTTAGAGAAAGAATGGCAGTCATGAGGCACCTTGTTTGGGCATCTTTGCTCCAAGGGCCCGGGGAGATGGAAGATCAGTGATGGGAACTTCAACAAGAAATTTGTCCAGCGGGGAGATATGATGATTATGTTTAGTACGTCCCCTAAAATATTGGCTCCCCCAATTATTTTTACGTCTGACCGTAATATTACCAGCTGAGGAAGGACTAATCTGGGGAGAGGAATTTTCAGAAGGTTTATGGATGGTTAATGATCTTAAGTCAAGTGTTTTCCATTGAAGCAGATCATCTAAATCACTACCAACAGAATTATTAGGGGAATTTAACGGTGTGTGGACCGGGCTCTTTCCAGGACGATGACCCAAGTCAGTAGACTTTCGAGAAGGGGATTGAACATAAGTGGCACATGAAAGAGAAGGAGCCCCCTGTGGCTGGAAAAGGGTTGTACAATTTGGGCCAGAATGAGATCTAGAAATCATCAATCTATCTTGTGCAGATGGGGAATGACTAGATGACAAGGGTTGCGAGGTCTTATGCGGCCAACAGGATTCAGGAAGAATAGAAAAATCAGAAGAAAATGGCGATGAGGGAATATTTATGGAAGGGATTGCATTTCTCGGAGAAGACTGCTCAGATGAACGAGAATTATAGGTGATATGATGAATACCTGTTTGATGGCGCATTCCATTTCCGGGAGCAGGTTCAACATCCTGTGGAATTTTTTTCGGCACCCACACATGATTCCAGCCTTTATATCTTCCACCCAATCGTCGTGGACAGTTTTCCAGAACATTTCCAGTATGATGACAAAGAGAACATCTGAATGGGATGCCCCAATAGTCTAATCTCTGAGATAGATTAGTGTCCCCCCAATGCAACCCTATATGATCTGGAAATCCACCCCTATATTCCCTCTCAATAAGGATCCACACAACCCTTTTGTCAGGAGCGCCAAGGCAGCGTGGGTCAACATACACGAATTTTCCGATAGCATTTCTGATATCTTCGAGTGCCTGTTTTGTCCATAGTTCAATAGGCAATCAAGGCAGCTTGACCCAGATCAACTTGTTCTAAGGAGTGTTTTTTAAAGAGTTAAAGCCTATGAACCATGAATGCAATTCCAAAAAGCTTCAACCATCAATCCATGGAAGTTTATTGATCTTAATCAGATCCTCTTGACTGAGGAAATGAAAACTGTACCACCCACGGAGCAGTCTTACAATTGTTGGCAGATATCCTAGGATTGGCTTCCACTTTCCTTCTATCCATTTCCTCATATCTACATCACTCCACACAGAGAAATGCCAGCGACCTACCAACGCTCTTTTTTGTAAACTGGAAATACGGTCTGATAACTTATCAGGATCAAAAAACATGGAAGGTGGCGGAAGAGAAGTTTTTATGGACTTAACACAATGTCCATTACTACGATGATACAATGCATGCATGCCTTCCTGTCCATCATGGCCTACATGACTACCAACTAGCTCAAATCCATCACCCAAGGTATTAGGCCAATCTTCTGACCCTTGTGGGCCACCTCGGTTATTTTCCCCTAGACCACCCATCCGACTAGACTCCATTGCCATCGTGGCCTGGATAAATGCCTCTTGGGCTGAGGTATCAGATTTGAAAAATTCCATGACCCCCACACAACAGCAGCCCCAATAATCGTCCGAAAAATGTCAGCACCAATAAAATTATCACGCGCGGACAGAATAGGACAGGTAGAATGCCAATATGGGTCAGCAAAGAGATCACGAAGAAATAAATAGAGGAAGTACTAGCGACCAAACCAAAGTACCCCTCTGACCAAATTCCAGATCCCAAAGTAGAAATCCCACAATCTAAATTAAACGTCACTTAAGGAACGCCGGCGAAGACAATTCCAAAATCTGGATTTTTATGGGAATGACAGAGAATGTCAGAGGGATATAATGTTGGGCATGGATATGATCAGACCGAGATCCCGAAGCGCCTAGGCTGACAAAAAGAAAGCACGTCAAATTAATTACAACAGGTGGCGCGTCTAAGCAACCGTAATGTGACCACCAACTCCAACCGGCAAGGTGGCCGAAAAATATCTCGGGAAAAATTGGGCAACCAGAGCTGAAACCAGTACCAGAACTGGTTCAGAAAAGCTCAGACACTCAGACACAAGACCTAATGCCCCTCACAACAACACAGACAGTAGCAACCTTTACAAGAAACCCAGAAATCACCCAGACGAAAACCAAAATAATTGCATGGCCGAGATACAAAGAAAAGATTGGTGCAGTAATGCCAGTTCTGATATGTAGAAAGCAATTTTAGACAGGATGAAACCCCCTCAGATGAAGCCAAACAACAACCAGAAAAAATCTCAGAGCCAGAATGCATGTGAACAGTATTTTTCTTAGGAGAAATGTGCAATATATATACGATAGAGAACAAGGATAGCTACTGTAAATATCAGAATTATATGAACCAATTCCGAATTCAACAACCAGAAATATGTTCTATGAACCATATCGACAGTTGAGAAACCAAATAGATATGCATCCCTGAGAGTGAACGCAACACAATCCAAAATACCTTATGCACCAAACATTTGGTAATACAGGCAAAAGAAAGAGGGGAAAATATATCCAGAGCACCAACCTGTAATGTTCAGTCCGAAAAAGGAAACTGCCACCCCCGTGAGCCTGCCCGAAGCTACACCGAACGTTGGTAAAGTCAAATGAAACCGGAAGAAGAAAAACTCCCTCAAGAGTCTAGAGACCAAATCAGAGAGACTCAAGTAATAACACCATCAGAACAAGGGGACCGAAAGGAATATCAAGTCCATCCTCGCCTGAGGACACTGTAAGCCCAGTGGCCAAGCAAATCCCTCAAGTTGAGACTCATATGTCCAGAAACCAGTATGCATTGCAAGTTTTTCTTCCCATTCTCATCAATCTAGTGTTTTTTCTTCTCGATTCATACTACAGCGTGATGGAACCTATCAAAAATCCCCAAAGTTATGTTGTTGTTGTTGTTGTTTTGTCTTCCCATGCCTCCTTGAAACAGGCACGGGATGGAGAATAACCATCGGAATCATATAACTTCTTGAGATACACTTACATTGAGAATGACATATCTTAGGAGGAGCACATGCTTCTTCTTTCATAGGTTGAGGTTGGTTTTTTTCGTTAAGTTTATTTCAATTATTGATTGGTTGGGTATTCAGAAATCAAATAGCTGTAATTGCGGTAAATTATTTGACCATACTTATATCTGTCTTTGGAAAATCATCAATCTAAATAAGAATACCCATTATTTTATGCTGAATATAGACAAGTTTGTTTTAGATTAATTAGTATAATGTAATTTTTGAGGGTACTTTATATACAAGGTAGAGACATAGTCTACATGAAACATTTTGCTTAGATTCCAATGAAAACTTATATATCTCCATTATGTAGCTACTTTGTTTGTTTGTTTGTTTTCTTTTATCAGTACGAAAAAAGCTTGATTTGTATTATATTAGAGTATAGATATACATGTGCCATAATTCATATCAAATGCAACTTTGGGCAATCAAAATACAAAACCCGTGGGTTTCAAATGTCTGTTGTGACCAGGAAATAAATAGTCTATATTCCATTTACATGAGGACAAAACATATATCATAATATAATTGATACAGTTCCTATAATGATGAATGACAGAAAATGCATTTTTCAGCAACAAGTTATCTGTGGTATAGGTAAGCATCAATTTGGTGTTGTATTGTTGTCTTGCATCAATATTGGTGTAGAATTGTTTCTCCCATGGGAGAGACCTGTAGCATTTGAAAGAAAATTCAATGGGATCATCTCTGACAGTACAATGTAGCCCAGTCAAAGAAGAGAAATAGGAACTTAAAATTACACCATCTAATGAGGAAACTAATAAAAGTCCCTCGTAGAGGACACTATTTATGCCCAGTGGCCAAGCAAAAAAGTTTGAAATTAAAAAAAGGAGAATTAAGTAGTCATGCAATAATGTCACAAAAATTAATCACAGTTGTCCAACATTTAAAGGATCTATCTGAGTGTTAGTTCGCCTAATGTGATGGCATATCAAGGGTTTGTACATATTGAACTATATTATGAAATTTATAAGGCTATATAACAAAAATTACAAAAATACTATGAAACACATGCATTGAGGAAGTTTAACCTGGATTTCGAAGGTCCTCCATATCAAAAGTGTTCTGCTCCCATGTGATATCTAGATACCATTTGTCAATGCGACCCTGCAAACCTTTTTTGATAATCTATCTGCTTCCTTGTTAAGACACCTTCCAATGTGTTGGATTGTATAGCTATCTTTACATTTCCATAGGAGTTCGATTCCTTCCATCCATCCTTGAAGTCTGGGATTGTTGATGGATGCCCTCCCCAATACTTGGTTAATTATGATAATCGAATCACCATATATGTGTAGAGTAGGGTTCCCAAGGAAGCTATTGAACCATAGGAAACCCTAGAGAGCCACTGCATCAGATTTTGTGTTTGTACCAACACCACAGTTCCAATACATCCTATATGTCAAGTTAGAATTTATGGCAATCGAAAAACCACAAGCACAGGGTTTCCCTTGTGTGGCCCCATGAGAAAACCCCATAGGGTAAGTGAATTGAATATCCTCCTTCATTTTAGGACCATCTTTAGAGCATATTGGTTGAGTAGAAAAGAAAGAAAGATTCGAGGTAATTTTTTCAATTATCATAGAGAACTCCTCCCTACAGTTCTGGAAGATAGTTCTATTGCTCCAATTCTAGATTACCCAGAAGAGGAATAGAGGAATAATTCGCCAAACAGACTTTTGCATGCTCCACCATTTCAATGAATCTCTAATGCAAGTGTGTTGAATATATGGGAAGCTAAATATTGAAGAATTTTTTTTCCAAATTTTAGTGGTGAAGAGGCAGTGTAGAAGGATGTGGTCATTATCTTCTGAATGATTTTTGCATAAGTAGCATATGCCAGGGCCATACCAATTCCTTTCTTGCAGGTTTTCCCAGACAAGATTCCTGTTATGATAAACAAGCCAAATGAAAATTATAATTTTTATTGGAGCTTTAGTTTTCTAGAAGGCATAAAGGGTATGGTGCTCCCCTTTCCTCGAAACCTTGTTTGATAATACCTGGTAGGCGTCGGCCACAATAATGTTATCTGAAATCATTTTGCTCGACCATATAATTCTATCCTGGGTCTCAGATCGGCAGATTCCTAGTTGTTTCATTTTTGAGGTGGTCTGAAGTCATTCCTTCTCCAAGTGGCCGGTTAACCCCAGTTCAGAGGTACTTTTCCACATGGGGAGCGTACCCTGCTAGCCATTTATGACTTGGCCCTAGAAAAAGAAACCATGGTCATTCAGGTGTTGAGTGATAATGTGAGAAATGGAGAAGTTTAGTTCAACACCCAATATTGGGTCAATGCCAATAAGAATACTATTTCCAGTCTAGAATTTCCATGCCAGGTGCTGAATGAAGAATTTCTTGATTTTTAGGAAACTTAACCAGATTGTTGAACCTTGTTTTATACCGATTGATCCAAATCAGTACCAAAAAATGAAGTCTTTATTCTTTAAATACTTATGATGGATAATCTTGCTCCATGTGCTTGCTCCAAATAAACCCCTCCAGAGAGATTTGATAAGCAATGCCTCACCAAAACGACGAAGGTCCAAAATTCCCCATCCACCCATGTCCTTTGGAAGAGTAATATTTGATAGTTTGGTCAGATGGAATTTTCTTTTACTGTGGTTGCCCACCCAGATGAAATTTTCCATAAGTCGGTTTATGTCACTAATGATGGAGGCAGGAATATGAAAAATATGTGCCCAGTAGACACCCAACCATGATAGAATAGCTTGAGTCAGGATTGTCCTACCCCCTATAGACAGACATCTAAATTCCCATCCAGAAATTATTTTATAGAACTTTTCAGTAAGCCATTTCCAATTAGAAATTATATAGCATGAGGGTTTAAGTCTATAACCAAGATATTTCAATCCATTTTGCATAGGTCTAGCCTCAATTCCAAATAAGTCTTTAATATATGTAATAGTTACCATATCAAATTGACTATGATAAAGAACAGATTTATTGGAATTCATGCACAGTCCCGAAGCATTTGCAAATCTACTGAAAATATGAAAAAGATAATACCAGGAGAAACGACAAAGCATACCCATTATAAGGATGTCATTGACAAAGAGGTTATGAGAGATACTGATGTTGTTCCCCAGCTTCAGTGATTTGAATTGGTCCTCCAGGACCGCTTTTTTGATATGCAAACTCAGACAGTCCATGACCAGAATGAATAATAAAGGAGATAATGAGCATCCCTGACGAAGACCTCTGCCAGCCCGGAAGAATCTTGTTGGAAGTCCATTGATAATGATAGCATAGTTTACATTGTCCACATAGGCCATGATCCAGTTAATACATCTAGGTTGTAAACCAATCTTGTTAAGAATTAGTCTAAGAAAACCCCAATCCAAACAGTCATATGCTTTACGGAGATCAACCTGAAGAATAGTCGTGTCCATGTTTTTTGTGTGGATGGAGTGCATGCTTTCCTATGCATTTGCCACAGCATCATGGATGATTCTACCCGGAAGAAATCCATGTTGTTCAGGTGATATGAAGAGAGAGAGAGTCCTGCGCAACCACCCCGCAATAGTCTTCGATATGATTTTATAGATGACATTGCACAGAGAAATAGACCTGAACTCCAAGAAGCTCTCAACAGATTTGTTTTTAGGGATGAGAGCGATGTATGTGGAGGTTATCTTATAATGAATGTAGCCCATATTTCTAGATTTCTCGATCATACCAAGTAGGTCCAACTTGATAATTTCAGAGAAATGAAACAATGTAAACTTTGAAACGGGAACTGATACTATTACCCGTTTTGTAGAGATAGCAAAAAAGTGACCCGATTTTGAAAATGGGTGATGCAGAACACACATGTTTTTTTCAGAGCATAGTTTTTGGTACTATAAGTTTTTTTATGTACATTCTGTTTTAGAATGGAAGTGATTTTGATGCTGATTTAAAAAAGTGGTAATTCTACACCATGCCCTTTTCTTAAAAGGCTTTTTTGTTTACTTTTAATTCTCTAATGTATGAGATGTAAATAATTATTTTGTAAATTTAATAATTTTTTAACTGGTCTTCTTCTTCATATTTTCTTATTTTTATTTTAATTTTTTTTTTGTAGTGAGGTTTTTATTGTTTTGCATATTTAAAGAAGAAGTTCGATATTTTGAATTTTCAATATTCTACATATTTATACATCGTTAATTAATTTTTCAATCCAAATGAAATAATTGTCTCTAAAAAACAATAGTTTTTAACAATTGACATAAAAATAACCATTTTTAACATAAATATAAGTAAAAAACTAAACATTTTTATATTTTTTTGCTAGAGATGACATGTCAAAATCACAGTTTTTATAGGAAATTTTTAACAAAAAATGGTTAAATAATAGTTTTTTTATGAATTTCATGTCAAAAAAATAATAATAATCATTTTTTTCAAAAAATAATGATTGACTTAAAAATTAATGCGAAAATCACATAATACAAATATTGAATGCATAACAACCTTATTTGAGTGTATATTCTTCTCATAAAATGTCAAAGTCAAAACATTACAAGTATAACTAATTAATAGTTACAAAAAATGAGCTTGATTTCTAAGCATAACTTAAATTTAATCAACAATGTCACGTAATCCAATCACTTCGTCCTCTAGAGTTTTATCATTGTATTCTTCCACAATATTTTTTGCTTCATTTTTCTCATTTTCCTCTTCTAATGGATCTTTGATGTCTGTGAATCTCCCAATGTATGCCTTTCCAATTATTTTGTGTAATGGTGGTTGGAGTTCCTTTGCCATTTTTGCCACACGTGATTCATTAAAGTCCCCTTTCTTCAACCCAATTTCTTGCATTGCATCTAGAAGAAATTGAAGAGCATTAATTCTTTGTTGAATGAAATTGCACTGTATTGAATATTTTTCAATTGCAATGCAATTTCGTCCTTTTTAAAGGCAACATGCTAGTGTTGTACCTAATTATCAAGCACAAAATAAATAATGAAGTAAATTAATACAATGACATATTAGTTACTATTAAAATTCAATTCCATATAATAAAACTTACCTGAGCCAGAAAATAAATCTAGAACCCAATCTCCTTAATTTGAACATATGTCTATAAGATTGTTAATCAATAACTGTGGTTTTTGATAAATGTTAATTATCTCTCCTTTTGCTTCTTTGTCTTTATATGTTAGTTTTCTCGCAACAGCATCATAAGTCAATATTTGGCCATGACTCTTTCCATCTACCTGACTAAAAATCATAGACATATAGCTATCATCTTTTGCCCAACTATCAATATGGATGAAATCACAATCATTTATAAATAGTTGATCTTCACGGTTAAGAAGATTTGACTTTTGCCTGTAACATGAAATAGTAAATGTTCAATTAGCTTGTACATAAATGATTTTTTCAACATTAATCAAATATACATTTTAAACGTCTTACCATGTAACTTGCATCCTTGAATTTGTTTTCCCCTTGAAGCTTGACAATAACATTGCCAATTGTGTGTTTGAATGAAATGTCACAAATCTCCATAATGGTGATGACGTGACTTCTAGAAATCCTGCAACCACTTTACTAAGAACTTGATAAGTATAAGGGTCACTATCATAGTCAATGTTTGGAATATTGAAACCATGGGCAATATCCGCAATAACCAGGGCATAATCCCTTTTAGGTATGAATTTAGAAATGTCTTCACAGTCGCCTTGTATTACTTGATATTGAATAGTGTCTAGTCCATTCCAAATGAAATGAATAAGAGTTGGATCAAGTTCAACATTCTTAATACGTTGCTTTTTCAGTCTTCGATCTTTATTTTTTCAATAAAGGTTTTGAAACTATCTAGTGCTCCATTATCATCCTTCTTCATCTTTTATAAAATAAACAAATATATGTGTAAGTTATAAATTAAAAATAGTACACAGATGAATAAAAATGAATGTATAAATCAACATACCTTTTCAAATGCAAGATAAAAAACTTTTAATGTTGATGTAGAACTTGAATCTTGATAGTTGCGTACAACATCATCCCACCTATCTTCATTCAACAATTTAACAATTTGTTCTTGAATTTTCATGTAAACTTTGTGACTGCATATATAAAGAAAAAAGTTAATATAATGATATGTATAGCAAATACTACCAAGAACAATATGTTATATTTAAAAGAAAATCATAATCTAAAATAAATAAAAATAATTCAACAAACTTACTTTTGAAATTCCTCAGACATTTCCTCTAATGATAATTCCCCTGACCTCACACAAGATAATATTGCTTTAACAATTTTTTCATCCTTCACTCCTTGCAATGCTCTCTAAGGTGTGATAGTCATATCTTCTAGAAGCTGCTTCATTTCAGGACCTGATTTACTGTTGCTACATATCAATGGCTTAGACTTTCTGACCTTTTGGTTTTTAATGCCAATGTTTTCCTACATGCTAAAAATCTCATTAATCAACTCCCATATCTCTCTAGTTCTAAATGCCAACTGGAAAATGTTATCAACACCTCTGAATATATTACTAAATTTGCCACCTTTGCCACCTTTTGAATTTATTTTCTCTTCAATTGGATATCCTATTTGCACACAACATTCTTTTCATAAATCTACAGTAACATTTATCCTATCCCAACCACATTTTTATTCAAATTTAACTATGAATAAATCTAACCCTTTGGATGAAAGTCATAGACATCCTATATTCATTATCTGAATTATGATGCCATGCCACTAACTTTACTTCCGTATCTGATAAACCAACATAAATGATACATTTTATTCTTTCAAAACATGGGTTATTGGGATATTCCTCCATCAATTGTCTTTGAGCTTCTACAAATTGGTACCCCCCAAGCACATAATAATTGTATTCAAAACATTTTGATTTATCAAATGCTTCTTTGTTGGGAACTTGAACTGGATAAACAAGAAGCACATAACTAACCACATGAGCATATGGATTGTACCTCATCAATGTCTTCAAGTTGTGAACATGTAGATGATGTGGCTTTATGACTTGATATTTACATTGTTGTTCACTTGCCATATAGATTTGTCTGACATTAAGCTGAAATGTACGACCACCCTCAATTAAGTTTCTCTTTGTCAAATTCTGTCGAATGGCATTTTTTTTTGTTTTGATAATGCCACCCTCTAAATTAGCTCCTGGTGTAATGATTTCTCCACTTTCTTTTGAAGTTTCAATAGGTTCTTAATTGTTGGTAATGACTATTTCAAAATCTTCAACTTTACGTTTCTTCTTCATAACATTCTCATCATTAACTGTAACATATTTATTATTGGGAATTGTTACTTTTGGTCTTTTACGACTCTTCTCAGTTCCAATGTCATCTTCAGTAATGACAACATATTCTTTACTATTAGTTTCAACTTCATCATCTTCAAAAGTAACTTGTCTACCCTTGCTAGATTTATCCACTAGAAGCCTTTTTTCTAATCCCTTGGATGTAGTTTTGTAGCATCATCAATTACTACATTTTGCTTGTTTGCCATATCTTCTTTTGACACTGAGTAAAAACTACTAACAAGTTTCATAATATCATGCTCTATGAAATGAATGCCTCCCAACCTAATTGAACAACTTTCAACAAAATTATGCCAAAAAAAATATTATATGTCAATAAAAACAAAGTTAAAAAAATATAGTGAGACAGTTACAAGAATACAAAACACAAATATAAATAACAATACTTACGATATTTTGTTTCATCTCATTTACGATTTGTTTACACAACTTTGTAGATACCTCTCTCGTGTCATACAATGAATATGATAACTGGTATTTAATCCTTTCATGTGACTTGAGCGGTTTTGTAAGTATGTAAACAACTTCACTATCCGGTACTGAACACATGTCTATGAATCTTCCCATCACATCATAAATTCTATTATCATTGGGTATATCAATATATAGATATATATTCACATTTTGGCTTTCACTTTCTTTCACATACCAGATTTTTGATGGAAGTTTCACTTCTTTTGATTTCTTCTAGTATGAAATTATCTTCTTATCAATTGAGGCACTTGAAAGATTTGTAGCCATCAGCTAGGTGAAGTTCATTCACTAATGTTTTTTGAAGATCCACCTTTAAGAGCCTTTGGTCTAGAAAGATTCACAGAAATCTTCTTTGATGTCATTTTCTTGAAAAAAAGAAACACATAAATCAATAAATGACAAAAACATATTAAATTAAATTAACAACAAAAACGATAAATGATAATTAAGATTATAAATCATAACAATTTCATAAAAAAAAAAATACTTCACGCTGCCGCCGCACCCTAAAAATAGGCCGGCCAAACGAGCCAGCCATTGGGTCCGACCCCCTAGCCCACCATAGTGGCCCAACCATTGCCCTCCACCGAAACCCTCCCTCGCCACCCAAGTGGCCCGCCACCCCGTGGGCTAACGGGCCGCCGGGGTGGCGCGGGGGGAGGCTGCCACAGAATCGCCCTACCCCCCCTACGCCACCCCACGGGTGGGTGGGCCACCGGGGTGGCACGGGGGGGCTACCACAGCCTCCCCCTGTGATACCCTAGCAGCCCACGTGCCCCCAGGATGGCGGAGCGACAGTTATGTCGCCCCAACTATCGCCTCACCACCCCACGGGCGTGTGGGCCGTCGAGGTGGCACGGGGGGAGGGTGTCGTGTTGTCTCACCACCCCGCGAGTGGGTGGGCTGCTGGGGTGGTAACAGCCCCCCCCCACGCCACGCCGACGGCTTACAGCCCACCCCACACCACCCCGGTTGCCCGCCCGGTAGGCCCCCCCCTGCGTAACAGCCCCCCCCACGCCACCCCGGCGGCCCGCCCGGCAACACCCCCCCTGTGCCACCTCGGTAGCCCGCCCACTTGCGGGGTGGTGTGGTGATTCGTGGCAGCTTGCCCTCCCACCCTAGATCACCCCAACGACCCTCCCACTGGCGGGGTGCAGTCACCCCACAACCCCGCCGTTGGGCGGGCCGCTGGGGTGGCGTGGGGGGAGGCTACCGAGGGAGGTTGTGGTAGCCTCCCCCCACACCACCACGGCGGCCCGCCCAGCAACAGGGTGGCGGGGAAATTCTGAGAATCGCCCTGCCACCTTGCGGGTGGGCGAGCTAGCCATACTCATTGCCCCTAACCTATAGGCCCATTTGGCTGCCATGAACATTGCGGGGACCATTTGGCCGTCGTGAGCTTTACCGAGCCCACCATGCTCACAGCAGACGTAGTGGGTAAATTTGGCTCGCAAAAAGTTTTAATTTAAAAAAAAAAATCTACTTCATTAAACTTATTTAATATTAAAATTTGCAAGGAAAAAAATTAACTAACCTTTCAATTGTGAGAATTCTCCATTGAATATGTTGTTGATAGCAATGTAGCTACTCCACAAATTCGCTCCAAAACTTTCAACGAACCTCTGAAAACATTGATGTGGTGTGAGTAATAGTGATAATGGAATTTATTATATAAGTGAAATTACAAAGATCTTTTACTGTACGATTAATGTGGAGTTAATTTGTTTTTTAAAAAAATTAACATGTTAATTTTTTTATGGCAATATAGGAAACTATGATAAAGCAAATATTATGGAATCGTTTTATAGTGGGGTGAATGTGGGATTAATTTGTTTTAGAAAGTATTATAAAAATTTAAAAAATCATTCAATTGTTTAGTAAATATTATATACTTTAACGATTAAAATAATTTAAGTAAAAGTTGTAGTTTACAATTTTAATTTTAAAAATTTATTTCATAAAAAAATTTAGTTTACATTTTTCAATAAATTGTAGAATAAAATAATGAAGGGAAATAAATCTAACAAAATTTTTGAAGGGAAATATTTTGGTGAAACTTTTTGGAGAGAAAATTTCATTCTCTAAGCTATATAATATCTTTAGGATACTCTGCATTTGTATCATCCAACCTCTTCTATTTGAAATGGATGGATCCCCTGATAGTGAAGTTTCACTTTGTACAGCATCAAAATCTTTATCGTGTAACAACTCTATTCATATTGATGAATATAATGGGAATTCTTCCACTATGAATAGAAAGTCAATTCTTCCACTTAGTCCTAATCCTAAGGACTATGAGAGCGGCACTGATGAAAGAGGGGATGGAGAATTTCAAATAAAAAAAGAGTCATGGATTCCACTTAGTCCTAATTCTAAGGACTGTGAGAGCAGCAGTGATGAAAAGCATAATGACGAATCTCAAAAGAATGGAGTGTCATGGTGTTCACTTAGTCCTAATCCTATGGATTATGAGAGCAATAGTGATGAAGATCATGATGACGAATTTCAAAAGAATGGAGTGTCACGGTGTCCACCTAGTCCTAATTCTAAAGACTATGAGAGCAGTAGTGATAAAGAGCATGATGATGAAGTTCAAAAGAATGGAGTGTCACAGTGTCCACTTAGTCCTAATTCTAAGGACTATTAGAACAGCAGTACTAAAGAGAGTGATGACGAATTTCAAAAGAATGGAGTGTCACTGTGTCCACTTAGTCTTAATTCTAAGGACTATGAGAACAGCAGTGATGAAGAGCATGATGATGAATTTCAAAATAATGGAGTGTCACGGTGTCCACTTAGTCCTAATTCTAATGACTATGAGAGCAACAGTGATGAAGAGCATGATGACAAATTTCCAAAGAATGGAGTGTCATGGTGTCCTCTTAGTCCTAATTCTAAGGACTATGAGAGTAGCAATGATGAAGAGTGTGATGAAAATTTTCAAAAGAATGGATTGTCACGGTGTCCTATTAGTCCTAATCCAATGGACTATGAGACCAGCAGTGCTAAAGAGCATGATGAAAATTTTCAAAAGAATGGAGTGTCACGGTGTCCATTTAGTCCTAATTCTAAGGACTATGAGAGCAATAGTGATGAAGATTGTGATGATGAATTTTAAAAGAATGGAGTGTCACGGTGTCCTCTTAGTCTTAATTCTAAGCACTATGAGAGCGGTAGTGATGAAGAGCGTGATGATGAATTTCAAAATAATGGAGTGTCATGGTGTTCTCTTAGTCCTAATTCTAAGGACTATGAGAGCAGCAGTGATGAAGGACAAAATGATGCACTTAATCCTAATTCTAATGACTATAAAGGTAGCAGTGACAAAGGATAGGATGTAGCATTTTCAATAAGTAAACAGTCACATTTTTTACGTAGTCCTAATTCTGTGGACTATGAGAGCAGCACTGACAATGCACATGAGGAAGAAAATCCAATAAACATTGAGTCAAATTTTCCATTCAGTCTGAATGCTAAGGACTATGACAGTAGCACTAAAGAAGGGGAAGATGAAGAATATCCTCCAAGTCAGTATTTGAAAAGCGCAATTGATCATAGTGTGGATAACATTCCTCTTAATGATGATGAAAATCATTATACAAATGATGATCCAATGATGGAGATGTTGCCAAGAAATATTGTATCGAGGAGTAGGAGCAGACATTTTCGTATCAATGCAAGATGTTCTAGTTATACAAGGGTTAGAGTAGAATATCTGACGAGAAGAAGTTCTATCAGCGCTCTCATTTCAAGTGAATGTTGTCAAAAAGATTGCTTGAAACATATGGATTTCAAATTTTCATTAGAGAGCGGGAAGAGATATTTGTCAATGAATAGAAGCATGCAAAATTCATATTTAGTTGGGTGGATGAAATCTACATTATCAGGTTATGATTATCATATTAGGTCTTTATTTATCTGTAGAAAGGCTTTCAAAATGTTTCAGCCAATTGGGAATTTTCGTCTCTCGAGAATTCAAGAAAATTTGGAAAAGGATGACAGTTTGGGCCATTATCAAATACTGCAATGTCATAGATGAAAGATTTCTTTTCAAAGCATAGAGAGTGTATGCCAAATGGAGAGAGAATACATATTTCAGATAATTTTTCAAGATGAGAAATCTACAACTTATACAAAGAATATGCAGAAGGTGCTGAGGGACATGGTCGGTTTATTACATATCAATATTTTGTGAAGGTATGGAAGAAAGAATTCAACTATGTCCATATTCCTCAGAAGACAAGGATGGGGATTTGCAGTACATGTGCTTCTCTTAAATATAAAAGGGACAAATGTGAAGGGTCAGAAAGAGGTAAGCATTCATAAATTTAACTTTTAAAATTGTATAGTTATCAACTATGAAAACATATTTCTTAATGGCTTTCTTTTATGTTGTGTAGATTCAATTGTCAAAGAACTTTAGGAGTATCGCGAACAACAAACAACTGAAAGGAAAAAGTTGTACAAGCATCGAAAGAAGTGTTATGATAATCTGAATAAATATTTGGGTTTGATAATTGATGGTATGGACCAGAAGAAAACACTTTTACCACATTTTGTTCACACACCTAAAAATTTACAGGAGGAAAATTTTATTCAGTATCACTTGGTCGGTTGTATGGTCTTCAATGGGAAAATGTTGCCAATGGTGTACTTCACATCTCCAAATATTCATAATGATGCAAATCTGACCATAACCATAATCCTTGATGTGCTTTCTCATTGGTCTGGTAATCTTCCTGAAGTTTTATATCTACAATTGGACAACACTTGCCATGAAAACAAAAATCAGGTTGTTTTTGGATATCTAAACATGCTTGTTGAATTGAGAATATTTTAGAAGGTAAAGGTTTTTCCTTCTTGTTGGGCACACTCATGGCCATATTGATCAGATGTTCAGTCGTTTTTTAGTCACATTGAAGAGGAAGGATGTTGGGAGCTTGCCATCATTAATTGAATGTATTAAGAAATCATACATGCCAAAGCCTACTTTTGATGTGTTGGAAGAAACTGTTGACATGCGAAGGTTTATTCTGGGATCACATGGTGAGGGGAAATGCATTGAACAACTTAATGACATTAGCTTCGAACATCAATTTCGTATCAAAAAAATTGATGGGAGAACACTAATATGGGGCAAGAAGTATTCAACCACTATAGAATGGGCACTGTCATCAGGTTTGAAATTTTTGAAGTTCATTCCAGTTCATCCAATATTTGCATCAAAAATATTGTTATTACAATCAGTTGGTGAAGTTCATAATGCACATAGATAGAATAAATATATAAATTATTCTGATTGCCTAGAAGAAATTAAAAAATATATTAGATATATATGAGTACTTTGACATTGTTGATTCAGTTTGGTGGGAGTCATTTTTCAATAATCAAAGTGATATCATTTCAACAATAACAAATGAAGATATACCTTAGAAAAATCCATTTATTTGGCCACAAAATGTGTCAAATGAACATGAGAAAATAAACATTGTTGAACAACAACAATCTCAAGGTATTATTAATTCTTCACAGGCAGAGGAAAGAGAGATGTATATTGGTTCCAGAAGATCTCGTGCACAACGTGAAGCCTTGGAAGACCTTTACAGGGTTTTAGTATAGGATATTAAGGAGATTTGCATGATAATAGTGCTAGTAGATGGAGATCCCAATGGCTATCCATTCTGGGTTGCTAAAGTTATAAAGGTCTTTACAGAAAATGAGGATGTTACAGGTGTTGAAGTACATTGGTATACAACAAATACACATACATTCAATGGTGTGTATAAGCCAGAGATGGTAGTTGACAAAAAAAAATGATGAAAAGAGAAAAAGAAAGGGTACAAATATAAATCGTCGCCGCATAGACATATTAAAATTGGAGGATGTTGACATACTTGGTTATGACTTCAATTTAACAAAGAGAGGAACTCTTTACTTCCAGATGATAGAGATTCTTAAAAGGTTGTTACCAGAAGGAACAGTGTTGAGATGGGAGTCTGATGAAACCAGTCATAGATCTAGAAGAATTTTGAAACCTGAAATGGTGGGCATGCATGTGGACTCAGGTGGGGCACTAGTTGATGAAAGAGAATAATATGGAACATCTTCATCAGCATCCAGTCACTCATCTAAAGATGTGAGTTCTGATGGTGTGCAAGAAAATATGAGTGATTTTGAATAATTGTTTAAAACAATTTATATAACTGATGTTTGCATCGTATCGTGAAATAAAATTTTTGATTTCCATATAGTGTTAAATGAGAAGTTATGAGTCATTTTTATGTTGTTGGATTATATGTCTTAATTATGATAATTTTTATTGTTTAGAATATCTACAATGCAACATTAAATCAGAGATATAGTTTACGTTTCATTCAATATACAAATAATGACATTTGAATTTATTTAGTCATGTAATTTGTTCATAATGTCATGGTTTTTTAATTTTATGGTTGAAGAAATTCCAATTTCTTTTGTATCTAGTATGTTATGGCTGAAAACATGTTGAATTTATACTTTGGAAAGAAAAATGTTATTCTACCAAAAACATTAGTGTGCTTTTTCCTCATAAACAACTTTTTTTGGCACATAAAAGTTCAGTTTTACTAGCATTTTTTTAAAAAAGTTGAAAATTGACCCTAAAAAAAATCATTGTTCCAGTATCATCACTTTTTCATTTTCAAGGTGTTTTTTGCACAAAAATTTTGTTTTCACTGCCATTTTTAAAACATGTTCAAAATTGACTCTAAAAAAAAACATCATTCCAGTACACACATTTTTCGTTTTTAGCACTGTTTTTGATGTTTTTTGGGGGTTTTTTGCCAGAGTTCCCATTTTGAGTTTATACTTCCCATTTCAAATATTACATTGTTATAAGAGAACAGTTCGATAGTCCATCCATCAGGACCAGGACTTTTGTCACTCTTAAAGGACTTGAGAATCCCCAGCAGCTCATCCTTCGAAACTTCCTTAAAAAAATCCTCATTTTTCTCCAGATCAAACATGATAGGGTATGGATCAATTCCCCAAATCATATCTTCCATAGAAGAATTTTCATTGCTTCCATAAGCATTTTGAAAGAAGTTTACAACAACATCACTTATTTCTTCTTGTGTCTGGGATATTCGTCCATCTAAGTCAGTGATTTTCCATATGGAATTTATATTTTGGCGGTAGTTTGCATATCTGTGGAAAAATTTTGTGTTTCGGTCACCTTCTTTTAACCAGAGTTCCCTGCTCTTTAGTCTCCATGTAGATTCTTCCATCATTAGAATTTGCTTCTTCCTGTGTTCCAGTGTTTGAATGTTGGATCGGATGTGATCAGGAAAGAAATGAGTGGACATGGAGGCCTGAAGAGAGTCCAGACATTTTTGTATTTTCACAAGCTCCTTTCTACTGTCCCTAATTTTCTTTTTCTGCCAGAATTTAACAGTTCCCCGGAGGGAGTCTAGTTTCTCCAGGATATTGAGCATAGGAGAGGATCCTGAGACATTAATACTTCCCCAAGTATCGTGCACCAGCTTATTAAAGTCAGGATCCTCTAAGATTGTTCTATTGAATTTGAAGGGGAAACCCGAGCGAAGTTCCCTTTTCCTCCATTGCAGAGTGATGGGCCTATGATCCGATATAAAGTTACTGATGGTGTTAACCCAAACATCTCCCAAACAAGCTAGCAGTTGCTCATGAATCAAGAAACGATTCAATCTTTTGGCAACATAGGCAGAGCTAAAGTGTCTGTTGTCCCATGTCGGGGAAATTTTGGAGGGACAAATATGCACGAAATTGTTCATAATGACAGCATTCTGGATTTTCCCAGCCAGAGGGTCAACTTTCTTGAAGGAACCCCAAATTTCATCAAGGCTGATGATACAGTTTAGATCCCCGGCTATAATGAGAATCTCCAGGTCCATCAAACCAGATGATATGAATCAGTCCCAGAAGCTCCCTCTATCTCTATATGGGGAGATATGTACATGACTCGACAGGCCACAAATACTACCTTCCAGAAGTATACCATCGAAACATTCAAAGGCTTTAATGTTGATCCATCTCGGGTCCCATAAGGCCACCAGACCACCCGAGAGGCCCATAGCTGCAGTTGCAGATATATGCCAGGTTGGAAACATTTTCCAAAAATATTGAATAGTGTCAAGAACATTGTGCATCATTTCTTGAATGAGGATGATGAAAGGATGTAGAGATAACAACAGGTTTTTGAGGGCTAAATATTTGGGGGTAGTCTCTAGACCCCGAATATTAAGGGAGATGATGCACATCATGATAGGTCTTTCTCAAGCATCCGTGCTCTAAGGCCCCGTGAGGGGGAGATGTCAGCTATGGGAATGTTAACAAAAAACATGTCCAATGGGGAAGAAAATGGATTTTATTGGATCATCCCCGAAAGTGGCCATTGCCCCGGTTTTGCTTCTTGCGCACTGTAATGTTTCCCACCGAGGTCAGGCTGATGTGGGGGGATGAGATTCTTGCTGGTTTTTGGATAGTGAGGGTACAGAGATCAAGGGTCTTCCTTTGCAGGAGGAGGTCCAAATCACTCCCGATCAAATTTTTCGGCGAAGCAATGGGAGAATTTGGTTGAGTAATACTGAGGCAAGGGCCTTTATCTTTTGATTGTTGGCGGGGTGGAGCCAGAGGTGCAATGTATACAATTTGCGAGGTGGATGGAGTATGTTTGTAAGGATGAGGTGTTGTAAAGGGAATAGGAATGTGCTGGTAAGTTGTAGGCTCGGGAGGTGGATGAGACATAAAAGCTGGTGGGTTGTCAGAAGAAGGAAAGTCCAATTAGGTTGAATTTATCGGTGATGATGGAATGGTAATGGGTGAAGAGACAATTGATCCAAAAGCATGTGGAAGGTGGGAAGTATGGTGAGAGTGTATACCTGATTGATGAGGAGGATGCTTATGTGTCATGTTCCCTTTTCCTTTTAGACTCTGATGACCTTGACGACCCATGTTCGAGAGAGGCCCATGGCTCTATTATAGCATCTTCTGCCATGCAAGCGTTTGCCCGGACGGAGAGGGCATTGTTCACGCATTTGACCAGTTCTGTGACAGAAAGGGCATCTGAAAGGAACCCCCCAATAATCCAATATTTGTTGGAGAAAGGTGTCACCCTAATGCAGTTCAATGTGATCAAGGAATCCTCCTTTATAATCCTTTTTAATGAGGATCGAGGCTACCCTTTTTCCTGTGCACCCAGATAGCGAGGGTCCATGTAGATAAATTTTCCGATGGCATTGCCAATGTCAACAAGTGCTTGCTTTGTCCATAATTCCAGAGGGAGCCCTGGTAGATTTACCCATACCAGCTAGTTTGAGGGAGTATTACGAAGTGGATTGTACCGAATGTACCACTTATGGAGGGCAAGGAAGCTTTTTCCATGAATCCATGGGATAGCTATAATTTTCTCCAAATCTTCCTGACTGAGGAAGTGAAAGCTGTGCCATCCCTTCAAAAGCCTAACAACTGTAGGCATGTACCCTAACATCGACTTCGATTTCTTATCAATCCATTTACATGTTTCAGAGTCTTCCATCTCTGAGAAATACCATCTACCAACTAAGACGCATTTTTGTAGACTAGTAATGCGGTCCACCAAGGTATCACTGTCCAAGGCCAAAGCTGGAGGAGGAGGAGTGGTTTTAATGGAGCGATGTTTAGAACGACAATGTTTACATATAAGTCCGCCACCCAAAGTATCAGGAGACCTCTCAGCGACATTTGGCACATTGCCTTATCCTAAGATAGTACGCCATGCATCAAGTGAGCATGGGCTACTTTGGCTGACATGGATATCAGCACCAATCTGACGGGATTCGACCTCTACAGTGATATGAATGAGTGCAGAGGTGCAAGAGACGTTAGTAGCAGCTCGAGAGCCAGCAACAGATCCAAATCTAGAAGCAGAGGTAACAGGTCGAGTGGACCTTGAATCAGTAAATGATCCCGCAGAGGCGGATGCAGTTCGAGGGATAATTCGCCATGAGTTAATACTTCCGGGTATGATATGGTGTATAAGTCAGTGGGTTCTGACAGCTTATTTAAAGAGTTTGTAGTTTGACGTGTTTTTTTGTACATCCCTATTGGGATCACCAATTTCCAAAAAAACATGCAATCCAAGAGGGGGCAGGTACAAAGATAAATGGAATACTGTGTCCGGACGCCGTGGTTTGACAATCCAAAATGGGAAATATATATTATAAAACTAACAAAAGAAAGGTTACGGTGGATATGGCCTGATGTGGAAATAAATAGGTGTCTTTAGGTTAGTGCGGTGTATAGAGTGAGAGAAATAAATGATATGTGTTGTCGGATGTGTACGAAATCCCACATCCCCCACTGGGAAAGTTGGAACCGCTCGGGAAAAGTCTGAACCGACGTATACTGGAAATGGTCGAGAAGGAACAGGACCAAGGAGGGTGGCGAGCTATGGTAGGCTTCTGTCACGATGGGGAAGAGACGAAAATAGACAGATGTATACTAGCACCGAGAGAGGAAGAATGTCAATGGTAGTCCAATAAACCAAGGTTTTATGCAGTTAGAACAACGAATTTTAGCATCCGAAGTTCAAACAATAGCAATAACACTAGTTACAGACAACACATACATTACCTAGCCGAAAACCGCATTGTTTGCAGAGGCTAGAGATAATTATGAAGTTGGAAAGCTTGAGCCATGACGGGAAATGACAGTCGAATTGATTAATAGATAAAAAGTATGCTAAGAAACCCGTTAAGCTGTCCTTAAATTTCTGTATTCCCACAACATATGGAAATAAGGAGTTAAATGTAAGCCCTTAAAGCAAAAGACTTAACTATATTCATAGGAGGATAACAATTCTATTCCAGACAATCTCGTAAGATTACAATGGTTATTAAGAAGATATTCTACCCAGAATAAACATTTATAGTGCAAATCAGCTTATATACGATAAAATTCTCAGACAGTTCAGGAAATTGATGAAAACTATTCTCTAATTTTAACCCAAGAAAGATGCAGCACTTTTAGATATCCAGCAAACAAGCTATAAATTGACCCCAGAAACACATTTAATATGCATCTTTTCTCAACACTTCCCTAGAAAACGACGCGGAAAAACTAGAAACAGTAATGTCCTTCGTGCTAAGATTCAAAAAATGAAAGAAAATCAACTATGGCAAAAACACCTTCTACCTAGGAGATAGTAGATGGTAAAAAAGAAAGCATAAAAACTGCGTTGAACTATCAATCCTGGTAGAGGACACTGAATGTCGAGTGGCCAAGCCTTCATAGCCTAGGGTTCAAATTATACCTGTGAAAACCTTGAGAAAATCTGCCATAGACATTGTTACTTGCAATTTCTACGTTTGGTTGTCCTTGGTGTCGAGTCCCTCTGCCTTAGAATTTTGTTCACTACAATCCCACTAGAGCAGTTAGATTATCCCGGAAGACGTTCTCACAGAGCTCAATTGCATTATTTCTGACTATTCGGACCTTACATTTCACTGAAAGTGAGAGAACAGAGACTTATAGCCTGTGAAAATGCTCACAGATTGCACTGAAATTAGCGATGTTTGGAAATTGCAGCAACAAATGTAATAAAATTCTACATTTCTGAATAAATTCAGGAGGACTATACAGAGTTAAATGTGCACGAGGAATATCTGCGTCTAGGTAAAATCTATGAATTTTCATGTAAACTTTGTGACTGCATATATAAAGTAAAAAAAAATTAATATAATGATATGTATAACAAATACTACAAAGAACAATATGTTATATTTAAAATAAAAACATAATCTAAAATAAATAAAAATAATTCAACAAATTTACTTTTGAAATTTCTTAGACATTTCCTCCAATGATAATTCCCCTGACCTCACACAAGATAATATTGCTTTAATGATTTTTTCATCCTTCACTCCTTGCAATGCTCTCTAAGGTGTGATAGTCATATCTTCTAGAAGCTGCTTCATTTCAGGACCTAATTTACTGTTGCTACATATCAATGGCTTAGACTTTCTGACCTTCTGGTTTTTAATGCCAATGTTTTCCTACATGCTGAAAATCTCATTAATCAACTCCCATATCTCTCTAGTTCTAAATGCCAACTGGAAAATGTTATCAACACCTCTGATTATATCACTAAATTTTCCGCCTTTGCCACCTTTTGAATTTATTTTCTCTTCAATTGGATAGTCTATTTCCATACAACATTGTTTTCAGAAATCTATAGTAACATTTATCCTATCCCCACCACATTTTTATTCAAATTTACTATGAATAAATCTAACCCTTCGGATGAAAGTCATAGATATCCTAGATTCATTATCTGAATTATGATCCCATGCCACTAACTTTGCTTCTGTATCTGATAAACCAGCATAAATGATACATTTTATTCTTTCAAAATGTGGGTTATTGGGATATTCCTCCATCAATTGTCTTTGAGCTTCTACAGAATGGTACCCCCCAAGCACATAATAATTGTATTCAAAACATTTTGATTTATCAAATGCTTCTTTGTTGGGAACTTGAATTGGATCAACAAGAAGCACATAACTAACCACATGAGCATATGGATTATACCTCATCAATGTCTTCAAGTTGTGAACATGCAGATGATGTGGCTTTATGACTTGATACTGACATTGTCCTTCACTTGCCTTATAGATTTGTCTGACATTAAGCTGAAATGTACGACCACCCTCAATTAAGTTTCTCTTTGTCAAATTCTGTCGAATGGCATTTTGTTTTGTTCTGATAATGCCATCCTTTAAATCAGCTCATGGTGTAATGATTTCTCTACTTTCTTTTGAAGTTTCAATAGGTTCTTAATTGTTGGTAATGACTATTTCAAAATCGTCAACTTTACGTTTCTTCTTCAAAACATTCTCATCATTAACTGTAACATATTTATTATTGGGAATTGTTACTTTTGGTATTTTACGACTCTTCTCAGTTCCAATGTCATCTTCAATAATGACAACATATTCTTCACTATTAGTTTCAACTTCATCGTCTTCAAAAGTAACTTGTCTACCCTTGCTAGATTTATCCACTAGAAGCCTTTTTTTCTGATCCCTTGGGGGTAGTTTTGTAGCATCATCAATTACTAAATTTTGCTTGTTTTCCATATCTTCTTTTGACACTGAGTAAAAACTACTAACAAGTTTCATAATATCATGCTCTATGAAATGAATGCCTCCCAACCTAATTGAACAACTTTCAACAAATTTATGCCAAACAAAATATTATATGTCAATAAAAACAAAGTTAAAAAAATATAGTGAGACAGTTACAAGAACACAAAACACAAATATAAATAGCAATACTTACGATATTTTGTTTCATCTCATTTATGATTTGTTTACACAAATTTGTAGATACCTCTCTCGTGTCACACAATGAATATGATAACTGGTATTTAATCCTTTCATGTGACTTGAGCGGTTTTGTAAGTATGTAAACAACTTCACTATCCGGTACCGAACACATGTCTATGAATCTTCCCATCACATCATAAATTATATTATCATTCGGTATATCAATATATAGACATATATTCACATTTTGGCTTTCACTTTCTTTCACATACCAGATTCTTGATGGAAGTTTCACTTCTTTTGATTTTTTCTAGTATGAAATTATCTTCTTATCATTTGAGGCACTTGAAATATTTGTAGCCATCAGCTAGGTGGAGTCCATTCAATAATGTTTTTCGAAGATCCATCTTTAAGAGCCTTTGGTCTAGAAAGATTCACAGAAATCTTCTTTGATGTCATTTTCCTGAAAAAATGAACACATAAATGAATAAATGACGAAAACATATTAACTTAAATTAACAACAAAAATGATAAATGATAACTAATTTTATAAATCATAACAATTTCAAAAAAAAAAAAGACATCACGCTGCCGCCGCACCCTAAAAATCGGTCGGCCAAACGAGCTAGCCATTGGGTCCGGCCGCCTAGCCCACCATAGCGGCCCAACCATTGCCCTTCGCCCAAACCCTCCCTCGGCACCCCAGTGGCCTGCCACCCCGCGGGTGAACGAGCCGCCAGGGTGGCGCGGGAGGACGCTGCCACAGAATCGCCCTACCCCCCCTGCGCCACCCCACGGGGAGCGGGCCACCGGGGTGGCACGGGGGGGCTACCACAGCCTCCCCCCGCCACACCCTAGCGGCCCACACGCCCGCAAGGTGGCAGGGCGACAGTTGTATCGCCCCAACTATCGCCTCGCCACCCCACCGGCGTGTGGGCCGTCGAGGTGGCACGGGGGGAGGGTGTCATGTTGTCCCGCCAACCCGTGGGCGGGTGGGCTGCTGGGGTGGTAACAGCGCGCCCCACGCCACGCCGACAGCTTACAGCCCCCCCCCCCCCCCCCCCCCCCCACACCAACCCCGGTTGCCCGCCTAGTAGGCCCCCCCGCGTAACAGCCCCCCCCACGCCACCTCGGCGGCCCGCCCGACAGCACCCCCCTGTGCCACCCCGGCAGCCCGCCCACCTGCGGGGTGGAAGGGTCATTCGTAGCAGCCTGCCCCCCCACGAGATCACCCCAGCAGCCCTCCCGCTCGCAGGGTGCAGTCGACCCACCACCCCGCTGTTGGGCGGGCCGCTGGGGTAGCGTGGGGGGAGGCTGCTGGGGGAGGTTGTGGCAGCCTCCCCCCACACCACCCTGGTGGCCCACCCACCAGCAGGGTGGTGGGGCAATTCTGAGAATCGCCCTGCCACCTTGCGGGCAGGCGGGCTAGTCATACTCATCGCCCCTAACCTACAGGCCCATTTGGCTGCCGTGAGAATTGTCGGGATCGTTTGGCCGTCGTGAGCTTTACTGAGCCCACCATGCTCACAACAGACATAGTGGGTAAATTGGGCTCGCAAAAAGTTTTAATTTAAAAAAAATCTACTTCATTAAACTTATTTAATATTAAAATTTGCAAGGAAAAAAATTAACTAACCTTTCAATTATGAGAATTCTCCATTGAATATGTTGTTGATAGGAATGTAGCTGCTCCACAAATTCGCTCCAAGTCTTTCAACGAACCTCAGAAAACATTGATGTGGTGTGAGTAATAGTGATAATGGAATTTATTATATAAGTGAAATTACGAAGATCTTTTACTGTACGATTAATGTGGAGTTAATTTGTTTTAAAAAAATTAACATGTTAATTTTTTTATGGCAATATAGGAAACTATGATAAAGTGAATATTATGGAATCGTTTTGTAGTGGGGTGAATGTGGGATTAATTTGTTTTAGAATGTATTATAAAAATTTAAAAAAACATTCAATTGTTTAGTAAATATTATATACTTTAACGATTAAAATAATTTAAGTAAAATTTGTAGTTTACAATTTTAATTTTAAAACTTTATTTCATAAAAAAATATAGTTTACATTTTTCAATAAATTGTAGAATAAAATAATGAAGGGAAATAAATCTAACAAAATATTTGAAGGGAAATATTTTTGCGAAACTTTTTGGAGAGAAAATTTCATTCTTTAAACTATATAATATTTGTAGGATACTCTGCATTTGTATCATCCAACCTCTTCTATTTGAAAGGGATGGATTCTCCTGATAGTGAAGATTCACTTTGTACAGCATCAAAATCTTCATCGCGTAACAACTCTATTCATATTGATAAATATAATGGGAATTCTTCCACTATGAATAGAAAGTCAATTCTTCCACTTAGTCCTAATCCTAAGGACTATGAGAGCAGCACTGATGAAAAAGGGGATGGAGAATTTCAAATAAAAAAAGAGTCATGGATTCCACTTAGCCCTAATTCTAAGGACTGTGAGAGCAGCAGTGATGATAAGCATAATGACGAATCTCAAAAGAATGGAGTGTCACGGTGTTCACTTATTCCTAATCCTATGGATTATGAGAGCAATAGTGATGAAGATCATGATAACGAATTTCAAAAGAATGGAGTGTCACGGTGTCCACTTAGTCCTAATTCTAAAGACTATGAGAGCAGTAGTGATAAAGGGCATGATGATGAAGTTCAAAAGAATGAAGTGTCACGGTGTCCACTTAGTCCTAATTCTAAGGACTATTAGAGCAGCAATGCTAAAGAGCGTGATGACGAATTTCAAAAGAATGGAGTGTCACAGTGTCCACTTAGCCTTAATTCTAAGGACTATGAGAACAGCAGTGATGAAGAGCGTGATGACGAATTTCAAAAGAATGGAGTGTCACGCTGTCCACTTAGTCCTAATTCTAAGCACTATGAGAGCAACAGTGATGAAGAGCATGATGACGAATTTCAAAAGAATGGAGTGTCATGGTGTCCTCTCAGTCCTAATTCTAAGGACTATGAGAGTAGCAATGATGAAAAGTGTGATGAAAAATTTCAAAAGAATGGAGTGTCACGGTGTCCTCTTAGTCCTAATCCAATGGACTATGAGACCAGCAGTGCTAAAGAGCATGATGAAAAATTTCAAAAGAATGGAGTGTCACAGTGTCCACTTAGTCCTAATTCTAAAGACTATGAGAGAAACAGTGATGAAGAGCGTGATGATGAATTTCAAAAGAATGGAGTGTCACGGTGTCCTCTTAGTCCTAATTCTAAGGACTATGAGAGTGGTAGTGATGAAGAGCGTGATGATGAATTTCGAAATAATGGAGTGTCATGGTGTTCTCTTAGTCCTAATTCTAAGGACTATGAGAGCAGCAGTGATGAAGGAGAAAATGATGCACTCAATCCTAATTCTAATGACTATAAAGATAGCAGTGCCAAAGGATAGGATGTAGCATTTTCAATAAGTAAACAGTCACATTTTTGACGTAGTCCTAATTCTGTGGACTATGAGAGCAGCACTGGCAATGCACATGAGGAAGAAAATCCAATAAACATCGAGTCAAATTTTCCATTCATTCCAAATCCTAAGGACTATGACAGTAGCACTAAAGAAGGGGAAGATGAATAATATCCTCCAAGTCAGTATTTGAAAAGCGTAATTGATCATAGTGTGGATAACATTCCTCTTAATGATGATGAAAATCCTTATACAAATGCTTATCCAATGATGGAGATGTTGCCAAGAAATATTGTATCGAGGACTAGGAGTAGACATTTCCGTATCAATGCAAGATTTTCTAGTTATACAAGGGGTAGAGTAGAATATCTGATGAGAAGAAGTTCTATCAGCGCTCTCATTTCAAGTGAATGTTGTCAGAAAGATTGCTTGAAACATATCAATTTCAAATTTTCATTAGAGAGCAGGAAGAGATATTTGTCAATGAATAGAAGCATGCAAAATTCATATTTAGTTGGGTGCATGCAATCTATATTATCAGGTTATGATTATCATATTAGGTCTTTATTTATCTGTAGAAAGGCTTTCAAAATGTTTCATTTGATTGGGAATTTTCGTCTCTCGAGAATTCAAGAAAATTTGGAAAAGGATCCCCCATTTTATTCAGAAGTACGTCATAAAAGACAGTTTGGGCGATTATCAAATACTGCAATGTCATGGATGAAAGATTTCTTTTCAAAGCATGGAGAGTGTATGCAAAATAGAGAGAGAATACATATTTCAGATAATTTTTCAAGATGAGCAATCTACAACTTATACGAAGAATATGCAGAAGGTGCTGAGGGACATGGTCGGTTTATTACATATCAATATTTTGTGAAGGTATGGAAGAAAGAATTCAACTATGTCCATATTCCTAAGAAGACAAGGATGGAGATTTTCAGTACATGTGCTTCTCTTAAATAAAAAAGAGACAAATGTGAAGGGTCTGAAAGAGGTAAGCATTCATAACTTTAACTTTTAAAATTGTATAGTTATCAACTATGAAAATGTATTTCTTAATGGCTTTCTTTTATGTTATGTATATTCAATTGTCAAAGAACTTCAGGAGCATTGCGAACAAAAAACAAGTGAAAGGAAAAAGTTGTACAAGCATCGAAAGCAGTGTTATGATAATCTAAATAAATATTTGGGTTTGATAATTGATGGTATGGACCAAAAGAAAACACTTTTACCACATTTTGTTCACACACCCAAAAATTTACAGGAGGAAAATTTTATTTAGTATCACTTGGTCGGTTGTATGGTCTTCAATGGGAAAATGTTGCCAAGGGTGTACTTCACATCTCCAAATATTCATAATGATGCAAATCTGACCATAACCATAATTCTTGATGTGCTTTCTCATTGGTCTGGAAATCTTCCTGAAGTTTTGTATCTACAATTGGACAACACTGGCCATGAAAACAAAAATCAGGTTGTTTTTGGATATCTAAACATGATTGTTGAACTAAGAATTTTTTAGAAGGTAAAGGTTGGTTTCCTTCTTGTGGGCACACTCATGGCCATATTGATCGGATGTTCAGTAATTTTTCAGTCGCATTGAAGAGGAAGTATGTTGGGAGCTTGCCATCATTAATTGAATGTATTAAGAAATCATACATGCCAGAGCCTACTTTTGATGTGTTGGAAGAAACTGTTGACATGCAAAGTTTCATTTTGGGATCACATGGTGATGGGAAATGCATTGAACAATTTAATGACATTAGCTTTGAAAATCAATTTTGTATCAAAAAAATTGATGGGAAAACACTAATATGGGGCAAGAAGTATTTAACTACTGTAGAATGGGCACTGTCATCAGGTTTGAAATTTTTGAAGTTCATTCCAGATCATCCAATATTTGCATCAAAAATATTGTTATTACAATCAGTTGGTAAGTTCATAATGCACGTAGGTAGAATAGATATATAAATTATTCTGATTGCCTAGAAGAAATTAAAAAATGTATTAGATATACATGAGTACTTTGACATTGTTGATTCAGTTTGGTGGGAGTCATTTTTCAATAATCAAAGTGATATCATTTCAACAATAACAAATGAAGATATACCTTAGAAAAATCCATTTATTTGGCCACAAAATGTGTCAAATGAACATGAAAAAATAAACATTGTTGAACAACAACAATCTCAAGGTATTATTAATTCTTCAAGGGCAGAGGAAAGACAGATGTATATTGGTTCCAGAAGATCTCATGCACAACGTGAAGCCTTGGAAGACCTTTACAGGGTTTTAGTACAAGATATTAAGGAGAGTTGCATGATAATAGTGCTAGTAGATGGAGATCCCAATGGATATCCATTCTGGGTTGCTAAAGTTATAAAGGTCTTTACAGAAAATGAGGATGCTACAGGTGTTGAAGTACATTGGTATGCCACAAATACACATCCATTCAATGGTGTGTATAAGACAGAGATGGTATTTGACAAAAAAAATGATGGAAAGAGAAAAAGAGAGGGTACAAATATACATCGCCACCGCACAGACATATTAAAATTGGAGGATCTTGAAATACTTGTTTATGACTTCAATTTAACAAAGAGAGGAACTCTTCACTTCAGGACGATAGAGATTCTTAAGAGGTTGTTACCAGAAGGAACAATGTTGAGATGGGAGTCTGCTGAAACCAATCATAGATCTAGAAGAATTTTGAAACCTGAAATGGTGGGCATGCATGTGGACTCAGGTGGGGTACTAGTTGATGAAAGAGAATAATATGGAACATCTTCATCAGCATCCAGTTACTCATCTAAAGATGTGAATTCTGATGGTGTGCAAGAAAATATGAGTGATTTTGAATAATTGTTTAAAACAATTTATATAACTGATGTTTGCATCGTATCGTGAAATAAAATTTTTGATTTCCATATAGTGTTAAATGAGAAGTTATGAGTCATTTTTATGTTGTTGGATTATATGTCTTAACTATGATAATTTTTATTGTTTAGAATATCTACAATGCAACATTAAATTAGAGATATAATGTATGTTTCATTCAATATACAAATAATGACATTTGAATTCATTTAGTCATGTAATTTGTTCATAATGTCATAGTTTTTTAATTTAATGGTTGAAGAAATTCCAATTTCTTTTGTATCTAATATGTTATGGTTGAAAACATGTTGAATTTATACTTTGGAAAAAAAAAATGTTATTCTACCAAAAACATTAGTGTGTTTTTCCTCATAAACAACTTTTTTTCGTACATAAAAGTTCAGTTTTACTAGCATTTTTTTAAAAAAGTTGAAAATTGACCCAAAAAAAATCATCGTTCCAGTATCATCACTTTTTCATTTTCAAGGTTTTTTTTGCACAAAAATTTTGTTTTCACTACCATTTTTAAAACATGTTCAAAATTGACTCTAAAAAAAAACCATCGTTCCAGTACATACATTTTTCGTTTTTAGCACTATTTTTGATGGTTTTTTGGGGTTTTTTTGCCAGAGTTCCCATTTTGAGTTTATAGTTCCCATTTCAAATATTACATTGTTATAAGAGAACAGTTCGATAGTCCATCCATCAGGACCGGGACTTTTTTCGCTCTTAGAGAACTTGAGAATCCCCAATAGCTCATCCTCCAAAACTTCCTTAAAAAAATCCTCATTTTTCTCTAGATCAAACATGATAGGGTATGGATCAATTCCCCAAATCATATCTTCCATAGGAGAATTTTAATTTCTTCCATAAGCACTTCAAAAGTAGTTAACAACATCATCACTTATTTCTTCTTGTGGATGGGATATTCGTCCATCTAAGTTAGTGATTTTCCATATGGAATTTATATTTCGGCGGAATTTTGCATATTTGTGGAAAAATTTTGTATTTCGGTCACCTTCTTTTAACCAGAGTTCCCTGCTCTTTAGTCTCCATGTAGATTCTTCCATCATTAGAATTTGCTTCTTCCTGTGTTCCAGTGTTTGAATGTTGGTTCAGATATGATCAGGGAAGAAATGAGTGGACATGGAGGCCTAAAGAGAGTCTAGATGTTTTTGATTTTTCACAAGCTCCTTTCTACTGTCTCTAATTTTTTTCTCCTGCCACAATTTAACAGTTCCCCGGAGCCAGTCTAGTTTCTCTAGGATATTGAGCATAAGAAAGGATCCTGAGACATTAATACTTCCCCAAGTGTTGTGCACCGGCTTATTAAAGTCAGGATCCTCTAATATTGTTCTATTGAATTTGAAGGGGAAACCCGAGCGAAGTTCCCTTTTCCTCCATTGCAGAGTGATGGGCCTATGATCTGATATAAAGTAGTTGATGGTGTTAACCCAAACATCTCCCAAACAATCCAGCAGTTTCTCATGAATCAAGAAACGATTCAATCTTTTGGCAACATAGGCAGAGCTAGAGTGTCCGTTGTCCCATATCGGGGCAATTTTGGAGCGACAATATCCACAAAATTGTTCATAATGATAGCATTCTAGATTTTCCCAGCCACAGTAGGGTCAGCTTTCTTGAAGGAACCCCAAATTTCATCAAGGCTGATAGTACAGTTTAGATCCCTGGCTATAATGAGCATCTCTAGGTCCATCAAACCTGATGATATGAATCAGTGCCAGAAGCTCCCTCTATCTCTGTATGGGCAGATATGTACATGACCTGACAGGCCACAAATACTACCTTCTAGAAGTATACCATCGAAACATTCAAAAGCTTTAATGTTGATCCATATTAGGTCCCATAGGGCACCAGACCACCCGAGAGGCCCATAGCAGCAGTTGCAGATATATGCCATGTTGGAAACATTTTCCAAATATATTGAATAGTGTCAAGAACATTGTGCATCATTTCTTGAATGTGGATGATGAAAGGATGTAGAGATAACAACAGGTTTTTGAGGGCTAAATATTTGGGGGTAGTCTCCAGACCCCAAATATTAAGGGAGATGATGCACATCATGATAGGTCTTTCTCAAGCATCCGTGCTCTAAGGCCCCGTGAGGGGGAGATGTCAGCTATGGGAATGCTAACAAGAAACCTGTTCAATGGGGAATAAAATGGATTTTATTGGATCATCCCCGAAAGTGGCCATTGCCCCGGTTTTGCTTCTTGCGCACTGTAATGTTTCCCGCCGAGGTCAGACTGATGTGGGGGGATGAGATTCTTGCTGGTTTGTGGATAGTGAGGGTACAGAGATCAAGGGTCTTCCTTTGTAGGAGGAGGTCCAAATCACTCCCGATCAAATTTTTCGGCGAAGCAATGGGAGAATTTGGTGGAGTAACACTGAGGCAAGGGCCTTTATCATTTGATTTTTGGCGGGGTGGAGCCAGAGGTGCAATGTATACAATTTGCGAGGTGGATGGAATATGTGGGTAAGGATGAGGCACTGTAAAGGGAATAGGAATGTCCTAGTAAGTTGTAGGCTCGGGAGGTGGATGAGACATAAAAGCTGGTGGGTTGTCAGAAGAAGGAAAGTCCAATTAGGCCGAATTTATCGGTGCTGATGGAATGGTAATGGGTGAAGAGACAATTGATCCAAAAGCATGTGGAAGGTGGGAAGTATGGTGAGATTGTATACCTGATTGATGAGGAGGATGCTTATGTGTCATGTTCTCTTTGCCTTTTACACTAATGACCTTGATGACCCATGTCCGAGAGAGGTCCGTGGCTCCGTTATAGCATCTTCTGCCATGGAAGCGTTTCCCTGGACGGAGGGGGAATTTTTCACGCATTTGACTAGTTCTGTGACAGAAAGAGCATCTGAAAGGAACCCCCCAATAATCCAATATTTGCTAGAGAAAGGTGTCACCCTAATGCAGTTTAATGTGATAAGGGAATCCCCCTCTATAATCCTTTTTAATGAGGATCCAGGCTACCCTTTTGTCCTGTGCACCCAGATAGCGAGGGTCCACGCAGATAAATTTTCCGATGGCATTGCCAATGTCAACAAGTGCTTGTTTTGTCCATAATTCTAGAGGGAGTCCTGGTAGATTTACCCATACCAGCCTGTTTGAGGGAGTATTACGAAGGGGATTGTACCCAATGTACCACTTATGGAGGGCAAGGAAACTTTTTCCATAAATCCATGGGATGGCTATAATTTTCTCCAAGTCTTCCTGACTGAGAAAGTGAAAGTTGTACCATCCCTTCAGAAGCCTAACAACCGTAGGCATGTACCCTAACATCGATTTCCATTTCTTATCAATCCATTTACGTGTTTCAAAGTCTTCCATCTCTGAGAAATACCATCTACCAACTAAGGCGCATTTTTGTAGACTAGTAATGTGGTCCACAAAGGTATCACTGTCCAAGGCCAAAGCTGGAGGAGGAGGAGTGGTTTTAATGGAGCAATGTTTAGAACGACGATGTTGACATATAAGTCCGCCACCCAAAGGATCAGGAGACGTCTCAACGACATTTGACACATTGCCTTCTCCTAAGATAGTGCGCCATGCATCAAGTGAGCATGGGCTGCTTTCGCTGACATGGATATCAGCACCAATCCGACGAGATTCGGCCTCTACAGTGGTATGAATGAGTGCAGAGGTGCAAGAGACGTCAGTGGCAGCTCGAGAGCCAGCAACAGATCCAGATCTAGAAGTAGAGGTAACAGATCGAGTGCACCTTGAATCGGTAAATGATCCGGTAGAGGCGTAGAGGCGGATGCAGTTCGAGGGATAATTCGCCATGAGTTAATACTTCCGGGTGTGATATGGTGTATAAGTCAGTGGGTTCTGAGAGCTTATTTAAAGAGTTTGTAGTTTGAAGTGTTTTTGTTGTACATCCCTATTGGGATCACCAGTTTCCAAAAAAACATGCAATCCAAGAGGGGGCAGCTACAAAGATAAATGGAACACTCTGTCCGGACGCCGCCGTTTGACAACACAAAATGGGAAATATATATTATAAAACTGACAAAAGGAAGGTTACCGCGGATATGGCCTGATGTGAAAGTAAATAGGTGTCTTGAAGTGAGTGCGGCGTATAGAGTGAGCGAAATAAATGATATGTGCTGTCGGATGTGTACGGAGTCCGACATCCCCCACAGGGAAGGTTGAAACCGCTCGGGAAAAGTCTGAACCGACGTATACTGGAAATGGTCGATAAGGAACAGGACCAAGTAGGGTGGGGAGCTATGGCGGGAAATGGTCGATAAGGAACAGGACCAAGTAGGGTGGGGAGCTATGGCGGGCTTCTGTGACGATGGGGAAGAGACGAAAATAGACGGATGTATACTAGCACCGAGAGAGGAAGAATGTCAATGGTAGTCCAATAAACCAATGTTTTATGCAGTTAGAACATCGAATTTTAGCATCCGAAGTTCAGACAACAGCAATAACACCAGTTACAGACAACACATACATTACCTAGCCGAAAACCGCACTGTTTGCAGGGGCTCGAGATAATTATGAAGTTGGAAAGCTTGAGCGATGACGGGAAATGCCAGTCGAATTGATTAATAGATAAAAAGTTTGCTAAGAAACCCGTTAAGCTGTCCTTAAATTTCTGTATTCCCACGGCATATGGAAATAAGGAGTTAAATGTAAGCCCTTAAAGCCAAAGACTTAACTATATTCACAGGAGGGTAACAATGCTATTCCAGACAATCCCGTAAGATTACAATGGTTATTAAGAAGATATTCTACCCAGAATAAACATTTATAGTGCAAATCAGCTTATATACGATAAAATTCTCAGACAGTCAGGAAATTGATGAAAACTATTCTCTAATTTTAACCCAAGAAAGATGCAGCACTTTTAGATATCCAGCAAACAGGCTATAAATTGACCCCAGAAACACATTTAATATGCATCTTTTCTCAACACTTCCCGAGAAAACGACGCGGAAAAACTAGAAACAGTAATGTCCTTCGTGCTAAGATTCAAAAAATGAAAGAAAATCAACTATGGCAAAAACACCTTCTACCTAGGAGATAGTAGATGGTAAAAAAGAAAGCATAAAAACTGCGTTGAACTATCAATCCTGGTAGAGGACACTGAATGTCGAGTGGCCAAGCCTTCATAGCCTAGGGTTCAAATTATACCTATGAAAAGCTTGAGAAAATCTGCCATAGACATTGTTACTTGCAATTTCTACGTTTGGTTGTCCTTGTTGTCGAGTCCCTCTGCCTTAGAATTCTGTTCACTGCAATCCCACTAGAGCAGTTAGATTATCCCGGAAGACGTTCTCACAGAGCTCAACTGCATTATTTCTGACTGTTCGGACCTTACATTTCACTGAAAATGAGAGAATAGAGACTTATAGCCTGTGAAAATGCTCACAGATTGCACTGAAATTAGCGATGTTTGGAAATTGCAGCAACAAATGTAATAAAATTCTGCATTTCTGTATAAATTCAGGAGGACTATACAGAGTTAAATGTGCATATTCCTAAATGTGCATGAGGAATATCAGCGTCTAGGTAAAATCTATGAAAATGCTTGCGACTTTGATGGGATCGTCATCAACTTTGAATGTAAGAACCAATTTTACAATAATAACACTCTCCGCTTGATGTGTATTAAGAGGTCGATGGCTTAACAGGTCATTCATTCCCAATCTCAAACAACACCTCCTCCGTAACCAGTTATTTTATTAAAAAAAAAATTATCTAGTTTTCTTTATCAATATCTAATATCTCATATACTGGACACTGTATTGTAATATATGATCCGTGTTTTTCTACTCCTAAAAGAAAGAGACAAGCGTTCATTGTGCATGGAGAAGCATGGGATCGTGTGTTCAGAAGTACTAATTATAAAGTAATTGAAGAGTAGAAAGTGAAAGGAGTTAGTGCATTTAAAAACATGAAAAATTAAATGGAGGGCATAAACCTTAATCATATATACTTTTCGAGAATATACATATTTTATCCAAAGGAAAAGGAAAAGCAATACTCAACTTAAATTTATTAATTAATTTAAAGTAAATTTATATAATAAAGTATATGAGTCCACCATCATTAAAATGTCGGCGGAGTGGGCTAGTTAGTAAATTCGGATTTGTAATGGCCTGTAATTAAATTCGAGTCTTACTATCATAACTCACAAAAAAATTCTTTAACAAAAAGGTTTTGGGAAGAAACATCTAATTAAAAAGAAAAATATATGTATTATAATTTTAAAATTTTACAATATGTTTTTTCTTCTTTCTTTTTCTTAAATAATTGGGAATAAAATTATAAAAATATAATTATTTAAATATAATTAAATTGACATTTTAATTTTTTTTTTAAAATTTAAATTATATAATTTTAATAATTAAAATTAATAATAAATTTATTTTGAATAAAAATATTTATTTTCCTTGTTAATCTTTTCAATCTTTAATTTTTTTTATTTTTCTTTTTAATATAAATAGATCTTATATCATTTTTTTGCAATTTAAAAAGAAAATCTCACATTAGATTTTATCTTAAAACATATTATATATATATATATATATATATAAACGGGGAATTTTTTTTTAAAGTAAACCTAATAAAATATATGAATCCATAATTATAATATAAAGATAAAAAATTGTGTATTATAATGTCGAATTTTTAGAATATCATTTTTTTAAGACTTGGGATTATAATTATAAGAATATAAATAGTGATGAAATTATAATTTTACATAATGTGAAATATATTTTTAAATATAATTAATTTCATATCTTTAAAAATATTTAAAATAATTAAATTATATAATTAAAATGAATAATACAATAATAATTTTTTCCTATTACTTTTTTAAATCTAAAAATCTTAAAAAATATTTTTTCAATTTCAATAAATCCTATATCATTTTTTTGAAATGTGTTTTTAAAAAAACAAATCCTACATAAACTCTATTAAATATTAATTTAGATTTTATCATAAAGCATATTTGGAAATCATATATATATATATATATATTCCCACTAAATATTATTATTTATATTAAATTTTTAATATTTTGTTAAAAATAATTTAACTATCAAATTATTATGTAGATGGGTATATCTATTTTGGAATAGGGCTTACAAAATTTTAGTTTAATCTCCCAGAATCTGGTTAACAACATGTTCCAAGTCCATCTTTGTCCCTTCAAAAATAATATGGTTTCTACATCGCTAGATTTCCCATATGGTAGCGAGGGGAATAGCTCGCCAATGGGACGGTTTGTGGCTCCACCAAGACAAACAAGAAGTGATTGAGTCAAACTGAGCTAAGGGGAATTTAAGCCTGCCGGAGAGCTCCAGCCAAATATGATATGTAACCAGGAATTTTAAAAATAAATGTAGATTACTTTCTGCCTCCTCCCTACAAAAAACACATATACTAGGTCCCTGCCAATTCCTCTTTTGTAAATTGTCCCAAGTTAAATTTTTGTTTTTCCAAACAAGCCAGACAAAAAGTATGATTTTGATCAGGATCTTAATTTTCCAGAATTTGATAAACCAACATACCTCATTTGTGTTGTTATAACTGTTGCAAATGAATTTGTAGGTGTAACCATTTAGTCGAGTTTCCTCAACCATCTCCAACAAATCTCTATCCATGACATCAAAGAAATGTATAAATAACTCCACAATCCACCCATCTGGGCCCGAGCATTTATCCCTTTTAAAAGATTTGAGTACCTCCTGTATTTCCTCCTTAGTGACTCTCTTATATAATGCTTCATTTGAGTCCTCATCAAACATAGAAGGGTATAAATCCGTCCCCCAGATCTGATCCTCTATGCATTCCACCTCCTTGTGCTTGTATGCCCTTTCAAAGAAGGTGACCACCTCTTGTTGAATATCCAGGAGAATCTGAATCGGGTTTCCGCCAGAGTCCCTAATTTCCCATATAGAATTGATCTTCCTTTTTGTGGCTTGCATAACGGTGAAAATATTTTGTATTCCTATCCCCTTCCAGAATCCATAGTGCCCTACTTTTTAAGCACCACGTGACCTCTTGGATGTGAAGAAATTTTTGTTTTTTATCTTCCAACTTCCTGATGGAAGACAATAGGTCCTGAGATGGGTTCCCCCTTTGCAATTGTGAGCCCAGTATGTCCAATTCATCAGAAATATCCTGGAGTTCTTTGTGCATTAATTTTTTCTTCTTCCTCTCCCATCCTTTCACCACCGATATACATGAAGCTTCTCAATGATTGACCCCATGGGAGATGCCTCCTTTGCCGAATATTGTGACCAAAAATCCCTAACAAGTGAGTTAAACTCTGGGTCCTCAAGCCACACCCTATTGAATTTGAAAGGCATGCCCGTTTTGTAGTCTTCCCTATTCCATTTTAAATAAATAGGTCGGTGGTCTGATATAAAAGAATTTATAATCCCCGAGTGAATCAAACCCAACCTGTCAATTAAATTCTCATGCAAAAGGAATCTATCAAGCCTCTTTGCAATATGTTGTTCTCCAAACCTGCCATTATCCCAGGTGGGCGCCAATTTGGGAGGGCGGATGTCCACAAGATTATAGTCATTGATGATGTCTTTTAAGCGATCAGCCATAGGATCCATCTTGCATGTCCACCCCCATATTTCATCCAGTCCAATAGTGGAATTGAGGTCCCTTGCCATCATGAGAGAGCCCAAGCAGAGGATCTCAGTATCCACCAATTTCTCCCAGAATATGGATTTGTCCCGATATGGGGCATATATGTTGAGGATATGGATTCGTCCCGGGAGCCCTCTAATCTTTCCTGCTAATAAAATACTAACAAAACAAGAGTAAGCCTTAAATTTTTCCCATCTCAGGTTCCATAGTGCAACCAGTCCCCGGATAGGGCCAATTGAGTCTGTTGTAGCAATGTGCCATTCGGGAAGCATTTTCCTAAAATATGCAACCACCTGCTGAGCAGGATGCATAGATTCTTGAAGTAGTATAATGTAAGGATTAACAGATAGCAAGAGCTCTTTGAGGGCAAGAAATTTGCAAGCAGGCCCCAATCCACAAATATTCAAAGATAGAACAAGGTTCATGACGCCACCAGATCGGGCGTGTTTACTCTAAGGCCCTCGGATTTGAAGAAGACACAATAGGAATGTCTATAAGAAAAGGGGAGTCTGAAGAGGAGAAAGGGAGAGTTCTAGGTCTACCTCTGAAGTGCCTGCTATTCCAATCATGTTTTCATCGAACTGTGATATTACATGCTGAGGTAGGACTGATGTGGGTCATCAAAGATGGATGAGGTTTATGAATAATAAGGGTCCAAAGATACAAAGTCTTTTTGTGGAGCAAGAAGTCAATATCGCTGTCAACAAAATTTATGGTAGAGGAAGTACGCGAATTTGGCATTTGTGAGGGAGCCCCTGTAATAAGAGAAGCATGGGGAAGAAATTGAGAGGGGGCAGATGGATGATGGGAAATGTGTACAAGAGTATGTGCATCTAATAGCACCAGTGGCGCAAACGAAGTCGTCATAGAATTGAGAGGGTCACTACTCGGTGGCAGGTTGCCTATATCAGAGGATTAGAAAATCATTACACCGATATTTGGAGAAACAGTTCCATGGGAAGTCCAATGAGAAGATGGAACGTCAACAGGGGAGATTGAATGTGGATTATTTTGAATGTTATCAGAAGAAAGGTGAGTTAAATGACAAGGAGGTATACTTGTAGAAATAGCATTCTCTCCCATGCCAAAACCATCTACCATATCGCAACAGTCCATGTCCCCATGTCCTGCCACATTACCCATCGACCCAAGAAGTGCCTTCCCTTTTATGCATCTAGGTCTCCCCAATCTATGCAAACATTGCTCCATAAGGTGGCCAATACAATGAAAAATAAAGCATTTGAATGGAATACCCCAAAAATCTAATCTCTATTGTATATGCATTTGTTCCCAGATCAATTCAATGTGGTTAGGGAAAGCTCCCATGTACTCTTTCTTGATCAATATCCAGGAAATTCTCTTGTCCCTTGCCCCTAGGCACTGAGGATCAATATAAATGAGCATGCCAATAGTGTTACCAATTTTAATAAAGACTGGCTTTGTCTGGAATTCAATAGGCAAGCCAGGAAGCAAACCAGTTCATTCCTAGGCATTTCCTTTAGTGAGTTAAGCCAATATGCCATGGGTGTAAAGCTAAAAAACCATGACTCCTAATCCATGGTAAACCTCTAATCTTTTCCAAATCCTCATAACACAGGGAGTGAAAGTTACACCATGTGTTCATCAATCTAACCACCATAGGCATAGTCTAACCATCGTGGGCATATATCCCAGAAGAGATTTCCACTTTGTTTCTACCCAACTTCACATTTCTTCCTCCTTTAGTTCAACAAAATGCCATTTACCTACAAGACTATGCTTTTGTAAGTTGTTTACATGGTTAATCAAGGCATCCTGACCAAAACTCAGTGGTGGCACGAGGGAGGTAATATCAACCACACGTCGAACCCATCATTGTTTATTGCCTTGGGAATACCACGTTGTGCTCCAAGTGTTCGATATGTTGAATGAGCACCACTTGGATAAAGCCCCATCGAGCAGATAGAAAGCTTCGTGTCCCAATGGAGGGCCCACCACCATATCCTTCCAGCTGTTTACCGAAGTGCGTCAATTGTGCCTCCAACGTGGCTCTAATGTATGCTTCACGAGATGATATGTCCAATGCAAAGGGATCCATGTGGGCCATGGAAAGCCAGGTGAGATGGAGTTGGTATATTATTAATGCCCGGTACACACAACAATCGGGGATAGGAATGTAGATCAGCCCCCCAGTGATTTCAAATAATAAATATAGATGGTCTTCTCACAGAGCAGATATCCTAGCTCGTACTAAAAACAAATATTTTATACCACTTCTACCCCATCATTGAAATAAACCTCATGCTACATACCACCTACATGCCCAAATACCCACATCCCCGCTGCTGGTTCGCTGCCTGAACTGCAAATTAATATTGCTTAGAAAAATCAAAGATCTATGCCCAATCCAAGGGCCAATCTGGGTCCAAAATCAAGCCTACCAGTGTACGGAAGTAGATGGTGGACATGCAAAAGGGAAGAAATGGAAAAGACATTGTCTTGAATAGAGAAACCCGAATCATGATGCGTGTCTACCAAATATTTTGAAATCAGCCAGATTTGTCACATCTTCACCGGAAAAAGATCACGAGAATGTTCAACCTGATATTTAGTGCACTAAAGAGCCCATATTCCCATCAAGTTCATCACTGTAGATGCCTCATCCCTCACAGTAGTGATAAAAACAAAATCCAAGGCTTGTCCACCAACTGTTACAAACCCTAATACTGAATTCTTTGCAAGGTCTAGAAATGATGAAAGCGTCGAACCACCTATGCCAAAGGGTTGAGTAATTAGTATTTTCAAGATAGGATCCCTCCTGTAATGGACAGGCAAGTCTGATAATATCAGCCCAAATAGGCATGTGGCCTCTTTTCCTTCCGGACAAAATGATCTCGGATCATGCAGAGCAAGATATAGACCGCAATAATAAAAACAAGGACTATGTGAAAAATATCTGCCTTTAAAATATGTATCACGCCAAGGGTTGTGTGTGAAACTGAAACAAATTAAATCCAAACCAATATTAAATAAGTAGGCCAATATCAGTGGCACACCAGAACATATAAATTATAACTACAACATCATAGCTTCATCACTGCCCAGTGTGGTTGCCTCTCCCCATGTCCATCAATCCCTGAGTTGAACATTGTAACAATCACCCATTTAGAATCCTTTATTTTTATCTTTAATTATGCTTTTATATAAATGTGTGGCGGAAAATTTTGTATTTCTTTCCCCAAAAAAGCGTACATGGAAATGCTAGATGATTTAGATTAGCCCTCACACTAGAAGATAAGTGATTTTGAAAATTTAAATTCATATTTTACGAAAGATGAGCGATTTGGAAAATTTTAATTCATATTACACGTGTCAGACAAATTAACAGGAAAGTAGTCAAATTCTCTCTCTCGACCATCCCATCCCTGCAAATGATCCTACGTCTACATTGCGATTGATTCAGTGTCTACATTGTTTAAAATTTCTTGGATTACAAGATACATGTGACTTTGTCTTCATGAATTGTCTCTACATTGAAATTAGAAAAAAACTCAATGTGCCATCGAACCAAATGTGAAAAAAAATTCGGTGATATAAATCGATGACATCATTTTGATCGATTGATGAAGTATGTTAGGTTGGAAGCTTAGCTTCTTTTTGGGATCGACTGGCCTACCAATGAATGTTAAGACTACTCTATATGATTGCCATGTGACAATATCGTGCTACCAAGCTGCCATTCTTGTGAGTTAATCTAAAGTGATAAGTGGAGGTTATATGACCCTGGCCATCTCCATGTAGATCTGAACTGGTTGTTAAATGCAGCGTGCACCAAGCTTTTGCATTTAATATTTTATAGACACATAGGGGCTTCTTTCACAAGCTTGCTACTTGTTGTGTCTCTTCGATTATCTCTGATAGCCAACTCCTAGTGAACTAGTGGTGAACTTAGCGCGAACCTACTCAGAACTTTCATGCTCTCACAGCCTCAACAATGGCCTCCTCGCCTAACAACGGCCTTGGCGTCCCTTCGTTCCTTTGGAGAACCTCTGATGAACTTCCTGTGAACTTCAGATGAAAGCTCAAATATAAATACTACCACAATAGACAATAAATGCTCAAGGTACTCTTATGCAGAAATGGTTTACTCATATTATTGCAGAATGATCCTCAGGATTACAAAGAGATTACAGAGAAATTCTTTATCAGAGATTGACTATCTTCACATTTATCAAAATTTATGATGTTTGCAAGGAACAAGCAATACCAAAGGCTACCTGGAGAAAGATAGGCTCTGCCTTAGAATATGACTAGACTCATATACAGACTTGAAGACTTCTAAAATGATCTGGCCACTTTAGGTTCTTACGAGTGCCGAGCACACTGATACGCAGGCTTCTCAGATTAGACTGACTCTCTAAAACCCTCTAAGACTCAATGCCCTCACAATGAGCCTTACCCTCATTATATAGAAATGAGAAGGGACAAACATTCTTGTAGGTCATCAGTAAACTGTCCTAAAAGTGGATGGAATCATTTCTTTTAGGTAATGCCAGGGCGACATCCACACAAATATTCTAGTCCAGAAAAACAAATATTACGGAAAATATTCCGACAAAACAAAGTGGATGCTTTTAATCTATCAAAGCCCACGAGAAAAGATACTTCATGAATTATTTACATAGTGGAGACTTTAGTACAGAAAAGCCCCCGAGAAATTTGGCCACAATTTAGTCCTTGTGACCAGACATCATAATTACACAATGGATACTTTTACGGAAAGCCCATGTGAACCGTCAGAATACAGTTAGTTCTGGGAATATATTTCTTTTATATAATAATTCATCCCAAGATTTTGGGTATATCCTGTGAACAATCATTGGTTTGCCCAAAACAATTTGATGTTTGATTTTAGTTAAGACTAACCATTCTAAATGTTCATGCATGTATTCCTGGAGTGAATAGTTTATATCATGAAGTGGGGGCCATTCTTGATCTACAATTTCTTTGAGAGTTTTGTAGATGGGATTAAAGCATTCTACAATATTTTGTTCAAAACACAAATCACAATGCTTCCTGCAATACTCCATATGGTATATAGGATCCATTGCAGTTCTGTTTACACCATAGTCTCACCACCAATCTTGGAACCATTTGCATTGTTGATTCCTTTGGAAAGTGCCTGTTGCACTGAATTTTAACTTTGTATAGTGAGTTTCTTCTTTGTCGTCGACATTGAGGAAATACCACCAAAGTTTTTTATAACCTGCAAAATCATACACAGTGTCAGGGAAAATAATCTTAGGATCACCTTTTGGCCATAATGCAGATGGTTGGACTGGCCAATGTCTTTACTCATTCCAAGCGAGATCTCTTGTTCGATAGATACAAAAGTATCCTTCATATAAGCTCGTACTTCGTCCTCCATGGTACCGATACCGGCGATGTCATGGAAATTTTGTTGCAAAATGACTTCTGCAATACCAACATCTCTTTGAGCTTTTTCATAGATCATATCATGGATCCACTTACTACCTTTTGGATATACTCTTCGTTTTAGCATAAGATGCTGAATTTCTATATGTGGTTGCAAGTTGGCGTCTAGTACTTTCATATTTCTAAGTTGCCAGGTAGGTTTCCAATTTCTTTTGTACTATTCCCAGTCCTGATCATCTGGGATAGTTTGTAGAACCTCTTGCTTTTGATGTTGGTCCCACTTAGTGACGATCATCATAACATGATCTTGAGGCTCAAGATATTCCCTGTTGAGGAAATCTGGAAGGATATTTTCTTTTCCCTTGATATGCTCAACCTTGAAATCAAAGTTAGCAAATAGTGCTTGCCATCTGGAAAACTTTGCTTCTCTTTCCTTTATGATATCTTTTTTCAGGACTTTCTATAAAGCTGATGCATCTGCCCTTAACAAAAATGGTTTATTGATGAGATATACTTCGAACTTACTGATGCAATTCCATTCTGCTTTGACTTATTTTTCTATTGTGGAAAAATTTTGTTCTGCTGGATTCCACACTCCTGAGGCGAACTAAACAATTTGTTCAGTGTCTTCATTTTTTTGCTTTAAAATGCCTCCCCATCCAATATTGCGTGCATCTGTTTCCACAATTTTAAATGCAAGATCATCAACAACATATAAAATTGGCAATGTTTTTACTTTGGCCTTAATATTCTGTACTACCTTGGTATGGACTTCTGTCCATTCTGGAGGATTTTTCTTCAACCTTTTATTCAGTATTCTCCTATCACTTGCATAGTCTTGGTAGAAGTTACTGACATAATTGAGGCATCTGAAAAACCTTTGCAACTGATTTCTATCTGTTATGACATTAGGGAATTTATTTGCAAACTCTAGTGCATGCTTCTGTAATGAGATTTGTCCATTGGAGATTGTATGCCCCAAAAACTTGACAGTGGTATGAAATACCTCTATCTTCTTCTTACTGAGCACAAGACCATTGTGCTTAACCAAATTTTTGAAGATATTTACATGCTTAAAGTGATCCTAAATATTTTTAGAAAATATTAACACATCATCTATGTACACAATAAGCCATTCAAAGTATGTCTTAAAGATCTTATTCATTATCTTTTGGAACTTGGATGGCGCATTCTTCAATCCAAAAGGCATCATGTTCCACTCATAGTGGCCTGCCGGTATGCTGAAAGCTGTTTTGAATTTGTCTTTCTCTTATATGGCGACCTCTTGGAATCTTGCCTTTAATTCAAATTTGGAAAAAATCTGTGCTCCTGTTATTCTTCTGATTAGATCACCTTTGTGTGGTATAGGATATGTTTCATCTTCAACAACTGAATTCAGAGGTTTGAAATTTATCACTAGTCTTGAAATTCCTCTAATCTGTTCGACTCTCTTTTTGACATAAAAGCCATAACAATTCCAGGGACTGTCTGATTCCCTGATAAGCTTTCTGTCAAGGAGCTGCTTGATCTCTTTTTTGCAGAGATCTCTATATTCTTTACTCATAGGGATTGCTCTGCTCTTACAAGGTTTACCAGTATAACCTTCTTTGTAAGGGAGCTCAACTGTATGCTGCTTCCTATGCCAAAATGCATTAGGCTCTTCTGAGCAACATTCTTCTTCAATTTGCCTTCTCAAATCCTCAATCTTGCTTTTCACCTGAGGATGTTTGAGCTGCTCTTCAATCCTGAGAGTGGATTTCAGATCCTTCAGATCTGACAATCTTGCTTCAGCTTTATCCAGATTCTGCACTATCTAGACCATGGTGGAAATTCTTTGATTTGAAATATATGGCAATTCAATTTTCTTTCTGGTTCCTTTTGATGTGGGAACCGATATGAAATATCTAACCTTTCCATTTTTTAACCTTATGGAACCATGAGGTTCTACTGCTGCTAGGAAAACATTTCCAAGTATGCAATCAACTAGAATATCTGCAACTACAAATTTTAAATTAATGCAATGATGTTCAAAGCATAGAGATGCTTTTGGTACCTCGTATTTAAGCATTTTGTTTCCTAAACTCACAACTTTTCTTTCCGCAGCAATCCCGTATTTTGCTGGAATGGATTTTATATTGAGAATGTTAATATCTGCTCCTGAATCAAGAAGTGCAATCAATTCAAACATTTCTCCTTTAATACAGATATTCACTATGATATGATGTTGATGATAAGAGATGGTTAGGAGCCTCATCTCTTTGAATCCAAAATTTGGATCTTTGAATCCTTAAACAACTTCAATTTGTTGATTATTGCTGCCTTAGGTGGTATCCCATGGCTTGTATTCTTCTATCTTCTTCCCTTTTGAAGTTCCGCTATTTGGGATTTCATAGCAGAAATTTTTGTTTTAATATTGTGAATCTTACGACTCACTTCTCCTAATGTGAGAGATCTCATCTTATCTGGTCTCTCTTGGTGCATTTGAAATGATTTAGTGTTTCTTTCAAATGAGGCATCAATAAATAAATATTTTTTACCTGATTCTTTTGAAGCTCTAGTTTTGAGTTGGTCCATAAATGCTTCAGTCAGGCGTTTCTTCATCTCCCTGTCTTCCATGGCTCATATTTGAGATAAAAATTTTATCTCGTCTTTGTCAGTTGCTACCATCAAAACTTTTTCTTTTTGCGGACGGAAAGATTCTTCTGTTTTGCTGGATTCACTAAAGAATTCTGAGTCGGAATCATGGTGAACTTGACAGGCACATTCATCAGATTCAGAAAAAAAAACATTCTGAAGAATCAGAATCTGAACATTGTTTTATGTGAACTTGTATGTCTTTTGCAGAAGATGAACTGAAAGAATCATAAGATGATTCTTCAATCTGGTGTTGCTGAGCTATTTCTCTGATTACAACATTGGGACAACGTTCTGTCTTATGAGTATGGGAACCACATTTCATGCATTGCATTGGCCCCTTACTTTCTTGTTTAGCTTGTCTTCCTCTTTGGACAAAGGCTTGTGATTTCTTGCCCTTATTATTTTTTGAATCTTCACCTTCTGGACATCTAGAGGAGGTATGTCCAGTCTGGCCACATAGCCAACATGTAAGGCTATTCCATTTTTCTTGCTTTGACGTATGCAGATGGATATCTGAGGGCTGGTACTAATGTGTTCGAGGAACACATTTATAATATCCTCTTTTGCCTTTAGAGCTTTGGCCTTGATCTTGCTCGGAATATTTTCTTCTATCCTTTGGATATTTTAAACGGTCCTTATAAAATTTTTCTTTGTATTCCCTCTTTGCTCTCTTCTTTGTTTTTCTTCTTTTTACCAAAGGATCATCTACTGTAAGTCCATATTTACTACAAATGGACTTTTTGTCTGGGAGTCTGGAAATTTTTTCCAGAGATTTATTGATTTGGGAGCTGGTACAAAGACTAACCAGGGTCTTTGTGATATGAGCATATATTTCTCCCAGGTATAAGATTCAAATGGAAATTGAAAGACTTCTTGTAATATGATATAATCTACAAACTTGGATGGTAGTACTGCAATATAAACTTGTTTCCATAACAAGTTCTTTGAAGATTTAACCTCATAAATCCGCTGCATCCAATCTCTGTGGAAGTCTTCAAACTGAGACATTTTATGGCATTTTAAATTCATAAGAATAACTTCATTCTTATTTGCAACTTTTTTCTCACTACCACACCAGTGCTCAAGGATCGTTGATGTCAATGCTCCTATCATATTACTGATAGTGGTGTCATTTGAATTGTGTATGACATCTCCATTTTCATCCTTAAGTAGTTCTTCTTCCATTTTTGTTATGAGTTTAGGAGATGACTCTGTCTCCCACCATCTGAGAAGTGTGCCTATAAAGCACTGTATGATTGTCCTGCAGGCACCAATCTCACTTTTTCCCCTTAGACACATAAGTTTGTATTTAGTGTACATCATGTCTATTAATTGTCTAATTTGGCACACACTCATGTTGTCAATATTCCATTCTCTGTGATATTCTCGGAAAAAATTATGTGCTTCAGGGAGCTTATCTTTGCCTTCAAGGTCAGGTGCTGGATATTTACTGAACCTATGCTCAAGAGGTTTGTAAATAGGAAAGATCTGAGTGTCAAGATCTTTCTATTCCTTTTTATCTTCTTCTTCATCCTTCAATAAGAATGCAATTGTTATTTTCTCAGTAGCCTCAGATTCTGAAGATGTTGCTACCTCCTTTGGAAAAATTGTTGGGAACCTGTTAACAAGTTTGACAGGATCCTGCATCTTTATATTTCTTTTGAAAAGAAAGGAGTTCAGAACTGGTTCTTCTGTCTTTGATAAATTCATCTTTTCTACTTTATTTGTCAGACCAGTTAAAAGATTTTTAGTTGAATCTAGGTGATCAACTAATTTTTCTTCTACTCCTTCTATTTTTGACAAAAATTCTTTAGTATATGAGTGAATAACAGCAGAATCATACTATACATTATTCAAACATCTATTCACTTCATTTATTGATACTTAAACAGTATCAATTTGGTCTTTGACTTGTGTTGTTTTAGCTATATTAATTTCTATGCCTTTGATTGTTGTATTTGTCCAATTTAGCTGCTCACTTGCCTTCTGTATTGTGCCATTAATTCCTAAAGCATTATCATCTTTCTGTACTAATGGGATGGCTTTAGCTGCATTTTGGTTTTCTCCAATAACAATTCCTTTGAATGGAGGAAATGTTGATGGAGTTTCTACTTTACTTCCATCTAATTCAGTCCAGGCATGTTTATTAACTGAAGAAGCTGATGATGATCCAGTTAAAACATTTATTAGAGAAACATTATCCTTCTAGGAATAAAAGGATATCCATGAATTATTAACTTCCATAAAATGTTTCCAATCTTCAACTAATTGTTTTTTTTCTTGGGGTGTATAATTTTTGTCAAATTCTTCTGCTTTGGGATTAGTAAACAAATCCCAATTAAGCATTTCCTTCATCCATTTAGTGCTTGTTTCAGACTTTAAACACCCATGCATGAGAGAAAAGAATTTGTGCATTTCCATTACAGTAGGTTTTTTGCAATCTTCTGGGACTGGACCAAATCTACATGCTGGTATAAGGCCATTTGCTTGCTCCAGATAACCTAGTCCATATCTAGACCTTGCTGGTCTCATGAAACTCATCATCTCAGTCAATCTTGGGTCCTCTCCTTCCAAAGTAATTATCTCATGCATCATGAGGACATGGTCAGACTGATGATCATGGGGAAAAGGAATATCTGAGCATTTAGGATTGGGACATGGATTCACAGAGGTTCATGGAGGGGTTATGCCAGATTTGGGATTATGGTTTGCATGGATTTCAGTTTCAGGAATCGTAAGTAAATTGACAGAGTTTTGACATTCTGGACATTTAACTTCTAAGGAAGCAAAGTTAACAATCTGTGCAAATTCAAAAAGGGAAATATGTTTACAAGAGGAAGAACTGGAACATGCAGTATCTACAGTAGAAGGGTCTCTGTAATATTTTGAACTTTTACAGGCCTGTTCAATACCACGACGACCGATAATAGATCTTCTTGGAAATGATAAGACTGTAGAGGATTTATTTTCTTTAACGTCAGCTGAGGTGATTTGTTTCAGAATTAGATGCTTAGGATTTTCCACTACCCAGTGTTAAGGGAAAGTCAAGTCTTCCCAGTGGATGGTTTGATGCTCAATTTTTTTATTTTTGGCATCAGTCATGACAACAACACTTGACTTAGAATCTCTACTAGTTGTATGGTGGATGGCTGGCCATAGAGTATTTGTATGGCGAAAACAACAGTTTGTATGTATGGCGATGTTATTTCTCCTCTGATGCATATTGAAACAAGTGGTATAAATTTGTAGCTGGAGGATTTGGCCAATGGTTTCATCAAAAACATAGATAGAGAAATTCAGAAAACAGTCAAAATACACTGGGCCATGAGAAAGTGGAGCAACTATTCCGCCAATCAAAGAATCAATATACTTGTTGTGTGTAAGATCACGAACAACAGCTAACACAAAAGTATTCAATCGTTGATGGACTAAAGGACTGATTCCTATTCTTATGCATCCTAAATGCAAATGCTTAGTGTTTAATCTTTTAGCCTTTGCCTATAAAGCTTTGGGATTTAGTGAATGAATAGTTTGGATTACATCAGAGTTTTCTTGTATTTGGCTAATAGACTCTCTTATACTGATTCTAGTAATAACGTTTAGGTGAAACATGGATATATCATTATAGACTTCTGAGGGTGCTATGGTAGGTAATTCCAAATGAGCAAATGGTTGACTTTCCTTATACTCAAGTTCAGCTTGGTTTAGAACACGACTTGAACTTGTAGCAAACATATCTCTTAATGGATATTTTCTGCCAAAGATTCTCTCTCTTCTAATTCATAGAATGATACAGATTTCCGGAATGAATCCATTCTATATGAGTTTAAATTTAGAGTACCGACCTTCTGAACCAGACGTTACTAGCTCTGATACCAATTTTAAGCAGGGGCTTTTGTCACAAACTTGCTATTTGGTGTGTATCTTTGATTATCTCTGGTAGCCAACTCTTGGTGAACTAATGGTGAACTCAGCGCGAACCTACTCAAAACTTTCACGTTCTCACAACCTCAACAACGGCTTCCTCGCTTAACAACAGCCTTGTCGTCCCTTCGTTCCTTTGGTGAACCTCTAATGAACTTCTGATGAAAGCTCAAAAATAACTACTACTGTTTATTATTGCCTATTTAAGTCCATGTGTAAAGGTCCACTTTAAAATGGTGAGAAAATGCTATTTGATTTCACACTTAGCTAGCTGCTCGATCAACAGAATTATTTCATGTCAAACACAAAACGAAACTTATGGAGACCACATAATATCCACGTCAAACACGTTTCATGTCCTCCCCTCGCGTGCATCACGGGGGAAGTGTGGAAACGTTATACCTTTTACGATCTCAATTCATATCTCTCACTGATTTCCCGGGCCCGCAATCTATACAACTACTACCGCGTTTCGGCGTTGGATATGTGGCCAGGCTCCTACCCTGCTCAGGACGACAAGAATCGGCATTAGCCTGGCTCGTCTGGTTTTAACATCTAAGTAATTTACGATGACCAATGCTTCAGTAGCTCCGGACAATAGAGACCAGTCCAGTGTTCCGCTTATTGAAGAAAGGCAAGGCAAGTCCTCAGCTCATCGCATGTACATGGACATACCTAAACCCAACACTTCACGCCTTGCGTATCCAAACGCTATGCCGAAGATGGAGACAGCCCGCCCGGGAAGGAGCTTACACAGAGCGAAAACAAGAGAGGCCCCAAAAATAGAATGGATCCAGAGTTTGAAGAGTTTAAAGGTTTCAAGGAGCTTGGTTTTGAGTTCAGCCATGACCAGTTGACCCCGCGAGTACTCATTCTGCTACCTGGTTTGAAGCGATTGACTGATCATGAAAAAGGCAAGAAGAATGTAGCGTTTCAAGAATCCGCTTTGGAGAAGTCGAAACTGCTAAGCCCACATGCAGCAGAACTGGATCTGAAAGAATATCTCAAACTCTGGGCTCGTTCTGTAGCTTTAACACTAAAATCCTAGGACGAAGATTATAAGAAAGTTTCTGCTTGGCCCTTTCTCGGCGGAATCCCTGACTACGATATCTAACTTTTTTTGTATCGTAGCGTTATGCGTGTAGTTACATCATCGTCATCATCCACCTTATTACTTTCCGGGCATTGATTTGTAGATCCTATTATGAACAAAAATTTTCAGAATTTTCGATTACCGGTCAGAAGGTCTCTGATATTTTCCTTTAGTTATGTCTGGTTTGTGGAAAGATTAGTTGAATCAGACACAATTGTCAAAATTTTTATTCTAAATAGTCTCACAATCGCATGATACAAATCATTTTGAATATAATTTCTACACAACGTTGATGGTTTATTGGAATCTGATCCAATTTAATTTGAATCTCTTGAGCGACCGTGTAAATAGTTAGTTGTAAGAAGATTAAAACTTTAGACGGTTTTGATCCTTTGAGAAAGGTTACGGAAAAAAGGAAGAAAGAAAAAGGGTTATAAAGAGAGTTGGGAGGAATGGTGAGAGGGAAAGAGTGAGTGAGTGATGAACATAAAATGTGTTTTATGCACATTATTAGAAATGTGCGCATGTTATTTTGATGCGTACGCATATTTTTAATTTTTTTAATTAATTACATGTACACATTATTAAGGTAAGTTTATTATTAAATTTAAACAATAATTGTTGCGATCATATTTTTCTAGCTACATGGTCTATGAGGTGGAATTTTTGAGGTATAGAATGTATACATTATTAATGCAGGTTTGGAATCTTTACTTTCACATATAGAATATTGAGAATGCCAATTGGAGTGTATGATTAAAATAAAAGTGTGGTGTGGTTTGGGTAATATTTATTTTATAAAGTACTAGTTTAGAAAATAATCATATTGTAGATTAATTCAACAATCACCATATTAAGAAGATAAGGGGATATAATCATGAATGACAAGGTTTATCATCAATCTGTAGCTTGATTCATGAAAAATAAAACATAGTTTATATATTAGAAGGTATAATGTGAAGTGTGATTACAAGAAGATGATGGATGAGAAAGTATCAATAGGTGTAGTGGGAACATGCAATGTGTTTTCTTTAATGTGCATGCTTTCATGATTCTTAGTTATGGTATTTTATGAACTACCATTAAGGATGTCGAATCACTAATACAGAGAAAAAAAGAAAAGGTTCATGATAGATCTATTTCTACCATAGACCATGTTGGGAGTGAATTGAGTGATTCAAAAACTCTTTCTTCATTTGATCCCAAGTGGGAATTTTAATTATTATTGTTTCTATTAAATTATTATTAATTTATTAAAAAATGAAAAAATAAAACCTAGATGTATTTTTTCTTATTAAATTGTAACATACCTAACTAATGTGGAGCCTAAAGAAAACCCAAACTAAACACTACTATAGGGGGACACACCATCCCCAACACACAATTGGTAAACATTGACATGTAAATTGATGTAGGTTTGAGGTCTCTTACGACCCTTATAGAAGAATTATAAAATATTAAAGAAACCTCTTATCTATTACTACCCAGATCCTATGCACAATCATATTTTCCATTTCAAATACCAAAGGCCAATTAACTCATATTTATGATTACATGGCAAAGTATTTGAAGATTATTGCAAGGGTCTAAATAAATACCAAGTTAGAGACATAAAAATTTCAAAACATTGGTTGACAACATTTTCTATTGGCATAAAAACCTAATTATAACCACTAGTCACTAATATACATATTTTCATGGATTGGTGCACCTACGTACCAACCATTTGCAAGAAAATGCATATATAGGTTGTTTATGGTCTTTAAAAAACCTCCTGCAATAATAGGGAAGTGCCCCTATATTTCTTTAGGAAATTATAGGAAAATTTTACGTTAGATCACCATGTTAACTACTTTGGCATTTGAATATTCGAGTGGGTGGGTCATTAATTCACACATAATAGAGAAAATACTAAATGTTGCCCATTACTAGGTCTTGATACTCCTAGCCAAATGCCTCAGCTGAGTTTCTAACTTCCTTTGATAGTGGAGAGAATGAACCTAATCTAGATATCCATATCCACCTCTTCTAATAACCTAATACAACATAGAACTCTCATAGCATTATTTTGTGAGGAATGATGTGTAGGCGATGTTTGGGGAGGATTTGGGTATTCAACCCCTATAGAAAAGTCCACACAGGAAGGAAACATGGAGCCTCATATGAGCCTTACAAATTCTCATGCTATGGGGGGACTTAATATGTGTCAAAAGAGGCCACTAGACATGAGTGTTTTATGGAGGAGGTTAGAATTTTGACCATATTTATGTCCTTCATTGATTATCTATCTATCTTCTATATTTATATAAATGTGTATTTTCCTTTAATATCTAATTATATAATGTTTTGGATTTCTATCCTTGGATAACATAGCATTGATTCCAACATATGCATCAGTGTCAATTTTTTCCATTAATGCCCTAGTAGCAACAAATTGCTCATTTGGTTCACCACACACTTAACTATGGCGGAATGAGCGATTCATGAATCAAAATCATCGCTCAAGAAATTTGTTATATGTTTTTAGTCCATGTTCTAGATGCTTTTAGTTTGAATGTGCTTTTACTTTGGGTATAATTGTAGCCTCCATTTAAAGTTTCCATAGTTTTTTGTGTTGTACAATAATGAACCATGCCCACTTAAGATGCACAAGTCATCCCATTCCCAAGTATCATGTGTCAAGTTAAATCTTCTTTAAATGTGAATTTTTATATTATTCTAATTGACTTATAAGTTTTTGTAGTAATGAAAATATTATAAATATGTATTGAGTTTGGCTCACTAATATCGAATTCGATATTATCACCATCGTCCACTTCACCACCACCTACATTTTATCCATCATTTTTCCCAGGCCTTAGGGAAGTTCCACCCACAACCACCTTTCCTTAGCTCTTTATATACCACTCCACCCCATAGAATACTTCCATCCCTTATACAACCTAAGGTGGTTTATCACCACCCACCCCGACCACCCTTGCAATGTCATCTATCCGTAGTGGTTGTATCCATAGGCCACCCATCAATGTGTCTTATGGTAGCCTCCATTGTTTCATCTATTATGGTTTCACCATTTATCCCCATTCGTCCTCGTAATCATCATCAAACGTTAATACCTTAGTGGATGTGATGGAAAATTTTTCCTTGGAGAAATTGGTATAGATATCCACTCCACCTACTAGAAAATATTTGTTTTTTCCTAAGCTATTGATAGTGAGATTATCCATTGATGATTTATTTTATGTATCATGAAGATAAATATTTTAGGAATTTTTTGTTAAATTTCATGCTTTAATTCTTGTAATTGTTATAGGAAAGTATAGTGGAGAAGTTAGGGCTACAAATGAGGGAAACACTCACAATTGGAATTATAATATGTGGTTAGTTTTTATTTAATTGAAATATAAAGTATCATTTTGTAGGTGTCTTAATTCATTGTGATTTCTTTTAATAATATTGTTGTTTCTTTGTCCAACCTCTAGAGAGATAAGAAACACCTAGATGTAGAAATAATTAAGCTCTTGCTTCAATTAAGAACAAAAATATTGAATTCTAGGATGTAAATGATAATGGTGAGAGTGGTAGTCATCAACGAGTGACCAACGAGTTCCAATTTTTACCTACGATACCATATGTCATTCTTCCATGTTTGGGTGTGAGGTGTCATTTTGAAAAAATGTATAGTGGAGCTTATTTTAAATACATACACATTTCATGGTATGAGTTTTATGAATTGAAGTTTTTATTTATTTGATGTTGGTAATTGATTATGATGACGACGACGACGATGATTTACCCTTGAATATATACAAACATAATAAGTATATTCTTGTTTAATCAAGACGAACATGTTAATCAATTTCTAATGGTATTATATATTCCATATTTAAATCATTGAAATATTTATCTCACAGTTCAATGTTACCAATAATGATGTATCTGAGGAGAACTGAAAATATGTGGATTTATAATATTTATAATATTTATCTTAAATTATATGTAACACATGCACCATTAGTTATACTCACTTTCACGTGGTGATTATATTGTTCATTACAAAGATGACGAAAGAAAAATGTAAATAATTATGGGAAGGTTGATATTGTAGTATCAATCTTCTAAGATTTAATATATTCCACACAAAAGCTTATGGATGGAAATTTCAATGTGAAAGGATAAACTCAACCTTAATTAAAATCTCTTGAAATATATAAGCTTGGGAGTTATTTTCTCTTCACTATGGGAAATGAGAACTAATTTGGAAAGCAATGGAATATAACTCATAATATTGGAGTTAGTTGGGGTTCAACACACTTTCTTCCTAATTTCCACACACCTCCATTCTCTTGAATTGATGCTTAGTTTTAGTTAGGTTTTAGGTTCATTGTAACACAGGGAAACCCAATGTCACTTAAAGGAGGTGGGGTATCCAAACAAATAGTCTCTTAACCATATCCAATCTCCTTTATGAGGTCATCATTATCTTCTACTCATTGAGGGCTTTCCAACAATATGAATTTCATCTCATTGTAAGCTTTAGGAAAAATGTTATGTCCATCAGAAGATTCACCATTTGTGCCATGTCAGTGTTTTCAAAACTAACACATGGATTACACATGGTAGACATTCCCATGTGTCACCCACACATTACACCATGCAGGTAAGCTAGACACAATGGCTTTTCTGAATCATATATGGAATCAAATTCCATTTTCCTCTATTTTGAATAATATTGATTCTTCTAGATTTTGATTTCAAACTTGACGTTCCCAAAAAATCCCATTAAACAATAATTCTTTGTTTCTCTGTTCTCACTAGCATTCAATGGGTCAACCTTCTAGATACCTAGATTCATATATATCTAGATCATCCACCATATAAAAAAGTTGAAAATTCCCTTTAAAGCTAAAAAATGTATTTATATATTTCCTATAAGGGTCAAAAGGTTAACCTTCTAGATATTTGGATCATCTACTATTTGAAAAAGACAAAAAAATATTCATTAAACAAATTGTTGGATTTCCAAATTATACATTTATGACATCCATTATCAAAATCACCTCCACAAAATCTAGCATCTGGCCTTCCACGTCCACTTTATAATCTCCCATATCCATGTCATCAATGACACTTATCATAGGTCAATATCTTTATTGTCACATATATGGAACATCTAACATCTAGGGAATCCTATGAAATTCCTTTTTCCAAATTTCTTAAATTTTGAACTCTTCATCTCCAAGTCATGTTCCATGGAATACACTAAATTAGTTTCCACATCCCCTCTTTCATACAATTGTGCCACATCAACATGCTAGATCACCATGGCACGTCATCCATCCCTATCTAATTTTCCACATCAACATGTGACGTCATCCAACCCTATCCACTTCAGCGCATCAACATTGCACATTAGTAAAAAACATAGCTATATTGCATTTGCATGCCACATCACCTTTGGCTTACCGTGCAAACTAGGCTTCATTTTTTGTGGTTCCTGGATGTTTCCCTTGCAATCTTCCATATTAGAATTTGAATCTATGCTTTTCTTAAAGGTGTAATTTCAAGAAGTTCCATATTTATGGATTTTGACAAATAGAGGAATTCCTAGATCCTAATGGTTCTATATTCAATTAATAGAAATTTTGAATCCTTTGGATATCTCAATTATCTCAAAGGATATGAAATAATATTGAAAACTAATGGAAAAGTAAAACTACTAGATTTCAGATGCTTCAATTATGCAGATCTTATTAAATGAAAAGAGACTTGATAATGGACAAAAAGGGAAATTGTCAAATTATGAATCTTCTAGATATTTGAATTTTTTCAAATAATTGGAAACATTCATGGTAACCAATGGAAAGGAAAGCTATCATATTATGGATCTTCTTGATATTTGTATTATGTTAAACAACGAGAAATATTCCCATTAACTAATGAAAAGTGCAATAGTCAGATTAACGAACTTTTGAATTATAAAAGGACTTGAATATTTGGGTATATAGATACATATATATTTGGGACATACACTCATCATGGAATTCAACCTTAATCCCTTTTCAGCTAGGTTATTAATCAATGCCTCACTAGTTGATATAATTAAGGGCGTGAACTAAAGATTTGAAAATAGAATTTAATAGAAGTGATAGGATTATGACTTGAATATTTAGGCCCTCTTCAAATAAATATTTTCAACCTTGACGGGGAATATACTTCCTCAATTTCCTGTAGAGAAACCAAATCCTCAATAGCCTATATAACAACCAAAATTCATGGAATCGAGCCATTAACCAAAAAGATTGCCTGAATAAAATTAGGTCATAAGCCACTAATTCACTTTTTCCATCTGAGTGAATCCTATCATTCATTCTCAACTAGGTGGCACAAGGTTTCAAACCCATGATCTCAGTTACAGATGGAAATGGTAGTACTATGGAAGATTTATCAAGGAAATAATGTCCTTAAAAAGCTATTATTAGTTGAAAATTCATGAATACATATATACATACATATATGCACTTCATGGTTTTGTATAGTCTAAGGATTATTAGGGCATTACAAGAAAATTTAGCCTACTTTTTCTTGGATTTTACATATTGTCATGAGGGTAGGACTTAGGTCTGATCACTCATGAGATTCCTCTAATGGGAAAGTAATATGGTGTTTATCCTTACTCAGTAACCATCAATGTCTAATAGTGTTAAATATGAGTTAGGTTAGTTAAGTATTAACCATGAAACCATCCCCCATCATTGAAAAATAATATTTCAAGGGCATGTAGGAACATGGAACCATTCCTACATATTAGTAGGTAGTACTTGAAGGGAATATGGAGGCATGCCACCCTTGACATCATGCACTGGAACAATTGTAGACATTATGACTTACTCTTGGTGTAAGACATTTAAAGAGTTGTAGAGGTTATGTGTTGCTCTTTTTTTAGGGTGCCTCATGATTCGTAGAGGTTATGTCTATCCTTTTGTACTAAATACTTGAGGCATATAAGGTAATTTGGTTTGACCCTTGGTATTGACCTTGAATTGTTTTATGTGGTTTTGTATGTGTGAATACTTTGGGAGAAAATTATCATTTGGCATATGCATTTTATTTAGCATGGGAAGTTGAATAAATTTCATGAGTAGCTTGATTGATCATATAAAATTATGCACATGTTTGGTAGATGAGAAAATCAAATTAACTTTGTATTTGGAAATTGAAATGCATGTAGAGAGTGGTGAGCTAGAAAGAAAGAAAATAAAATTTATTTAAATATAAAATAGTAATCTTATGTCCACACAGTTAATGAGGGAAAAAAGGATATCGAGAACATATAACAGTAAAAATAGAAGAGTTGAGATACGATAAATAATCTATATATTACATTTTAAATGAAAAGTTTCTTTTGCATGAAGTAAGAAATGGATGGATGAATAATATGCATTATTAATCAAAATAGTTAGTATTTTGAGTGAAAATGAAAAATGGTATGAGTGTTAAAGGACATATTGGGAAGGGGGATTAGGCTTGAAATATCACCCTTTTAGACCAAAATGAAGAATGGTATGAGTGTTAAATTAGGACATATTGGAAAGGGGGATTAAGCTTGAAATATCACCCTTTTAGACCCTCATGGCGGTTGGATATCATAATGATAGTGTTTTTCCTCATGAGCTAATGCTGTGTTTGGTCTCAAGATTGTTCATGTGCTTGGGAGGTGGGGACCTCATATGATATAGAGGAGACACACAATTTGAATGCTAGTTTCTGTACCTTTTTCATACAAATTGTTTAGGCTTATGGTTCTTAGGCAAGAAGAGTACTCATTTAGGAGTTGGTAGGGCGGTCAACAAATAAGAAAATTATATATTTGGAAAATGAGAATTCAAGCTTATGCATGGAGAAGATTTGAAACTAAATAATCATAAAGGGAGGTTTTTCTATAGCCTTATGTAAATAAGTATGATAGTCTAAAATTTGTAGAAGCATTTTAATTCATGGACATTTGGAAAAACTTGAATGGGTTCAAAATTTATAGATATTTTCAATGAAATTAACATATATGTTAAGACTTGAATTTGTTAATTGGAACCCTTAAAAAAATCTTTACGATCAACCTATTACAGTCATAGATGCACTTAACTGCTACTCATCCTTATGCAAGATGTCATTACATCCACATTATTGACAAGGTTAATCCTCTTTGTGGACAAAGACGATCCCTCTAGCCTAATGAGTGGGTCTAGCAACTGAAGTGACAATCAACTAGACATCTTCCTAGGTTATAACTGAAAAGTATAATGAAAGAGATTACCTACTTTGTTCTGATGCTAATCCAATTTCCTTTGTTGAGAGCCTCGAACCACTTGTGTCATGGACTTGTTCCTGCTTCTCTCACTGCTTATGTACCTGCACAAGTGATCAAGGGACAACAAAGCATGACAAAACCAAATATAAAATCCAGTAATAACCTACTTAGCTAATCAAGGAATTCCAAGCTAATACATACATGACCATATATATGTTAGGAAGATGAACCATCAATTGTATATTATTTAAAGAATAAAGGGAGGCTTACAACCATAGCCTTGATGTTGAAAGGCTCTCCTTGAGTGGTAATCCAAGTCGAAGCCAAGAAACTCTCCAAACACTCCTTCTCCAAGTCTAATGAATAGCCTCTAAGCACAAGCTCAACATAGGAGTGAAAATGGACATAGACCAACCATTTGGAAATGAGATAAGAGGAATTTATAGGTTGGGAGAGGGAGTTAGGACTCCTCCAAAGATAGGATTAGGCCCACATCTCAAGTAGGTAGCTCATATCGATAAGACAGAGAGGTCAAGTTAGGAGGATTCAACCTCATCTATGTGAAACCACCTAGAGCTTGCCACTCTGGAAGCTTCTAGATCACGAAGCTTCTCATCCTCTTTAGGAAAATTACCTTTTTAGGATTATCACGGGTATGAAAGGGAACAGAGAGATGCTATTGTGGATCAAACATGGTACAACAGGTGACCATCATGGTTTTGAGCTTCATAATAGCAATGAACCTCATTTTAGGGTTTTATGAGCTATTTCTTCAGGGAAATCTCCATAATTTTTCCAAGAAAAGTTAAAGGAGGGATATGAACTATATACATGGATGAGTATATTGTATAATGATCATGTTTCAAGCACTTCAGGGTATGTCGTAGGGAAGTGCAGGAAGCGAGATAAAATACTGTGTAAAAGATGCCCCCTAAAGCATGAAGGCAAAACAAGGAGTGATGGCTAAGATGCTTTATGAGCTTCTGGCAAGGACGAGGACATACGCTATCAGGAACCCTAAAAATCAAGGGCGCATATACATATACATATCTGAGATCAAGACATGAATCCACGGCATGGATGCGACCATCTAGATGATGAATATAATAAGAAAAGATCCGTGGTATGGCTGCAACCATCTAGATAACAAGGATCATCATAAATATAAAGTCTCACGTATGGTAAGAACCATCCATATAGTAGAAACATGTGTACAGTCATGAATGACATATAACTCCATGCAGCTTGAGTCATAACAGACAAGACTCAGGGTCTTGCGCTCCATCTCAACCCGATCAATGTATGAATCCTAACATGCGAATAAACGTGTTGAAGTCAAACATGCCAAAAAACCACCTCATTACTGCCAATGATGTGGACCATTAATAGGTACGAGAGAAACCACCAATAATAAAAATGGCTCTCAAGGTACAACAATACAATCCATGAATGTGATAATAGAGCTGGGGTCCAACACTCGTGGAATCACTCGATCGAAAGCCAATGATGAAAACTTGCTGTCGGATGCGAAGAGCTGGCCATTACAACATGCCAATTCTAAGGTACTGAAAGGGAGTCTCTAAGTCATCTTCTTGGATAATGAGATGAAGTCGATAGGAAGCGACGTATCGAAGGAGGGAAATGGTGAACCCCCCATCATCGACACGAAACAAGGAATAAAGTGGAATAATATTCAGGATTGTAGAAATGACTTAAAACAATGTATAGGTAAATAACTGCATATTGGACTTCTCTTGAACATTGGTGAAATGACTCTGGAGTGTGGCAGAATTTGACTCGACATAGGACTAAAGGTCATGATGACATAATGGAATAGTCAAAATCAGAGGCAAAATGGATCACCCAAACCTGGGAGTGCAAGCGACTGAGTGAGGATATCCTAAACCTGACACGAGATCAGAAGAGTGCAATGTTCAAGAGTGACATGATGCCTATACAAAGGATGTCTCATCTTCATTCCCCCCCCCTTATTTCTTGTGAGTACTCCAATTATTTTTATCACAAGCTTGAAGGGGATAGCATATTCTTGTTATGTAAGTTCATTCTTCCAATGAATTTGTCCTACTAAGTTTTACGAGCCCTAGGAAGGAGAAAACCAGTCTCATCATGGCAGCAAGTCTTTTATCGTAAAGTCTTAACAAGTTCTATGTAAGAATAAATCAGTATCTTTTTCATATTTAGAGAGCTTGAAAAAGAAATGGAAAAGAAAACTCCATCATGTCCTTTTTCGTAATTTGTCCCTCGAACCTGAAAAGGTAGAAAACAATATCAGAGGGAACCTCTTGACCATGTCAACTAAGGTGTACCTTTTTCGTACATAGTCAACCTCAGCCCGAGAAAGGGGTAAATGTATACTGAGGTGACGTCGATTCATTTACCTTAACGAGTTCAAAATGACAAGTGCTAGGAAATATTTTCAGTTTTCGAGAGTCAGGAAAGAGCTGAAAGAGGACTCCTCCTAAAGGAAACGAGTCGTATAAAATGATAGCAACTAGTTCTAGTAATGATTGAACTTATCAAAACATGTAAAGGTCAAGAGGTTGGCTAATAGGACCACTCATCACAGATGTTCCTCAAGAAAAGGTAAAACAACCAAGTGAAAGAATACGATTGGCCAAAGAGATGGTAACGATGGAATGAAATAACGAAGGCTCATCTAACAAAAATCAGTTAATAAAAACAACAATCACAAGATGTAAAGTGGGAATGGTTTCATTTTTACACAAGCTTGAAACGAAGACAAACTATGCTTGGATTTGGTTTCATTTTTACACAAGCTTGAAACGAAGATAAACTATGCTTGAGATAAGCTTTCATGCCCCTAGCATAATGAATCAATTCGAGGTACATGCCCCCCAAGATTCATTTCATTCACCTGAGTGGATGGAATGAAGGTTCATTTATGAGATCAAGTGAAAGACTCGACTGGGATTTGATGAGATCTAATCAAAGACTTGAATTAGAAGGAGGTTTATTTTATTTTTTAATGAGCTTGAAACAGGAAAAGAACCATTCTCATATCCTTTGTTTCATTTTTTAAGGAGGTTGAGATAAGACAAGGAACTCTACTCTAAGATCCTTGTTTCATTTTTTAATGAGCTTGATAGAGGACAAGGAACTTTGCTCCATATCTCTTGTTTCACTTTTTAAGGAGATTGACACAAGACAAGGAACTCTGCTCCATAGTCCTTGTTTCATTTTTTAACGAGCTTGACACAAGACACGGAACTCTACTCCATAGTCCTTATTTCATTTTTTAATGAGCTTGACGCAAGACAAGGAACTCTTCTCCATAGTCCTTGTTTCATTTTTTAATGAGATTGACACAAGACAAGGAACTCTGCTCCATGGTCCTTTGATCATAGACCAACAGAGGCCATGGCTTCCAAGAGTTTCTCATTAGACAGTAGAACAACACTCTGGAAAGGATACATGTCTAGGAATCCAATTGAAAAATCGAGTTCCAATGCCCCCAGTACATGGTGTACTACATCACCTATTATATCATCAGTAGATGTGGGCATGCAACAGGTGCCCACGTAATTAACATGTGGCGAGGGTGATACCACTTGGACATAAGAACCATTCAGGGATGATGGTTAAGCGGGAGTTGATTCAGGACCAATGAATGTAAGATGATCAATGATCACAACGCTTTCTTCAGGTGGGAAACACATCACTTGAAGGAGGGTAGAAGAAAGAGCTCCCATGATGTAAACATAGTCACGGCCAAGGAGTAGATTAAAATCTAATGGTCCTTGGACAACCATAAAATCTATATAGACAATATTTCCTCCCAAAGTAATAGGCAAATTAGGAAGGATACCAAACGGTTGACTAGTTCCTCTATTAAAAGCTAACAGATTCTGGGAGAAGGGGACAGGTTGAGGAGAACCCAAATCTTTTCAGGAAGTTGAGGACAAAATACTAACAGATGCACCCTCATCTATGATTGTGCTAGGTACGACCATATCGTAAGCCTGTAGTGTAATCTAGAAAGGCACATAAAACAAAAGACGATATCCTCCTAGTCAACTCCAATAAAAAGGAGTAAACTACTCAGAGGGGGTGTCGTAGGAACATGAGAGCTACCCTCTTACTTGATGGAAACAAGAGAAATGCTCTCATGCACCTCGGGAATAGGATTATTTACCCCCAGTTCATTCAAAAATAAAGAAACTAGAGGAATATGATCAATATGAGGCTCACTCTCTACTGGAAAGGTATGGTTAACTGAAGGTGAAGTCAAGTCTATATTTTTCTCAAAAAATGTTTGGTTGATAACAGACACACGAGACTCACTTTCAGAGAGAGCGGGGTTGACCAAATATGAGTTTTTATCAATCACTTGATCAACTAGCAAATGATCAGGGGAAATATTTCGATACCGAGTCGAAAGATGAGGTTGAGAAGCTATAAGGTTTTCCAACTCTTTGGAAGCTTCATCCGTAAAAGGAAAAAGGTGAATTGGATGATTACCATCACACAACTTACAAGGAAAATTGACTTTTCACTTTTTCCCATGGACATTACTAGTTGAAGGTTTGTCACCAGCATGATCTCCAGAGGCTAGTGATAAAGGTAGATGTGAACTTGTGGACCACATTTCTAAGACTTTGGGAATACCAGGACATGTCTGAAGAAGGTGGTCACTGTAGTTTTTAATCCCGTACAGAAATTACCTGCATACGAATTCTAAATCATAGAAAAATAAACAATGCGAGAGCATAACACATAAAACACATATACACAGAGATTTTCCCCTGGATCCCAAAATTGAGACTACCAGCTTGATTTTTCATTATGTTCCTTTCAATGTTACAATACATATTTATACATGCCGAAGCATCCAATACCATGGACCGAAAAACCATCATGTCCAAAACCATGGACCGAAAACCATAGGTAGGTTCGCCCAACCTAATATAGGGTCCAAAAAAAAATTTCCCGGGGCGCTGCCCCGGACACCGTAGAGGGGGGCTACCCGCCACCGTCAAACCCCCTGGACAAGGGGGGCTACCGCCCCCTCCGCTATGCAATCGACGCAACGAAGAGGGGGATCTGCCCCCCCTAACCCCCCGGTTCACTACGTGGGTTAGTCATGGAAAGAATATAACACAACCCAACAATCTCCAACTTGTTGTTTTCTTTCCACACAGGGCCACAGGAGAGCTTAGTCATTTTTCTAGCCCTGAAATGACCATTGTTTCTCTACACCAAGAGAACTTCTCAGAGCTCACAGATTTTGTCAATGCATCTGCAGTATTCTTCAAAGTGTCCACCTTTACCAGCAACACCTTTTTGTCTTCTATCATATCCCTCACAAAGTGATATTGAACATAAATTTGCTTTGTCTTTGAATGATAAGCAGGGTTCTTTGCCAAGAAAATTGCACTTTGGCTGTGACAGTCTATTCCTATAGCTCCCTGTACTAACCCCATACTTGAACACAATCTCTGCAACCAAACTGCTTCCTTGCTTGCATCAGTGGCTACCATGTATTCTGCCTCTGTAGTTGATAGTGCCACTACAGATTGTTTCTTACTCATCCAACTGACTGCACCTCCAAATAGGTTAAACATATACCCACTTGTAGATCTTCTCTGATCCAGATCTCCAACCCAGTCTGCATAAAAAAAGCCACGAATATCCAACAGACTATCCAATCCTGGTCTTCCTTGGTAGTACAAACCATAATCACTAGTGCCATGCAAATACCTGAAAACCCGCTTCACTGTTGTCCAGTGCTCCTTCCCTGGTTTTGACATAAACCTGTTCAATACTCCCACTGCATGTGCAATGTTTGGTCCAGTACAGACCATTGCATACATCAGGCTACCGACTGCACTCGCATATGGAACACGAGACATGTCCTCTTCCTCTTCTAGTGTCTTGGGACACTGTTCAACAGATAACCTCACACCTACAGGAATAGGAACCTTCACCGGTTTACTATCTTGCATATTAAACCTCTGCAGTATTGTCTCGACATATTTCCTCTGGTTTAACCAGAGCTTCCTCTTTGCCCGACCTCTTTTAATTTCCATGCCCAAAATATAGTTAGCAGCACCAAGATCTTTCATGTCGAATTTGGAGGAAAATTGGGTCTTCAAATCCTGGATAATTTCTTTGTCATTTCCAACCAGCAACATATCATCCACATACAAGCCCAGATAAATAACACGGTCACCAATTAATTTAAAATACACATAGTGATATGCTTTGCTTCTGGTGAAGCCAAGTCCCCGTATAAATGTATCAAATTTCTGATACCACATCCTTGTTGACTGTTTTAACCCATACATAGACTTCTTTAACTTGCATACCAGTTCTTTCTTACCCTTCACCGCAAAGCCTTCAGGTTGCTTCATGTAGATTTCCTCTTCTAAATCCCCGTGAAGAAATGTTGTCTTCACATCCATCTGTTCTACCTCAAAATCAAAAGCAGCAGCAACAGATAAAAGTAACCTAATAGAAGTTACCTTGGCAACAGGAGAAAAAATATCACCAAAATAAATTCCCGGCACCTGGGAATAACCTTTTGCTACCAACCGAGCTTTGTATTTCTCCACCTTCCCTTCTGCATTTGTCTTCTTTTTGAACACCCATTTGCTTCCAATGGGTTTCCTTCCAGCCGGCAACTCCACCAGATTCCAAGCCTCATTTTTGTGCAAAGATGCCATTTCATCAACCATGGCCTCTTTCCAGAGTTTTCCATCCTCTGAATCTACTGCTTCCTTCACAGTTCTGGGATCATCATCAGTAATAGACAAAGCAAAATTTGAATAGAAAGCAAAAGGACTATACCTTTCTGGCTGCCTTCTTTCTCGAACTGATCTTCTCACAGCCAGAGTTTGTGGCTCTTCATCTTCTGATTCCTCCTCTGCTACAAAGTCTGATTCTTCCTCCTTTAGCTCAAATTCTATCTTCTCAAGTTTCTTTGGTTGGACTTCATGTTTAATAACATCGTTTACCTCTCTGAACACCACATCTCGTTTGTACACAACCTTCCGTGTGACTGGGTTCCAAAGCTTATAACCCTTTAAACCATGCTTATACCCAATAAAGATGCACTTTTCAGATTTACTATCCAACTTGGTTCGTTTCTCCTTTGGAACATGTACATATGCATCACATCCAAATACCCTCAAATGTGAAAGAGAGGGTTTCTTACCAGTCCATACTTCTTGTGGAGTCTTATCCTCCAACGCTGATGAAGGTGACCTGTTGACCAAGTAACATGCAGTATCCACCGCCTCTCCCCAGAATTCCTATCCTAACTCGGCACCACTGAGCATGCTTCTTGCCCTTTCCATCAACGTCTTGTTCATTCTTTCTGCGACTCCATTTTGCTGAGGTGTATATGGAGTAGTCTTCTGTCGTGCTATACCACACTTCTTACAGAATTCTTCAAATTCCTTACTGCAAAACTCTCCACCATTATCTGTCCTCAGCACCTTTATCTTCTTCTCTTTCTAATTCTCCACCAGAGCCTTAAATTCTTTAAACCTGTCAAAGACTTCAGATTTCTTCTTAAGGAAATATATCCATGTATTCCTTGAGAAGTCATCTATAAATGATACATAGTACACAAACTTACCCAGTGATGGAACCTTCACAAGTCCAAACACATCGCTATGCACAAGCTCTAATATCTGTTTCACCCTCTTAGCACCAGAGGGGAAACTCACCCGATTCTGCTTCCCATATACACAATTTTCACAGAAATAAAAATCCAGAGAGCTATTACTCGTACCTTCTACCATACCTTTACCATGAAGTATTCGAAGGCCCTTCTCTCCAATATGTCCAAGCCTTTGATGCCACAACATGGTCTTCTCTCTAGAGACCACTAGATTTTCAGCTCCACTTTCAGGAACCACAGAACTGTTGCACCCATCAACAACAGTGCTACCTTGCAGCTTGTATAGAGTTCCAGTCCGAACTCCCCGCATCAATACCAGTGCTCCCCGAACCATCTTGCAGGTATCCTTCTCGAACATTGTTTTTACACCTGCATCATCCAACTTGCTTACAGAAATCAGATTTCTGGCCAATGTAGGAATATGCAGAACACTCGGAAGTGTTCTAACCCTTCCACCCTGCAACTTCAACTTTACTTTTCCGCTACCAATGATTCTAGCCTTCATATCATCTCCTAAGAGGACATCACCACCATCGTATTTCTCATACTCGCAGAACCACTCTCTATGGGGAGTGAAGTGAAAGGATGCACTTGAGTCAATCAACCATGCCTCATGATCTACATGTGTACTTGAAGAAGCCAAGTACACATCCCCACATTCATTTGAGGTGGTTTTCGCCTCTGCAGAAGGACCATCATCAGATCTCTTTCCTTTATCAGGAGCTTTAGCTTTACAGTCCCTTTTGAGGTGCCCTTCCTTTCCGCATTTCCAGCACACCACCTTTACAGGTTTTCCTAGAGATTTAGATCTCCCTCTAGATTTAGATCTCCCACTTGATGACTTATTTTTGTTTCTATTCTAGGACCGTCCTCGTACAGACAAGGCATCACCATTCTGGCTCTCCATATTTTTTCGTCTCATCTCCTCCGTTAGCAAGGCTGAGACTATTTCATCAAACTGTAAAGCAGTTGTGTTGTTACCTATTGCAATAACCAGACTATCCCATGAATCTGGTAGAGAACACAACAAACTGATGCACTTATCTTCATCTGAAATTTTAATATCAAGAAACGGTAACTGACTTACCACAGTATTAAATGCGTTCAGATGCTCTGTCACCGAGTCTCCATCTTTCATCCTCAGGTTATACAACTTTTTCCACAGGAACAATTTATTCACCAGAGACTTAGATTGGTACAAAGTCCCTAACTTGTCCCAAAAAGCCTTCATCGTAGCTTCCCTTGATACATTTAGCAATACTGAATCCGAGACAGACAATCGTATTATGCTCTTTGCCTTCCGATTCAACTTCTTCCATTCTTCATCGGTCACTCCTGTTGGTTTAGTACCTGGATCTACCATGATCCACTGATCTTTATCCACCAACAGATCCTCCATCTTGAGTTTCCACAACTCAAAACTTTGACCATTGAACTTCTCGATCTCTATCTTTCCGCTGCTCACCATCTTCTTTCACCACCAGAATCAATCTCGCAGATCTCCCACTGAACAGAGTCTACCACAGGCCCGAGCGAAACCCCTCAGCAACAAAGGCGTCCCCTTAAAGCCAAAATAGCTCTGATACCAAATGTAGGTTTTAACCCCGTACAGAAATTACCTGCATACGAATTCTAAATCACAGAAAAATAAACAATGCGAGATCATAACACATAAAACACATATACACATAGATTTTCCCCTGGATCCCAAAATCAGGACTACCAGCGTGATTTCTCATTATGTTCCTCTCAATGTTACAATACATATTTATACATGCCGAAGCATCCAATACCATGGACCAAAAAACCATCGCGTCGAAAACCATGGACCGAAAACCATAGGTAGGTTCACCCAACCTAATATAGGGTCCAAAAAATTTCTTCCCGGGGCGCTGCCTCGGACCCCATAGAGGGGGGATACCCGCCCCCCTCAAACCCCTCGAACAAGGGGGGCTGCCGGTTAGTCATGGAAAGAATATAACAAAACCCAACAGTCACCCTTACATAACATGCAAGGGAATTTTACTTTCTTGGGTTGGTTGGAAGATTTTCCTTCATTAGTTGCATTGATAGTAATGGCTGTTTGGTTGCCCCTTTTCTTATTTTTCTTCTTCTTCTTAGCTTCGTGGTTACTAGAATCCATACTTTCATCGGGAGAAGAGGAAGAATGAGGTGAAGAAATAGGAAAAGAAGCCAAGGGGTCAACTTTAGGATCAACATGAGATTGATGTTGTTTATGTGGAGGAGAACTCGGTTGAAAATAAGTTTGGATACTCGGAATCGCCGAGGTTGAAAATAACCAAACTCGCAGACCAATGGTCAATTCAGGTAGGGACATAGTATCCATATAAGGAGCACCTGTGTTTCGAAAAAAAGAAAAAGGACTAAGATTCCTGTCAGAGGGGTTTCTTTGATTGGTAGACTTAGGAAATGTTTCCATTGATATCAACCCAAGATCTACTAAGGAGTATTTCCATAGGAAGGATGTTGTTCCGTGGTCAATTAATTTTAGAATTTGAAACAAAAACTTTGCCTTTTCATGTTTTAAGAGTTGAGAAAAGGACGAAAAGATGACTCTAGTTTCTTTCGTTGGTTTAGTGAGCTTGAAAGGACAAGTGCTAGATAATCTTTTCAAATTTAAGGAGTCAAAAATGATTGAAATGACTACTTAGGTAACTCTAGGAAAACGGAGTACCAAGTAACTGTGAACTGCAATATACACCTCAACAAATAAATTTACCAAAGTTTTGATGTACATGGAGGCAATCTCCCTGAATGTTATGTTCGGTCTATTAGGTTTACAGGGTGACATACTCAGTTTCCTATGGATAAATGATTGCAACCTATGGGAGTCTCACTTTATATATGTGATGGTACGAGGAGGACAAGTCTGTGCTAGTGTTGTCTAATGCCAAAGCGAATGACAACTGTTAAGTTTTATATATGTTGGAACATGTCTCTAGCCTAGACCACTAAGTACAAACGTTAATGTTTCAAATAATCCTTATATTAATTGATAGATGCAACTATATGAGAGAAGGAAATAAAAAATCATTTTAATGAAAGTTAGACTAATCAAGGGGAGAAATTTCAATCAATAATGCATCATGCAAAATACCTTCCACTAACTTTCACTTTCATCTTCCAAATGCAATGCCAAAAGTAAAAAATATTTCCACTTTTCACTATCCTAAATGCAACTTTTCGAAAGAAAAATGATTTTGACTTTACAAATATGCACTTATATGAATTATACTTTTTTTTCGTTTTTAATGATTTGATGCACCTACTTCAACCTTTTTCTCTCAATCATCAAAAAAAGTGATATATTTTCAATGATGAATCTCAAAAAATAACTTTTCAATGCAACTAATCTAATGCATTTTTATGAAAGTAAATTTCGTAATAGAAGCTAAAACAAAATTCAAAATGATGTTTTCAATGATTTCCACAAAAAACAACACTCAATTAATCAGCAAAACAAACATCTCAACGACACCAGCAAGAAGCAACTGATGACCAATTGACTAGAAACCCTAGAGCTCAGTCAGATTTCACTTCGAGGCCAATGAGACAAGTTTTGCAATCAATCAAAACATTGACAAATCCAAGCATACAAGATAGGAAAAGACCTTAGGGTCCAAGACACACTGGATTCTTAGCAAGAAACCTAAAAAATTCTCACATTCAAGGATCATCGCTACTTTATATACCCAAACCCATGATTATTGCAACTTTGCATAGGAAAACATGTGATGGTATAACTACTTTGTATACAAAAAGGAGTGATGATTTCAGTGCAACCAAACTATGAATAATCTTTTTTTCATCGCGACTGTAAAGGTAAAAACCACGGTGCCATTGCGACAGTTAAGGCTAAACCCGTGATGGGTGAGGAATATGGGAAAAAACTAAAAAGATTCCAAGAAACAATCCATACTTAGCACTCTAAAGCAGTAACCAGTGATGGTATACACCCAGACTAATGCATACAAGCCAAAAAATGACGGTTGGTCAAACTAGTCAGAAGATAAGGGTGAAGGATTGGATGGAAAGGATCATAGGCTACCTAGTGAAGTCACCATTTTTTTGATAAGATTAGTCCTCTCTACAGACATAGATGATCCCTCTAGCCCAATGAGTGGGTCTAACAACTGAAGTGACAATCAACTAGACATATTCCTAGGTTATAACTGAAAAGTAGAACGAAAGAGATGACCTACGTCATTTTGATGCTAATCCAATTTCCTTTGTTGAGAGCCTCGAACCGCTTGTGTCACATACTTGTTCCTGCTTCTCTCAGTGCTTATGTACCTGCACAAATGATCAAGGAACAACAAATCATGCCAAAACCAATAGCAAATCCAAAAATAACCTACTTAGCTGATCAAGGAATGTGAAGCTAATACATACATGAAAATACATATTTTGGGAAGATGAACCAGCTGTTGTATACTATTTAAAGAATAAAGGGAAGCTTACAACCATAGCCTTGATGTTGAAAGGCTCTCCTTGAGTGGTAATCCAATTCCAAGCCAAGAAACTATCTAAACACTCATTCTCCAAGTCTAATGAATATCCTCTAAGCACCAGCTCAACATAGGGGTGCAAATGGACATAGACCAGCCTTTTGGGAATGGGAGAGGGAGTTAGGACTCCTCCAAATATAGGATTAGGCCCACTTCTCAAGGAGGTAGCTCATAGGGATAAGACAAAGAGCTCAAGTTAGGAGGATTCGATCTCATCTATGTGAAACCACCTCCAGCTCACCACTCTAGAAACTTCTAAATCACGAAGCTTCTCATCCTCTTTGGGAAAATTACCTTTTTTGGATCATCACATGTATGACAGGGAACAGAGAAATTCCATCGTGGGTCAAACACAGTGCAATAGGAGACCATCATGGATTTGAGTTTCATAAGAGTAATGACCCTCATTTTAGGGTTTTAAGAGCTATTTCTTCAGGGAAAGCTCCAAACATTTTCCAAGAAAAGTTAAAGGGGGGATATGAACTGTAAAAATGGATGAGTATACTATATAATGATCATGTTCCAGGCACTTTAGGGTATGTCACATGGAAGTGCAGGAGGCATGATAAAATACTGTGTAACACACCTAAGCTCAATTTCTGAAGGAAACTTATTATTTCATCTTGTATATGTAACTTTGAATTTTTCAAGGAAAATGTCTTGGATTTTTTGCATGTTATCTTGTGATTCATAAGCTAATAAGGTGATATGATTTAATTACTCATATTTAAACAACGACTAATATATCTTTTGGTTACTTTGATTATATCTATTTGAATTTTACAGAGTTTGATATTTATTTCTAGCTGCTAGGTTGATTATTTTACATTGTTAGAAGCTTAAAATATTTGAACTATAACATTTATAATCTAAACATTGAATCCATTAAATCATATTCACTTCCAACAAAATAAAAGAAAATTATTATGATAGTGTAATACCCCTCCATTGTTGTAATGTTCTTTCTTTGTTTAGACTGGGTTATGTTAGTGTGAATGGTGGAAAAGCCATGAAATACATTGAAATGCTTATGTAAATAAATAATTTTATTAATAAGTAAATAATTGGATTGAAAGCACTTGGGAATGAGACACTTGAGTATGAGATTCTTGCCACAGAAAGAAAAGGAAAAAAGAAAAAAAAATATCATTACCAAATGAGATTGACATAACTTTTCCATGATAAAGATTCTAGATAATATTTAATGGATAGGAGATAAAATCTATTAAATCTCTTAGCTAGGGAAAGATGTTAAGCCTGGATAAGAATAAAGCACCGCATGAGAGAAAAGTGGGCTTTAAAGGAAAAGCCTAGGCTAGTGGTTTTGAGAAACACAAAAGCAGGACGTCGTTGAAGGAAAAATCGATTGTGGAAGAAAAGTATTAAATATCTATTGAAAGGATCAACAGGGGTTGTTGATCTCTTTGGAAAGTACTCTCATCTTGGGGGGAACTAGAGGTACAGTTCATGGTTGGGTGGCTAGTGTGCTCATCAAGTGTAATTTCTGCAACGATTCTCGTTAAGAAATATTTGAATAATTATCTTTGTGAATAAATCAATAAATATTTTGATGCATGTGGTTATACATATATAAATATATCGTGTATTTTAGGGATTGGTATAGAAAATGATATATGCTGATTTAGTAAATATTTTGGTAAATATCTCATGTTGCGATAAATAACTTATTGGGGAATGATATAACCATATCTCATGTTGCGATAAATAATGTATTGGGGAATGATATAACCTTGATATTGAGTAGTGAGTTAGTAATTAATATGGAAATCCACAAGGGATGATTTTTGGCAAATTTATGTTAACTAATTTTAAAGAGTGGTGAAATTTCTATGCAAAATATTATTTATCTTATCAAATTGCGTATGCTAATTACTTTGAACATTTATTTAAATGTATCTATGATGGTTGATACTAATTTGATGAAGAGTGTGCAGAATAGCTCGTAGGATTATCTATTAATGAGAACTTACATTGTGTCCAGGTTAAAAAGGAAGGAAATTTAACGAGTTCGACAATGTAAAACTGAAACTTCATAGGAAAAGAAATTTAGCGAGTGATCCCGAGAGAAACACAGAGGAATGCATAACTTTTAGTGTGAATAATTAATTTTGATAATTAAATAAGTAATGGAAAAGGAAGAAATTATTGCAACAATATCAACATTATAATGATGTTTGATATGAAAACTAAGACTAGATTATGTATATAAAAAAAATGAAAGAAAACTTAGGAATGATAGGAAACGTTGGCATGACTATATTCCAAAAAGATACAGATATCGAGACCACTCGAGTAATAGAAGGAAAAAGAAACGAAACCATTGGACCCATTAGAAGGGCAGCGTTAACTAGTACAAATGCGGAAATTTCCATACTAACGGGGTCAACAAGGCAATGCTTCTAATTAGAGACAAGAATCATACCCAAAAAAAAATTCTATTTAGTTTGTGAGGAGGTTAGATGATCCCTTGTCATGATTCCCTAGATAGAGATAGTAAGAGTAGTAAGAATGATATGAAATTTAAGATTTTAAGAACCATAGAGAACGTTGCAGTGTTGTCACTTGAGTAACTATCAGTAATGCATGATTTACTATCGCAAACGTATGAACCACTAGAAGTAGATCCAAGTGTGCAAAAACACAATCTTTGACAGAGTAGTTTTACACTATTTTCTTTATTCTATATCGCATACAATCCTCATGTAAAATATTTCATTTCCAGTAAATTGAACTCAACAAAATAGAATCATAGACACCCTGTGACAAACATTTCCTGGAATCAAACTAGTAAATAAAGAATATAGTGGCATGACCAATATAATAATAGGGAATTTATACAAACAATAGGAAACTTTAGAGTTCCTCTTTTTCAAAGAAAAACTGAGATTTAACATATAGTCATTCGTGCCCTCCCTTTCAAGGAGTCATGGCGAACAATGAAAACTTTACACAGAGTTAATAATTACACATCAGTTACAGTCTGAGTGAGCCGATACCATATTAAAAGTATGTAATACTGAGAAAACATTTACATAGTCCCTGAGGGTTGAAATAATAAATGAAGAATTACACTATATGCTACAAGTCGGTGGTGAATCGAATTTAGTCATCCATCTAGAAAAATTGTTATGTTCAAACTTTACAATTAAGGGGGGGTCTGCATGGACCACAAAATACACTGATCTATTTAGATAGTCTCGTTATCGAGACCTCAGAGATCTGTATTAGGTAGGGAATCATATGGAAATTCAGTAAGGAAGGAACCGACCTGTTGCAGTGCGAACAATGATTAGCAGTTACGTATTTGTCAATTAGGAAACAAAATACACTGATCTATTTAGATAGTCTCGTTATCGAGACCTCAGAGATCTGTATTAGGTAGGGAATCATATGGAAATTCAGTAAGGAAGGAACCGACCTGTTGCAGTGCGAACAATGATTAGCAGTTACGTATTTATCAATTAGGAAACATACTTATAGAGTCCGTGAGGGGGAAATACTTACAAGGGAGCGAAAAAGGATTTTAGGTGAGGGAGATGCCTAAGGACAACCACCGGGAAAATTATAGAAGCCAAATGAAAAATTTGAGGAATTTTTTTACCTATATACAAATTAGTTGGTTAAAAAGGGTAGCTCGTCATGAGCGTCGGAACGTTGTGGAGGAAGTTACAGGAAATCAACAAAACCCAGTTCATGAAAAAACAATATAGGTAGGCATAGGAGAGAAGCACCAGAAATTAGTGAAATACATAAAGGAAAATCCATGATCCGGATTTAAACAGGAACACAACAAATTACAGAGATAACCATATACACAAAGAAGCAGCGGAAATAATACTTCATTTCATTAACGGAAAATACTGAAATATGCTTACAACCAGAAAAGGAAATAAACAAGCTAGGGCGATGGTAGCTTATCTCTGAGAAGAGATGTGATGGCTACATGCCTCTGAACTGTGTTACAGTGAGGCTCGAAGGCCTATTTATTGTTGAGAAACAATGGAAAACCCTTAACATTCCAAAACCTAACCCTAGGAGATGAAAAGCCAAACTGTGGGCCCCGTTTGGGGTAAATTGGTAGATCAACTTCCCGGGGTGGTAACTTTGGCATATGATCTCCGTTTGACACGTACAATAGCTCATTAGAAAGATCTATCCGAGCACTATCATTGTTGGAACGGGCAACATCGGTCCATTCCATGGACCCATGTTGCCCCCGGATTCCCCAAAAAATGTCGTTTAGGGCCTCAAAACGGCTACGGAAGTTCAGGACCCGAAAAACTGCTAAAAATAGTAAGTTGTGCTACAATTAAGGAAACTAAAAATGCTGAGAAAGACAATGGTGGGGGTCCAGGTGGACTTGGCAGGTGGCCACCAATATCAACCTGGATCATTCCTCCCCCCTTAGGAAGCAATGGTCCCCATTGCGTTGAGCTCCTCCATGAGATGAGGAAACTTCTGCTGAACTTGTTCCCTGGTGAGCCACTTGCCCTGCTGAAGGAGTTGGCCTGCTTTGACAACTCGATACAGTTGGATATTCTGTTGGCGAGTGTTCTTGATATGTGTGTCCATGATCCGATCAGTTGCAGCTTGTTCCATGCAATCTGGATTTAATTCTGTGGGTTTGAGCTATTCTGCAATGTCGGATGTGTCTAGCAATGGTGGAAAGTATGGCCGAAGGCGGTCCACATTGAACACTGGGTGCAGGCCAAGGAATGGGGGAATGCTGAGCTCAAATGCATTGTCTCCCATAGCCTTAGTAATGGTGTAAGGACCATATCGGAGTGGTCTCAATTTCTGATAGGCTCCAGTAAGGCGTTCCTTTTGCAAATGCAACCAGACTTTGTCGCCCATCTGAAACTTGTGTGGCACCCGATGTTGATCATGTCACTGCTTGTACTTGGCATTTGATTTCTCAAGAATGTCATGGACCTGCTGGCGAATATGTTGGATGCGCTCAATGAAGCTGGTGGCCTTATCTGTTTCGGACTGGACATGAGCTGAATTCATGTGAGTAGCTGCAAGTGGCATGGCCACCTCAATGGGGCATAGTCACTGGAATCCCAAACCCACCTGAAAAGGGCTATGGCCAGTGGAGCTGTGAAGAGCTCGGTTGTAGCTGTGTTGAACATAGGGGAGGCTCTCGTCCCATGTGCGTGGATGCTTTGAGTTATACATGCGCAGAATGTGCACAATCATCATATTGACAACCTCTGTCTGGCCATCAGTTTGAGGATGGAAGGCTATGGACTTCGTGAGTTTGGTGTCCAGCATTGACCAGAGATTGGACCAAAATGTGCTGAGAAACCGACTGTCCCGATCTGAGATGATAGACTGTGGGATCCCACACTCGTTCAAAGAAGAGTTTAGCAGTGGCTTCTGCTGTGATATTCTTCTTGCAGGCCATCATAATGGCCATCTTCGAGAACCTGTCGACGACCACAAAAACACAGTCATTTCCATGCTTAGTGGAAGGAAGGCCTGACATGTAATCCATGGAGATGGATTCCCAAGGTCGATTAGGGGTAGGCAACGGGGTATAGAGGCCGCGCTTCTTAATGGTCGGTTTGGCAATGGCACAGGCAGTACATGATCGGATGTACTTCCCAACATCCTGTCAAAGATTCGGCCAATAGAAATAATTTTGCAGTACTGCCACTGTTTTCTCGACCCCGAAATGCCCAGCAGCCCGACTGTAGTGTGCTTCCCAAATCATCTTGGCACGCTCGCTTGAAGGAACACAAAGGTGACCGAGTTGGCATAATAGGGCATCCTGGAGGTGAAAATCTGCAACATGCCGACCCTCCAAGAGTGTCTGGTATGTGTGGCCGAATTCTGGGTCGCTTTTGTAGAGAAGTGGCCAATCAGAAGTCTCGTGCCCACAAGAGTTGAGCACGGTGGTTAGCGCCATGATCGGTGGTCGACTGAGGCAATCTGCAACATTATTGGTGCTGCCCTTTTTATACTTGATATTCAAGTGAAACTGTTGCAGGTATGTAGACCACTTCTGATGGCGATCATTCTGCAATTTCCCTTGGGTCTGTATGAACTGCAGGGGTCAGTGGTCTGTGAGGATGACCGTTTCCTTCCCCAAAATGTAATGCTTCCATTGTCGGCAGGCCTGTACAATGGAATACATCTCTTTATCATAAGTGGGGTACTTTCGGACTGTGTCTGAAAGTGTTTCACTGTGATATGCCACTGGATGACCATGTTGAGTAAGGACTGCCCCAATAGCATAGTCAGAGGCATCTGTCTCGACCTCAAATGGTTGTTGTAAATCTGGTAACGCGAGCACTGGTGCCATGCAGAGGCGATCCTTCAACTCCCTGAATGCCTTCTGTTGAGATTCAGACCAAAAGAATTTTGCTTTCGCCCCTCCCTTGGTGACTTGACTCAAGGGCCAAGAAATATGAGAAAACCCCAACACAAACCTGCGGTAGAAGTTGGCCAGACCTAGAAAGCTGCAGAGCTCTGTTAGAGTGGTTGGAGAGGGCCAATCCCGAATGACTTGGACCTTGGCTGGATCGACATGCACCCCCTGTTCATCAATGATGTATCCCAGATACTGAACCTGGGTCATGCCAAAAGTGAATTTCTCCAAATTGGCACATAGCTTGTGTTGCCGCAGTGTTTGGAGAACCTGTCGGATGTGGTGGAGGTGCTCTTCCCAAATTTGGCTGAAGATCAGAATGTCATCCAAGTATACTACTACAAAGGAGTTGGTGAATGGCCGCAAGATGTCATCCATTAGCCTCATAAAGGTTGCAGGAGCATTCGTCAATCCGAAAGGCATGACCAACCATTCGAAGAGGCCCTCCTTGGATTTGAAGGCAGTCTTCCACACATCGGAGGGTTTGATTGGTACCTGGTGATATCCTGACTTCAGATCGATCTTGCTGAAATATTTCGCCCCCTTTAGTTGGTCTAGGAGGTCATCAATCCGCGGGATCGGGTACCTGTTACGGACAGTGATCTTGTTCAGCGCCCGATAGTCAATACAGAGTCTCCACGTCCCATCCTTCTTCTGTACCAACACGATCGGGCTCCCACAGGGCGATGAACTTGGACGGATGTGACCTTTCTGCAGGAGCTCCTGAATCTGCCTCTTGATTTCATTGTTCTCCAGAACTGAGCGCCGATAAATTGGTCCATTGGGTAGCGGCGCACATGGGGTCAGATCGATGGAGTGCGTGACTTGACAGTGCAGAGGGATCCCTGCCGGGGAGGTGAAGATGTCCTCGTACTCCTGCACAATCTTGTCCATCTGTAGTTGTCATGCAGAGAGACCCCGTTTGGAGGCCGCGGCCACTGTCTTCTTCTTTCCTTGAGGGCGTATCATCAGGAAAACAAATTTCCTGGTTTTGGAAATGATCTTACTGCATTGTTTTGCATTAATCAAAGAGATGGCGGCAGGTGGTGCTACCTCTGGTATCCTGAACAACTTATTTCCCAATGTAATAATAACAACACGGGGCCTTGATTCATACACAGCATGTCGCTTCCACAAGTATGGTTGTCCTAGTAATACATCACAAACTTCAAGGGGAGCAATGTCACATAATACCTCATCCGTGAAGGGCTTGATGTTGTATGGAAGGCGACACTGCTGGCTCACGCGAAGATCTCGTCCTTGGTGAAGCCACCCAATGGTGTATGGTTGTGGATGTGCTGTGGTCGATAAGCCCAACCGCTTCACGACCTCTGCCGAAATGAGGTTCTTTTGACTCCCGCTATCAATAATGAACTGTATCAGGGAGCCCTTTACCCACATCTGGGAGTGGAAGAGACGCTCCTCCTCCTCTGGATCTTCGGGTTCATTTTTCTGGATCTTTGCGGTAGCAACAGTGGCGCTGGGATCCGCATCAATGATCTACTTCCCTTTTTCATACCCCTTATCGGGTTCTGACTCAGAGTCGGAACATGCATCGGATTTTAAAACCTTTAGCTCAGCCACCAGTGACTGCTTGGCCCGACACTCACTTGTGTTGTGAGTGGAGCTCTTATGGAACTCGCACCATTTTCCAGTGTCCTTTCTCGGCTTCGCGGCGCTGTTCTTTGCTTGCAGCTTCGACTGGTTGTCTTGGGCTATCCCGCCTTGGCTTTGTCCTTTGTTCTGTGGTTTAGGGGCACCTTTCCCCTGCTTTGGATTCGCAGATCCAAAGTCTCGCTTCTTTTGTTTAAACTTCTGCTTGACCTTGATGGCATATCGGTATGCTGCGCCGAGCGAGGGGATGTTTAGGAATTGTATTTCTTCCTGGATGTACTTGTGCAGGCAGCCATGGTATTTGAGTATCAAATGTTGCTCCGAATCCTTGATACCCAACTTTGTGCGAAGGGTATGGAAAAGATTGGTGAACTCCGGCACGTCTTGGTCCCTTCCCTGCCGCAGCATGGTCCACTTTATGTATTCATCCTCATAGCTTCCGACAGGGTAGTACTGCTCCTTGATGGCATCCCGGAACGAATCCCAGGTGGGTGTGGCTGAAAATAGTGAGCCAGTACTTTCATCCTTCTGCTCGCAGTAGGTTTCCCACCAGTCCTTGACGTGGGGGGCTGCTTTGAGAAGAGCAAAAACAATCTTTTCCTGACTCGAAAATTCACGAAGAGAAAAATAACCCTCTAGCAGATTTAACCATTTATCTATGGCATCTGCGTCTATCTGACCCTCGAATATGGGGATTTCAAAATTAACTTGTACCTTAAAGGGTGTGGCGTTTCCAGAGTAGCTGCTAGAAGCCGATGCGTCGCTTCTGGGTAGCCGCTGAAGGATCTGGGCAAAGTTGTCCATCATCGCGTTCCGTTGTCGCTCGAGGGCTTCTTCGAGCAAGATTTTGATGGGATCTCCTGCCCCCTCGTCTTTCTTCTCGTCCGCCATGGGAGGCCGTCGGGATTTGCGAGGCTGGTCTTGCAAAGGTTCAACCAGTTCAAGCCCTAACTCCTTATATCCTGACCTTGTTGGGGACATGCAAAGAAAAACAGAGAAAAAGCAGACCGCTCTGATACCACTGATCCAGATTTAAACAGGAACGCAACAAATTACAGAGATAACCATATACACAAAGATGCAGCGGAAATAATACTTCATTTCATTAATGGAAAATACTGAAATATGCTTACAACCAGAAAAGGAAATAAACCAGCTAGGGCGATGGTAGCTTATCTCTGAGAAGAGATGTGATGGTTACATGCCTCTTTACTGTGTTACAATGAGGCTCGAAGGCCTATTTATTGTTGAGAAACAATGGAAAACCCTTAACATTCCAAAACCTAACCCTAGGAGATGAAACGCCAAACTGTGGGCCCCGTTTGGGGTAAATTGGTACATCAACTTCCCGGGGTTGTAACTTTGGCATATGATCTCCGTTTGACACGTACAATAGCTCATTAGAAAGATCTATCCGAGCACTATCATTGTTGGAACGAGCAACAGGTCCATTCCATGGACCCATGTTGCCCCCGGATTCCCCAAAAACCGTCGTTTAGGGCCTCAAAACGGCTCCGGAAGTTCAGGACCCGAAAAACTGCTAAAAATAGTAAGTTGTGCTACAATTAAGGAAACTGAAAATGCTGAGAAAGACAATGGTGGGGGTCCAGGTGGACTTGGCAAGTGGCCACCAATATCCACCTGGATCAATCCAGCTTGGGAATTTATTCATTCTAACATGTCGAGGGAAAAGCGTAATTGTGGACCTTTCCAAAGGCACGTCATGCTCTAATAGTGAACTGAGCCTCGATAAACAAAACAAAGAAAATAATCAAGAAACCCCATTCACATAGAAGGGTGAAATCAAGACTACAATAGGAAATAAATGGTAACCAGGCGAGATGTCTTTGCTAGGAATGAGAGTGAGACACAGTGAATCTGACTTGGGACCTAATGTTCCAGTGAAATAAAAATACCACAAAATTTACCAGATAGTGAGAAAATGTTGGTGAAATTAACCAGGTTGCCAACATGAGTACTTCCCTTCCAGAGGTACAAAAAGGGGCATGCATGAAACCCTCTCAAATTTCATCCGCGCATTCCAGTAGAAACTCTAGACGCAAGGTAGAGAAAAGAAAACAGAAGAAAAATTAAACCCCTTGTCTGAAATTGTTGAACTAATGCGAAAGAAAATTAGGAATGCGGAGGAAAATAATAATTGCACCATTTGAAGTTCAAGTTATCACAATACTTATACTAGAAGCGAGTTGTAGCTTACCTCACAATAATTGAGGTGAGGAATTTCCATGGCATGATTCACAACCCAGGTGCGGACTTCCTAGAACGAAGGCAATAACCCTAGGTGGAACAAATGACTCCATACACAAAAATGATGATCGAAATGGAAAATTGGTGAAGGAATAGACTTAGGGTTTGAGAGGAGTAATAACCACCATTGATTAACTAGATCTTCATCCTACTGTTCACACATAAAGATATTGACATACCCAGGTGTATTTCACATGGGAGGGGTGTATGTGGCAGTGAAGGATTTGCCAAACAATTCCCAAAGTCTATACACGCCACATGCTAAGGTAAACGCTTGGTACATGGGGTAAGGGAGAACCCTTACCATGATAAACAACCCATTTTGAAAAAAAAATGCGCCATACCCAAAGATGTTAGACTAAGTAATTAAATAAGAAAATGGAAAGCAACATAGGAAGGCTAGGTCGTCATGACGTTCAATTACAATATACCTAAATGATATATGGTGAATAACCCCAAGGTAGAAAAGGACCTTCATGCATATTTCGAGTTCCATATCAGAGGTTACTGAGATGTTAGAGTAAGTGAAAGTATTAGGGTAATGACATGATAGTTCTAATTTGATATACACTTTAGAAAAATACATATACGCGTGTTGGAAAAAAATAAGAGAGATAAGCTAGACATAGGATAGATAAATATATTTTCCATTAGAAATTATTCTATATAAGAATAGGAAATAAATAAATTAAATGTAGTGTATGGAAGTGGGTTCATTACAGATAGTGTTCATAGACCTTTGACTAAAGTATGTTCTTGCTTCATCAATATTAAGTTAATTATATAAATATTTTTATTGAAGTTTTTAGCATGAATCATCAAGAAATATGGTGAGTTGAAATAAAGTTGATTGTATGGTATAATGTTTATAATTTCATAAGTTTTTTTATATGGGAAATAATATTATTACTTTGATTAAATAATTGTTAACATTTTACTGAGAATATTGTAAAGCTACTATATGCCATAACGCTACTATATGCCATATAGAACAAAATAGAAATTAATTATAACTAGGGTAGCCATATAAATTAAATGGTTGGTATTCATGGGCTGATGAAATAAAGTTGATTGTATGGTATAATGGTATAATGTTTATAATTTCATAAGTTTTTTTATATGGGAAATAATATTATTACTTTGATTAAATAATTGTTAACATTTTACTGAGAATATTGTAATGTTACTATATGCCATATAGAAAAAAATAGAAATTAATTATAACTAGGGTAGCCATATAAATTAAATGGTTGGTATTCATGGGCTGATGCCCTTTGGCCTACTGCAAGACTTGACCCAAAGGGCTTTAGGGAGAATGGACCCTATGACCTCCCAATGGCGAGGCACTGATTTTGACCAACTGAGCTAACCCTTGGGGCTTTTCTTATAATAATAATAATAATAATAATAATAATATAAGTTAAGCATAAATGCATTTAAAAAACACGAAACAAGAATCTTAATCAAAGATATTTACCTCTATTTTTATCATGGATATTCTTAATCAATAAGTAGGTTTTGTTACCATACCATGATTTTATGAATACCACATGCCCAAAAACCTTTAACTCATTTCATACAACACTTGTTGATATGACTATGAATGTCTTCACTTGAAAAAAAATCTCAACCATTGATCTCGGTATACTATTATGAATATTATAGAATATTTCATGGAAGTTAAATCCTATCAACCACTTAATAATTATTGATAATTAAAATTAAATAATTTTACATTATTAAAAAATAAATATATTTTATATTAAATTAATATCACAAATATTACCTATAACAAGAATATTTAATTTACATGATTTGAATGTGAAAAATGAAAAACTATTTTTTATAACACAATTTATCTTAGATGTCATTTTTGGGATTCCACTGCTTTGCTTTAAGTAATTCATTCATCTATGACCATTTCCATGAGAAGTAGTAGAGTTACTAATTTCTCATGATTTTTGAATAGGTCCACCTAGCACTCATTGCATCGCATAATGCTCGCCAATTTATCTTATTTGTATTATTATTTAAATTAAATTTAAAAAATTAAATAAAAAAAATGTAACTTAAACATTTTAAATGGGTCAAAATAAAATAAAAATAAATAAAATTAAAATAACAAAATAAAAAAATCTTTATAAAAATAAAATGTTTATGGTATTGATCCAAGTTATTGAGAACCTATGGTATTCATGTGGAATATAATTTATTAAAAAAAGAATTAAAACACTTTAGATCCATCTTAACTTATAATCTACCAAATATCCAAAAAAAATATAAAATATCTTAAAATAGAAATCTTTTGAGTTAACAAAAAAATTAATGTCTTTGAAAACTTAATAGATCTGAAATTAAGATATCTATATATATAACAAACATTAACTACCAGATACCCTGACCATATACTCTAAGCAGTTCGGTTAAGGGTTATTTACCGGAGTTTACATCTCATAATAGTTTTTCGACCTCAATGTTAATTATTTTGCTAAGGCATTGATGTAAACCATTCTTTCACATGATTTCATTCTTGTGTGACTAAAATCTCGGAAGAAAAAAGCGATATCTTTAAAAGAAGAGATATCTCGAAATTTTTTTTGGAAGAAGGTTGAAATAATATATAAATAGATTTTGACAAAAACACCAGGAACATAGGAAGAGATTTTGGTAAGCTTAAGTTGATCGCTGATTCCTTTAATATTCAGAGGGTTGAAATAATAGATAAATAATACATAAATTGATTTTGACAAAAATACGAGAAACATAGGGAGAGATTCCATAAACTTAAGTCGATTGCTGATTTCCCAATATTTAAGGATCGGACAGAAATAGACATGTGGTCAATAATTGACAACACCCTTGTCCGTCTAATTTCCAAATATTCAAGAAATCAATCCACTTTAATATTCAAGAAATCAATCCACTTTAAGGATACCCAAGAGATTCCATACACCCTTATGCTACTTGAATTAGATACACGTTCCTGCTGTTGGAGTCTTGAGATACAGGTACATTGAGGATGACATATCCAAGGACGAGGGCATGCTTCCTCTCTCATAGTTTGAGCGTGGTTATTTTATGGTGAATATAGACAAGTCTGTTTTGCATTAATTTAATTAGTATAATGTAATGTTTGAGCGTATTTTATATACGACGTAGAGACATGGCCTACATGAAACATTTTGCTTAGATTATGATAAGCGTTCCTTGTGCATGGTATCGTGTCTTCAGATATTTAATTAATAAGTACGTGTATGAGTATGGGGAGATACCACGTGAAGAAACGATTGCAATCTGTGAAAATGGATGATGTAAGCTGACTAATTAAAGTAATTGAAGGGTAGAAAGTGAAAGGAGTTGTGAATTTAAAAACAGGAAAAATTAAATGGAGGGCATAAACCTTAATTATATATGCTTTTGGAGAATATACATATTTTATCCAAAGGAAAAGGAAAGGCGATACTCAACTTAAATTTGTTAATTAATTTAAAGTAAATTTATATAATAAAGTATATGAGTCAACAATCATAATATTAAGATTAAAAAGCTGGCGGGGTGAGCTAGTTAGTAAAGTCGGAATTGTAATGGCATGTGATTAAATTCGATTGGGTTGAGAAACAAATTCCTTAATAAAATGGTTTTGGGAACAAATATCTAATTTAAAAAGATATGTATATATAAAAATAAAAAAAAGATGTATTATAATTTTAAAATTATACATTATATTTTTTCTTTTCCTTTAGATAGCTGGGAGTAAAATTATAAAATTATAAATATTGATGAAGTTACACTTTTATATTATTTCAGATATATTTTTAAATATAATTAAATTGACATCTTTAAAAATTCTTAAATATAATTAAATTGACATTTTCAAAAATTCTAAAATACATAGATTATGTAGTTTTAATAATTAAAATTAATAATAAATTTATTTATTTTTAAATATTTTGAATAAAACTAATTAAATAAAAGTATTTATTTTTCCTATTAATCTTTTAATTCTTTAAAAATATGTTTTTTATTTTTTTATTTAAATAAATCTTATATCACCTTTTTGCAATTGAAAAAGAAAAACAAATCTCACATTAAATTATATATATATATATATATTCTCACTGAATACTATAATAAATATTATTAAAAGGAAAAGGAATTAATTTAGTTTAAAGTTAATAAAGTATATGAGTCCATAATTATAATATAAAGATAAAAAAAAAAAAGTATTATAATTTTGAATCTTTAGAATATTTTTTTTAGATAATTGGGATTATAATTATAAGAATACAATTATCGATGAAATTATAATTTTACATTTTTAAAGATAATTAATTTGGTATTTTTAAAAATTATAAAATAGCTAAATTATATAATTCAAATAATTAAAATGAATAATAATTTTATTCTTTAAAAGATAATTTAAATATAATTAATTGAATAATAATATTTTTTTGTAGTAAGTATGTTTTTCGGATTAATCATATGAGTGTGATTTGGTTGATCTTTTAAACCAGGTAATCTTTTATATCCATAAATCCTAATGAATAAATGGCAATGAAACATTAGTGTGTCCATAATTAACCGTTAGGAAATTAGTTATTTAATTAATAAATTAATAAATCTTTTATTTTTAAATTCGAATTAAATATTAGCTATTATAAACTAGTTGTTAATTGTTTATATAACTATTTAATTATTTATTAATACTATATATATATATATATATATATATATATATATATATATATATATAACCAAATAATAAATTATTTATTAATAATATTAAATTATTAGTTTGTATTATTGATTATATTAACCAATTTTTATTTATAATATGTGAAATCAAAAACGTATTAATAATACAAAGTAACCTTATTTCTATTTCATAAATGACTCAATAAATAGATTAATAAAATAATTTATTAATAATATTAAATTATTATAAATATTTATTTATTATAATAATCAGATAAGAAATTATTTATTAATAATATTAAATAATTATATATGAATTATTGATTTTAATAACCATTTTTATTTATAAAATGACCCGAGTCAACTCAAAAACAAATTAATAATACTGACTAACCCTATTTCTATTCCATAAATAAATAGATCAATAAAAATAAAATAGAATAAAATATTTACTAATAGTTTATTCAGAAATGAAATTACTCATTATCTAAAAATGAAGAAGGAATAATTAAGATAAAAGAGTTGAAATCCAATTCTTACTCAATTTCCACCCATCATCCCTATTGAGATTAATGGCATGTTTCTTAATCTCAATAGCCTCTCGTAGCTTCATATGGTGGAAATGATGAACCTTGGAAACGACTTTCACATTCTCAATGGAAAATGATGCTTAAATTTTTTTACATGCTCTGCGAGAGATGATGAACGAGATCGGTTGTGCCTGATGTCTGCAACATGCTCTTGGATTCTCTGTTTAATAGAGCGACCAGTCTCCCAATGTAGGGAACCCAACAGGAACATGGGATTGAGTATACTCCTTTCATGTCCTTGGGGTCAATATGGTCTTTAACAGAACTAAGAGAATTCTTAATGGTATTAAGGGGCTTGAAAATAGAGGAGACATTATTCTTCTTTAGAATATGGGCAATCTTGTCAGTGGTCCCCTAGATAAACGGGAGTTGGCCCTTAGAGATTGGGCCATCACTCGAAGGCTTGACCCTCAACTCTTTATGGGATCTTTGGAAAATCTTGAGGCCTTAAGATCTGTTATAGTATTTATTTTTAAAAACTTTAAGAAGATGAGATTTTTCCTCTTCTAGGTGCATATCAACTGGAATTCTTAAAGCACGGGTGACTATAGTACTTAGAACCCCGAATTTTTGTGCTAGAAAATGATGAGAATTGGAATGAAGATATTGTTCTGTGTAAGTATTCTTGCAAAAGACTCATTGAGAAATAGAACCATCATTCATTATGGAGAGAAGGATGTCTAAGAAAGGAAGAAACCCATTCACCTCAACCTCCATTGTGAATTTGATGGAGTTTAATTGAGAATTAATATGGTTAAGAAACAAATCCAATTTTTGCCAACCATTAGGCCAAACGACATAGGTATGATAAAAAAACCTCTTCCTTTTTAGGGTGAAATGGAGCTGAGGCTAAAGCCTTAGCTTCAAAGTCCTCGATGAATAAGTTACCAACTATAGGGGAAAGAGGAGAACCCATCACCACTCCACAGGTTTGTTCAAAAAACTCACCTTGAAAACTGAAGAAATTAGAGGTGAGGAAAACGCCAACTAATTTGGCAGTGTCATTGTTAGTGATCCTATTTATGACATCCATGGCCTCTTGGATAGGAATACAGGTACAAATGGAAACAACATAAAAACTCAGCAATAAATTGCCAGGTTCCAGTATAATATCCTTCAATTCTTTAACAAAGGAAGCAAAGTCCTTAACAAAGGAATCAGTGCAACCAACAAGAGGTTTGAGTCTCTGAGATAAGAATTTAGCAAGAAGATATGTAGACCCACCTATTGTGTTAACAATAGGTCTAATGGGGACCCCAACCTTATGAATCTTGGGAAGGCCATAAATCCCGGGGGTAATGGGATTTCTTTCAATAAGCTTCTTACAAAGAGGTTTATAGAAATTAATGGAGTTAATGGCGGTAAATATTTATTTGTTAATTTTTTTAATAGGATTCTTATTAAGCTTGATGTAACTACCACTATTATAGAGATGGTCAATCATTTTGTTCTTATAGCCTGATTTATCAAGAATGGCAACTTCTCTACCTTTGTCAGCTTTAAGGATGACAATGTTGAGGTTATCCTTTAAATCTTTAAGGGCAAGAAATTCATTTGCTTATGTTTATTTTGGGAGGCTTAGCCTTCCTAAGAATGATAGCACAATGTTGCCTTATAACCCCTTTAACATTATTAGGAAGGTCCTTAATACCAAACTCAATGCTGCAAATAATGTCATTAATGGGAATCTTATTGGAGGCAAGGGCACAATTAAAACCCTTATTTAAAAGATTAAAAACAGAAGGACCAAACTGTTTAATATTATTATTATTATTATTCATACCAAAATTATTATTATTGTCACTATTACTAATATTATCACTAGTGTTAATATAGTTTTTAGTATGGTTGTTGAGGATATTAATAAACTTAGAATTATTTAGACCATTAATATTATCAAATGCATTGTCCGAATTTGTTTCTTAACCGTCTTAATTCTCAATCAAACTCCATCAAATTCACAATGGAGGTTGAGGTGAATGGGTGTCTTCTTTTCTTAGACGTCCTTCTCTCTAGAATGAATTTCTCACTGAGTATTTCATAAGAAAAAACACATAGAATAGTATCTTCATTCCAATTCTCATCATTTTGCAGCACAAAAATTCAGGGTTCTAAGTACTCTAGCTAGTCATGCTTTAAGAATTTCGGATGAGATACACCTAGAAGAGGAAAAATCTCATCTTCTTAAAGTTTTTAAAAATAATGGCTATAGCAGATTTCAAGGCCTTAAGGATTTCCAAAGAGCCCATAAAGAGCCGAGGGTTAAGCCTTCGAGTGATGGCCCATTCTCTAAGGTGCAACTCTTGTTTATCCACAAGACCACTGAAATGATTCCCCATATTCTAAAGAATACTAATGTTTCCTCTTCTTTCAAGCCCCTTAATACCATTAGGAATTCTCTTAGATCCTTTAAAGACCCTATTGACCCCAAGGACATGAAAGGAGTATACTCAATCCCATGTTCTTATGAGGTTCCCTACATTGGGGAGACTGATTGCTCTATTAAACAGAGAATCCAACAGCATGCTGTAGACATTAGACATAATCGATCTCGCTCATCAACTCTCACAAAGCACTCAGAGAAAATTAAGCCCCATGTTTGCATTGACGATGTGAAGGTCATTGTCAGGGTTGACCATTTCCGTCATAGGAAGCTAAGAGAGACTATTGAGATTGAGAAACATGCTATTAATCTCAATAAGGATGATGAGTGGAAATAGAGTAGGCGCTGGATTCTAGCTCTCTTATCTAGATTATTGCCTTCTTTTTTTAAGATAATGAGTAATTTCATTTATGTATAAACTATTAGTAAATATTATATTATATTATATTTTTTTATTGATCTATTCATTTATGGAATATAAATAGGGTTATTATGTATTATTAATTTGTTTTTGAGTTGAATTGGGCCATTTTATAAATAGAAATGGTTATTAAAATCAATAATTCATATATAATTATTTATTATTATTAATAAATAATTTAATATTAATTAATGAATAATTTCTTATTTTGGTTATTATAATATATATATATATATATATATATATATATATATAATTAATAAATATTTTATTAATATATTTATTTAGTTATTTATCGAATAGAAATAGGGTTAGTTTGTATTATTAACATGTTTTTGATTTGACATATCATAAATAAAAATTGGTTAATATAATCAATAGTGCATATATAATAATTTAATATTATTAATAAACAATTTCTTATTTGATTATATATATATATATATATATATATATATATATATATATATATATATATATATATATATATATAATAATTTTAATATTATTAATAAATAATTAAATATCTATATAAACAATTAGCGACTAGTTTCTGATGGCTAATTCTGAACACTCATGATTTTTTGCTATTTATCCATTAAGATCTATGGATTTTTTCGCTTTTGTCTTGAGGATGAACCACATTATATGGTTTGAAACATCGACCAAATAATATTGATGTGATTTGAAAGACATACTTACTACATTATGGATCACAAAAGCCTAAGATCTAACAATAATTTTTTTCTTATTAATCTTTTGAATCTTAATTTTTATTTGTTCAATTTTAGTAAAATTCTATATCACTTTTTTGAAATGTGTTTTTAAAAAACAAATATTTCATAGGCTCAATTAAATATTAATTTAGATTTTATCTTAAAATATGTTTGAAAAAATCACACACACACACAATACTATACTAAATATTATTATTTAAATCTATATTAAAATTTTAATATTTTGTCAAAAACAATTTTACTACCAAATTATTATGTAGATGGGTATATCTATTTTGGAATAGGGCTTACATAATTTTAGTTTAACTATCAATAACTTTTAAGTGGATGGTAGTGATTTAACTTTTATTGAATATTTCAGAATATTTTTATTAGTATACAAATAAAAGATTAAGATTTATCACCAAAGTAGTTAAGTCTTTTTTACTTTTTTAAATAAATTGGTTTATTACAGAAAAGGTAATATGAACAAGTGTTATATGAAATGTGTTATGTTTGTTTGGGTATAAGCCATGACATTGTAACAAAGTCTATTTTACATAGTAAGAATCTCCATGGTAAGGAAAGTGTAAATTTCCATGGGAATCTTGTTCCATATTTTTTCAAACGTATATGAGTTTCACTTATATATTAATTCTTTTAATAATAATGATGATGATGATGATGATGATTAATGTCCTATAAGCCCAATTTGGTCTATGGGACCTCAAGAAAAGAAAAAAATCTAATTGTAATTATTCAAAATCTTGTATCTATAGTCAAAAAGAAGGGAAAGAAGTGCACCAAAATCGCTATAGTTGGGTTGACTTAATAAGTCAAGAAGATTGGAAGTGTGGAAAATGTTAGGGAATCGAGAGAAGATGTGAGTAAGAGTTGAGCAGTCTAAAACGAAATGTTTTTCATCTTCTACCCTCCTAGTATCACAAATCCAATAGATTATATTGTCCTAGGGAGTCTTGGGAGTAGACCATCGCCTGGTTTCACTTTGAAACTCATTAGAATTAGTTCTTATCCTAGCGATGTTCATTCTCTCTTAGTGTTTTTCAACACATAGAGATAATTTTGGTTATCTAGGGTGGGGATGATCACCTCCTTATAATATATTAGCTTCCTTTTACCCTCCATCTCCTTATCATCCCATAAATTTTCCTTAAAATTTGAGGTAATAGTATCTTTGACACTATCCTTGCTTCCCATGATGATCTACTCAATCCCCCAATGGTTAAGTCAATATTGGGCATCCTTATGCCACCCGCACTTGACGCAAAGGTGAGGGTTTTGACTAAAGTTAGAAGCAATTTTTGGGAGCCTCTTGGATTCCATATTGTAAAGATTCTTCTTATACATCAAATATCTAAGCATATTCATACTTTAAATGGGGTACATGCCAACTTCGATCAAGAGGATAGGATAATAATAATACAATTTATTTATTTTTATGTTTTTTTAATTTTAACAACTTGATATGTGATATTTAAGATTTCTGGGATTGGTATCTTGTTGTAATAAATTTTCCAGATACAACCCATCCATATTGTCTTGAAGATCAACATTTCAAACTAGTAGCTAAGGTTCATCATTAGGATAAAAGTGTGAAGTATGTGCTTTGAGGTTTATTATGGATTGATCATATTATTTACTAGCCATTTAACCTATATAGTTGGGCTATTCTTACATGGACAAAAAAAGAAAAATCAATATATCACTTTGTCTCTAACATTGCCTATAAAGCTTAAATGACATAATTATTACCCAAGCTAACAAAGAAATTGGCTGGCAATCTGTGTAAGCATTGGATATAAATATTGTATCTATTGTATAACCATACATAATATAATTTAATTATTATATGTGAATTTAGAAAATATATAATAAATAGTTAAATTGAATGTGGTTAAATAAATGCCCAAGGGGAAGCTCAATTTTCCATCTCCATGTTAGGAAGTATGATGTAAACTATGAAATCAAGTTTCAAATCCATGTGGGTCAAACCAACAAAAGAAATTAATATTGCCTGTGATGGGAAACTCAATTGGTGATGGCCATGTTCAGTATGATATAAACCATGAGATTCAACTTTTAAATTCAAAGTAGTGGGTCATACCAACAAAATATATACATGTGATTAAATAAATAACTAGTTAATATTTTGTATAAAATGATTATCAAAAAAATACATTTAGGTGATTTTAAATTTTATTTTATTTTGCATTGTATTATGTATTTTTTTTTAACAGTGACCCAGATTCATCTTAATTCTCGCTCTATAAGCAACTCTCGCACTCTTGCTCTATATGCATAGAGAGAGATCAAATTTCTTTTCACTTTAAAAGTCATTTGTATCTCAAGAGATTTGATCCCTCTTGATGCTTGGTAGATAAGGAATTAAAATGGATCTAGGATTATTTAATTATTTTTTATAATTATAATAAGTATAATTATACTTATAAATATAATTATTAGTTTTATATTTTGTATTTTAATTTAATTTTATTATATTTTATTTTTATGTAATTTGACTGGGTTAATTTTTTATAGAAATTACATTACAACATCTCTACCATATTGGGTTAGCTCTAGGTCCATATCTATATATATATCTATATATATATATATATATATATATATAGAGAGAGAGAGAGAGAGAGAGAGAGATAATGCTGTGTGAATTTTGTATTTCCTTCTAAATATATGGAAATGCTAGACGATTTAGTCCAACCTCACACTAGGAATATCAAACCATAACTAGAAGTTCACTCTCCATAGAAAGGCATAGGATAACATAGATAAAAAAGCAAATATTACCATACATAAGCTGAAAATCATGCTATATTTGACTTGAGAATAGACAGTGATATAAAAAAAAAAAATAGAAGCATGAGCCCATTAGAAAACTAAGTAGAGGGATCAAAATCCATAGCTGCAACCTGGATGGGGTCATGGTTATTGTCAGGGGTGTCACCAAATCAGGGTGAAATGCCATGGTGTTGCACTATATGGTCCAATCTCTAATTCAAGTCCTTCATGTGGTGATGCAAATGACCCATAGATTGAAGGAGGTACGCTTGATTCTCGAACCGATCCATTAGAATTTTGCTGAAGAAGAATTTCAAATGTTGATATAGGTAAAAAATGTGCAAATATTTATTGAAATATCCATGATTATGCTCAATGTTTGGCACCCAAGTTTCCCTCTTAGTGAGAACCTCCATGTCTAAGAGATGGTTCCAATGAGAGTATCCTTCTCTCTTCATGTAGGTTATCTAATCTTGGATTGGGCCCAGGGTAAGCTCGTGAAACTAAGCAATAGTTTCCTCCATGTAGTGGTGAATACACATGTTTCCCCAAGTGGGATGATCCTGGTAGTATACTACCCCTCTATGAACACAAGCATGTTGAGGAGGCATGGTGGAGGACTAAGAAACAAATGAGAGTAGGAGATCAGGACAGGAAAGGCACAAATGACAAGTGCAAAGAGAAAATCCATGTCGAGGAGAGTTAGGGCTAGGTGGGTGAGCATTGAAGGTGGCCAATATCTAGGAAGGATATAGACAACAAATAATGGACAAAGAAGATAATCCAACTCAGGGGGGTTTGAGAAGGGTGACTCAGAGCTAGCTAGAAAGAACACTGAGGGAAGGGGGAAAACTCAAGGGAGTGGACTAGAGAGAGGCCTCTCAACCCTTGAAACAAGTCGAGTACTGAGATCAGTAATGCACCAAATGAGAATGTTGTGCGAGGAAATACCTAAGTAGAGTTTAAAAATGAAAGAAAAGGCCAGACTGAGGATGTTACTCAACCCAAAGCTCATTGGGAGCACACCTACATAAGGAATGTAGCATGAGAATGAACAATATTCTTGCATGCAGGAGGAACCAAATTTGAAAGTTGCATCACATGCATCTAACCCACAAGGAGAATGAAAGAACTAGGCAATGGCTATTCTATAGGTAGTCAAATGGAAATGTCTTTCGCTGCCATAGCTCCAATTGGAGTGGGAGGAACGTTCTTTTCTAGAGTTGAAAATTCCTTCCAAGGATAGCAAAATAGGTCGTGGAAAGAGGTCAAAGGGATGGGCTAATAGAAGACCCAAATTGTAATTAGCGAGAACCAAGGCATGTGTTTTAGAAATGAGACCCTAGCAGTTAGCAGCAATGGTGTAGTATAAGAATTGATGAGGGGTACAATAAACCACAATATAACTGGTTGGGGCTTCTCACAAGTGGAAATCCTATGAGCTATCTGGAAGAGCAATTGGCATTCAAAATTGAATTGTGAAGCATGCATGGGGTTGGGTAGGATGGTTTCAACGTGCATTTGGCAACATCTTTGGATCATGAGCATCATAAACATTTTTTATGGGGTCGTGATACCATGTTCCCCAACCTATTTCCCAAATGGTGCCCGATAGAGAGATTAAAATCTAGTTACGTATTAAAAATCTTTATGATAAAGTAGAAATGAATCTCCATAATAAAAAATATTGATACATGTGTTTTTAACAACCATTTAATTTATATAACTATTTTAATTATTATATAATATAAATAAAATAATAATACAATCGAATTCCAAAATATATATATATATATATATATATAAAATAAGTGATAGGAAAATCAACTCATAAGCCATCGTAATAATATCTTTGGACAATAGCCTCATAAGTGATTTTCGAAATTTAAATTCATATTACACATCATAAGCTATTTTGAAAATTTAAATTCATATTACACATCTCATTCGAATTAACACCTCCTGTACCTGCAATTGAACCTGCGTCTATATTGTGATTGATTTGGTGACTACATTGTTTAAATTAGGTACATATGACCTCGTCTTCATGAATCCTCTCTCCATTGAAATTAGAAAAAAAGTCAAACTGCGCTGGGACCAAATGTGAAAAAATATTCGCTGACATCATTTTGATCGATTGATGGGGTATGTTGTGTTGGAAGCTTAGCTTCTAATTGCAATTGTCTGGCTTACTAATGAATTTTAAGACTGCTATACATGATGGCCATGTGACCACGTCGTGCTACCAGGCTTCCATTCTTGTGACTTAATCTAAAGCGACATGTGGAGTTTATACGATGTCATCCATCTCCATGTAGATCCCAACTGGTTGTCATATGTAGCGCACGATAAGATTTTTCGTTTAATATGTTACAAATGTAGACAGATATGTCATTGATTATATATTTAAGTCCAAGTGTAAAGGTCGCTCAGTTTTTTTTAATAAATGTCGTCCACGTTAAAATGGTGGGAAAATGCTGTTAGGTTTTTCACACTTAGCTACCGGCTCAATCAACAGAAATATTTAACTTGACCCATAAAGGAAAGACAAAACCAAACTGATGACCACATAATATCACGTTAAACATGTTTCATTTCCTCCCCTCGCGTGCATCACGGGAAAGGTGCGGAAACTTCATACGTTTTACGATCTCAATTCATATCTCTCAGTGAGTGCCCCTGCCCGCGACTCACATACAACTACTACCATGGCTCAGCGTAGGATATGTGGCCAGCCTCCTCGTCTGCTCAGGGCGAGAAGAATCGCCATTTCCATCCACCACCACCAAAACTGGACACTGCATTTAAGGTTGATATCATCACATGAATTCAAGGTTGATATCATCACATTGAAGCAAATAATGGAGTAAGATGGATCAACTCAAGAGTAAAATCAAATTAGTAAATTTGATTGTTATAAGTGGTTTTGATTTTTTTATAAGTTGACTGGTGTATAAATGAAAAGAAGGAAGATAGGGTTGATTTTTGTACATCAACTATTTTTGCTAATGTGGTTGTGCTAGTTGACTGTTATGTTGTGTGGAGTGAATTTCTCGACCATGGTTGAGTATAGTGTTGGAGAGGGTTGAGGAGGTTGCGTATAGTGTTCAAGAGGGTTGAGGAGGTTAATCGTGGTTGAAGAGGATTAATGAGGTTGATCATGGTTGGCAAGGTTGACCAAAATTAAAAAGGGTTAAGAAAAATTCATAATGGTTAAACGAAATTAACCATGGTCAACCATTAACTCAACAACGTATTAATGTTACTTCTATCTAAAAATGTTACATTAATGTTCACCATTGTCAACCATGGTTGATGTTACATGAATGTTAATATTACAAAAATGGTTACATTACAAGTTGTAGTGGGTTGATAGGTTTGGCCATGGTTCAAGGGTCAACTATTGTTGATTTAGGAAAACCACATTTGACCTCAGTTGACCGTAAATAATAATTGTTACCATGGTTGACCATTGTTAACCATTGTTTATGTTACATTATAGTTAATGTTAATGTTCCATTAATGCTACAAAAATGGTTACTTTAATAGTTGAATTTGGTTGACCATGTTTGACAAGGTCAACCATGGTTGAAGGGGGTTGACCATTTCTTGTCAATGTAGACCATGGTGGATCTTAGTTGACCATGATTGACAATGAATACCATGGTTGGACGAGGATTTAAAAAAAATTTATGGCTGACCATGGTTGACAAAGTTGACAAAAGTTGAAGAGTGTGGGTGAGTTTGTCCATGGTCAACCATAAATTAAACAATGTGTTTATATCATATTAATCTAACAATGTAACATTGCTGTTGACAATTGTAACATTGTTATATTAATATTGACCATGGTTGATGTTACATTAATGTTGCAAAACGGTTATATTAATGGTTGAAGAGGGTTGACCAAGTTGACTATGGAAAATCATTAATGTAACAATTTTTTAGTGTTACATCAATCTAACAATGTTACATTAATGTTGACCATTGTTACATTATTACATTAATGTTACAAAAATGGCTACAGTAATGGTTGAAGTGGGTTGATGGCATTGATCATGGTTAACGAGGTTGATTGTGGTTGAAAAGGTTGACGATTGTTGGTTAAAGCATACCATGGTCAACCTTGGTTGACCATGATCAACAACGATTAACATGGTTGACTAGGAATTAAGAGGAAAGATTACGGTTGACCTTGGTTTACCATGGTTTATCATGGTTGACCATGGTTGACCATCATCAACTTGTTTGCCCAAATTTTTACTTAATAACACCGGGAATGTTGTGTGACACCCCTAGTATACTTTTCCCCTGATCTTTGTAATGTTATGACGCTCTGAATTATAAATGAATATATTTTTATGAATAGGCCTAAAGAGTGGGATCATAAATCCGTGATCTAAGGAGGAAAAGGAAAATAAACACACCTGGAGTTAGCTAGAACCACTATTTAATTTATGGTGTAGACTATTAAGAAAATTACAAGAAGCTTCCCATAGGAGCATGATGAGGCACCCATGAGAAATTATAAAAATAAAATTGCACAACAATGTTGGGGTTGGTTTTTCCTCTTAGGGAAGCACACAAGAGGTGCTAGAAATACCTGCAAAATTGAGGGAATAAAATTCCTTGAGAAGCTAAATCGTGACATGGAGAAGCTCAAGAAATTTAGAGGAAATAGGAATGAGTGTTTGCCAAGAATTGGCTGAGAAACCACGTAGTGTGTTTGGTAAAGAACTGATAGACCATCCATTGTCATATGTATTTCCTATCCTCTGAGTATTGAAGATAATTTTGTGCTAAGTTTGCTAAAAATAAATTCCCCTTAGATCATGGACCTAGCTTGGGGTGATTGTAGTAAGTGACTCCAGTAATATTAGGTTTATGTTTGGGTGGAAAATTGAAGTCTCGCCTTTAAGTGGCCATTTGTCTTGTTGTAAATGAATGCATTTAATTAAGAGGTGTGAAATTAAAGGTTTCCTTTGTGGAATTCAATGTGTATCTCTAAGAAATGTTACATGGTAGTAAGATATTGGTGCATGAGATTATTGACTAAAATGATTGAATGTTTTGTAGTTTTTTTATAAGTTCTATGATGCAATTGTAAGTTAAATGCCCAAAGTTTCTTTATAATGCATGTGAATATCTTGTCTATGTTGGATCTGCTGATGAGTGCCTCAATTAATAGTAGTGGGATTCCCATTTTCATATTGTGGAAATGAGAGGTTGATTCTCATCAACATACTTTAATTCTCTATTGATTTCTTGTATGTTCCTTGATTTATTTGGATATATTTTTGAATGAAATTATGAGCTTTCTTCCTATTTATTACTAGTCTACGACGCCTCTAGATCTATGAGCTATTTTAAGCTTGAAATTGGCCCAATGGGCTTAAGCATGAATGAATGGACAAATATCTGTCGTGTTTATTATGCAGTTAAATAATGGCTATCAAACCTGGTTTTATGACTTCAAGCATAGGAAGGATATATATATATATATATATATATATATCTATATATATATGTATGTATGTATGTATGTATGTATGTATGCATGTATGTATGTATAAAATCGCAGGCTAGGCCGAAGCCTTTTAAAGTTTAGGAGGGATGGTATGGAGGTTGTATATGCGCATGCAAATCTAATCTTAAGAGTGATAGCTCTAAGAGATTACCCCTATATATAAATACACTTATATGGAGGTGAGCGACGGCCTAGCCTTAAGGCATTAAGGGGCTTTCCTTTGAGTCACATTAGTCCATGTGTGTAGGCATTTTGTCCAAGAACCGAGGGTAGAAAATCCCAACCCATATACATAGACACAAGTTCTGCGGGGCTAGGAGTTAGGCCCAAAGGAGTAAAAAAATGACTCAAGCACAAGCATCATTTTACTAGGGACCATGCCCATGTGTTGATTGTGGAGTTCAAGAATCGTTACCGAGGCTAAAGGACTGGCAATTTCCTGAACCATATGACTGGGATCTATGTCCAAGGGAGTAGGTAGGAGATATATCAACCATCAAATGACATAAACATCATAACCATCCGCATGTGTCAAAACTTTATCCCTAGATAATTTGAAGGGAGGCTTGGAAAGATCTCATTGGGAGTGATCCGCTGGTATGATGTGGCATAGTGGCACTCAGAGTTTCTTCAAATGACATAATCGATGCGAAGGACCCCATATGATTTATAACGAGAAATATATGTTTAATTAGGGATAAAAGGGATTAGTGGGTCCCACGGTCAACCTAATAGACTGCAACATGGCTAGGAGCGACGTGAAAATGCTTAATAGGCCAGGTGATGGATGTTGTTAAAGGAACATGGTGACTTGGGATAGGACACATCACCCTGGCAATAAACACAGGTGACATCACGTCGATGTTTATTTCCTGGTAATATTCCATGGTGTTAAGTACAAAAGTATCTAGATTTGATCTTTGGGAGTACCAATGCCATCAGAAAAATAAAATCTAAGGTAAAAACTCTACCTATTCTCTACCTTGCAGATGAGGATTTGCTAGAAATTGTAGAAAGTGACACCAACAACATTCGATGGGGAAGTATTCTCAAGCAAACTAAAAAAGGAGAAGAACAAGTTATACTGTTTGCGTCATGCACATGGAACCAAGAATAACAAAATTATTCTACAATTGAAAAAGAGGTAAAAGCTACACGGAATTGTATAGACAAATTTGACATCAACCTCAGAAATAAAAGGTTTCTTCTCAGGACTGATGCTTCTGCTTTAAATAAAGTGTTAACAAAAGACATCAAAAAGCCTAGAGAATCCAAGTTTTCCAAATGGCAAGCTTTGTTTGCAAATTTTGATTTTGAGGTCGAGCATATAAAGGGAGAAAGAAACTGTCTACCAAATTGTTTGAGTCAGGAGTATCTGAAAAAAGAAAATCATCTAATGGTTATGGTCACCAAATGGGACCCTAAAACACAACAAGTAGAACTTAGAAATATCCCAGACATCACCTCATGGCTAATCTATGCTGAAAATGGAAAGTGTTAGGTCCCTATACTACTAGTGTAACCCCTTATTGTTATTAGTACAATCCCTTTATTATATTGTTGTGCCCATGTAGTCCCCATAATTTTATTATTGTGCCCCATAGAAGCCCACTAATGTTATTATTGTTCCCTTACATTATTATTGTTATGTCGGCTCTAATTATATTATGACCCCTTAGACTCCTATATATAGAAAGGAGGTCTTGTCATTTGCATCATCCAAGAATTATACATTTGTGTAATGTAAAGGAGGTTTCCCCCTAGAAGAGGCTTATTTTGAAGGCACTAATCTCTCTTTTCTATCTTTTTGTGAGTTGGTTTTATAACATTTGGTACCAGAGTTGTGGGTTCTAGGGTTTTGCTACTCCAAACAAGTCATCGTGGAATTTTCGCTATAAATTTTTCGCTACAAAGTTTCAAAAGCTAATAAAAAAACCCGTTTGAGAAGAAACCGGTCTGAACCTCGCGTCCAAATTTCAGATCTTTTTGTGCTCTAGTTTTAGAGATATAATCTAAGACATTTAGGGTTTCTGTAGGCTCCCAAAGTACATCCTGAATAGGTGACCTGGGGAAATCATCATAACTTTCTCTCTGAGCATCAAATTGAAATTTCGTAAGAAGTCACAGAAAGAGGACGAACTTTAGTTTCTTGTGTATATTTTTCAGATCCAAAGGTGAAAACAGTGACACGTGGTGCTTCATACAAGTTCGCTCTTCTGAAAAGGTATATAATCAGGTAATCTTGGGAGATTGTGCATAACGCTTTCTTGGCAAATCCAATTTCGATCAGACTGGTGGCATTGGAAAGGGAACACAGAAGGCTACTGCAGGTCGAGATTTCAGAACTAGAAAAGTTGAAATTACAGAGTTACAATTGTTTCAAGATTGAGCTCCTAAAATCAAGAAAAGTCAATATGAGGAAGTTTTATGGAAAGGATTCGGTAAATTGGATACTACAAATGGAGCAATATTTTGATCTACATGAGGTGTAACTGTTACAAAAGGTATGTATTGCATCTTCATATTTATAACCGGATCAACTTTTATGGTATAAAGGGCTTTGTTCTAGTAAACCACTTGTTACGTGGTCAATTTTCATGGAGGAAATGATAGCACATTATGAGGATACAAAGAGAAACACCTTGTTTAGCCAATTGATGAATCTCAAACAAAAGTGTTCAATGGAAGAGCACATTGAGGACTTTCAAAAATTGAATATAAGGGTAAATGATATTCTAGAGAAGCAAAGGATTGATGTCTTCATAGGTACTTTAAAGGATAACATTCAACATGAACTTCATCTTTGGGAACCTGATTCATTGGAGAAGGCATTCAGGTGGGCAAGAAAAATTGAAAGCGAAATTATGGAAACAATGAATCCAACCACTCATGACTATAATTATGGAAGTTTTTCTTCTCCTAGCCTTCCACAACCTACAAGGGTTACACGACAACAATTGGAAGAAAAAAGAGAAAAAGGGCTTTGTTACAATTGTGATAAAAAATACATTAAAGGTCATAAGTGTGCTTAGAAGAAATTATTTTACATTGATTGTGGAGAGGAGGAAGAAAAGGATCAAGAAACTTTAAAACAAGAGTATATACACCAGGAACCAACCCCGGAGAAAGAAGAAATGAATCTGACCACATCTTGTAAAGCATTGGAAATAATTACTAGTCCTCAAACTCTTAAGATAGAAGGACATATCAAGAAGAAAAAGGTTGAACAAGTGAGAGACCACATCAAGAAAGAAGAAATAAATCAGACCATATCTTGTAATGCAATGGCTAAAATTACCACTCCTAAAACTATCAAGATAGAAGGACATATCAAGAAGAAAAATGTTCAAGAAGTGAAAGATCACATAGAGCATCAAGAAATGTATCCAACCATATCTTGTAATGCACTGGAAGAAATTACCACTCCTCAAATTATAAATATAGAAGGACATATCAAGAAGAGAAATATTTAAGCAGTGAAAGATCACATCAGGCATCAACAACAAGTTCTCCAACTTTTAAAGGATAACGTAACTTTGGTGCATAATCGAATGAAACAACAGGCAAATCAACATCGCAATGAAAGAAGTTTTGATGTAGGCGATTGGGTATTTTTATGGTTACATATATACAAACAAATGTCCCTCAAGAAAGCTATTTATGAGAAGGAAATGTTGGCAATACTACATGCACTTAACAAATGGCGACCATACCTAATGGGAAAACACTTGAAGGTAAAGATGGATCATGATAGTATTAAATACTTTTTAGAACAAAAATTATCCCCTGAAGAGGAACAAAAATGGGTCACAAAGATGTTAGGTTATGACTTTGAAATCATCTACAAAAAATGGAAGCAAAATGTTGTGGCAGATGCACTCTCAAGAAATGATGAGGATGTGGAAGCATTGTTGTGTGCCATTTCTATTATCCAACCAGATTGGATAAACAAAACAAGGTATGAATGGAAGAATGATGAAAAACTGTGGCCACTCATTCAAAAGTCGCAGAAGATCCCAGTTCAAATAATATTGCCAGAACTTGACGAGGAAGGGAAAATCATATTGGAGCTTGGAGCAGTCACAGAAACAAGAACCTGACAGCTACGAAATTGATCAATTTCAGAGTATCTCATCAAGTGGAAGAACTTACCAGCTGAAGATTCCACATGGGAGGACAAGAATTTTATACAGGAGCATCAAGAACTACTCAAGTGTCGAGGACAACACTTTTTGAAGGAGAAGGGCATGTTAGGTCCCTATACTACTAGTGTAACCCCTTATTGTTATTAGTAAAACCCCCTTCTTATATTGTTGTTCCCATGTAATCCCCATATTGTTATTATTGTGCCCCGTAGAAGCCCACTAATGTTATTATTCTACCCTTACATTATTATTGTTATGTCAGCTCTAATTATATTACGACCCCTCAGACTCTTATATATAGAAATAAGGTCTTGTCATTTGTATCATCCGAGAATTATTCATTTGTGTAATGTAAAGGAGTTTGCCCCCTCGAAGAGGCTTATTTTGAAGGCGTTAATCTCTCTTTTCTATCTTTTTGTGAGCTGGTTTCATAACAAAAACCCACTTGGCAATTAAGAAACACCAAAGTTATGGATGCAAATCTACAACCTCATCTTGACTTGCAAAACCTTGTAGCAGAAATAAAGATTTACCATAAGTCGAACACTTGGATACATGATATGGTGTATACGAATTCAATGATGTATTCTGATCTTGCAAATGAATCATTAAGGGAAAGTTTTCATGATATCAGTTTGATATGGAATGAGAGAAGCAATAGAACTAAAACATTTCATAAATATTATACTATCAATAGAAAGATATCCTGAACATCCTGCAAGAATAATGTGGCCACAAAAGGATATGAGCCTTGTATTTCCTAACATAGTCTATAATTTCTAGGGCTATAAATATCTCTAGTGGGATAGTCTATACTTTCTAGGGCTATAAATATCTCTAGTGGGATCTCTTATGCAGAGAAGAAAGATCATAAATACATTATACATTATTAAAATTTGGATCTATCTTCATTACACAATTATTGTTACAACCAACTTGGTTACAGGAATGGTGGAGATGGTATGCGATAAATAAGACTGCTATGGATCCAGGGTACTTTGAAAGAGACTTTCAAAGTGATTTCCAAGTGTGCATGGAGTGTAATGGCATGGAGTGTTTTCACCTTCCCTATAAGACTATTGTAGATCTCAATTTTTTTTCTGCTGATCGCATATTAGGCTACTTCATGAGAGGACATCATCATTCGTTAGTCTTAACCAAAGTAAACCATCATATTATCGTTGGGAAGCCAATTATTGTCTAAAGGATCTATACAAAAGCATGGGAGACTAGTGGAGCATACCATCATAATAATGGTTGATTCCCTAGTACAAATCCATTGGAAACATAACCTCAAAGACTCCAAGGGTTCTCGTGGGATTCTCCTGAAAAAATATCCACGATGTATAGTAATGTCTTGTCACTTGACTTTGATAGCGTTTTCACTCTGATAATTTTTTTGAAGTTGTTAGTGTCAGTCTTTGAAGTCTTCCACTAGTGATCAAACATGCTCTTTCAAAATGGTTTTAGGGTGTCAAAGTCAAATTTTGTCATTTCAGTGAGTCTTCAAGTAAAATTCAGTCACTGGGTATTAGGTCTAGGATTTGTTTTCACTCCTTTCAAAATTTTCCAAATGTCAGTCCATGTCACCACTCGACTGAGTGTGCCATCATTCAAAAGGTTTTCATCATCATTTTAGGTTCCAATGGGTCATTTTACACCTTGTTTGTGCTTCAGTTGTGCTCTGGTAAGGTTCAATTCTCTCTCCTAGGTTTTTTGTTTCTGAGCAAGAAAAAATGAATTTGGAAAAAGTGAGAGAGGTTTTTGTCCAAAATAGGCCAAGGAAGAAAAACCTCCTTCACTTTTTACCCAGGTGTCATGGTTTTAGAGAAATGTCAAAAATACAATCACTACAAGAGAGTTGTTGCACCTCTAGAGTGACCTTGGTAAAATCAATTTTTCTCCTAGATGGAATGACGAAATGACTTTCTTGATGAGTCAAATGATAACTAGACACCAATATATTTCAAATGAGCTATCATGATCTCAATTTGGCATTGAGAAAGACGTTCAAAAGTTGACTGCAACAGAACTCTACATTTAGGAAGCCTCATGCTGCACATTTTGACCAGTCTTGGGAGATTGGACTTTTGACAGGGAAAATGAACTCCAAATTGAAAAATTAAAGATGTTCTGGAAAGTAGACTCTACAATATTTCTAACGAGCTATCCCATGCCCAATTTGGACATTGGGAAGGCCTTCAAAAGTGGTCTGCCAAAAGGCGCTACGCACCGGAGGCCGGTGCTACGCACCTAACTAGCGCTACGCACATGGGTGAGGCGCTGCGCACCTGGGAGCCAAGCCAAAAATCATTTCAAATCGCTCCAAATTACTAAATTTATTCAAGTTTCTTCCTCTAACAAGTAAGTACACTCATCACACTCATCTTGTCTCTTGAGAAAGGGTTTGTTTGCTAAGTTGGATGTTTTGGACTCCTAAAACTGAAACCCTAGCTTTCATTCACTAAGTGGCTACATACCCTATCTACCCTATCCACTAAATTCCATTCCTATTTATATACTTCCTAAACCCCATTCCCTTCATACTTTCTCCACAATCTCATTCATACTCTCCCCAAACCCTACAAACCCTATTCCCCTCACCAAAAACCCTACACACTCTTCCTAAACTCTATTCATTTCTAAAATCTCTTCATACTCATCTTCATTCCACTTCATTCCATTTCTCCACCTTGTTTTCACTACATTCTTCACTATTATCCACAAAAAAGCCATATATAACCACATTTTGCAAAACCAAAGGAGAAAAATGGAAAGAGACAGTGATTATGAATATGAGCAAGAGACATTCAGTGACAGCTCCAGGGAGAGAAACATACAGCAAAGGATGCCCACATTCAGATGCTGATGGATAGCTTGGCAAAGGCTAGATATATTGTCACATATCTAGAGCAAGAGAACAAATAGTTGGAGGATAAGCAAGGCCTAATGGAACTTGAAATATTGAAACTGAAAAGGCAAAGTGACAAAAAACATCCTGTCACTTTGACTTCAATTGAACAAGAGATTGAGAATGATAGGGAAACTTGGCTTAAGAGGGTCAACTTGCATCTTGAAGGACTAATCAACAAGGCCAACAGGGACAATAGAATGCTCTGGCACATTTCATATCATTATATGACTCGAAACAAAATTTCCAATATGAGAATCAGGAAGCTTAAGGCTAGGTTGAGGAAGGCCTTAAGGAGCTAAAAGGAAGTTGAAAATTTTGGCTGAAGCCTCACTAGCCCATCAAAGCAACTAATGGTGGTGCCTTGTGCCAAATTTGGGCAAGTTTTGATAAGTTTTTGTCATTTTGAAATTTTGAAATTTTCCAACACAGAAAATAGCCCTAGGTCTCTTTTCACTGGAGGAATGTTTGAAGAAATGGCTTACATATCTGGATTCAACATGATGAGAGCATCAAATCCAGAAAATCTCAACAATTTTGGAGCAAAACTTGGTCACTAAAAGGGCAAAAAACTACCAAAAAATGATGGCCTCTCTACCTCTTTTTGGATATATAGAAGTAGCCTTAGAGGAAATGTCATGTTTGAGGGGGTAAATTACCTCTGAATGAGAAAACTCAAGATGTTCCAGAAACTAGACAGGAAGACCTTTCAAATGAGCTATCTTGGGCTAAATTTGGTTAAGGGGAAGGCCTCCAAAAGTGGCTATTAAGCAATGCTACACACCCAGCCAGTGGCGCTACGCACCTGGCCAGCGGCACTACACATAGAGCTAGTTTACCCGAAAATCCAGTTTTAGCCTAGTTTCTCTTCAAATTGACTTTTTCTCTCTTCATGGATGAATTTATGATTGTCATTAATGCTATGATATGCAAATGTAATTGAGAAATGATGTTAGAGGGTAGATTCATTAGTTTGACGTGGTTTGGGGGTTAATGAATCAGTTTCCATGCTTTTAGAGGCAAGTTGTTCCACTGCCTATATTCCTACTCCTCGTTTGGAAATGGTTGTAACAGTTCCTTATCTCGTGGATTCAACCCCTGATGGCTAGCATAGGTGGTTTGATTGTCTATATTATGTACTTTTCCAATCATTAGCAAAGGTTGGACTCTCTTGGATGCTCTGTGCTATATTGTACATTCTTATTAGCAGTTTGGCAAGGAAATAAACTAGGATTTGCAGCTATTTTTATGGGATACTTGTGGTAAAGTGTTTTTGCATAGTTTCTTCTTCTATTATTAGTTTTTCTCATGTTTTATGTGTGCCACAATCTAATTCATTTCTTCTAGCTAAATGATATCAAGATAGATAGGTAGAATACATTGGTTACAGTGCTCTGCCTTGGGAAACCATTTAGTTTTTGATGTTTTCTATTGTTTGAGAAGGATACATGATCTTTGCATGCCCTCCTTAGCTCCTCACCAGTCTTAGACCTACCATCTCACTCAATTTCAAGTGCCAAAACACCTACCTACCTCACCCCATAGAACATCTTACATCCTGACTTGATTTCCCAGACCCAAAGCTTCCTGCTCCATTTGATCCAGCAAAAAAACCAAAAAAATCAACCAAAATCCCTAGAGATACTATACATAGCCTAAAATCCTTATTTGATTCAGTCATCTTGACTGAGATTCACAAGGAGAGAGCCCTCTCCCGACCTGGTAGGGCTAGCTACTAGGTTAAGCGTGGTTTATGGTTACCCTAGAATTGGCTCCCTTCAACTTGAGGTCAATCTAGGCTCTAACAGAAGTAAGAAGAAATAAAAACCAAAGGTAACCACAAACTGATTTTGGAGATCAGGACCTAGCCTTCCTGATGCTAAGAGATGGCTCTCTCTTTAAAATTTAACTTTGTTTTAGTTAAGATGTTTTTAGGCTAGTTATGATTGTTCAAGGGGTTTTTGATTTGTATTTAAGATTGGGTGGTGGGATCACTTAGATAGATGGATAGAATGATGTCTTTTAGACCATTGGGCTATGGAGTCAAACAATAAGGAAGAAAAATTGGATTAACTCACTAAAGGGAATGTTCAAAGGGCAAGATAGCAAAGTGTTTTTCAGATCTTTGAGATAGAGGGGTGAAAGGGTTTCACTAGGGGTGGGAGAGCAATTAAGGGTTCTCAGACCGAATAATGAATGATGAATGAAGGGATAATCGAGATCAAAGGGAAATTAAGAATCCTTTAACCTGGATATTCAAGAAATCAATCTAAACCAAAGAGAAATTAAGAGTTCCTTAACTTAGATATCAATAGAAAGCATTTAAATGTATAACTGTTAAGACAAAGTGTACTTAAGCAAGTTTTGTAGTATTATTCCAGTTATAACATTTAGATTTAGAAAAAAAATTAAATATTATGAATAACTTGAGAAAAATAACAATAACACATGAGAATACTTGTCTAAAGTTCGCTCAACACATGAATCCTTTGAAATATCTAATCTTTATTTATCAATCTAGCTTGCTAGCTCAGCAAATGATACAATAACCCTCTGGGTTTTCTGATAAAAAGGTCTATAGAAATGTCTAGCAGAATCCACACTACATACTTTGAATTATGAAGTATTTATACAAAATTATTTACAAAATATCCCAAAATGACTTGGGATTTATTTTAGGGAAAAGATATCTAATTCTAAAAAGCTAATGCCACCTTTCTAACTGATTGCTTTTTAGCACTATTATATCTGATTTCCTTTTATATTTAGCTTATTGATATTTTAGCTGTCATCTGATGCTCTTCGACTTATCTTCTTTCACTGATACTCTTTGACTGGGACAACTGCCCATTTACTTTCACCATTCTGTTTTTACCAAACTGTGTTAATTGTTGAACTTACTTTGAATTAAAGTAAGTTAGTTAGCTACTCCCATCTCTCTTCAGTTGGTAACTGAATGTTCTTCAACTTCCTGAAGACCTCATCAGCCTCTGTGTATTTAACAAATGTAGGCTTATTTACAAACATGTGTTTTACCTCATGCTGGAGGTAAAACAAGTTTTCCAAAGCTTGGTAAAGGACTTTACCAGAGGGCATCCCTTGTTTTGTTGTGTTGTGGATGGCTGCATTGTTGACTTGAGTTTTAGCCACTTCCCTGAGCTTTCTGTTGTAGTCCTCTTATGTCATTAATTTGTCATTAATTACCAAAGGACTTGGTAAACCTTTCTGCATCAAAGTGTCAAATTTGAATTTAAATCTATCAATAGAAAGCTGCATACTCTGACACTTGTCTTCCATGTTGTGCATCAAATTATTTTTAGTAAGGACTCTTCTTACTTCTAGGATTGTCCCTGTCCTGTCACTAATATCCAATTCTTCTAGTTCATATTTTTTTTTGGAATTCAAAAATTCGATGATCCTGGTTGCCTCTTCTGGCATCCCTTCCAGCTCTGTTTTAACCTTTTGAATTGCCTCTGTGGCCTCTTTAACCAGATCAAACTGCTCAAAATTACTTGAATGGATGGCCAAATATCATTGACAGAGTTAATGATATTGGCCCATAGTTTTTATTTTTCCCATCCCAATGGCTCACCTACAGTCATTTCTTTCTCTAGATTTTTTACCCTCTCAGTTAGTCTTGCTACCTTGTGTTGTTCCTCCTTATTCATAATTTGAGCAAGTTTACAGTCTGTCTCCAGACTGCTTACTTTCTCTTCTAGTTTCCTGATTTCTACAGCTTTGAGGGACATCTCTTCCATGGCTTTAGCCAACCTATTGGCTTCTTCACCTATAGAATCCACTGCAGTCAACCATGTTGCTGAAGTAGTTGGTTCTGTTGCAGGTAATGCAATGGCCAATGGAGCTATAGGAGCCAATTTCTCAGCCAATGTTGATGGTACTAGTGTGGTGCCAGCTAGGATGACCATGGCTACATTTTCCTGGAGGTTGGATTGCTTGGTCAACTTGTCCATTTCGTTTTCCATTTCTTTTAGCTGGGTGTTCAACTGCAACACTAAGTCAAGCATTTCCTCTTGGGCAGTTTGGCTCTCTAGGACTTGTTTTGTTTGAGGGTGCTATGACTGAGGCAGTTTGAGTTGTTTTTTTAGGGCTACAATGTCTTCATTCTTCTTTTTTATCAACTACTCAGTAGCCTTTATGTCCTTTGGGTCATGGCCCAACTCAATGATCAAGTATTCTAAGGATTTGATCCTTGTGTCTTTAGCACTGGAGGAGGCCTTCTCAAGTTTAAATTGTGCAATAGTATTATTTAAGGACTCCTGTAATCTATATGCATCCATGGCCTTACCAGTCAAGGTGGAGTATATCATTTCTCCAGCTTGTTTATGAAATTCTATTTGGTCCATGGGATGGATGTCCTTTGCCAATACTTCAAATGTGGTCTTCTTATAATCTACTATAGATTTGGGTTGTGGCACTGTTGGATGCATATATGACATTTTCATCTTTCCCTCCTCAATATCAAATGAAGACATTAGTCTGCTCTGGTTAGGAGTTGAATGTTTGAAATACTAAGCATATGTCTCAGATTTCAATTTTTCATTTCTCATTTTAATCTCCTTATATCTATCCTTAATGGTTTTTTCTTTGTCAACTGGTCTGACAATGGAAGAAACCTTTGCTGACTTCTGCCTTTCTATCAACTGTGTGTTAGAGGTGGTGGGTTCATTTGTTCCCTCTACCTCTTTCCATTTCTAACTTGCTGTGTCTGGCTGTGATTCTGACTATGGTTCTGACTGTGGTTCTGAATGTGGTTCTGACTTTGTTCCTTTTGCCTCACTCTAGTCTTCCTATTTAGATACAGGATTCAGTTTTATCCTTTTCTTTCAGTTTGCTTGCTCGTCCACTCTTTCCATCTGGGAAATAGAAGTCTCTTCTCTGTTTTTAGGGTTTTTCTCCTTATTTAGGGGTGTTTTCAATGCAGAGGGAGCATCGATCCTTTGGCCTTGATCTGGGACCTGCAGGAGCTCACTCAGGTCGATATATTGCTCAATATCATACAAAGCATTTTCAACATCAACAATTGTGCTATCTTTATCTACCAAAGTGTTTTCCACCCATTTAGTTTGGTTGGCATATCTTTCAATTTCAGGCAATGAATAATGTGGATAAGAGCTAGTTTAACCCTCGTTCTCATTTTTGTTATTACTCCATGAGGGTCATACTACCACATAAAACTCTTAGTAAATTTCAACTCCTATAACGTACTATCTGCCTCTGGTCCAGCTTGTTTATTATTGCAAATAAAGGGGCCCAATTCACTTTTGACTTAGAATTGGACCTTCTTCTTCACAGCCACGAAGTGGACATCATCTGAGTTGATGATTTGCCTGAAATACTCCAAGGCAAAGATTCTCAAGGGGAGATTCTTTGGCAATTTATATGGAACCAGGTGGCAGCCATAGATTCTGATCTCTGTGTGAACCTGGTACAAGTACCAGTCTCCTACTCTTCTGTTTTTAGCCAGCTGAAGTACCTTTTTGATCTGAGGACTAAGCCTAGGTTGCATAGTCCTTGTCAACATATTCATCACTGGGTGGGCAAAGGAATCTATCAAGTCCTTATAATTAGTGACAGTGGAATATTTATGGACAATAGGTGTCCAATATATTACAGACCTCTCTTTCCCTCTACTTTCACTTTTTATGATCTTCATGGGGAATTTATCAGTTTGGTAGTACAAAAACAAATAATACAATACCGCAGAGAACTTAAACACCCTTTCAGTGGGAAATCTAAAGAGTTGTTCATGCATTTTGTCTGCAATGAACTAAGCATAGTCAAACTTGATGGAAGGAGGTTTACCAGGGGTAAAAAGGGACAAGAATGCAAAAGTGACTTCTTCTACATGTTCATCTATCCTATATCCAAGGATGGAAGATATAATGGTGATAATATGCCTGACAGTTTGTGAAAATATGGGGGCTATGTATGGAGGAGTGAAACTTGGTGTATGTTCTTTTGCAACTATGAAATCCTTGACCACTTGCTTATCTTTGTCCTCATCAATAGAAGTATACAGTTCTAGGATTCCTCCAATGGCAAAGGAGCTAAAGTTGGGCTGGCCTGGAACTGTAACATCTGATTGATGGATTCTAGAGTGATAGTGAAGAGCAACTGTTGATTGGGGGCTACTACAACTCTCTAGCTGGGGATGTAATAGGTCTAACAATAGTGGATAATGTCTGGGAGACCATGGACTTTTGGGAATGAGGAGAGGGGGAGATTTGACTCCGAGAGGTGAATATCATCAACATGGTTTAAAAATTTGTCTTTGTTCCAGAAGTGGAGCTTCATTCTTTTAGAGGCTAAAGATGTATCCTTAATCTAAAAAATCCTATCAGCTAAGGGTAGGTGATCTTGGTCAAGATGGGGGGTTAAAATAGGCTTAAAATTTAGCGAAATGTGGGTAGACATTGTGTGGAAAATAGGGGTAAAATTCAGAAATTGACTTGGCAGGGTTCGACTAGTGGTCTGGGTTTTGTAGGTTTTTTAAGGGTTTGGGTGAAAATCAGTTAATTTAGGGGTAGAAAGCTTGATTTAATTATACCTTAAATTATTTGAACTTTTATATTAAAATGGGGCAAATTTGGTGTATTTTTACAGAACAACTGAAACAAGAGGTTGGTGTTGTGAATTTGGTCGAGGTTTTAGGTTGCAGACGACAGGTGTTGGCTCTAGACGAGTGCTGGAGGCAAGATGGCGACTGGTAGTCGATTAGCGGTTGTAGATTTTAGGGGCGCATGAAAGCTTAGGCTTTCAATGTGCAGTTGGTCGAAAAAATGTAAAAATGGTGTTCACGGGGGTTTAATGGGTGAAAAATGGGAAAAGAGGGAAAAATGGTTATGAACAATGACTGGTATCGAGAGGGTGGTTTTTCTCCTCATTGCACCACTTTTGGGGGGAGGGTGGTAAAACTCAGAGGGGATGTGAAATGATGTGATGGTGACACGTTGCTAAAGTCAGTCTGGGCAAAATCGCCCATTGCGGGTGCTATTGGGCTGTTAAATCTCGAAAGTAGAATGCGCATGAAATGGAGCCATAACTGTTAGATGAGATGGGCGTTGATTGGACGGTGGTCACGCTGAAAGATGCGCAGAGGGGATTGGGGGAAAGGTTAAAAAGGGGCTCACCTAATAAAACAAACTTAAACCACATTTAATTAAATTTTAAAATGGTGGATTAACTTAAATGATCCATCGAGCGAGTTTTTGCAAAGCGGAAGGGTTTTCAACTTAGGATAAGTTGATTTATGGGTTTTTAGATTAGAAAAGGGGAAAATAACTTTTCACAAAAGGGGAAAAAGGGTTTTTACCCTAGGAAAAGGGATTTATGGAACATAATGATGATTTTAGCAAGGGGGAAGGGATTTTAAAGGGAATTTCTAGGGGAAAATATGGGATAATGAAGTAAGGGTAAAAATGGAGGGGAAAAGGGATATTTTAAGGGATGATGGGGAAATTAATAAGCAATGAGAGGGAGAAGTTTGTGAAAGGAGGGGGAGTTAGTTAAACTCATCTTATGAGCATGATTTTTTCATTGATAACTACTCCTGCACACTTGAAACACATAGTTAAGCATGATAGTAGTGCTTATGCTCCAAATGACTTGTATTTCTGCAACCTTTCTTTACTTACCCTTTTACCTACCCTAACATTTTTTCTTCACTTTGGTGGGTGCACTTAAGCTAGAAAACCCTTTTCTTTCCTTTTCTTTTATAAAACAAACTATCTGATTCTAACCTTATATCTTCCAAAGGTTCAGATTGAACTGATGAGCTCCTTTTATTTTCTCTACCTGTCTAATGATCTGCCAAGATTAAACTGTTTGGTCAGACTTTATTCTCTAACTATAAACATAAAATTCAAAGCATGAAGTAGTCAAGATTAAGAAGTTTGACTATCATGGGTTGTGGCATGTATGAAAATCTGGACACAACCATCATTTAAGAGAGTAAATTAAAAAGTAGTGGCACTTGGACTTGCACACTTTCATGATCTGTTTTTGTTTAGGGTTCATATTTTTTCTTTTTTTGTATTCTTTTATCTTTTCATATTTTTCTTGTCCTTTGATATTTCTTTTAGGACATACCCTCTTTACATTTTTTAATTTTAATATGGAAAATATTTTCAGAAAGCAAAGGTATGTATAGTATTACAAGATTTAACCTCAGCCAATTCAAAATTATGAATCCTTTCACTATAGGACTCTAACGGTGGCTCCACATGGGGATGACATTTTTGGGTGAAATGTCAAGAACTATGAAGATCAGTAGCCTTTGAATTGTGATTGTAGTTACCTTGTGCTATCCTTCTGTGACTCCTACTTTATTGATACTTATGACAATAAATCCTCCGAAGCTTAGGGCCTTCTCTCCGGGCTTCAACTTGAAAGGATTACCATCCAATCCAATATACACTTTGCAATGTTATGTACAATGATGCAAAGTAAAGTGAGCTATTTTGAATTAATGCAAAAATAATGTTTCAACTTCCTACCATTAATAGGTCCTCCTCATAGATCTGATCCATCTATGTTTGTCAAGAAAAAGGCATTGTTTCCTCCGTAGCCATAAATGACATAAGGCTTCTGCCATAGAAAATAAAATTTTCCATGTTTTCCTTTGTCTTCTCTCCTTGAATCCCACTTAAGGACTTTGTCTCCTATGTGAAAATAATCTTCTTTAGTCTTTTTATCAAAGACTTTCTTGATCTTTTCATGGATTACCTGTGATTTTACATATACTTCTTCTTTGGTCTGCTGCATGTGTATGGTCTAATTTATTCTTCTCTGAATATCATTTGGTTCCACCTGTAATTATTGGAGGATCTTCATGACTGGCACTCCCAAAGATGATGGGAAAACTACATCCATCCCATAAACCAACTGATAGGGTGATGTTCCAATAGACTTCTTAGTAGTCAGTCTATCTGCCCATAAGGCATTGACTAACTTCTTGTTCCATGTCTTTTTGTTATCTTCTAGTAACTTTTTGATAATATTGACTAGACTTTTGTTGGATGACTCTTGCTAGTCCATTACCTTGAGGGTAATAGGTTGTGGAATGGCCAAGGGTGATGTGGTATTTGTTACAGAAATCTATCATTCTTTTGGATTTAAAGGTTGTTGCATTATCAGTAATGAGCTTCTGGGGACATCCAAATCTTGACAGGATATTACTCTCTAGGAAGGTGATTATGACAATGTCTGTGGCTTTCCTAGAAGGTATGGCCTCTATCCATTTGGTAAAATAGTTTGTGGATGTCAAAATCCACTTGTTCTGAGCTGAGGAGGCTGGGTGTATTTCTCCAATGAAGTCTAACCCCCATTGTTGAAATGGCATCTCAGTGGAAATTGGTTTAAGAGGCAAGGGTAAAAGTTTCTCTTTCCCTCAAAAATCTGGCATTTATGACAAGAGGTCACATGTTTTTTAACATCTGCAAACAAGGTAGGCCAATATAAACTAGCCCTCAGAATCTTGTCACCAGTACTCTTCGAGTACAAGTGTCCTCCATAATCCCTTGCATGAAACTCTTGTAAAATCTTGTTAGCTTCATCTTTTAATAAACATGTTAAAATAATACCACTACTATCCTTCCAAAACAATGCATTATCTACAACACAAAATCTTAATGACTTCATTTTTAAGAATCTAGCTTTAGTTCTTGTCATTCCAGGAGGAGCTTGTAATTTTAGTAATACAAATGTAACATCTTCATACTAGGGTGAATCCGTAAAGGGTTCACTGATCTGTGGAGTCACCATCTTCTCCTGATCATCAAGGGCACTAATGAAGTTGATATCAAGGGCCTGACAATTCAATTCAGCGATGAGATTGGCTAAACCTTGGCCTTTGATGAGCTTGGTGGGCTGTATCTCTATATCATATTCCAATATTGTGGCAATCAATTTTCCTCTTTTTCCTTCAGGCCCATTTTGAGTCAAAATGTCCTTAACTACAGAGTTTGGAACATAAGCAATAATGTGAGAGTACAAAATGTATACTCTGAAATATTTGATAGCCTTAACCAAAGATAAAGCCTGTTTTTCCATGATAGTGTAATTGAATGTGGCATCTCTTAAGGATTTACTAAAGAATGCTATTGGTTGTTCATATCCTTGATTATTCTTTTACAGCAAGACTACTGCAATGGTGTGTTATAAAGCAAAAGAAAAAATAATAAAGTCGTTGTTAAAGTCAGGACTAATCAAGACTGGAGTCTTGGTTAAAGCTTCCTTAATAGCTTCAAATGATTGTTTTGCCTTCAATGTCCATTTAATTACTGAGTCATTTCTTAGCATGTTATTTAATTCCCTAATTAATTCTGCTAGATTTGAGATGAATCTCCTAAGAGAATTAATCTTACCTAGAAATTATTGTAGCTCTTTAATGTTTCGAGGATGGGAAATGGTAAAAATAGCTTCTATTCTAGCAGGGTCTATCCTAATCCCATCTTTAGATATGATGTGTCCTAACAAATTTCCCTCTTCTATACCGAAAAGTGTCTTTTTAGGATTTAAAGAAATCCCAAATTTCCTACATTTGATAATACTCTTCTGAGGTGGTGTAAGTGTTCATTGTTAGATTTAGAGAAAAATATGATGTCATCCTAGTATACTACTAAGAAATCATGGATTTTCTTGGAAAAAGCTATATTCATAGCTCTTTGAAATGTGGCACATGCATTCATTAATCCAAATGGCATCTTCAAATACATGAAGGTACCCCAAGGAGTAGTAAACGCAGTTTTGGCTTGGTCCTCAGGTTGGACTAATGTCTGGTTATACCTAGAGAATCCATCTAACAATGAAATCCTAGATAAGCCCACCACCCTTTGCAATATATGGTCCATTTTTGGTAAGGGGTAATTGTCTTTTAAAGAGACCTTGTTTAAGTTTCTAAAATCTACACAAAGTATAATTTCACCTATCCTTTTCCTAGTTGTAACTAAGTTTGAAATCCAGTCTGAGTATCTAATGGGGGCTATTATTTGGGCATCAAACATTATTTTAACCTCTTTCTCTATGGATGGCATAAGAACTGGGTTTATCCTCCTAAGTTTTTGTTTGAAAGGTTTATGATCTTCTTTTAGAGGTATTTTGTGTTGGATTATGCTGGTGTCATAAGATTTTAAGTCTTCATAACTCTAGGCAAATACATCCTGGAACTCCTTAAACAGATTGATATATTTGACCTTTTCCTCTGGGGGTAAGGCTTTAGATATCTTAATGAGTTTTGGATTATCTTCAGTTCCTATATTACACTCTTCTATGTCAGCTCTCAGAGGTTCCATCTTGGGTTTCCTAGCTACATTATTAGAGTCAAACAAATCCTCTAAAGGTACTAATCCTTTACGCAAAAAAATATTTTTCAAATTAAGAATTTCAGGATCATCATCCATTATTTCATCTATCTCTACATTTTCTAAACTATCTATTTTTACTCTAGTAAATTTAGTTGGTTTAGCTACATCAAAAATATTTACATCTAAGTTGTTTTCTATATTACTGGCTATTGTACAGTCAGTATCTATCTTACAATTCTGAAATTCACATTCATTGTTCATGAAATCATAGATCTGAGAGTCTTGGAAGAAAATATGGAAATACTTGAGGTTGTCTGTTATAACAGGCCTATGTCTGACTTCTGCAGTGTACTGGTGGTATGGTTGAAATGGCAATTTACAAGTACTAGCAAAGGTGGCCACATTGTGGGCTTGCATGTTTTGTTTTCTAGGAATGGCAGCAAAATTTGATTCCACAAGGTCCTTGATCAAGTCTAAAACAATATACTTTTATCGACCAAGCGTTGACGGAGTATTCACCACTGATCTATTTAATAATCAGCTCTGAGTCTCCCATGATGGAAACTCTTTTGGCTCCCAATTTCCTAACCAATTGTAACCCTAGAATCAGGGCTTCATATTCAGCCATGTTATTGGTACATTTGAAATTCAATCTGAAAGCATGTCCCTCAACATGATTATTCTCCATATTATGGATCCACACTCCTACACTAGCCCCTAACCTATTGACAGACCCATCAAAGTCTAAATGCCAAAGTGACTCATGGAATATGTTCTCACTGTTAGCTGTTCTGTATTTAAGGTCTTTGGTTGTGATTTCCTTTATATCATTTTCTGTATTGTGTAAGATGAAAGAGTCCATATCTGAATGCATGGAGTATATGGAAAAGTTTTGTGGCTTTTCCTCACTACTAACCATGTACTTCATTAAGGTATCCCTATATAATTTTCTTGGTTGGCCAAAAACGGATATGGTGGCATAAGACATATCCAACTGCAAAGATCCCTGTAGTTTTGCTCCCCATGTGTTAAAGGGAAAAGTGTCTATTTAGAACGACCCTATCCCACTAAGGTGTGACAGTGACCTTAGAAACAAACAGAGAAAACTACTTTTGTATTCTCCTTTATGAACTATAAACAAAGAGAAATAGGATGAACCGACCTGTGTCTTGCGCTAGTCCTTTGATCCAATCTCTCTCCTCTTTGACAGCTTCCAGCTACCTGCTCCTTTACTTGCCCAGCTTCACCAAGTACCTGCAAGATCACAGAAGAAGGAAACTATACAAAGACATGGGTTCATACTCATAAAAAGCTTAGGATCAGATTTAAGCTAAACATACAAATGTAACAAACATCAATGATACACAAGCATGTAGGAGAAACTCAAATAGTTTTATTGATATAACAAGAAGGTCCAGGAGGAGTTAAAACCGATGATTCCTGATCCAGCATCAACCTCCCAGCAGAGAAGCCCCTCTTCACCTCCAACAAAGCATAAATCACCCAATACTCTGATATCTATCTCAAAACCAACAACAATTCTCTGCAATGTACAATATTCCAGCCTCTGGATCTCTTGCATGAGGGATCCATATATAGATGTATGCAAGGAGGATGAGTCAGCTCATGAATTGATTAGTGGCTTCTCTCTGTCAATTCTTTCTTCCACTTGGAGACTGAGAGCCTCTTACTCATCCGTGGTCGAATTCAGTGAGGCAAGTGTCATTGGAGAAGATTCTGGAAGCTTCCATTGTCTCTCCACCTCGTGGAATGACTCTGCCACTTGTTATTTCCCGCTCAACGCACCCTGGTAGTGCATTTAGGTGCGTTGCAACGCACCTAGCTAGTGTATTTGGGTGCTTTACAACGCAGCTAGCTAGTGGAGCAGCTGAAATGATCCTGATTTGATTAGTTCTGAGCAGTTTCTAGTGGAGAACTTCTGGGAGAAGTTGTAATTTGTTGACCTTGTTCCTTTAGGAGTTATAACAACACTTTTAAGGACTTAGGAGCCCTTGGTTTATGGACATTTCATGCTTGGAGCTGTAAGGCACAAAAATGTCTATAACACCATGGGCGAGATAGTAGCATTCCATATTTTGGTGGGATGTCTGCAACTACAATGTCCATTAGAATGCTCTTTGCAGGGCACTGGACAAGAGTCACACATAAGTCCTTGATTAGACTAAGGCATTTAACCTGGATGGAGTCAAAAGAAAACAAATCCTTAGAAGGCCTGGTAATGTCTAGGTTCAATCTTTGCATTATTGCCTTTGCCATCAAAATGTGGGATGCCCCTGAGTCCAACATAACGTTATGCAAAATTTTATCATGAATGTTTAGGCTGATGTCAAAAGGAGGAATTCCCCCTTGCTGATGAATAAAATTTTCTTTAGGGCCAAATAATAATTTAGGCTGGTCATCATTCAAATTAGTAGAATCCTCTCCATCTCCTATGTTCAAAGTCTCAGTTATCTGTGACCTATAAGATTGATTCTTTACTAGTTCGGTGAAGGGAACTGATATCTTTAATTTAGCTATTTCATTTTTAATGTTGAAAGGGAGCTGAGGTTTGTTTATCTGATTTAGATGATCCTTAATGTGTGCAGTTTGAGTGTCTTTATTCTGTTTCTCAGTGGTAGGCATTTCAGTTTGTGTTTCTACTATTTTGCCTTGATTTCTTTTATTTTGATTTTTTTCAGTAATTGTCTCTGTTTGGGTTTCCGTGGAGGTTATATCTACAATCCTAGGTGTTAAAGTCTCTGGTGTTCCCCTAGGGAGAATCTACAACACTTTGTTAATTGGAGCTTCTTTTATTATCTTAGTCTAGGTTTGGATGGATATTTTAATGGGAGTCTCGTTATTCTTCTTACTTCTCAAGCTATATTGTTTATGTACCTCATATATAGCTGACTCATATCCTTGTTTAAAATCAAAAGATTCACCATATTCTAACTGCAACTGCTGAAGCATATACAACTCCTGCTCTTCTTAAGTAAGAAAAACAATGTCTTCCTTTGTGGTTTCCAGTAAATTAATTTGGGTATCATCCTCTGCTTCTTGGTTCTATGAATCCTCAACATAGTTTTCTTGGAAGGGGGGCCTAATCTGTTGGTCTGGTGTAGCATTTTTTGTAGCATTAGGGTTTATTGTTGTTGATTCTCCCATTGATTTTTCCTCTCCGTGTTCTCTAACCCATTCATGATTCTTTCTAAACTCTGAGCTAAAACATCTAATTTTCCATCTGAAGTTGAAGCTTCCTCTTTAAATATAGCTTTCTTTTCATTCCTCATTCGTGCTTTCTTAGCTAATAGGTTGGTGTCTACACTAACAACATTGCTCTACATTTGTTCAAGTATTTTAGGGTTTCTTTCCCTTAGCTGGTATGACATGTCAGCATCAAAACCATCAAGGAAATTAATTCATGCTAAGTCATGTGGAGGCTCAATGTTGGCTAGAATTTCATTATAGATATTATTAAACTTAGTCAATAGTCCTAGACTGACTCATTGGGAGCTCTTCTAATATTGTCATATTCAGAAAGTATTTGCAATGGGTTTTTCTTTCTCTCCCATCTATCAATGAATAACCTTTGAAAATTATCTAAGTCTGCAATATGGTTAGCAGGAAAGGCTTTAAACCATTTCTTGACATCCCCAGTTAAAGTTTAGGCAAACAATCTCAGATGGACATCTAGTTCATCTATTTCATGCAATTCAAAGAAGTCAGACATCTTCTTTACATGTTGTTGGGCAGTGTAATGACCATTGGCATCAAACAGCAAAATATTACTCTGATAATCTGCAGGCATGGGATGGAGTTGGGCAGGTAGAACAAGAGGGGCATATCGGTTTGCCATTGCTATAATTCTAGTTTGACTAGGGGGTAAAGTTGTGGTGGTTGAAGAAGGACTTGAAACTGATGGAGGTGAACTAGATGATGATGAAGATGATTGATTAATAAGTGGTTTAGGTGATTGGATTGTGGTAGATACAATTGGTGAAGTTGTGGTAAAGGAAGGTGTATTTATAGTGAGTGAAGACTGTGCAAAAATTTGAGAGGCAACAGTAGTAAGGGTAGCTAGCTCAATAGATTGTTGAAGGTAAGCACTATCTATATTGCTAATCAACGTAGAGGTCAAGGCTTCTAACTTGTCAAAAGCGTCCAAGACAAACTTATCTAAATTTGGATGGATAACCCTTTTTGATTCAATGAGTTGAGTAAACTCAGGGTCTAAAACTGTTTCATGGATATCATTCTCAGATTTGGTTCTAAATAGTGAGAGGTCAAATGAAAAATCAAAAGGGATTTCCTCTAAAGTTGACAACTCCTTAGGGAGTGAATTGGCTCTATCTAGCTGGCTACTACTTGCCTGAGTTTCTTCATTTTTTGGTTTCCTTAGAATTTTGTCTGGGTCATCCACTATAGTTGCAGGGTTTGGATTTGGGTTTGCCCTAGTATAGTGAATCTTCTTAGGAGCCATAATTTTAAGTTTTTTAAATTGTTTTTATGAAATTTTTTGAAAATTTACTTTGGATAATGACCTTAAGGGGCTCAAGATTTGATTTAAGGTTTCCTTAAAGTTTAATGAGATTGAGGATTGAAGTCCCCAGTATGGTCGCCAAAATCTTATCACTCTAATAATTCTTTTGAAGTAAGAAGAAAGAAAAACCAAAGGTAACCACAAATTGCTTTGGGAGATCGGGACCTAGCCTTCCTGATGCTCATAGAGGGCTCTCTCTTTAAAATTTACCTTTGTTTTAGTTAAGATGATTTTAGGCCAGTTATGATTGTTCAAGGGGTTTTTGATTTATATTTAAGTTTGGTGGTGGGATCACTTAGACAGATGGATAGAATGATGTCTTTTAGACCATTAGGCTATGGAGTCGAACAATAAGGAAGCAAAACTAGATTAACTCACTAAAGGGAATGTTCAAAGGGCAAGATAGCAGAGTGTTTTTCAGATCTTTGAGACAGAGGGGTGAAAGGGTTTCACTAGGGGTGGGAGAGAAATTAAGGGTTCTCAGACCGAATAATGAATGATGAATGAAGGGATAATCGAGATCAAAGGGAAATTAAGAATCCTTTAACTTGGATATTCAAGAAATCAATCTAAACCAAAGAGAAATTAAGAATTCCTTAACTTAGATATCAATAGGAAACATTTAAATGTATAACTGTTAAGATAGAGTGTAATTAAACAAGTTTTGAAGTATTATTCCAGTTATAACATTTAGATTTAGAAAAACATTAAACATTATGAATAACTTGATTAGAATAACAATAACACATGAGAATACTTGTTTGAAGTTCGCTCAACACATGAATCCTTTGAAATATTTGATCTTTATTTATCAATCCAGCTTGCTGGCTCAACAAATGATACAATAATCCTTTCGATTTTCTTATAAAATATTCTATAGAAATGTCTAGTAGAATCCACACTACATACTTCGAATTATGAAGTATTTATACAAAATTATTTACAAAATATCCCAAACTGACATGGGATTTATTTTAGGGAAAAAATATCTAATTCTAAAAAGTTAATGCCAACTTTCTAACTAATTGCTTTTGTAGAAATTTTGAATAATATAACACTTATTCATAGAGATTATCCTGATTATACACTATTTGCAGAATGCATGCATAATACATAACCTCCTCTACGTTGATCATCAATTTTGCGAAATTAAAAACAATGAAACATCAATCGCATGCGCTCATTCACACAGTATGTAACCTGGGGAAAGCATACAGCTGAAAACCCCACACTATTTGTATATTATAATTATTGAGAACATGTAACGATACATAGTACAATACTCCTCGCAAGTACTAAGTACTATCTCCACCTATTACACACAAACTAGCTCAGATCTGAATCAAACACAGGTTCAAATCTCCTCTGCTGCTTGCCTGCCTCCACTGCGCAATCCTGCATGAGAATAGATGAGAATCACTGAAGTAAACACGTATTTCCTTTGTTGAACCACACAATCCTCATTGGCAATACTCAATCCATGCATGTGAAAAATCTCATGCACAACTATAGTCACAACTGATAGCAATCTCAACCTCTAAGACCTGTCTCCATCGAACTGTCCATGCACTGAGTTAACTGATGTATTCTTTAGTTGCTTTATGAGTTAATAATTAGTGAATTAATTAATTATTAATTCACATCACTCATCACTAGTGTATTTTGTAGTTAGACTAAATACAACTAGTTCAACCAAGTCAAATTGAACACAACTCCATCAACTCCTCAATCAACTCCACCAAACTCAACCACATGAGTTCTAACTGAAGTCTTGCATGCAATAACTCAACTGACCCACAAGAAAAGCGTATTTCCTTCTGACAATTGCATGTGCCACATCCGTAGCTCGAATTGAAGTGCTCCAAGAGGATAAGATAATGTTTATAGTCCAAATATTATTAAGAGCTAATAATATTCGACTGTTCTATTTTTAGCCTGGCAGTCTAAAAATAGACTCCGCCCATATGTCTAAAAATAGAAGTCCATCCTTTTTTACCAACATGACCAATCATCCACAAATAGCATCCTGCAACTCATAGACCATGATCCATATGTCTAAAAATAGACTTTGCGCCTAAAATAGCCTACGGGCCCACTTAGTGAAGGCGACTCCTTTCCACTAAGCTCCATCATCTTGTTGCATTTTCAACACTCCCTCTCAACAAGATATGGATTATCTGCAACCCCCATCCTGCAACTCTCGAATGTTCTGCATGCAACACATTTGCCCGATCCACTTGCTCCAAAAACACTTGGAACAAAAACACTCCCAAGTGACCACTCTGTTGGGCTAGGAACATACTCTGATGATGAAGCTCTACCTGTTGCTGACAGGTGCTCCCTCTATGACATCTGCGCTATTGCAACATCTCCATGCATCTCGCACCATTGCACACCTCTCTGTGCCACTTAGCACTGTGCAAAACACTTGTGCCTCTCGCATTGCTGCAGCATGCGAGCTATGCGCTGTCCTGGGATTCCCTACACTGTCGCTCTCTCTGTCGCTCCATCCGCATCTATCTCTACCCAATCAGTTAGTTCCTACTACTCCACATCAGGGCTCCCGTAGTAAGGCCTCATCTAAGAGGTTGGGTACCTCAAGGATCCTACCCCTCCTCCTTGGGACAATCAATCCACATCACCCCACCTCCTACCTGGAGGTATGGCTACATGCGATCCCTCAGCCCACCTGGCTCGAAGTTTCCCCCTACTGGAGGTCTCTGCATGAGTAGATGTCTCTACTCGATCTCCTTTCATCTTCCCTTGTTGTGGCTGCTCTACAACCTCTTGAAGCTGCTGCACCAATCGTGGCTCCTCCACAATCGTCTAAGACTTCTTCTGGCTTTGCATTTTGAGAGGTAATATACACTCCCTCTCAACCACCAAGTCTCCATCAGTTGCCTCGCTGCTCAAGGCTTTCATGCATCTTGAACCTCAAGAGCATACAGGTTCTTGACCCGTGAACCAATCTGCTTCACCTGTCTAGTGATGATGTGTCTAAGGAAAACCTTTCCCTTACTGAAGACTACATCATACCCTCTGTCTTCCAGCATAGCGATGGACACCAAGTTTCTCTTTAGTCCTGGTACATACTTGACATCGGTCAAGGTAAGGCAAGCTCCATGCTCCCTCTGAAAAATAACCGTGCCTACACCTGAGACACTATACTTCTCATCATTACCCATCGCTATAAGTATCTAGAGATCTTTCTCCTCCAAAGTACTCACCGGTCATGTGGAAAGAAGCTCCACTGTCAAGAAACCAACCACTTCCCACCATGGATGAAACCATGCATGCGAAGAGTGTGAAATCCAACTCAAACTGTGAAGCAAGTGCCTCACCTTCAAATCCTTCCCCGGATCCCTTCATGGATTTCTTCTTTGGGCAATTAGTACCATAATGGCCCAACTCATGACAACGAAAGCATCGCACTTTCGATTTTTCAACCTTCTTCCCATCATTAGAAGAACTGGATTCGAAAAGAGAACCCTTCTCCTTCCCCTTCTTTGCTTTGGCAGCCAAAGCACAATTTTCTTCATCAGATGCCTTTGATGAAGATTCGTCCCTGGTATTCCGCCTGATCTCCTCTTGCACAAGATCTGACCAAAGTCTCTCCCATCCTGGCAATTTCTCCCGACCATTGACAGAGTCTTGATAGGAATTCCAACTCTTCAGAAGACCAAGGAGAGCCAAGCTCACCAAGTCCTCATCATCGACAGTCACCCCCACACTTCCCAGCTCATCCCGGCATTGGGTGAACTTCGTGAGATACTTGGACATATTGTGTCCATTCTCACACCTAATGTTTCTGAGTTTATCCTTGAGCGCCAACTTCCTCTGGTCACTCTTGCTTTGGAATAGATCTATGAATGCTTTCCACATCAAGTATGGAGAAGCCTTTCCATGCAGGTTGGATACAATGTGATCCTTCACGCCCTCCAACAGAATCCTTCTACACTTTACTGTCTTCTTTTGCCAAACCTCAACATGAGCAGCATCAGTAGGCTTTGGGACCTTAGCCTCTATGAAATCCTTCAACCCATTGTCATCTAACACCGCCTCCATCCTATCTTTCCATGCAATATAATTCGAGCTGCCCTCAATAGCATACTCCAATCGCAATCCGTTGAAAGACTTTTCAACTTTGACACCAAGAAAACACTGCTGCAAATTCGAATTCCACCAGCTCAAAACTCAACCACTTCTGATCTAAAATTCGTGAGAACAAAGTATTTCTCGTACAGATATTGATTGTATGGGCTTTTACTAGATATCTCACCTTCCAAAAGAAGGATGAATCCAAAGGCTACTTGGCCCGATTACAGACTCTGCCTGAAGAAATAAAATGTAAACACTTTCCGAATAATAGATTTGATGATCAAGTCTGCCCTGATACCATGTAGAAATTTTGAATAGTATAACACTTATTCACAGAGATTATCTTGATTATAAACTATTTGTGGAATGCGTGCATAATACATAACCTCCTCTACGTTGATCATCAATTTTGCGGAATTAAAAGCAATGAAACATCAATTGCATGCACACATTAACACAGTATGTAACCCGGGGAAAGCATACAGCTGAAAACCCCACACTAATTGTATATTATAATGATTGAGAACATGTAACAATACATAGTACAATACTCCTCGCAAGTACTCAGTACTATCTCCACCTGTTACACACAAACTAGCTAAAATCTGAATCAATCACAGGTTCAAATCTCCTCTACTGCTTGCCTGCCTCCACTGCGCAATCCTGCATGAGAATAGATGAGAATGGCTAAAGCAAACTTGTCTTTCCTTTTCTGAAACACGCAATCCTCATTGGCAATACTCAATCCATGCATGTGCAAAATATCATGCACAACTATAGTCACAACTAATAGCAATCTCAACCTCTAACACCTGTCTCCACTGAACTGTCCATGCACTGAGTTAACTGATGTATTCTTTAGTTGATTTATGAGTTAATAATTAGTGAATTAATTAATGATTAATTCACATCACTCATCACTAGTGTATTCTACAGTTAGACTAAATACAACTAGTTCAACCAAGTAAAACTGAACACAACTCCATCAACTCCTCAATCAACTCCACCAAACTCAACCACATGAGTTCTAACTAAAGTCCTGCATGCAATAGCTCAACTGACCCACAAGAAAAGTGTATTTCCTTTTGACAGTTACATGTGCCACATCTGTAGCTCGAACTGAAGTGCTCCAAGAGGATAAGATAATGTTTATAGTCCAAATATTATTAAGAGCTAATAATATTCTACTGTTCTATTTTTAGCCTGGCAGTCTAAAAATAGACTCCGCCCATATGTCTAAAAATAGAAGTCCATCTATTTTTACCAACATGACCAATCATCCACAAATAGCATCCTGCAACTCATAGACCATGATCCATATGTCTAAAAATAGACTTTGCGCCTAAAATAGCCTGCGGGCCCACTTAGTGAAGGTGACTCCTTTCCACTAAGATCCATCATCTTGTTGCATTTTCAACAGCTTTCTGGCACTATTATATCCGATTTCCTTTTATATTTAGCTGATTGATCTTTTGGCTATCATTTGATGCTCTTCGACTTATCTTCTTTCATTGATTCTCTAACTTTGATACTCTTTGACTGGGACAACTGCCCATTTACTTTCACCATTCAGTTTTTACCAGACTGTGTTAATTTTTGAACTTACTTTGAATTAAAGTAAGTCAGTTAGCTCCTCCCATCTCTCTTCAGTTGGTAACTAAATGTTCTTCAACTCCCTAAAGGCCTCATTAGCATCTGTGTATTTAACAAATGTAGGCTTATTTACAAACAGATTTTTTACCTCATGATGGAGGTAAAACATGTTCTCCAAAGCTTGGTAATGGACTTTAGCAGAGGGCATCCCTATTTTTGTTGTGTTGTGGATGGCTACATTGTTGATTTGAGTTTTAGCCACTTCCTTGAGCTTTTTGTTGTAGTCCTCTTATGTCATTAATTTGTCATTAATTACCAAAGGACTTGGTAAACCTTTCTGCATCAAAGTGTCAAATTTGAATTTAAATCTATCAATAGAAAGTTGCATAGTCTGACACTTGTCTTCCAAGTTGTGCATCAAATTCCTTTTAGTAAGGACTCTTCTTACTTGTAGGATTGTCCTTGTCTTGTCACTAATATCCAATTCTTCCAGTTCATATTTTTTTTGGAATTCAAAAAGTCGATGATCCTAGTTGCCTCTTCTGGCATCCCTTCTAGCTCTGTTTTAACCTTTTGAATTGCCTCTGTGGCCTCTTTAACTAGATCAATCTGCTCAAAAATTACCTAAATGGATGGCCAAATATCATTATCAAAGTCAATGATATTGGCCCACAATTTTTCTTTTGCCTATCCCAATGGCTCACCTAGAGTCATTTATTTCTCTAGATTCTTTATCCTCTTAGTTAATCTTGCTACCTTGTGTTGTTCCTCCTTATTCATAATTTGAGCAAGTTTACAGTCTGTCTCCAACTACTTACTTTCTCTTCCAGTTTCTTGATTTCTATAGCTTTGAGGGGCATCTCTTCCATGGCTTTAGCCAACCTATTGGCTTCTTCACCTATAGAATCCATTACGGTCGACCTTGTTTCTAAACTCGATGGTGTTGTTGTAGGCAATGCAGTGGCCAATGTGTAGGTTTTAACCTCGTACAAAAATAACCTACATATGAATTCTAAAACACTAACAATAAACAATGCGAGAGCATAACACATAAAACACATATACACAGAGAGTTTCCCCTAGATCCCAAAACCGAGACTACCAGCTTGATTTTTAATTATGTTCCTTTCAATGTTACAATACATATTTATACATGTCGATGCATCCAATACCATGGACAGAAAACCATCACGTCCAAAACCATGTGCGAAAAATCATGCACAAAACCATAGGTAGGTCTGCCCAACCTAATATAGAGTGGGGTTACCTGCACCCATCAAACCCCCTATGACACCCCCCCCCCCACTACGCAATCGGTGCAATGAAGGGGGGCCCCGGCCTCCTTCTAACCCCCTAGTTAACTATGCGGGCTAGTTGTGGAAAGAATATAACACAACCCAACATTCTCCCACTTGTTGTTTTCTTTCCACAAGGGGCCACAAGAGAGCTTAGTCATTTATCCAGCCCTCTAATGCCCATTGTTTCTCTACACCAAGAGAACTTCTCAGAGCTTACAAATTTTTTCAATACATCTGCAGTATTCTTCAAAGTGTCCACCTTTACCAGCAACACCTTTTTGTCTTCTATCAAATCCCTCACAAGGTGATACTGAACATTAATGTGCTTTGTCTTTGAATGATATACAGGGTTCTTTGCCAAGAAAATTGCACTTTGGCTGTCACAATCTATCCTTATAGCTCCCTGTACTAACCCCATACTTGAGCACAAACTCTGCAACCAAATTGCTTCCTTGCTTGCATGAGTGGCTGCCATGTATTCTACATCTGTAGTTGATAGTGCCACTACAGATTGTTTCTTACTCATCTAATTGACTGCACCTCCAAATAGGTTAAACACATACCCACTTGTAGATCTTCTTTGATCCAGATCTCCAGCCTAGTTTGCATCAACAAAGCCATGAATATCCAACACTATGTCCAATCCTAGTCTTCCTTCGTAGCACAAACCATAATTACTAGTGCCACGCAAATACCTGAAAACCCGCTTCACTGTTGTCCAATGCTCCTTCCCTGGTTTTGACATAAACCTGCTCAATACTCCCACTGTGTGTGCAATGTTCGATCTAGTACAGACCATCACATACATCAGGCTACCAATTGCACTTCCATACAGAACATAGGACATGTCCTCTTCCTCTTCTTGTGTCTTGGGACACTATTCAACAGATAACTTTACACCTACATGAATAGGAACCTTCACCGGTTTACTATCTTGCATATTAAACCTCTACAATATTGTCTCGACATATTTTTGATGGTTTAACTAGAGCTTCCTCTTTGTCCCATCTCTTTTAATTTCCATGCCCAAAATATAGTTTGCAGCACCAAGATCTTTCATGTCAAATTTGGAGGACAAATGGGTATTCAAATCTTTGATAATTTCTTTTTCATTTCCAACCAGCAATATATCATCCACTTACAAGACTAGATAAATAATACGGTCACAAGTTAATTTAAAATACACACAGTGATCTGCTTTGCTTCTAGTCAAGCCAAGTCCCCATATAAATGTAACAAATTTCAGATACCACATCCTTGGTGATTGTTTTAACCCATACAGAGACTTCTTTAACTTGCCTACCATTTGTTTCTTACCCTTCACCACAAAACCTTCAGGTTGCTTCATGTAAGTCTCCTCTTCCAGATCCCCATCAAGAAATGTTGTCTTCACATCCATCTGTTCTACCTCAAAATCAAAAGAAACAACAACAGATAAAAGTAATCTAATAGAAGTTACCTTGGCAATAGGAGACAAAATATCACCAAAATCAATTCTCGACACCTGTGAATAACCTTTTGCTAGCAACCGAACTTTGTATTTCTCCACCTTTCCTTATGCATTTGTCTTCTTCTTGAACACCCATTTGCTTCCGATGGGTTTCCTTCCAGCTGGAAACTCCACTAGATCCCAAGCCTCATTTTTGTGCAAAGATGCCATTTCGTCAACCATGGCCTCTTTCTAGAGTTTTCCATCTTCTGAATCTACTTCTTCATTTATAGTTCTGGGATCATCATCAGTAATAGATAAAGCAAAATTTGAATAGAAAGTAGATGGACTATACCTTTTTGGTTTCCTTCTTTCTTGAACTGATCTTCTCACACCCGGAGTTTGTGGCTCTTCATCTTCTAATTCCTCCTCTACTCTAGAGTCTGATTCTTCCTCCTTTAGGTCAAACTATATCTTCTCAGGTTCAATTGGTTGGACTTCATGTTTAATAACATCTTTCACCTCTCTAAACACCACATTTCGGCTGTACACAACCTTCCTTGTTACTGGGTTTCAAAGCTTATGATCCTTTAAACCATCATTATACCCAATAAAGATGCACTTTTCTGATTTACTACCCAACCTAGTTCTTTTCTCCTTTGGAACATGTACATATGCATCACATCCAAATACCCTTACATGTGAAAGAGAAGGTTTCTTACCAGTCCATACCTCTTGTGGAGTCTTATCTTCCAATGCTAACGAAGGTGATCTGTTGACCAGGTAACATGCAGTCTCCATCGCCTTTGGCCAGAATTCTTGTCCTAACCCGGCACCACTATGCATGCTTCTTGCCCTTTCCATCAACGTCTTGTTCATTATTTCTGCAACTCCGTTTTTTTGAGGTGTATATGGAGTAGTCTTCTACCGTGCTATACCACACTTCTTACAAAATTCTTCAAATTCCTTACTGCAAAAATATCCACCGTTATCTGTCCTCAGCGCCTTTATCTTCTTCTCTGTTTGGTTTTCCGCTAGAGCCTTAAATTCTTTACACCTGTCAAAGAGTTTAGATTTCTTCTTAAGGAAATATATCCATGTATTCCTTGAGAAGTCATCTATAAATGATACATAGTACACAGAATTACCCAGTGATGGAACCTTCATAGGTCCAAACACATCACTGTGCACAAGCTCTAATATATGTTTCGCCCTCTTACCACCTGAGGGGAAACTCACCCGATTCTGCTTCCCATATACATAATTTTCACAGAAATCAAAATCCAAATAGCTATTACTCATATCTTCTACCATACCTTTACCATGAAGTATTTGAAGGCCCTTCTCTCCAATATGCCCAAGCCTTTGATTCCACAACATGGTATTCTCTCCAGAGACCACTAGATTTTCTACTCCACTTTTAGGAACCACAAAACTGTTGCACCCATCAATAACAGTGCTACCTTCTAGCTTGTACAAAGTTCCAATCCGAACTCCCCACATCAATACCAGTGCTCCCTAAACCATTTTGCAGGTATCCTTCTCAAACACTATTTTTACACCTGCATAATCCAACTTGCTTACAGGAATCAGATTTTTGGCCAATGTAGGAATATGCAGAACACCTGGAAGTGTTCTAACCTTCCACCTTGCAACTTCAATTTTACTTTTCCGCAGCCAACGATTCTAGAATTCCTTTCATCCCCCAAGAATACATCACCACCATCATATTTCTCATACTCGTAGAATCACTCTCTATGGGGAGTGAAGTGAAAGGATACACCTGAGTCAATCAACCATGCGTCATGATCTACATGTGTACTTGAGGAAACCAAGTACACATCCCCACCTTCATCTGAGGTGGTTTTCGCCTCTATAGAAGGATCATCATCACATCCCTTTCCTTTGTCAGGAGCTTTAGATTTACAGTCCCTGTTGTAGTGCTCTTCCTTTCCGCATTCCCAGCACACCACCTTTATAGGTTTTCCTAGAGATTTAGATCTCCCATTCGATGACTTATTTTTGTTTATGTTTTGGGGCCATCCTCGTATAGACAAGGCATCACCATTCTAGCTCTCCATATTTTTCCATCTCATCTCCTCCATCAGCAAGGATGATATTATTTCATCAAACTGCAAGGCAATTGTATTGCTACCTATTGCAATAACCAGACTATCCCATGAATCTGGTAGAGAACACAACAAATTTATGCACTTATCTTCATCTGAAATTTTAATATCAACAGATAATAACTGACCTACCATGGTATTAAATGCATTTAGATGCTCTGCCACTTAGTCTCCATCTTTCATCCTTAGGTTATACAACTTTTTCTATAGGAACAATTTATTCACTAGAGACTTAGATTGGTACAAAGTCCCTAACTTGTCCCACAAAGCCTTAGCCATAGCTTCCACTGATACATTCAACAATACTAAATCTGAGACACACAATCATATTGTGCTCTTTGCGTTCCGATCTAACTTCTTCTATTCTTCATCAGACACTCCTGTTGGTTTAGTACCTGGATCTACAACGATCCACTGATCTTTATCCAGCAACAGATCCTCCATCTTGAGTTTCCATAACTCAAAAATCTGACCATTAAATTTCTTGATCTCTATCTTTCCACTGCTCACCATCTTCTTTCACCACCAGAATCGATCTCGTAGATCTCCCACTGAATAGGGTCTACGACAGGCCCGAGTGAAACCCCTCAGAAACAAAGGCGTCCCCTTGAAGCCACAATAGCTCTAATACCAAGTGTAGGTTTAAACCCCGTATAGAAATTACCTGCATACGAATTCTAAAACACATAAAATAAGCAATGCAAGAGCATAACACATAAAACACATATACATAGAGATTTTCCCCTGGATCCCAAAACCAGGACTAGCAGCTTGATTTTTCATTATGTTTCTTTCAATGTTACAATACATTTTTATACATGTCGAAACATCCAATACCATGGACCGAAAACCATCAAATCCAAAACCATGTGCAAAAAATCATGCACAAAACCATAGGTAGGTCTGCCCAACCTAATATAGGGTCCAAAAACAAAATTTTCTGAGGGCGCTGCCATGGACCCCATAGAGTGGGGTTACCTGCACCCCTCAAACCCTTTATGAACCCCCTCACTACGCAATCAGCACAATGAAGGGGGGGCTCCGTCCCCCTTCTAACCCCCCGGTTAACTACGTCACCTAGTCATGGAAAGAATATAACACAACCCAACATAATGGAGTTGTAGTAGCCAATTTCTTAGCCAATCTTGATGGTACATCCATGGTGATAGTTGGGATGACCATGGCTACATTTTCCCGGAGGCTAGCTTGCTTGGTCAACTTGTCCATTTCTTTTTCCATTTCTTTCAGCTGGGTGTTCAACTGCAACACTAAGTCAAGCATTTCCTCCTGGGCAGTTTGGCTCTCTAGGACTTGTTTTGTTTGAGGGTGCTGTGACTGAGGCAGTTTGAGCTGTTTTTTCAGGGCTGCAATGTATTCATTCTTCTTTTTTATCAATTGCTTAGTAACCTTTATGTCCTTTGGGTCATGGCCCAACTCAATGATCAAGTCTTCTAAGGATTTGATCCTTGTGTCTTTAGCATTGGAGGAGGCATTCTCAAGTTTAAATTGTGCAATAGTATTATTTCAAGAATCCTATAATCTATATGCATCCATGGCCTTACCAGTCAAGGTAGAGTATATCATTTCTCCAGCTTGTTTATGAAATTATATTTGGTCCACGAAATGGATGTCCTTTGAAAATACTTCAAATGTGGTCTTCTTATAATTTGCTACAGATTTGGGTTGTGGCACTATTGGATCCATATATGACATTTGCATCTTGCCCTCCTCAATATCAAATGTAGACATTAGTTTTCTCGGGAGAGGAGTTGAATGTATGAAATACTAAGCATATGTCTCAACTTTCATTTTTTCATTTCTCATTTTAATCTCTTTATATCTATCCTTAATGGTTTTTTCTTTGTCAACTGTTCTGACAAAGGAAGAAACCTCTGCTAACTTCTGCATTTCTATCAACTATGAGTTAGAGGTGGTGGGTTCATTTGTTTCCTCTTCCTCTTTCCCTTTCTGACCTACTGTGCCTGGCCGTGATTCTGACTATGGTTTTGATTGTGGTTCTGACTTTGGTTCTGAATTTGTTCCTTCTGCCTCACTCTGTTCTTCCTGTTCAGATACAGGATTCAGTTTTCTCCTTTTCCTTCAGTCTGCTTGCTCATCCACTGTTTCCATCTGGGAACTAGAAGTCTCTTCTCTGTTTTTAGGGTTTTTCTCCTTATTCAGGGGTGTTTGCAATGCAAAGGGAGCATCCATCCTTTGGCCTTGATCTGGGACCTACAGGAACTCACTCAGGTCAATCTGTTGCTCAATATCATACAGAGAATTTTCAACATCAACAATTGTGCTATATTTATCTACCAAAGTGTTTTCCACCCATTCAGTTTGGTTGGCATATCTTTCAGTTTCAGGCACTGAATAATTTGAATAAGGAGCTATTTTAACTCTGGTTCTCATTTTTGTTATTACCCCGTGAGGGTCATACTGCCACATAAAACTCTTGGTAAATTTCAACTCCTGTAACACAATGTCTGCCTCTGGTCTAGCTTGTCTATTATTGCAAATAAAGGGGTCCAGTTCACATTTGACTCTGAATTGGGCCTTCTTACTTGTAGCCACAAAGTGGACATCATCTAAGTTGATGATTTGTCTGAAATACTCCAAGGCAAAGATTCTCAAGGGGAGATACTTTGGCCATTTATATGGAGCCAGGTAGCAGCCATAGATTCTGATCTCTATGTGATCCTGGTACAAGTACCAATCTCCTACACTACTATTTTTAGCTAGCTAAATTACCTTTTTTATCTGAGGACCAATCCTAGGTTGCATAGTCCCTGTCAACATATTCATCACTAGGTGGGCAAAGGAATCTATGAAGTCCTTATAATTAGTGACAGTGGAATATCTCTGGACAATAGGTGTCCAATAGAGTACAGACCTCTTGTTTCCTCTACTATCACTTTTTATGATCTTCATGGGGAATTTATTAGTTTGGTAGTACAAAAACAAATAATACAATACTGCAGAGAACATAAACACCCTTTCAATGGGCAATCTAATGAGTTGTTCATGCATTTTGTATGCAATGAACTGAGCATAGTCAAACTTGATGGTAGGAGGTTTACCAGGGGTAAAAAGGGACAAGAATGCAAAAGTGACTTCATCTACATGTTCATCTATCCTGTATCCAAGGATGGAAGATATCATGGTGATAATATGCCTTGCAATTTGTGAAAATATGGGGGGTATTTATGGAGGAGTAAAACTTGGTGTATGCTATTTTGCAACTATGAAATCCTTTAACACTTTCTTAGATTTGTCCTCATCAATAGAACTATACAGTTCTAGTAGTCCTCCAATGGACAAAGGAGCTAAATTTGTGTTGGGCTAGACCTGTAACTTTGATTGATGGATTCTGGAGTGATAGTGAAGAGCAGATGTTGATTGGGGGCTACTACAACCTTCTAGCTAGGGATGTAACAGGTATGACAATAATGGATAATGTCTATGAGACCATGGACTTCTGGGAATGAGTAGAGGGGGATATTTTACTCCTAGAGGTGAATATCATTAGCATGGTTTAAAAATTTGTCTTTTCTCCAGAAGTGGAGCTTCATTCTTTTAGAGGCTAAAGATGTATCTTTAATATGAAAATCCCTATCAGCCAAGGGTAGGTGATCTTGGTCAAGGTGGGGGGTTGAAATAGGCTTAAAATTTAGGGAAATGTGGGTAGACATTGCGTGGAAAACAGGGGTAAAAGTCAGAAATTGACTTGGCAGGGTTCAACCAGTGGTCTGGGTTTTGCAGGTTTTTTAAGGGTCTGGGTGCAAATTAGTTAATTCAGGGGTAGAAAGATTGATTTAATTCTACCTTAAATTATTTGAACTTTTATATTAAAATGGGGCAAATTTGGTGTATTTTTGCAGAATACCTGAAACCGGAGGTTGGTGTTGTGAATTTGGTCGAGGTTTTAGGTTGCAGATGATAGGTGTTGGCTCTAGACGAGTGCTGGAGGCAAGATGGCGACTGGTAGTCGATTAGCAGTTGTAGATTTCAGGGGCACATGAAAGCTTAGGCTTTCAATTTGCAGTTGGGTGAAAAAACGTAAAAATGGCATTCGCTTTAATGGATGAAAAATGGGAAAAGTGGGGAAAAATGGTTATGAACAGTGACTAGTATCGAGAGGGTGGTTTTGCCCCTCATTGCACCACTTTTGGGGGGGGGGGTGGTAAAACTTGGAGGGGATGTGAAATGATGTGATGGTGACACATCACTAAAGTCGGTCCAGGAAAAACCACCCATTTCGGATGCTATCGGGCTATTAAAGCTCAAAAGTAGAATGCACGTGAAATGGAGTGATAACCGTTAGATGAGATGGGTGTTGATCGGATGGTGGTTGTGCTGAAAAGATGTGTGGAGGGGATTGGGGGAAAGGTTAAGGAGGGGCCCGCCTAATCAAACACACTTAAGCCACGTTTAATTAAGTTTTAAAATGGTGGATTAACGTAAATGATCCATTGGGAAGCTTTTTGCAAAGCGGATGGGTTTTCAACTTAGGATAAGTTGATTTATGGGTTTTGAGATTAGAAAAGGGAAAATAACTTCTCACAAAAGGGGGAAAAAGGGTTTTTACCCAAGGAAAATGGATTTATGGAACATAATGATGATTTTAGCGAGGGGGAAGGGATTTTGAAGGGAATTTCTAGGGGAAAATACGGGATAATGAAGTAAGGGTAAAAATGGAGGGGAAAAGGGATATTTTAACGGATGATGGGGAAATTAATAAGCAATGAGAGGGAGAAGTTTGTGAAAGGAGGAGGAGTTAATTAAACTCATCTTACGAACATGATTTTTTCATTGATAACTGCCCATACACACTTGAAACACATAGTTAAGCATGATAGTAGTGCTTATGCTCCAAATGACTTGTATTTCTGCAACCTTTCTTTACTTACCCTTTTACCTACCCTAACATTTTTTCTTCACTTTGGAGGGTGAATTTAAGCTAGAAAACCCTTTTCTTTCCTTTTCTTTTATAAAAAAAACTATCTACTTCTAACCTTATATCTTCCAAGGGCTTAGATTGAACTGATGAGCTCCTTTTATTTTCTCTTCCTATCTAAGGATCTGCCAAGATCAAACTATTTGGTCAGATTTTATCTCTAACTATAAACATAAAATTCAAAGCATGAAGTAGTCAAGATTAAGCAGTTTTACTATCATGTGTTGTTGCACGTATGACAAGCTGCACATAACCATTATTTAAGACAGTAAAGTAAAAATTAGTGGCACTTGGACTTGCACACTTTCATGATATGTTTTTGTTTGGGGTTCATATTTTTTTCATATTTTTGTATTTTTTGATGTTTTCTTATTTTTCTTGTCCTTTGATATTTCTTTTAGGACATACCTTCTTTAAATTTTTTAATTTTAATATGGAAAACATTTGTAGAAAGCAAAGGTATGTACAATATTACAAGAGTTAACTTTATCCAATTCAAAATTATGAATCCTTTCACTATAGGACTCTAATAGATAGTGACCGATTTTTGTGGGATTTTACAACAAAAATCTCCAAATTGTAAATATCTTTTCCGTAGGATTTGGAATAATCTCTACTTTGTACAAATTATGATTTTTCAAGACTCGAAGCACTTCTTCGACTTTTGGTGTGATTTGATCCACATCTCAGAATCTCGGTACGATTGTCTTTTGGTGTGATTTGATCCATATCTCAGAATCTCAGTATGATTGTCTGATGTTTTTCCCCTTCTTATCCTATAAAAAGGGAGAAATAAAGCTCATTAAGCCATTCATAGCTGGAGAGTCTAACAGTCAGAGTCTTGTTGTTTGAATTCTAAGATAATCTTCCTTCTCTGCATCTATGAATATTTGCGTGTGATATGCTTGCATCACGAAGAAAAGTCTCTTTTAGAGTTGAGTTTGAAAAGCCTGCGTATCAGGGACTAACAACCCTCGTAAGAACATAAAGTGGTTGAACTCATTATGTTTTAGTTTTTTTTTTTTTGTTTCAGAAAGTTCAAAGACAAAGTCTGCAAAATTCCAGGTAGCCTTTGGAGTGCATCTCAATTTAAGGTGCACTGTTTGGTAAATGCCCAAGCAGTCTATCTTTGATTGAAGTTTCTCTAAATCTTCCAGCATTTTAATTCATCTTTTGAAATCAATAAAAGAGAGAAGTTTTTCAAAATCTTCTGCATTATTTTATGTTCTGTTATACTATTTTAAATATTCTATGAGAGGAGAGGTTCATCTGAGGTTTGCTGGTGGTTCATCGAGGATCGAGGGATGTTTTTCTTGTGTTGGAAAGAGGTTGTTGATGAGCATTATTGTGTGAAGATCCAAAGGTTTTCATATGGGTTCGTGTAAGAATTCGTGTATTCATCACATAAGACATAGAAATTGCACAACAAGCTTCATTTTCTCCATCGAAGGAAGCCCCAACTTCAAATTGGTATTAGAGTCAGTAACGTCTGGTTCATATAGGTATTTATCTTTTAAAGTCTCTTACAAGATAACATGGAACAAGGAAGAATATTTGTTTCATTCAGACAACTTCAGAAAGAAGAAACACAAGAAAATAATTTGAAATATAGTTAATAGAAATTCATCCATCAACTCGATGGGTTTTCCCTTCTGTAAGCCCATTAGAAGTTTATGGTGATTTATTTGTCTTTTATTTGAAAGATATAACTAGAGTCACTGTTAAAGAATGTGCTTCTCATATTCAAGAAAATTTTGAATCCATTCAAACCATTTCACTTTTAGATCCTAAAAAGCTTAAAGAAGAATCTCGAATAAATGGTACTTCTTATCTACATCTTGGCTGCATCCGGGTGGGCATAAATGCTTTCACCCACAAAGGGCTTAATAAATATGTGTTGGCTAATATCAAATATCTCAGGCCTAACATATATACTAATTCATTAATTGGTGGTGTCGTGGATCCTTTATAAAATGGTCTTGTATGGTTTGATTTCCAGCGAAATTATCAGATATGTGTATCGTGAAAACATTAAGGACATCCTCCAATTGCAAATCAAAACTAGTGGTTTTTATATGAGAAGAAAAAGGACAAACATTGTAGTTCATACTAGAGGGTGTTTCAAGCACACCAACACATTATATCCAGGCATTCTGCATACACCCAGTCAAGAGTCAAAATCCAGCACCTTGGTAATCATTGATGCTCACAATCAAAAAATTGAGCATCATACCATCAAATGGGAAGATCTCGACTTTCCTGAAAACTGGGTAGTAGATCTACCTTAGTCGCCAAAATTTTAAAGTATTGTGACTGCTCAGGTAGAAGAAGGACCAGCTAAAGCTACTTTGTCCTTCCATAGAAGATATAACTTGGATTGCAAAAGAATAAAGAAGCCTGTCAAGCCACAAAATACCATATAAACTCAGATGATATTTAATGTCATCCATCTAATTCCACATATGTAAATACTCCATCTATAATCTTCTCACATGTTGATTCATTTGAACTCACTGAGTTATTAGATTTTTCCACTATCGAAGTAAAATGTCCTATCTGCCAAATAGTAGTTTGCTTGCAATCTCTCGCAGATCTTGTTCTCCACAAAAATCATAATCCTAGGACTGGAGAGGCCCCTTCTACTATTACTACAGATTCATGTCCAACTCTAAAATTCTCTGACATTCCATTTCCTCGTGACACTATCGTAATGATTGATGAATTACCCACTCTCGAGAATGAAGACCCCCGTCTGACTGAAATGTTTAGCAAGATGAGACCACCTGGGATGCCAAAATATGGCTTGTGATATCTTGAAAGACTAGAATGTGTCATTTTGTCTTCAATATTTCAAAATCTTATTCCACCAGACTGCAAAACGCCATCAAACCTAGAAATGTACAAATTCTTCTCCCTCATGGATGGGTGTCTCAAACATAACATTAATAGAGACTAGATGAAGAACATGCTAAATTGGGATCTCTATACATATTTTGAATCCAAAGAATTTAGACTTAGCACATTTATTGATGAAAAATAAGCTCTTTCTCTGGAATGGAGAAGGTACATGGAAGAAACAAACTCATGGATTTCTTTTTATGCCTGGAAGAAATTAAAGGAACAACTAGAAGTAGATATGGAAAATGCGGAAACTTCATCTACACAAAAACATTTCTGGACATCTTGTGATGGAAGCAAGTTAGAAACAAATACCACATTCCCTCCAAACAAGAGAATCATGCTAGGAGAAGCTAGAAACTCATCCAAGGCCATTCCTTTAGTATTAAAGGATGATTCAGCCATAGGAATAGATGGAAGGATCCCGAAGGCTAGTGAACAAATAAACTGGACAAATAGAGAAATTAAAGGGCTAGAGATGAATATGGTAAAAACATTTGAACAAAAGGAATGTTTGACTCACTATTAGTTGTTGTACATAGTGTGAATAAAACTTTGAATGATGTCAACATTTCAGTTTATGTATTAAAAGGTTTTGTCAGAGAATCAACCACACAAATTGAAAGCATGGAGAGAAAGGTAGATTATGAGTTTGAACCTATTAAGACTCTTATGTGTAAACTATCTGAAAAATTTGAGCAACTTGCAATATCTCCCAAAGATAAGGATATCCCTACCTCCATGTTGTTTAGCCACCATGTACCCATTCGACATGCCACAAAACTTGCAGAATGGTTTACATTTCTATTTCCTTAGGAAAAGCCAAAGCAACACATTGGCACCAAAGAATCTTTTAGTGAATCCTATTCTCTTTTCACAGGCACCATGACCAAAGAACAAGATTCAGGAGCCTCAGGACAACATCTTTTGCCTGTATATGAACCTCTGTCTAGCCAACTCACCAGATATCCAGCTCATGAACTCAATGGCAAGGGAAATATGCCATAAACTCATACCTTTTAGTGTGGATCTTATAAATAATGGAATATTGATGGCTTGAGTGCTGGTCAAATCAGGAAAATGATTGACTAGATGTACATTGAATATAATCTTATGTGTATGAGAGGAAAATCTGAAATTGAATCCTACAAAACTCTCATCCAGTGCTTTACAGGTACCCTACAGATGGTAGGAAGTAGAGTCTTCCCCTAAATTACTTGAAAAAATGGAAGAAAAATTTGTTGAGGATGAAGTCGGAGATGTTACCCACAATGAGAATGGTGAATGCCAAAATAATATGGTTAGAGCATTAACCTCCATCCTAGAACATTGATGGGGAGAAACAATAGAAATTGGAAATAAACATGAGATAATCCTGATGAATCTCAAATGGAAGAAAATGTCCCAATATGAATATTTCCACAGAGATTTGAGACAAAGAATTTTCAAAGTAAAAGAAAGTCATAATGACTTTTGGAAACATGTATATTTAGCAACATCAACCTCCAAATTTGTTGAATACATCTAGCAGCAAGTGTTCCAAACTTCTTTTGAAAACTACACATGGGGAGAGATATATTGCAACATAAAAAAATCCTTGGTAGGACCTTGCACCATCATGAAAATCAATAAGTCCTTATAAAATACGTCCAAACTACCTGAAAACAAATCCATCTGCAGTAAATATGGATTGGTTATTAATGATCCAATTGTGAAAAGAAGAAAAAACAGAAAATCCCAGAAGAAAGGTCATAAACAGTTGGCTAAAAGTGATCCTCATAAGTCAAATAGGCACAAGAAAGGATCATATAAAATAGTGCCCAGAACACACTACTATGAGCCCAAAGATATCCATCTTAAATCTCAAAGAAAAAATATGATTACCTATTGGTTATGTGGACAAACGGGAAATAGTACAAACAAATGTCCTCAAGGAAGAGAGTCAAGGGAAAATAGAGGCAAAAAGACACAAGAATATGCCTCTAGAAGACCTAGAATCCAGTTCAAGGAAGAAGCAAACATGATGAAGAAAAAATGTTGCAGTTCATCAGAATCATCTGATTTGAGTTTATTTGAGTCTGAATAGAGTGAAGAATAGGTGAATGTCCAACAGTGCAATTGCACAGATACTGATGAGTGCAACTGCATCCCTTCTGAGATAGACTCGGACTTTAGCTCAGAAATAGAAACAGAAAAGGCACTAGCCAATGAGAAAGTGTGTATGGCATACATTATTGATGATGATGAATCAAAATTTCTGGAAGGCATCAATATGCTTTCATAAGGATAAATGAAATAAAAAATTCTAGAAACTTTTTTTTGCAAATTAGACACAGAGATCTTGGTAATACCTAAAAAGGTAATATTTCTAAAGCACTATTTGTTGACGCTTCTTATGACAAAAACACAAAATATTTTCAAAGAAACCAACAACATATAAAACCAAGGTCTTTGACTCTATGAGAAGTTAGTCATGAGATTCATTATTTAAAAAAGGAAATAGTTGAGCTGAAAGCAAAAATCTCTTAGATAGAAAAGGGAAAACGGAAAGAACTAGCAAAAAAGCCTATGTCGAGACTTTTGAAGATATGAAAAATCATGGCATAGGGTTTGGCAATATGAATATCATGACCATTTAGTATTAGCAGGATGATGTACTATTAAATGTTAATATACAAGGATAAAAAATCACTCTTAGAACATTAATAGATTTGGGTGCAGACATAATTTTTTTAAACAAAAAAGTGATCCCAGCCAAATATTGGACAACTACATATAGGCAAGTGACTAGGGTAGGTACACAGCATCTTCGATATGAATTCTCCAGTGCAACTCTTTTTTTCCAAGACATTGTATGAAAATGAATTTTGTAGTTGGAAGTATTCCAATTGACTATATTTTAGGCAATATTTTTCTTGCTGTTGTTGAACCACATGGATCAGCCAGATTACAGGATGGCAAAGATGGTTATTTTATATCTGTCCCTGATAACAAAGGTTTCTTACAAACCATGACATTTCCTTTTATTTGAACACCAAGAATATCTACTATGGTTCAGACTGCAGGAAGTTAATCTAACAGAAAGAAAACTGGGAGAATTAAAAGACTTCAAGTCCTCTCTTAGAATAAAATAACATCTACAGCCCCGAAAGGTACAATAAAAAATCTCCATAATGTGAGAACATTTATGCTGCATTGGAGAAGGGAGGAACCCTCTCATTCATCGACACGACCTCAAAATCTTAAGAGAAAGGAAGAGAGGATAGGTCACCCTAGACGGTAAATGCTAGAAGTTTCAAGAGGAGGCAAAGTTCATAACCTCAGGTATTTATCCATATGATGATGTGGCAAGAGTGGGGCCCCTCTAGTATTTTTTATTAGAGTATTTAAGTAATGGGGGAAAATGACAGGGAATTGTATTATGTGTATACATGGATAGGGAAATCCAAGTGACCTCGAAAATTTCAACTGAAGTCATCCCAAATATTTGTAAAACGGAATTGAACGGAAACTTCCAAGATTTAACCCCTGGGATGACATGGTGTTGTGTGCCTATTCATTTGTTACCCATGCGAATAGTTGAGTGCTCTTGAGAGGTTTAAGTGGCAGCAATTAGGTGGAACTGACTCCACATAATCTTCAAATATTCTTCCTCAGTGGTTTCAGAGAGGGGATCCAAAAGAAATCCCCAAGATATATTTCCAAGATGAGGTAGAATAGGGGGTAGACCCATATATATATATATATATATATATATATATATATATATATATATATATATACATATATATATAGATATAGATATAGATATAGATATAGATATAGATATACACACATGTGTGTTTCTTGAGTATTGAAAAAGGGGATTCAATGAGTCAGAAACAAAGAAAGTTGTGACCCGGAGGGCCATACGAGCTCCATGTGGGAACCACATGTGAGCCATGTGGCTAGCCTTGATGACATGACACATGGTTAATGGCCAATATTTGAAGGCCCCTATATTTTGATCTAGAGGTCAAATTGAGATAAATCTTATACTGTTGGAAAGGTCTCGATGAGACTATCGCGACGATGATATCCAATTTTTAGTTAGAAGTGTTTAATGAAGATTGAAAATTTTAGATCTCATTTCCATAATTGTACCTTGGACATCAGGTCAACATAGTAATTTCTGTCTTTCTACCCTAGTAGGACGATGGGTGGTAACAGGGTGTGTTACAAATTTGTATCAGAGCTTCTAGGTTCAACACTTGGTCTAGATGGGCTTTATCGCAGAGGAAATGTAGACAAAGGTTTCAACTCTAGACCTTTGGAATATATATTAGTATCCTGTTATAGGATTAATGAAGTAGTAGTTCTAATCCTTGGATCTTTGGAGATGAGTGGAGCTCTAGATTTGAGTGTAGTAGTTGAATATGATTGTATGCTACTTATAATATTTGATTGTGAAAATTTCATGACAAGGATGCCTCTAATGTGATTTAACTAATTAATAAATGTGAGGGTATTTCATTTGTTTGTCACTAGGCATCTTGAAGGTCTAGACAAACTATTGTTGTGGTCATGGATGCTTGTTATTTCTTTAGTTTTTGCAAAACTACCTGCATGGTTTTTTTCATGATTGATTGGAGTATATCAACGTTACTAGTGAAATAGCATATTATTACACTCTTTGAACAAGTGAGCATGTGAATGTTATGCGATATGAGGGATTGGAAATCCCTATATTGCTTGTATTGCATACCCTAGTTACTTTTTACTGCTATATATATATAGATACACACACACATGAATATTTCAATATTGAAACTAAGATGATGTATATGTTAAATTATGTTTTGGTTTCAGAAGTGTTCCTGATGAGAATTTTGAGATCCGTGAACAATTGTATGGTAACATGCTTGACTTATCATGGTAGGATGAAAGCTACTATATTTGTTTATCTTTTATTTAGGCACTAATAGCTGAGTTAATGTGACAACACATAATAATACTCAGTGGCAAGGAAAGGAAAAAACATGACTAGTGGAACTCAACATGAACTAAAGAGGAGAAGCTCTCCTAGAAGAACAAGAACCTGTAGGGACTAGAAGTTTGAGCTCAGGGACTTGGAAGCTTAGCTAAAGGTTGAAAAGACATAAATTAGATAGCTCACCAAAAAAAAAAAAAATTGACTGAGTGGAACTTTGAATTGCAAGAACATATACAAGAATTGACACATCAAACTGAATCCTCAAAAGTGGAAAATGGTATTGGTAATAAGATGCCCCATGACACTAAAAAAGAAAAGAATCCAATCTAATGTTGGTTCTATAGGGAGGAATATTTGAGAAGGGATTGTCCCCATAAGAAGAAAAATAAGTAGGAAACCCCTTATAAGCCACATGGACATGAATTAGTAATGTAATATGTCAAAGAGGAGGAGGGGGCATCCCCACAAGCTTTGTAATATGTGGATGCATGTATTCGGAAGGAATTACCCTATGAATTGCTTGAGGGGATTTAAGACTTCAAGATTTCTAAGAAACTTGGGAAATGTATCAGACTAAAATATGTTTTGTATATGTGTATAAAATTAAGGACGCACTAAACTCTAGTACTCATGGGGATTGAGTCAATTTTTTAGATTGCTTTATTTTATGCTTAATTATTATGGCTTTAAATTTTTGGCCTTATTAATTGCTTGTATTTTGATTGCTAACTTGGGCATGACCATTTTGTAGCGTTGGAACTTTTACAATAATTGTCATGATTTCTTTCTTTTATTTATTTCTCTTTGTTTATTTTGAATTTTTCCTTTCAAATTTCATTCTTGGGGCCTTGATACAAATACGTTGGGTGTGGTAGAAAATCCGTGAAGCTCTAGTAAGAGAGTTGAGGAGGCCCTACACATAAATAAAGAGCATGAACAAGATGAGAAAGGTTGGGCTTGGGCGATGGATTAGGAGATACCATCGTTTCTATATGCAAGAGAATTGCTCCTAAAACATGAAAACAAGAAAGAATGAAATTGTGTAAACGTTGTAAATTGTTTGTGTGAACAAGAACGACAACACATGGAATTCTCTGAAAATATGGTTTTATTTGACATGTGTAATGTATGATGTGTCCATGACTAAGTGGGAAGTAGTGTGACAATTAGGAAGGTTAGTTGGGTCCATGGGAAATGATGGATAATGAAATGGCAACCATGAAAATGGTGCACGAGAGGTTTTCTTAACCTTGACACTATTAACATATGTAAATATGTGATATGTTCATGCTAAAGTCTATCTCTCTCTCTCTCTCTCTCTCTCTCTCTCTCTCTCTCTCTCTCTTTATCTATCTATCTATCTATCTATATATATATATATGTGTGTGTGTGTGTGTATATGCCATTGTAACTAACAAGTTCTTGTCAAGGATTATTCTTGTGGGAGAATGAGGATATAAATGGCATGAAAATATTCCTAATTATATGAGGAATCAACCGAGAAAGATGCAGACCTGGTTGATTTATGATTTTGATATCATGTCATTATAATTCCCATAATTATGCCCATGTTTATATCATCAATAAGGAATGTTGAAAGATATATCAGTAGAATGAAATTAGTGTGATATGCACCATGCTAGGACAATCATGGATAATTGAAGAAACCATAGACTTTGGATTTGGGTTGTCGATGCACATCATAAAGCATGGGGAAGACAGTTCAGGAAAGGCTTGCACCTCGAGAGATTTGATCTCTCTCAACGCTTGATACATCCAGGGTTAAGATGGATCTAGGCTGGTTTCAGTCGTGTGTAGTCATACAAAATTTGTTGAACATATAATTATTTTGATGATTTTAAAGATTCTAAATATGTTTAATATTAATTTGGTTAATTTAACTTTAACTTTTCTTAGTTACCTCAGTTTGTTGAGATGAGATAGACTGTTAGTAACTTGAATGATGAAAATGATGCAATAAAAATTTTAAGTGCAAAGTGACAATGTCACAATATTGAACGATAGAAAATATGAATAATAAGAATATAGTGAATTACAAACAATCTTCATTGCGATCAATCCGAAACTATTTTCTTCTACTATTCTTATTGTCACACCTATTAGTTATTTTCTATTACCATGTTTGAATGCAAAGTGATTAAAAATGTTGAATGATGGAAAATGGGAATAATAAGAATGTAGACAATTACAAATAAACTTTAAGAAGACAACATTTCAGGTAAGTGAACATTTTATTTAGGATGAAAATTCAAGTATTGTATTTATGGTTTAATTTTTGTAACAAAGAAGTCAATTCACATCATGAATAATGTTTATGTGCGCACACTAAGAGAGAGTTTGTATGTTTTGGGGGTGAGATAGAGATATAGATGGAGGGGGGAGAGAGAGGGAAGAAGAGAGAGGAAAATACATGGAGGGAGGAAGAGATATATATATGGAGAGAGAAGGGGAAGAGAGAGAGAGAGGGAGTGGAAAAGAAATGGATATATATATATCTCTCTCTCTCTCTCTCTCTCTCTATATATATATATATATATGGAGAGAGGGTGTGTATGTTTTGGGGGTGAGATAGAGAGATAAAGAGGGAGAGATAATGGGAAATAGAGGCATAGATGGAGGGGGAAGAGATGTGCTTACACTCAAATCAATGCACACTATTAATCAAATTATTTTGAAAGTAATGTACATCATACATCTAGTTGCATAAAATTAGAAACGAACATCTACACTTAAGTGAATGCATCTAGTGCAAACAATGAAATAGGATTAGAAATCAACATCTAGAATGGAATCAATGCATCTAGCAAAAACAATCAAATAGGATTAGAAATCAACCTGTACACTAAAATTAATGCATCTAGTGTAAACAATCAAATAGGATTAGAAATCAATATCTACACTAAAACCAATGCATCTAGTGAAATCAATCTAATAAGAGTATAAATATCTCTCTCCATATCTATCTATCTTTCTATCTAACTCTCTCTCTCCCTCCCTCCCTCTTCCTATCCCTCTCTCTCTCCCTCCCTCCCTCTTCCTATCCCTCTCTCTCTCCCTCCCTCTTCCTATCCCTCTTTCTCTCCCTCCCTCTTCCTATCCCTCTCTCCCTCCCTCTTCCTATCCCTCTATCCCTCCCTCTATATTACTCTGCCTCTCTCTCTCCCTCCTTATTCCTCTCCCTCTGTCTATCCATCCCTATTCCTATCCTTCTCTCTCTCCTTCCCTCTTCCTCTTTCTCTCTCTCTCTCTCCATATTGATATATCTTTCTCCCTCCCTCTATTTTCCTCTCTCTTCTTCCCTCTCTCCCCCATCGATATATATCTCTATCTCCCCTCGTCTCTCCTTCTTACACCCAAAACATACACTCTTTCTCCATATGTAAAATCTATCTCTCCCTCCCTCTTCCTCTCACTCTCTCTTTTCCCCTCCTCTCTCTCTCTCTCTTCCCCTTATCTCTCTCTCTCTCTCTCTCTCTCTTGCTCTCCTCTCTCCCTCATCAACTAGCAATCTCTCCCTTGTTACTTCCTCTCCCTCTCCACCTTTCTCTCTCTATGTCTTTCTTCCCCTTCCAACTCTATCTCTCTCTCCCCCCCTCTCTCCTCTCTCTGAGGTCCTCTCTCTCTTCCATCCTCTCTATCCCTTTCTCTCCCACCTCCCTCTGTCTCTACCTCCCCCATCACACACTCTCTCTCTCTCCACCCTCCAAATCTGTCGCTATCTTCCTCTCTCTCCCCTTCTCCCTCTCCCCCTCTCCCCTCCTTCCATATCTATGTCTCCTTGTCTCTCTCTTCCCCTTATTTCCTTATCTCTATCCTATCCTTTTATCTCCCTTCCCTCATCTCCTTTCTCCCTCATTCCATCTTTATCTCTCCACTTCTTGTTGGGCATGGAATCCCCCTAAGGCATGTTTTTGGGCTCAAAGCCCATGTTTGGACCTAATCTTGTTGTAAAGCTCCGTGAATTGTGGGCGCAGAGCATGAAAGTATGATAGAGTCACAGGGTTGTCCACCCTAGTTTTGTAATGTTATGTCGACTAAAGAGACCTACCCATGGTCTGTGGACCATGGGATTGTATAAATAGAGCAAGGCTCTAAGTGTAGATAGGAGATAGATAATAGAAGAGAAGCATGAGAAGAGAAAGCGATTGAGTCGAACTGTAAAGTGTGTCTTTGGGTCATAGAGTAGGAGAAGGCTCTGCAGCTGAGTGCACAGAGGCTTAGTAGTCCGCAGCTAAGTGCACGGACCCCTGTAGCTGAGTGCTTAGGGAGGAGTCCAGTTTGTAGCCAAGGAAGGAATTAATAAAGAGAAGTTTTATCATAATTTTGTGTATCTGTTCTTAGGTTAATGCATGGTTTATATAATTTGCAAATATATTGTTTATTTACTATGTGCACCTGTATGAATGGTTTATGTTGTTATGTATAACTTAAAGCATGCAAGTAGGCTAAGATAATCAACTAAAATTGGAATACCAGTAAAGTCTTGGGTAATAATGCAAAATCACAACATTCATCCCTTGACTAGGGCTACACATAGATAGTATATCAGTTCATTAGGTACAAGAAAGTGCATGAAGTGAACTGTGCAAAGCTCAAACCGCATATCACTTGAACTCATTAGACATCTCCATGGTGTGAAAACCTGGTTCTAGCACCCTCCCATACTACTTTGGGTGAGACCTTAGTTCGCACTTCGCGGACTGTTACCGAAAGGGCCAGTAACACTGAGATTTGTTTGGATAAATAAACTCTGAACCTGGGGTAGGCCCCACTAAGCCAACAAATGGTTTCATTTCTGGGACCGTGATCTGCATAGAGATGTTTGATGTCGTATTACTGGAATCTGACAAAGAAAGGAATTGAAGAGTGGTTGGATAGGAATATTCACGAGTTCGCGATGCAGGAAAAAATGAATCCACGATTATCGAAGGAAGAGTGGTTATATTGCTACTTATATACGAAAATGCATGAAATTTTATTTGCATCCTTCTCCTCTGAGTTCTACGAGTGGATCGCTAAGCTAGCAGACAGTCAAGGAAGGTGTATGCTCAACAAATCTATTGTGTGGACTCCAGAGTTGGTGCACAAATTGGAAGCATCGGAAGATAAGATCACGTGTGTTGTGGATCATTGGCTTGATCGAATTATAGGAGGATTTATCACCAAGTTCATGGTAGATACCTTAGTCATCTATAGCAAGGCAGAACGACGCTTCCTTAAAGGACTGCGAGGTAAGTACGTTAAATCTTTGAACACTTGGATTAAAATGCAATTGTGTGAAAAGCGATGTTTGGGGCTACGCGAAGTGGGAGGATCTATAGAAACGAAGATAGCGTAGAACCAGAAACTAGCCCCTTGATTTCACCTTCGCGAGAAAGCGAGGAAGAGCTCGCGAAGGTCCCACCAAGAAGTGTGATCAGTTTGATAAAACATTAAATCCCGTGCATACCACTTCCACCTACACCACTGCTAGTTTCACCATCCTCACCCCCATCTTCACCCACACTACCTCCACCATAGTTACTTATGGAAAGCGCGATAAAGTTGCCGGTATTCAAAGGAGTAGGGAACGAAGATCCAGACCAATTTTGGCTCATGGTAAAGGTTGTATGGGAAGCACAGGGAGTCACGGATGACAATATAAAGAAAGCCACGCTGGTCAGCATTTTGCAAGATCATGCACTAACGTAGTACATTAAGAATTCCAATGACAATCCAAACATAGGGATCGTGGATATCCAAGCTGTGCTAAACATGGAATTTAATAGGCCAAAATCAGAGACATGATCGATCATCAGGTTTAAGGAAATCGTGATGCTTCCAAGCGAGACCTCTTGGGAAATGGATTAGAGACTGAAGGGTATGATTCGTGAAGCCAACATGACCTTGATGGATGGGCAACACCGTGAATGGTTTGTAGCATCGCTAACGCTGCATCTTAGGAATGTGCTATCACAACAGAAGCTATCCACTTAGGCCGAGGCCTTGGAGATCGCAATGATACTGCATGAGACCCCAATACAAGATCCTAACCTAGGAGTTCAACACATCCACGCACATTTGAAAAACTTGTGTCTTGAAATGTAGAGTTTGAAACAAGATAGGATAGCTCACTAAGAAGTGCACGAGGAGGTATGGTGTGTAAAGTGCAAAGGCGAGGGACATAACAAGGACCACTGTCTAGTCTTCGCGAACTACCTTGTGGCAGGAGGACCAATGCCATTGAGACCAGAGGCACAAGAAGGACCAAGAACGAGACCTGCATTATGGTGTGCGATTTGCTAGATAGGAGGGAAACATGCTACAAATAACTGCCATCTATTATAGAAGTATACGTAGAGTTCCCAGCAGTTGTTCGCTAATTTATGTAGATCAGTAGGCCACGATGAGTGCACATGTAAAAGTTATGAACTAATGATGGATCAAACTTCTACCTACAGAGTTCAGAATGAAACACAGGCCCTTGATCAAAATGCAGGGGTGTGGATGAGGTCAATGTGGAATGGGACCAGGAATAGGTCACGAACAACTGATATGTTACAATTGCGGAGGACCGAGACATTATGTGTGCGCTTGTACAAATCCAACAAGACCATCATGCTTATATTATACCCATTTTGATCATGAGACAGAGGATTGTCCTAGGCTGATAGTGAGGTTGTGCGATAAAGGAACACTCCAACCTACCCTGACTCAAAACCTAGAAATGACGAGGTCTGAGCCACGAGACCCGAATGTAAATATCGTGCTCCGAAATGGTACCACGACAGGGGATGATAAAGGCAAGCAACCTGAAGAGAGTTCTTGGATTTGCAAGGCTCCAACAAAGGAACCATAATTTGATTTGGAGCGCGCTAAGGAGACATTCATGGAAGATATGAAGAGCTTCACGGAGGCCTCCACTTCAGGTAGTAAAGAAAACTGGAACCGGAAATGGAACCATCAATGCTTACTACCATTTTGGAGACATGCATGAAGTTGTTGCGTGAGAGAAAAGTTGTGAAGGGATTGCAAGAACTCATCACTAGATGTGCTTGGACTGCACTAGGAGAACTGCACGTAATTTGGAAGCTCGGGATTCACTCAACGCGAGCAGGAAGAGAGATGAGATTGACCGTGCAGATCGGGGAATATGAAATGGATCAAGTGATTTTGGATCGAGGATCAGACATGAACATCCTGCCAAAGCAGACATGGGAGTGCATGGTTAGGCTTGCATTACAATGGTCTCCTATTCGATTATGAATGGTGAACCAGCAAAATATCCTACCTATGGGAAGATTGCAAGGAATAACGGTAGATATCGAAGGTGCGAGTGCACTTGCAGATTTCGAAGTGATAGAAATTGTTGATGACAACAATCCCTATCCTGCGCTACTAGGAATAGATTGGGCCACCGACATGAATGGAGTGATAAATCTAAAGAAGCGCAAGATGATTTTTGAGAAAAAGTCACTGTGCATAGTGGCACCTTTAGACCTTACGGAAGGATCATGCTACAAAAAGCCGGTGCGCAACTACGATAGCGACAACGATCTAGATTGTATTTACAAGATAACCGCACGGGAGCAGGACTAGGTAAATCCAACCATGGATGGCAGGATCTCATTGGAGCGTGAAAGCTCCAGCACCTCAGATTTGGACGAAGAGATAGAACGATGGTAGAACCGGTTACACAAGGTAACCACGCTCAATTGCAACATGATGACAAGGTCGCTATGACGAACGAAACAACCTGTGTACCCACCTGTCCAGATGGGTACAGGCATATGGTGTGAAACTTGCACGAAGCCACACCGTCCACACGGAAGGAAACATGATCGAAGAGCAGGAATGGGCAAGGTAATGGTGCAACCGATGACTAGGAAGTATGGTAAGACCAAGCACGAAGAAGCATATCCACGCAGAAGCTTTTGACAAAACACGTGAACCACTGAAATTAGTCCACCATGTGAAGCGAACTGACTGGGACCTACATGTACCACGGGTTCTATGGGCTTATAGGACTTTGCACAAAAACTTGATCATGCAGGCACTTCCGAAGCTGAAGTATGAAGCAAATACTGTAATCCGTGTGGAGCATGCACAACCTAGTCTGTACATAGTAGAACCAGTAGATAGGAGGGTTCACAAAGCTTGAAAAGAAGGGATCACACAGCCACAAGAAGTAGCACGCATGAGACTTGAGGAAGAAATCCAACAGCGAACCCTTAGACTCCACAAGCTTGAAGAGGAGGGTACAATTAAGGAAGACAAGCGCTTTGATGGACGAAGAATTCAAGAAGATGGAGGACAAAATAAAGAAAGATTTTCTTGGCAAAAAGATCAGAGTGGTAAGGTAGGAGGCGTGCAATCACGATGACAAGGTTAAGGGCTATTACCATGAATTGATCAGTCTGATGCCTTGGCTTGGACCGCATAATGCTAAGCATAGTGACCAGGGTCAGGCGTTGCAAATGGTGAAGCACATGATGCCGACTGTAATAACACAAGGTGGGGATTCTCCAGGAAACATGACAAAGGACAGGATGGAACTCTATACGGGTGGTGCAGCCACCTGACTAGGTGAGGGAAGGATAGTCTTAGTGCTCCAGGTAGTTGGAAGGGAGCACGGGACTATAAACTATCCTGCCCAGGAGCTGCGCGATATTGGAGATGCGTGCAGAAGCAGAGAGTCACAAGGTCTGCAACTGTGCACAGGGGACTACACTGCTACGCGGGTTGGCCAGAAAGTGACCTTTGAAGTCACTATTTATGATGGGATGCTTGACTTGAGGCCAAATGGAGTGGGCAGTAGGAATTTAAGACATGATTTATGGGGAAGATTTGGGAAAATCTGCCACAGAGAAAGCATTAATGAACTGGAATTGGGGGGAACAGTTGAATACAAATTCAAAAAGTGCTAAAAAATATAAAGGGTTGCATAGAAAAAAACACTTGGTCATTTGCGCATTGAGCGATTGAGTAGAGCCCTGAGTATTGTGAGCCAAGCATTGATTAAGTCCCTGAATTCACAAGTGACATATTGCAGCACATACAATGACAACAACTAAGGATGGCATGGGGATAGTAGAAGTGATCGCTGAGGAGGCTGTGTAGGCCCTAATTGTGGAGGATGTTCTAGAAGGTGTTAGGATTGTGGTAGAGATCCTGAAATCACCACGTACGCCTAGACCCAAGAAGGATAAACAAGCAATGGCTCCTGTACATGTGTCCCTGCGGAACTCGCTGCGCGGCAAACTGTCGATGGAGGAGAAGGAGAAAGATGTCACTACAGAAATAGATGAAGAAGAAGAAGATCTACAAGCCATTATCATCATAGAGGAAGAAGACGAAGGCATGGAGGTGGATATTCAACCTACACACTCTCTGACAAAACTGCCCGCCTATGTCCCCCCGCGAAAAGGGAAGGCCAAAGTGCCCAAGGACCTGGACGAGACCAAGAGTTCGCTCCAGACCCCACTCCTCCTAGATAGCATTATGTTTGAAGGAACACACCTAGGCCGTGTGCCAACCATGAAATTCGAAGATTGGGACCTCGTTGACCGCGAGAAGTTCCCTCACCTTGAGACCAGAAACCTCATGAAGCAGAACACCGCGGGGGTGGTGTGAACGTTAGAGCCGTGGAAGTGGCTGCACGGAGTGGAAAAGGCCAGGCTACTAAACCTACTATGGGTGCTGCATTTCCATCGAGCCCCAATAGCCATTTTCTTCATCAGGCAGTTTCTCTACTTGGTGCATGATGGGTATTTATGGCTGGAGGAGCCCATCCCTATCACAATACATATTGAAGGCAAGATTGCACACATACAGGGGATGCACACATTGTTGCAGAGAAGCACCCCAAACACAGAGGTCTCAAAACATCACATGTAGTAGATCTAGCGAGCAACAACTCAATGCGTTGCTAACCTCAGCATAGTTCAAGAACAGTTGGAGGGACTTTGCGCAAAGATTGTCGCGCTGACATAGTGACTCGAGGGCGAGTCACATTGTTTGTGTTGGGGGCCTATTGGGCATGGAATCTCCCCAAGGAATGTTTTGGGGTTCAAAGGCCAAGTTTTGACCTAGTCTTGTTGTAAAGCTCTACGAATTGCGAGCGCAGAGCTTGAAAGTATGATAGAGTCACAGGGTTGTCCGCCCTAGTTTTGTAATGTTATTTCAGCTAAAGAGACCTACCCATGGTCCACCGACCATGGGATTGTATAAGTAGAGTGAGGCTCTAAGTGTAGATAGGAGATAGATAATAGAAGAGAAGCATGAGAAGAGAAAGTGATCGAGTCAAAGTGTGAAGTGTGTCTTTGGGTCGTAGAGTAGGAGAAGGCTCCACAGCTGAGTGCACAGAGGCCTAGTAGTCCACAGCTAAGTGCACGTACCCCTACAACTGAGTGCGCAAGGTGGAGTCGAGTCTGTAACCGAGGAAGGAGTTAACAAAGAGAAGTTTTATCATAATTTTGTGTATCTGTTCTTGGGTTAATGCATGGTTGATATAATTGGCAAATATATTGTTTATTTACTGCGCACACCTATATGAATGGTTTATGTTGTTAAGTATAACTTAAAGAATGCAAGTAGGCTAAGATAATAAACCAACATTGGAATACCAGTAAAGTCTTGGGTAATGACGCAGAAGAACAGTGTTCAGCCCTTGAGTAGGGCTGCACGTAGACAGTATATCGGGCTGCGAGGTATGGGAAATTGCATGAAGCAACCTGCTTGCAGGGTCAAATCGCAGGCCACTTGAACTCATCAGACATCTCCTGGGTGAAAAAACCTGGTTCTAGCACCCTTCCATACTACTTCAGGTGAGAACTCAGTTCGTTCTCCACGGACTATTACCAAAAGGGCCAGTAGTACCGGGATTTTTTTGGCTAAATCAACTCTGAACTTGGGTCAGGACCCACTAAGCCAACACTTCTATCTCTCAATGAATTTGTTCTTCCCTCCCTCTTTCCACCTTCCAACTCCATCTCTGTCTCCTCTATGTCAAGTCTCCTCTCTCTTCCTTCCTCTCTCTCACTTTATCTCCCACTTCCCTTTGTCTCTCCCCCCCATCACACACACTCTCTCTCTGCAGCCTCCAACTCTATCACTATCTCCCTCTCTCTCTTCCTCTATCGCCCCTCCATATCTATGTCTCCCTATCTCTCTTTTCCCCTTCTTTCTCTATCTATATCCTCTCCTTTTCCCTCCCTTTGCTCGTCTCCTCTCTCCCTCATTCCATCTTTATCTCTCCCCTATCACTCCCTCTCTCTCTCCACCTCTATATCTCAATGCATTTGTTCTTCCCTCCCTCTCTTTCCCCGTCCAAATCCACCTCTCTCTCCCTCCCTTTATCTTCCTCTCTCTCTTCCTTCCTCTCTCTGCATGTCTCTCTTGCCTCTATATCTATCTCACCCACTCTATTCACCCTCCATCTCACTCTCTCTATTAAATATGATCCCATTGTATTGTATTTAAGAAAGTACATAAATTAAAAATATATATAATTTGTTGTAAACTATTAAACCTATAATTTGGATCAATCATGTCAAAGAAAATAAAATAATAAAAAGCATAAAATAATCATTCATTATCTTTCCTCTATCATTGTTAGTCACTTTGTTTTCTCTCTTTTCTTGGATCCTTGGTTAAAATGCATCTATCTTTGATTTAATATCTATGGGAATATTTTTAGTACTCGTGAGGATGGACGGTTTAGATATACCTCAAAAGTAATTATAACATTTTAGCTTTTAAATTTAATTAAAAAATGCTATAAAATTAAATTAAAATAAAGTATTTGTAAAATATTTTGATTTTGAAATAAGTTATGGTTTTTTGGCATGTGGTATTGATAAGCCATGGTATTGGTGTTGGGAATCATGATTGTTGTTATACCAAAACCCACAGGTGTTAGTCAACGATTTCATTGCCAGAGATAAGGATCCACAACAGGTGGTTAGTTCATGTCACGAAACGCATGGGTAGCATTTGTTTATCCAATGTCCAATAATCTCCCCCAACGTGAGCCAAGTGTGTATCAAACTCCTGACCTACGCTCTGATACCACTTGTTAGGAATCATGATTTCCGTTAGACAAAAACCCGAAGGTGTTAGTCAACGATCACATAACCATAGATAAGGATCCACAAGAGGTAGTTAGTCCATGCCACAAAATACACAGGGAGCATTGGTTTATCCAATGTCCAACAATTGTCCCATGAGATTGTAACCAAATAATTAAAAGCCTAGATCCATAACATAATAATCAAAAACATATATGGCCCATGGTATTGTGATTTTCCTCCCTCCTCTCCCTCTCTCCCTCTCTCTATCTTTATCTTATGGGTATTGGCCCATGGTATTGTAAAAAATCCTATTTAGAAGTTAATAATATCCATGGTAAATATTCATGATTAAAAATCTTGTTATATTGTAAATATTAAATTTTTATTCACTTATTAATTAAATTTAAAAATGGTTATGCAATCATTATTTTAATTTATATGGTAAAATAGATGTTAATTTATAAGTACTATTTATATGTTATATATTTTAATGTGATATGTATATTATACTTTCTTTTATCTCAAAAATTGTTCGTAATTTTATTAATAAAAAACAAAGTTACAATGTGTACGTATTGTGTTGTACACCGTGTATACATGCATGTGTTGTGTAATGTTTTGGGACAAGCATGTATGGGACTTTTTGGACCCGTGTGATGTGTAATGTGTTGTGACAAGGTGGTATGGAACTTTCTAGGCCTGTGTGATTCAACATATGGGTATGGAACTATCTGAGCAAGTTTTAGGATAGGTAGGCCACCCAAGATTGGGGTTTCCTGGGCCTATTGAGGTGTAGGATACACTTATATTCCTTTTGACAGAAGATTACCTGGATTGATAGTGCCCATATTTGTAGGGTAGTGAATGGGCATAAATATCACTATATCCCATACATATCAGCCACTGCATGCATACTAGAGTGGGGCAATCGATCCAATGTGTGGAAAGTCGAAGAGAAGAGAAGGAATTGCATGCTTGCCAAAGTTGGGAAACCAATTTGGTGTGTGTACGAGGTCAAAGGTAAGGCACTAGATGCTTGCGAGAGTTAGGAAACTGATTTGGTGTGTGTATGAGGACAAAGAGAAGCTATTGGATACTTGTCATGTTGGAAACTGATCGAGTGTATATGAGAGGAAAGAAGGCCTCTTAGTGTTTTTTAGGTTTGGTAACTGACCTAGAGTATGGAAAATAAAGAGAAATATAAATATAAGTATTAACATTTCATTGATTTTTATTAATTTCCAAATTATGAACATGAATTTATATTTTGGTTTATGATAGATGCTTTATGGGCTAATTTGACTTGCTATGCTAGGAAGAACAATGAAAATTGCAAGGTTCATATCATGAATACGCTGCTAGTGAGGCATGATGTAAATTATTGCAAATTCATTATAGAAATTTCGAGGTCTAAAATGGACCTCCTAAGGAATATTATAAACTAATAGTGGAAATAATAGAACAAGATTAGATTACCTCATCCAGTTTGGAGGGAAAAAAGAAAATACTATTTTTTCAACTTGTACGTTCAACTTATCTTCCTATGATTTTACTGAAATTTCAAGTGGGATTACTCGTTGGATGTAAAATTTCATTACTCATCCAAGGAGTAACCATCTTGTATACTTTAGATGGACCCTACTAAATGAAAAATATGAAATACATGGAAAAACATGATTGTAATCACATTTTTTCATGTATTTCAAATTTTTCATTTAGTGGGGTCCATCGAAAGTATGCAATACGGGTACTCGTTGGATGCATCACATTTTTTCATGGATTTCACATTTTTGTGGAGTGGGCTCCATCGAAAGCATGCAACATGGTTACTCAGATGAAAAATTAAATTATGCATCCAATGAGTGCTACTACTCGAAATTCGAGTAAAATTGTAGGGAGATCAGTTGAAAATGTGCTTTTTTATATATTTTTTAATATTTGTACCCTTTTTCTCCAAAAATTTTGAATCACCCCCATGGTTGAAATCATCATTGAAATCTATTGGTTCTTATAAATTTATTTTTGTTGTACATTTTTTAGGCCCATTTTGGACCTCAAAATTTCTCTAATGCTTTGTGATGAAAATCATGGAAAGTTACATGATATGATGTAAGAAAGAATGGAATTTCCTTGTTTGGGTGGATATACTTGGATTAAAGGTAAATAAAAGAAACTTGAAGATATTAGAGTGCACATCGACATGTTGATTAAATGTGTCAGGAATAGGGCCATTGCAGGACGCTGATACCCAATAGTTTCCATCTATTTCCATGAAGCATTCCATGACTGATATGAAAGTGTGGAGGTAGGGACTTGCCTCAATTATGAGACTCTTCTAATTCATGGAATCCTTTCAAAGGAATTTATTTCTGAAGGGACGAAGAATCAAAGAAGGGGATGCATGAACTTGGAAGGTGAGTGACTGCTTGAAAAAAGGATCAAATAGCCCAAGGGATTGGGAAGTAGAGAAGGCGTACCATAAAATTATATTGGCTTTTAAATGGTCATTGGAATGGTTGATTGGAATTAGAAGCACATTAGGTTTTTCTCGAAATAAATGGATTCATAATTGTTCGATGAAGGAACACAAAGCAAAAGTATAACATCACAGGATATTGGAGGCAGGAAGCACTGTAGATAAAAGGAATGGATACAAGTTGAATTAAGTGCACCAAAATCACCAAAATAATGAAAAAGGGACATTGGGAAAAGTCTAAGTAGATGTGGGAAACATATCTTTTTTTATTAGATCTAAGAGCTAGGTATAAATCCCAATTACGTTTGTTTATTTGTTGATAAGAACATCGAGGATGGTGTTCCCTTTAAGGTGGCAAGGTTTGCATCACTCCTAGTATACTATTCCCTAGATATTTGTAATGTAATGACACTTTGAATTCTAAATAAATATAATTTTGTGAATATTCCTGAAGAGTGGGAGCAAAAATCCATGATATAAGGAGGAAGAGGAAAAGAAAACCGCGTCAAGCTAGCTAGCACCATTTTTCAATTTATGGTGTAGACTATTAAGAAAATTAGAAAAAACATCGAATAGGAGATTAAGAGTCTAAGAGGAGCATGAAGAGGAACACATGAGACATTATAAAAATTAATTTTCATAATAATGATGGGGTTTGATTTTCCTCTTGCTGAAGCACATGAGAAGTGTTGGAAAGACCTACAAAGTGGAGGGAATGAAATTATGTGGGAAGATAAATGCTGACTTAGAGAACCTCAAGAAATTTAGAGGAAATAGAAATGAGTGTTTGCCAAGAATTGGCTGAGAAACCACCCAAGGTTCTTGCTAAAGAGATGATAAACCACCCATTGTCATATGTATTTACTATCCTCTATGTACTGAAGATAACATTCTACTAAGTCTGCTGAAAATAAATTCCCCTTAGATCATGGATTTGTCTTGGAGGTGACTATTGTAAGCGAATTTGGCTATAGTAGGTCTATGGTTGGGTTGAAAATCGAAGTGCCACCTTCAGTTGGCCATTTGTCTTCGTGTAAATGAATGCATTTAGTCATGAGATATGAAATTAAAGGTTTAGTTTATGGAATTCAATGTGTAGCTCTAATAAATGTTACATGATTGTAGGGTACTGGTGCATGAGGTTATTGACTTAAAATATTGAATGTTTTGTATTTTTTCTTACAAGTTTTGTCATGCAATTACAAGCTAAATGCTTGAAGTTTATTTATAATGAATGTAGATATCTTGTTTTTGTTGGATTTTTTGATGAGTACCTAAATTAATAGTAGGGAATGCCCATTTTCCTGTCGTGGAAATGAGTGGTTGATTCCCATAAACATACTTTTCATTCTCTATTGATTTCCTGCATATTTATTGATTTATTTGGATTGATTATTGCATGGAACAATGAGATTGCTTCCTATTTATTACCATAACAAGAGGCATGTATATCTCTGAGCTATTTAGAGCTTGAATTTGGTGAAATGGGATTAAGTATCACTTAATGGATAGATCTCTACCAAGTTTTTTATGTAGTTAAATAATGGTTATCAAACTTGGTTTTATGACTATCAACTTAGGAGGGATAACGCCAATATGCACACACACACACAGAGATATGTGTCAAATATATATATATATATATATATATATATATATATATATATATATATATATTTATGTGTGTGTGTGTGTATAATTGTATGGTAAGCCAAATCCTCTTCAAGTTCAGGAAGGATGGTATGGAGGTTGTCTATGTGCATGAAAATCTAAGATCAGGAGGGATAGCTCTAAGAGATTACCACTAAATATAAATACACTCATATGGAAGTGAGTTGGAGTCGAGCCTTAAGGCATTAAAGGCCATGACTTTGAGTTCCATCAGTCCATGTGTTCAGGCATTGTGTCCAAGTGTCGAGGGCATAAAATCCTAAGCCATATACTTGGATGCAAGTGCCATTGGGTCGAAGGTTAGGGCCTAGAGTAGTAGAAAAGGGACTCAAGCACAAGAATCATGTGACCACGCATAATGCCCAAGTGTTTCTTATGGAGTTCAAGAATCATTGTTGGGGGCTAAAGGAGTGGCTCTCTGCTAAGCCATATGATCGAGATATGTGTCCAAGGGAGTAGGTAGGGGAGATCCTAATCATTGAATGATGCAAACATCAGAAATGTTTAGATGTCCCATGAATTATCCCTCAATATTTCGATGGGAGGCCTCGATGAATCTCAAAGGCAGTGATCTACCAACACAATGTGGCATCATAGGAACAAGATCTGGCTCAGATGGAAAAATTGACATAGAGGACCATGTATGCTTTACAACGAGAAATATGCATTTAACCAAGGAGTAGAGGGACTGTTGGGATTGACGAGCAACTTGGTAGGCACAATGGCCATGAGAGACATTCCAATTTTTAATAGTTTGGGTGAAGGTTGATGTCATAGAAACATGGTGACTTGGGGTAGGACATGTCACCTTGATAGTAAATATCGGTGACATGACCTTGACATTTATTCCCCGACAGTATCCCATGGTGTCAGGTACAAAATTTTTGGAATTTATCTCTGAGAGTATGTGGCATAGTGGGCGAATGTTTATTCCACATTAGAGCAGGGAGGATCCTTTTCATTCATCCACACCACCTTGGAGTCTTAAAAAAGAAAAAGAAGAGAGGGGAGGTCACCCTGCACCCTGGACCCCATAGTTTTCTAGAGGAGGCGCAGTTGATAACATTAGGCTTTTATCCTTAGGATGATGTGGCAGGAGTGGGACCCCTCCAATATATCTGAGAGAAATATTTTATCCAAGAGGGAAAGAAATGTGGCACTATATTATGTGTATATGTGTATAGGGAAATCCCCATCTCCATGATGATTTCAATCAAAGTCATCCAAGATATTTGTAAAAGTAGTTCTGATGTAAAATTCTAAGATTTAACTCCCGAGACATCGTGGTGTTATCAGACTATTCATTTCGGACCCATGCAAATAGTTGAGTTCTCCCTATAGGTTGATGTGGCGACAATTAGGTGGAAAACCCATGTAATCTCGAAGGATTCTTCCCCGGTGGTTTCAAAGAATGACTCCAAAGGATATATCTAAGACTATATTTACAAGATGAGATAGAATGGGGGGGTCCACCCTTACACACACACACACATGTGCATTGTGAGTGTGGAAAAATGGGATTGAATGAGTTGGTAGTGAAGAAAGTTGTGATTTGGAGAGCTATGTAGGCTCCATGTGGGGACCACATGGGAGCCATGTGGCCATCCTTGATTACATGGCATGTGGCTATTGCACAATATTTGAACGCCTCTAGTTTTTATCAAGAGTTTGTATGGAGATAGATCATATACCTTTGGAAAGGTTTCAATAATATTATCAAAACAATGATATCCATCTTTGTGTTAGAAGAGTTTGATGAAGATTGAAAATTGTAGATCTCATTTCCATAACTGTACCTTGGAGATCGAGTCCACATTGTAATTTCCCTCTTTAAGGGTGTGTTACATGTTGTCCCATAGATCCCACCTCAATATCTACCAAATCGTGGGTAGAAAAACACAATCATAATGCCCACTAGGTAAATTTTGAGGTCTAAAATGGGCCTCCTAAGGAATATTATAAAACAATACTGGAAATAATAAAATAATATTAGATCACATACTCAATTTTTAGAGGGAAAAAAGAAAACACTCCTTTTTCAAATTATATCCTTGCAATTTTACTCAAATTTTGAGAGGGAGCACTTGATGGATGCATGATTTAATTCCTCATCCAAGGAGTACCCATGTTACATACTTTTGATAGACGGTGCTACATGAAAAACGAGAAATACATGAAGAAACGTGATTGCAATCAGATTTTTCATGTATTTCTCACTATTTGTGTAGCAGGGTCCATTAGAAGGTTGCAACATTGGTATTCCTTGGGTGAGAAATTAAATTATGCATCCAATGAGTGCTTCCGCTCAAAATTTGTGTAAAATTGTAGGGAGATAAGTTGAAAATATGAGTTGAAAAAGTAGTTTCTTATTTTATTTTATTTTTTTACTTATTTTACTCCAAAAATGGTGAGTCATCCCCCAATGGTTGACATCATTACATTGAATCTAATTTGTTCTTATAAACTTGATTTTGATTGAACATTTTTGTTTTGAGACCCATTTTTTAGACCTCAAAATGTTTCTAATGCTAGGACCTATCACATGCAATTCCTTTCATAACATGGAAAAAAAATATCCTCACATTTTGAAGTAGCTTACATATATGATCTTGCAACTGAAGATATTTCTCCTCACTCAAAGGTCCTGCTCCAACTTCTAGATCCTATCACCTATACAATTCACAAAATCAAAAGGATGTTTGCTTGCCTCCAATAATGGAAGATTAATTATATGAAATATGATATAATCATAATAGATACATCATGATCTCATGGATCATACAATTTAGAGAGGGAAAGCAAAGTACTTCTTTTATATGAATCAAATGTACAGTAACAAGATTATGACTTCAATCCTATGTGTTCTTCCTTGATCCCATGTCATTCCCCCTTAACTCACTCATAGACTAGGCTTATGAAGCATGGAAGGACCTTCTAGTGGAAATCCTCTAGCATGTCAAGGAAATTCAATTACATTCACCAAATTTCCACCCTTGAGAGGTTCTCATTATATAGGCCATTCTTAGATATGTGAGGACGTATCTAGAAACTTAGGCCAAAGAGAAGTTAGGCTTCATGGAATGTGAATTGGGTGGATACAGGTCATGGATAAACATGATAGCATGGAACTAGGAAATTTAAAGGCATGCACAAGTTGCATGTTCAATTATGAGCTTTTGTCAACTAACTATGAAATTTCTGTTCAGTTATGGTTTTTTCTTAATTATGAAATAATTATTATCTCATAATTATGAGCTTGTGACAATATAATTATGATAAATTACTCATTTATATGTAATTTCAACCTTATAGCAACTAATAACTTTATTAAAATATCTATCGTGGTAAATAGAAGTATAACAAATTCTCCCTAATGCATGAGGTGAGAGTAGAAGCTAATGTTTAAAATGCATTACAATCAGGTATCAAAATGAAAGGAAGGATTCATGAATCTAGAAACTATATTGGAGAAAACCTAAAAATCAATTATCAATCATAAATAAATCATCCCTATGCTAGGCATACCCATGCTCAACGTAAAGAAGAATTGAACATGTCCTCAAAAATTATACACTAGGGATCCATCACATGAAATGCTAGCACATGGATATGAATAAATACATAGTGGATCCATGAAATAAATTAAACTTGATCATAGTCACCAAAAACTATGATGTGGATCTATGTCATATCATACGTTAGTAGGACTCTGAACATAGAGAAGATAAGTGCCCCAAAGTGGTCCTCAAAGTACATGATATGGTATAAACTCCAACACATCTTGGAATGGGTGGCATAGAAGAGAGATATGTCCCTAAACCCAAGGTCTTCTATTCAACCTTGATAGTACAAAACTACATCATGTGAGTAGATGAGTTAATGTTGAGCATAGTAGAAACTATCTGATTACTGATTATTGAGGTATAACATTAACAGATGAAAGAGGACCCAATAATGATGAAAATGGACCACAATCCACTGAGTGTGAATAATGAGTTGACATTGAAAACTCAAGTACTAAATAGATCAGTAGTCAATGAGGAAAACCCATTATCGATCACAAGGAGGTATGTCATTGAGGACTACAAGCTCCAAGGTACTATTGGTTCCTAGACCTAACTCTTGGATAATGAGATAGAGTCAACAACATAAGATCTATCAAATAAGGGAGTTAATGTATCCTTCATCAATCAAAATGAAACATACCAAGAGATGATGTGAAGAGATGAAGTCACCATTTACAATTGACATAGGGATGGATGACAAAAAATAATAACAAGGAATGTAGATGGTTGATTGAGGTTTAAAATTCCCTTCAATAGATAACAACATGACACAAAAGAGAATTGGAAACATTGGCTAATGAGCACCACATGATATCATATAATAATGAAAAAAGCCTCCAAACATGCTCTAGAATGACTAGAAGTGTAACAAGCATGAGCAGTAAAAATAATCATATGTATGGTATGAATCCTAAGAAATATAAGGCCCATCTATAAGATATTTATGGAATCAGGTGCCATGTTTAAGAGTGACACTATTGAAAATACTGAGAGGGGAGGTGAATCTGTATTTCTTTCATTTTTTATCTATGATAGTTAATATTTTTCACAAAAATGAACCAGAAGATAAGAGACAAAACAAAGATAATTTTATTAATAAGATGGTAATGAGGACACCAATCCTCCTTACAATGATTCAAGCTCCAAACTTTACAAAATTTGAAAGACTCCAATCTTGGGTGAGGACTCCAATCCTCCTTACAATGATTCAGGCTCCAACATTTACAAAATTTCGAAGGTTCCAAGCTTAGATGAGGACTCCGATACCCCTAGATTCAATTTGGTCAAAGACAAATTCAAGAACAAGTTACACAATGTATTAAAATACTCAAAAGAAATTATTCCAAGATGCCTAAAATTATCTTCAAGAAGATGATGAAACACTACGTCAAATTTCCCACTAAGTTCTACAACTGGTGACTTTGGAAGTGTCCCAAGAGGTCTCCAAGATATATCTAAATCACTTCAAAAAGACCAAAAACATGTTTCAACTTGACCCAATTACGTTCACAAAAGTAGAATCCAACAAGCTATGTCCAACTGTCACGAGGTCTACTATCCAAGCCCAAAAAATATGAGGTTTGTATTCCAATAACTGAGGTAAACGGTCTTCATGTATGTAGGTTTGAACTTAAAATATTACCACAGGGCTTAATCACAAATGTGCCATAGATATGTCTAACCTTTAACTAGTTTACATGCTTGAAACTCTTGCAACAAATTTGAATTCTCTCCACAAATCTGAGAATTGGCTACCATAGGGCCAAGGATTTTATTTTTCTACAAGGGTCGAGAGCAATTCTACAATTTGTATAGGTCGAATTTATCTAGAATAAAATCCAATTTTTGTCACAAGTATTAACCAATCTGAGTCTCCATGATCCACAAAAAGGTGCCTAGTCTAAATAAGCCTTCACAAATAGAGTTCATTTGGTGTCTCCATAGTCCAAATTTGAAAGTTCAACATTCAAAAGTATTTACCAAGATGATCCAGGTTCAGTTAGAATAGGAGATACCACAGAATATTACAAAACATATTAGAGAGCCCAAAGAACCATTTATTTCTACAGAATAAGACCTGGAGTTTTAGCTTCCTTTTCTATGTTCGTGAGATGTGAACTTCTTCACTTCACTATGCTTGATCTTCACCAAGTTGATGCTTGATTGGATGATCTTAGTTGCCAATATATAGTAGTTTTTTCATGTTGTGAAGGGACACAACTTGTGAAGGGGCATGTTGAGCCTACTCAAGTTGGCTTGCAAATTTATTTATTTTTAGCATTTTTTAACTTCAAAAATCAAAATATCCCCAATGGGAAGGATTTGAGGGATGGGGAATATTTTTTGGAAAAGTCTTGAATCCCCATACAAGTTGGTACAAAAGAATTCCAATATATCTTCTCTATTGTTAATGGTATTTTGTTATTATGGTTTTTTAATGTACCTAGGATTTCATCATATGGCTTGAATAATACTAGTGCTTCATATATGATCTTCATCCATTGGGCCATGCTTCAAAGAATTGGTTATTATATTGAAATCAATGATAAAATTATCCAATAGACATGACTAACACTACCATTTTTAAGGGTATACTACCAAATATGTTCCCTTCCTCTCCTATTTTCCTCTGGTACCATACTCATAGTTTAACGAGAACGAAAGAGAATACACATAATATTGATAGTGCTTTTTTCGTTCAATTTTAATGAGTTTTAAAGGCAAGAAAATGATACTCGATATGGTATATTCTTCTTGGTTTAATGATTTCAAGGAAGAGGTAGTAGTATGTTGGATGCAAAGTGTATTTTTCATGAGGTTTTAACAATTCCAGGAAAGAGATAAAATGACGCTCACTGCCCTTGAGCATGAGAAGAATACAAAGAATACTCATCTTAGAGAAATAAGTGATATAGGAGATATAAACTTGTTTCAAGTTGACAGAAACACTGTAAGCAAAATGAAGCAAAGAGACTGGCAAAGAAAATACATTAAATGCATCATTATCTCGAGGAGGGGTAGAAACTCTAAGTGAAAGCTAATAATGAGGCAATGTGACTATAATTATAGTAAGTGAAGCAAGGGAAAACAACAATAGATCAACATGCATAAGTGAGCGAAAAAATATGCACCAACAATCTCAAGGTAATAAAAGAGTTTCAAAATCTTACTTAGGCATGGCTAGAATATTATAGAAAATTAAACATGAAGCTCAATTTCAAATTCATGGTATGTGTAAAGGAGGGATTTAGGGCTTCCAAAATAGTACAACATGGACAACAAAATGGAAAACAAGTGATAAGCTATCTTGCATCCATGAATAGGAAGTCCTTGTCACACAAGTTATGACATGCAAATAAAGTGAGGTTAATGTCAAAACTTAAAGGAATCATACCTAGGACATAATGAACATGGCGTTGATGGCCAATAATACATCAGTGTTTATAGAGAAATGCCTATCCCTATATTCCAAGATCAAGAAAACTCAGCTAAGATCCAATGGATGTCACAATAAAAATGCAACCCTATCATGTAAAAACCATCAAGAACAACTAGACCCATGGTTTGTTTCTATTTGCTAATTTATGTTAGTCATGAGATGATTGCATGACTAACTTGTGGCTTGAGTACCCACAACCTAGGGGCATCTAAGCTATCAAAATCACTCAGGGATCATACTCAGTTTGGGACACACCAGCCCTTAGCATGGTTGAATTTTTTCAAATGAAGTTTCAAACTAGTGGCCTTTACACCATGGAATTCCTAAATAGAAGACCCTATCACCATATGATCTATGTATCATGGGAAGCCCATGGTTAAATCACAGGATAAAATAGATAAAACATAGATTAGGTAAAAATAGGATATATATATATATATATATATATATATATATATATATATATATATATATATCTATATATATATATATATATATATATATATATATATATATGTATATGTATATGTATAATTTTATTTTTTGGGATTTTTAACAGATATGACATGTTATCTATGTTAATTTAGTCTCTTACTTATGAATTTGAATGATTTGATTCAAAATCCATGTTTTATGGACATGCATGCTTATATAATTATTTAGTTATTGGGACAAATGTCAAAATAACTAGAGGACTAACATATGTAACCTTTTAGTCTCACCATGGGAGTTCTTGTGATGAGCAAAGAGTATCTGACTAAAAAATGCATATGAAGAAATCAACATGATAAACATTGAACAAAAAAAACCAACACTAAAGGATATGAAAAACTCACATCACACACCAAATAAAGAGTAAAATACATATGTACAAGGAAAATTATCATATAATATATTACATTATGTCGTGCCCACTATTGAGCATAGGATAGGTATTCCTATTGATGTGTATGAACTCATGGATCATTTTCAACATCATATGGCACACCATGTTGGGGTCATGCCACATAGAGTTGAATTTCCACATTCCTAAACGTTGATGATTCTAGGGAATGCCTAGAATCATATCATTATTAGGAATTACCCAAGGACATAAAGAGTGGGTGGTACCATGATTTTGGGTGTGTGTTATATTCTTTCCACAACTAGCCCCAGTCATGACGCTGAGGGGTTAGAGGGTGGGCAACTAGCCCCCCCTTTATTGCACCAGGTACAACGGAGGAGGGGGGCTCACAGGGAGGCATTAGGGGAATTTTGAGGTCTGAAATGGGCTTCCTAAGGAAATTACAAAATAATAGTGGAAATAATAGAATAAGATTTGATTACATCATCAGATTTTAGAGGGAAAAAGGAAAATAACTATTTTTTCAACTCGTATTTTCAACTTATCTCCCTATGGGTTTACTCAAATTTCAAGCAAAAAAACATTTTAGATGCAGTATTTGATTCCTCATCCAAGGAGTACCCATGTTGCATACTTTTGATGGACTCTGCTACACGAAAATTGAGAAATACATGAAAAAACATGATTGCAATCACATTTTTCATGTATTTCTCACTTTTCATGTAGTAGGGTCCATCGAAAGCCTGCAACATGGGTACTCCTTAGACGAGGAATTAAATTTTGAATCCAAAGAGTAGTACCGCTCAAATTTTGAGTAAAACCTTAGGAAAATAGGTTGAAAATAAGAGTTGAAAAAGTAGTTTTATTATTTTATTATTTTTTAATCTTTTTTCTTTTTTACTCAAAAAATGGTGAATCATCCCCCATGGTTGACATCATCATCTTGAATCCTATTGGTTCTTATAAAGTTTATATTGGCTATACATTTTTCTTAGAAGGTCCATTTTAGACCTCAAAATTCCCTTAATGGGCGACAACCCCCATTGTCGAGGGGTTTGTAGGGGGGTAGCCCCCTCGCATAGGGTTAGGGGCAGCACCCCAATTTTTTTTTTGACCCTGAGTTAGGATATTCCGACACATAGAAAATAGTTAAGTATAACTTGGTCTATCGGTAAAGTGTGTTTCTTTACTATGTACTTTTGTAACTTAAAATCAGATGGTCATGATGTATTCTAGACATGAAGTGGTCTGATGGTTCATTCTTGCCTTGGTATTATTGACACTTGATTCATGGCTTAACACCCGATTGGTACATGATCTCTATTTAAAGAGCATGGAGGGTAATTTATAGGGTGATCGTTAATCAGAGAAACTTATGTAAATTTTCTTTCTTTTACATTAATAAATTGCCTGAATTGGCCGCATTGGCTCATGCCATGGACTGTTTCCCTCTTTGAGGGTTTTAACCATGTCAAGAATAATGGTGTACTGATCTATGATCTGTTTGTGAGTGGTTTTCTTTGGTGTTCTATCTGAGGAACTTACCCTGTAAATTCCTACATGGTATTAGAGCTATTTGAGGGCCACATCTATTGGTGATCCAAATCTGAAGCCGGTACAACCGCATCTGACTGTCGTGGCCGAGAGGATTACTCTATTATGTTAGGAGCATCTGTTCTAGTGAGGAACACATTTCGTTTCATGCGGAAAGGTTTGTGATAGCCCTGACTATGTCATTTTTAAGATCTGGAGATATACATTCTCTATTTGCAGTTTTAGTTGTTTATATCTCTGTTTATTTTAGTTTATTTAGCTCTCTATTTTTTTATTATCGGATCTATACCTTTAATTTCTGCGTATACTCTTTGCCCCATGACTCTGTGCGATCTGGGAAAAATTAGAAACAGAAAGGAAGGATTTTTCTCATGTGTATGCTCTTTTCGTCGCACTTTAGTGTGATCTCAAAAAATCAGGTACATTGAGGAAAGTATCTAGTTAATGGTAAAAGGTAACTTCAAGCCATAAGGTTTGGTTTTTTTTGCATGTCCCTGTTAGGTTGTGTGTTTTTATATTTTGTATGCAAAAAGAGATTTTTCAAGTAAGCACGCAACCCAAAGCTTCAGTGACTAAAAAAAAAAAAACCTTCCTCTTTTCCAAAAATTACTAACCTTTTAAACTAGCTCACTTGGTCCAAAGTTACTTTATGAGAATAGAGGTCTTGAGTTCAAGCCTTTCCTTTTGTTGAGTTACTTTTTCAAAAAACACATGTAATTTATGTTTTAAAGTTACTTTATGTAAAAGTGTTCCCACCCATTATAAAAAGTGAGTCACTTATAAATCTAAAGTCTCTTTATGTTTTATTTAAGTTACAATTTAGTGGGTAGCTCATAAAGTACCATTGTAAAAGTGACTTTCACTTATTTATAAAAGTGGGTCAGATAATTTTTTTTTTAAAGTGAGCTAATTAGATTAAGTTTGGAGGTGAGGCGGGGTGGATTTTTTTTAAATATAAAATTATCATTCACTTCCTCACATTCACGTATTTCATCGAAATATTCAACAACTTTTCTTCAAAAAACCATAACTTCTTAATTTAGAAGCTGTTTTCAGAACCGTTTTTTTTAATCGGACTAATTTTTTGAGATCTCTCCATTGGAACACTTAGTTTCAGCATATACAACTTTAGTGTCTGTTAAAATGAAAATTCCATGCCAATTTATTCTTGATATCACCAACTACTTCCAATGGGTGTCCTACATGGAAGATTTACTTAGAATTAAAGGTCTTTATAGAATAGCCTCGGGCCAAGAGTCTAAATCTAAAGATGAAGATAAGCACATAAAATGGGAAAATAGGTAAGATCAAGCATGTGAGTTGATAGGGATGTCTATTTCTCAAGGCCTTAGATTCCATATCGCAGAAATTGATACCCCTGATGAAGCAATGAAACATCTCAATAAAGTTTTTGGAATTAAAAATGAAATTAGAGCCCATCAACTCGAAAATGAGTTGCTTACATTAGACCCCATTAATTTTTCTTCCATTGAAGATTGTTTTCCAAGTCCAAGACCCTTAGACTTCTCTTGGAAGGTGTTAAGGTTAAGAAAGAAGATGGTAGCCTTATCTATTCCATTCTTACTAAGTTGGGACCAACCTACTCTATGTTTGTTTCCACCTTCCATTCTACTAGAGGAGGATTTATTTCTCAAAGAAAAGACTACAAGTCCCCCTTTTTTGATGTCTTTTGTGATTATTTAATAAAAGAACTAGAAAAACTCTTACATCTTGGTCTTCTTAATCTTGAAAACTCTTCTAAGAAAGCCTTAGCCGTCCAACAACAACCAAGTTTAAGGAATCCTAAGAAGAAACATCCTAAAAAGAATGGTCCTAAACCAACCAAGGGTCTTAAGCACTTTCAGTCTCAAAATGAAAAATCAATTCAACAAAATGATAAGGAAAATAAAAAAAAAGGGAATAAGACTGATAGACCTTGCAACTTTTGTAATTGAGATGGCCACTTAGAATCCAAATGCTTTAAGAAGATGGGAGCCTTGAAATTAACAATGAAGGGGCATAACATCCATTTGGATCTCTCTTCAACTTCAACTTCATCTTCAGGAATAACACTTTCTGCATGTGGTTATCAAGCATCTCGGTCTGGTTATGCACTAAATGTATATTCTTCTTCTCATTCTCATGAGTGGCTCATTGATTCTGGAGCTTCTTATCTCATGCCCAAAAACAAAGCCATGTTCTATTCTTTAAATCATTGTAATACCAAAAATATATATGTTGGTGATGATAGATCTCTTAGTGTTGTAGGGACTAGAACTATTCATTGAGACAATGGTCAATTTAAAGATGTGTTATGTGTTCTAGCCTTATCCTGCAACCTTCTATTTTTATATCATATAACTCATTTAGGTGAAGGTAAAATCGTTGAATTTTCACCTCATGATGTTGTAATTAAGGACCTAAGAGGTCCTAGATAGATTTTAGCTACTGTCGTTGTTGATGATTCTACAAGGTTGTATAAGTTTAATAACTTTGAGTCATCAACTCTTCCCTCGATATTTTTTGCTCATAATGATGATGTTATGAAACCAGCTCACAAAAAAATAGAAAATATATATAAATGCCTTAGAATTTATCCTCTTTGAGGGGGAAACCTCCTTTACATTACACAAATGAACAATTCTTGGATGATACAAATGACAAGACCTCCTTTCTATATAGAGGAGTCTAAGGGGTCATAATATAATCATAGCTGACATAACAATAATAATGTAAGGGCACAATAATAACAATAGTGGCCTTCTATGGGGAACAATAATAATAATATGGGGACTACATGGGCACAAAAATATAATAAGGGGCGTGTACTAATAATAATAAGGGGTTACACTAGTAGCGTAGGGACCTAACATGCCCCTCTCCTTCAAAAAGTGTTGTCCTAAACGTTTGAGTAGTTCTTGATGCTTCTGTATAAATTCTTATCCTCCCATGTGGAATCTTCAGCGGGTAAGTTCTTCCACTTAATGAGATACTCTAAAATTGATCTATTTCATAGCTGTCGATTTCTTGGTTCTGTGACTGCTTTAGGTTCCAATATGATTTTTCCTTCCTTGTCAAGTTCTCACAATACTGTTTGAACTGGGATCTTCTGTAACTTTTGAATGAGTTCCCACTCCTTTGGGCATATGGATATCTATAAGGCCTGATGTTTGGAGGAAGACTTCGTGGAATCAAATGAATAGCATGATCATGATCACTAATGGGTGGGAGGCCTTTGGGAGTCTCAAATACCTTGGAATGATTGTCCAAAACATTTTGGAGATATGGAGAAATACATGATTTAGAGGTGGGATCCTCTAGTGAACATAATTGTGCAATTACGCCCCATTGTTCCTTGTTTAGAATATTTTTCATGCTGTTAGAGTTGACTATATTTCCTACTTTCCCTTCAATACCCCTCAATTCAACTTCCTTTCCATCCCAAAAAAAATCATGAAAAGTTCTTGAAAATTAAAAGCTATCGTACCCAAAGATTGTAGCCATTGGACTCCTGGTAAAACATCAGCAGTACCCATTTGAATGGAAAGCATTGAGCTATTCAATCTATATTCTCCCATGGATAGCTTGATATTATGGCACTTTCCAAAGAAATTTATGGTTCCTCCACTTGCAACCATCACATGACACTCTGGTGCTAGATATAGGAAGCAAGTCAATTCCTCGGCTATCTTACAATGAATAAAATTATGGGTATTGCCCGAATCAATCAACACTATTACCTTTTTCTTGTTGATATGTCCTGCTATCTTGATAGTTTGAGGAGTGGTAATTTATTCCAATGCATTACAAGATATGGTTGGATTCATTTCTTGATGCTCGTTGTGATCTTTCACTTCTTGAACATTTTTCTTCTTGATATGTCCTTCTATGTTGATAGTTTGATGAGTGGTTGTTACAGGGAAAAGTGTCTATGTAGAACTGCTAATCCCACTAATGTGTGGTAGCTACCTTAGAAACAAACAAAGTAAAGCTACTTTTGTTTTTCCTTTATGAAATATAGATGAGAGAAGAATAAAGGAGACCAAGCTCTGTCTTGAGCTTGGCTCCTAGTTCGATTCCTCTCTCTTTTGATAGTCCTTTGCTACTTGCTTCCTTGTACGCCCAGCTTCACAGAGTACCTGTAGAATCAGAGTAGCATAACACTATACAAGAACATGGATCTATAATCATAAACAATCTAGGATCAGATGTAAATTTACCATACAAATGCATAAAACATAAATGACACAAGAGTATGGAGGAAAACTTGAATAGCTTTTATTGATAATCAAGAAAGAGCCAAGGGAGTTACAACCAGTTGTTATGACCCAGCATCATCCTCTCAGCAAGTAAGCCCTTATTCACCTCATACAAAGCTTAGATCACCCAACACTACGATGTTGCCTCAAGAAACTAACAGCAATTCCTTACAAGATGCAAAATTCCAGTCTCTGGATCTCTGGGATGAGGGATCCATATATAGATATCTGTAAGGGAGATGAGTCAGCTTGTGATTTGATTAGTGTCTTCCCTCTGATAGTTCTTGCTTCCACTTGGAGATTGATGATCTCTTACTCATCCTTGGTCGAATTCAGAGAGGCAAGTGTCACAGGAGAAGTTTCTGGAAGATTCCATGCCTCTCCACTTCGCAGATTGACACTGCCATTTGTCACTTCTCGCCCATCGCACCCCATAGAAGGGATTTTTGAAATGCAACGCACCCACAGAGTGTACTTAGGTGAGATGCAATGCACTTTGCCTATGGAGCAGGTGAAATGATCCTCTTTTGACCAGTTCTGAGTGGTTTTTCATGGAGAACTTCTGGGAGAAGCTGTAACCGTTGACCTTGTTCCTTTAGGGGTTAGAACAACACTTTTAGGGACTTAGGAGCCCTTGGTTTATGGACATCTTATGCTTTTGGTTGCAGTGCCCAAAAATGTCTATAACAGTTGCCCCCTAAAGCATGAGGTCATTAATCTTTTTTGATGTCGGGTGAAATGCTTTATTATGAGGGTCCGAAGTTCTTTCAAGCTGGAAGGAGACCTGTAATAAGATACAATACAATACATTATATTCATATTTTTTTCATGATCTAGCTGAGGTGGGCATTCCCATGCTCAGCTTTATAAATTCATTTTCATGTACATAGGACAGACAATCGTCTGAGTGTAGACTGATGATTCTGGTAGAGCCATCATCCCTTTGATTGGATGATTATCTGTGCAGCAACGATGTACATTTGATGTCTTTATTTATCGCAGCCCGGATGGATGAAACTAGATCCGGGGTCTTCAATCTCGTTCGATCTTCACTCGAAGTACAAGTATATCCATGTGAGAGATGTTTTGGAGTCGAACATGGAAATACATCGCCTGATTACCAGCCAATGATGTAAGTTGTTAACAGGCGTGAGAGGAATCACCGATAATGATAATGACCCTCAAGGTACTGCAGTACAATTCACGTGGTGTGAATAAAGGACTTGGCGTCGAACACCGCGCAAAATCTTTCGGTCGAAGGTCATTGATGTAAACCTGTCGCCAGAAGTGTGAAACTTTCCATTGAGGCATGCAAACTTCAAAGTACTGAACGAGGTGTTCCTAGATAGAATTCTTGGATAATGAGCTGATGTCGACAAGAAGCGATTCGTCATAGGAGGGCCTTAATGAATCCCACATCAATGACACGGAACGAAGCAAATGATTTTAATGGAGGTGAAAATGATCTGGTGATATAAGGTTCAGGGTGGTGGTCATGAAAGAATGGAGCGTAAATGTATTGTAGCGGGTGAGACACAGGTGAATTCTCTGAATGACTTCTCTTGAACATATCGGCGACACTGACGTGATGGATTGGTAGCATTAACTCCAAATGTGGATGGTGTGATGGGACCAAGGTGATGTGGCCGGTGAATGAAACAACCCAACCCAACTTGGATGTGGAGTGAAAGTGTCATGTTCAAGAGCGACTTGCTACCAACAAAGTTTCTTCAAGTTTTCTTCCCAATTTTTCCCCAGTCATTGCTGACCAGTACCTCTTTATTTTTTTCAAGCTTGAGGAGGATAACATATGCTTGTTCTATAATTTTCCCTTCGGGCAAACCCATCGCTATGTTTTAACGAGCCTAGCGATAGTGAAACTCGTTCTTGTCTGCTATGGACAAGTTTGTTGCTATTAGGTTTTAACGAGTTTAACGACAAAGATAACTCGGTCCTTTTCAATTTTAGAGAGTTTGAAAAGGGACATAAAGGAAACTCCAAAATTCCTTTCTCATCATCTAATCCCTTAAGTCCGAAAAAGTATAAAACAATACATAAGGGATGAATTTTCGATACTTTTAACGAGCCGAACAAAACAAGCACTCGATCGTTTTGTGTAATAATCCCTCAGGTCCAAAAAGATTAAAATCTAAAGGAGGGATAGCACTTTCAGTCCCTTTAACGAGCTAGAGAGGCCAATGGCTCGACAATCTTTTCATATTTTACGAGTTAGTTGAAAAGAGCTTAAAGGAGACTCGTCTTTGAGGAACGAGTGATAAAATTGGGTAGCAACTGATTCGAGGTAAGGTTTGGAATTTTCCAATCACGACAGTGTTACAAGGATGGCTAGCGAGATCACTCTTCGCAGCTGTTCCTCAAAAGGGGTAAACAATCAAATGGAGGTGAATGATCGGCCAATACAGAGTGGAGGTGATGATGAGAACACGACCAAGGCTTTAAAGGCCGAAGTACTACATTCACGATGGTTATTTACCGGGAAATAGTTCATTTTTTAATGAGCTTAAATGCGGGGAGAAACATTTGCTCATGACTTATGTTTATTTTTTAACGAGCTTGAACTATGTGCAAAAACTGCTCGATTATTCTAGTCGTATAATAAGAATGTCTCATATATGAAAACGACGATTTTTCAAATCTTTGCCCCATATCCTTTCTTTATGCAAGTTAGGAAATGACCAATCCAAAAAACAGATAAATGATCGCTCTTCGCTTGCACGCCAAAAGGTTTGCATGCCCCCAGGTATAAAACAGAGTTTCAAGGTCACCCTTCAAATCTCCAACAAAACATTTGTTTTATCAGGAAAGGTCTACCTCTTTCAGGTTATCAAATATTGTTCTATTCACAGCGCAAACAAAACACTTCTTCGGCGATGTCTACCGAAATAGAGAAAGGTGAGAAAATCCACTCACATAACTTTGACGAGGGAATCTTATTCCAGTCTAACCCCCTTTTCCAATCACGGACGGGCGTACAGAGTAGTCATATATCTCTCGCGGAAACCTACCCTATACCCGAAGTTTTCCTGCCGAAGCAGACCAGGGTGCACGCCCCCTGGGTTTCAGTCATGTCCCCCGAATCACTCGCACTCATCAGGTGGACGGACTGGAGATTGATGAGACATTCCTTGTGTGAAAAGACCATTCAGGGATGGTATATGACTATTTGCTATGTGTGATTCGGGAAATGAAAGTTGGTCTACGAGCTTGACCACTCTTCCTTCGTGCGGAAAACACATTACTCTAAAGAGTGATGAGACAATGGCTCCCATGCAATAAATATAGTCTCATCCAAGGAGTAGATTATAATCCAAGGGTCCTTGGGCCACCATTACGTTCATGTGAACGGTATTCCCTCTCAATGTTATGGGCACATTGGGAAGGATCCCTAACGATCGACTAGTTCCTTTGTCAAAGCCTGTTAGCTTTCTCATCTCAGGCAAAAGCGATGGCGAACCAAGAGCTTTCCAAGCAGTCAAGGAAAGGATACTCATAGAAGCCCCTTCATCTATGATGGTACCGGCCATAACCATTCTATATATTTGAGCAATAATTTGGAATGGTACACTAGCCGGTAAACGGGGTCTGCCTAGTTGATTCCAGTCGAAGGAAACAACTAGGTTGCTTGGAGGTGGGACCGAATAGATGGCCGGGTACGACTCTGACGAACTTCCTTCCTGCGGTAAAGGAATGGGTAAATTGCCCCCATGTTCATCAGAGTCTGTGCTTACGAAAAGAATTTGGATGGTGTCATCCTTGTTCTCTTCGGTGACTGTATCATCTGAAGATGGAACCTCTGAAGGCAAGACCAGGTCAACTGCCGCCTCGACCTTTTGACTTTCGTCTGGTATGGGTTTAGATGGTTCGTCTTCAATGATAGATGCTTCGGCCGACCACCTGGGCGGGCCAGCCGGATTTTCAACTAGTGACGGACTCGGCAAGAGTTTTTTATATCCAGGAGGAAGTCGTAACGGTGAAACCGGACGATCATCCAAAACTCTTTTAGCCTCATCTAAGAAGGGACAACGGTGGACGGCATGATCACCTTCGCACAGTTTACAAGGAAATCTATATTTTCCTTTTTGTCCTGGGGCTTCACTTTCACTAGTCGACGGTGTGTTTTCAACATGATCATCAGAGGTTGACGACACCGGGTTGTGCAAATGAGGAGACCATTCCCTTAAGATCCGAGGGATGCAGGGACAATCTCTATGATAGTGGTCTCCTTTGCAAATGACACATGGCGATTTAGGCCTGGTCAGTGCAGTGTGTGGATTTTCGCTAGACGATGCTTGGTTGCCCCCTTTCGCTTTTGGCTCCTTCTTCTTCTTCTCTTTCTTCTTCTTTTCCTTCTTCTTCTCAGATACTTGATTTTTGGCTTTACCAGCCCCATCAAGCGAAGAGGAAGGAGGGGAGGAAGAATTGGAGGAAGTAGAGTGTTGGGGGGTAACTCTAGATTCGTCTAGTTGCTGACTCAATTGTTCAGGAATTGTGGTGTTCTAAACGATAGAGGTTGAGAAGAGCCATACGGGCAAGCCGATTGTCAGTCCTGGAAGCGACAATGTGGCCATATGGGGTGCACCAACATCTCCCCAAGAGGAGAAGGGACTAGGATTTCCTCCAAGGGGAATTCCTTGGTTGGTGGATTCCATTTTCTCAACCTAAGATCAACGTAGGAAAGGATGATGGTTATTCCATTTAAAATAAATTTTAGACGCTTTGACACAACTTGTTTTTTCAATTTTTAAGAGTCGAGAAAAAACAAAAGATGACTCTAGTCGCCTTCGATTTTTAATGAGCCTAAAGTGACAAGTGCTCAGATGGACCTTTTCCGTTAAGGAGTCTGAAAAGGAACGAAAGGAACTACTCTGGAAATCTAAGCAGAGGGATTACCAAACCAATCCCAAAACTGCAGAATACTTTTTACAGTACGGCAGTCAATCTTCCCGAATGTTGTGTTCAGTGCATTGCGATCGATAGGGCGAAAGACACGGCTTCCTATGGATAAAGGATTAAGCCTATTATGGTCTCCCAAAATATACTCTACGGTACGTGGGAGCACAAGTCCGTACTGGCACTTATCGTCTCAAACTGGAGGAATCACCCAACCAACAATGAGAACAACAGTTACCAGGCTTTACGACGCTGGAATACATCTCTAGCCTAGACTTCTAAATGTTGCGCGTTAGGTTCCAAAGCGTTGTTAGATTCATTAAATTTGTTTTATAGTTGATCTTGCTTAAGAAATTTGCCTTTCAGGTTCACTGCGTGATGTAGATGTACAATTCCTAAAATTCAATCTAAGATGATAAACAATCTTTTATCTTCTTTGTGCAATGAAAATCCTAGCTACTAAGGAAAGAAAGACAGAATTCTTTCAACAAAGAGCAAAGAGCACACATTATATGCATTGTCCTAAATCAAACCAATCAAACAGTCTAAATGCAAATACACATGCATGTATTTGTTTTCAGCCTTCTTAATATGTGAATGATAAAAAAAAAAGCTAATGCACAAATCTGAATTACTTTTCAAGCGACAATTACTAACAAGTTTCTTTTCAAAATAAAAAATGAAGACAACCACAACACTTTTGCGATTTGGAAATGAATACTTGCTTTTGACACTATAAAAACTACAAACTAAGATCAAATACAATAGTAACAGGGTAATCGACTATCAAGAGCAATCAGACTCTCTCCTATGACTAAAAATGACACTTGCGACACTTTCAAATCCAGAAACGACAGTACAATTACGTTACTTTTTTGCAAATGAGAACTGAAAATGACTCAACAAATACACAAAAACATTTACAGTTCTTTGCACAATGGAGGCGGAATATCAGTAAGGAAATGGGTTTCAAACAGAGGCATACTGATTATAGGCAGCAAAACTCATGAATAGAACTAAAAAGAATGAACAGAAACCAACATTCAGGAACAATGTCTAGTCTGATCAGCGCACCTGTAACACAGTGAACTTGAAATGCAGTGCACCTACTACACTCGAGAAGTGCACTGAATTTCAGATTCATAGAACAGAGACTGCGCTGGGCCAGAGACAAGACTTTGCTTGGGTTCCGGGTCACAGTTTGCAGTTCAGTTCAGGGATTTTGTCCGAGCAAGTGGCAATCAGTAAATCAACAATGGGGGTAGATCTAAGGAGGTTACTAGAGCCACCACAAGGGCAATTAGAGAGTTTGTAAATCAGTTGTTTAATTCATAAACAAAACCCGGATATTGACTGAAGCGGCATTTATCTACTTTGCATTTGCATAGCAAATGCAGTTCGAAAGCTACCTAGCGCGACTTCAGGCTCCATCTGTAAGTTTATAAAATAAACAACAAGGAAGATAAACAAACAACCTAGTCGCTCCCCAGCGGAGTCGCCATTTTGTTATAGGGAAAAGTGTCTATGCAGAACTGCTAATCCCACTAAGGTGTGGTAGCTACCTTAGAAACAAACAAAGTAAAGCTACTTTCGTTTTTCCTTTATGAAATATAGATGAGAGAAGAATAAAGGAGACCAACCTCTGTCTTGCGCTTGGCTCCTAGTTCGATTCCTCTCTCTTCTGATAGTCCTTTGCTACTTGCTTCCTTGTATGCCCAGCTTCACAGAGTACCTGTAGAATCAGAGTAGCATAACACTATACAAGAACATGGATCTATAATCATAAACAATCTAAGATCAGATGTAAATTGACCATACAAATGCATAAAAGATAAATGACACAAGAGTATGGAGGAAAACTTGAATAGCTTTTATTGATAATCAAGAAAGAGGCAAGGGAGTTACAACCAGTTTTTCTGACCCAGCATCATCCTCTCAGCAAGTAAGCCCTTCTTCACCTCATACAAAGCTTAGATCACCCAACACTATGATGTTGACTCAAGAAACTAACAGCAATTCCTTACAAGATGCAAAATTCCAGCCTCTGGATCTCTGGGATGAGGGATCCATATATAGATATCTATAAGGGAGATGAGTCAGCTTGTGATTTGGTTAGTGTCTTCCCTCTGATAGTTCTTTCTTCCACTTGGAGATTGATGATCTCTTACTCATCCTTGGTCGAATTCAGAGAGGCAAGTGTCACAGGAGAAGTTTCTAGAAGATTCCATGCCTCTCCACTTCGCGGAATGACACTGCCATTTGTCACTTCTCACCCATCGCACCCCATAGAAGGGCTTTTTGAAATGAAATGCACCCACAGAGTGTACTTAGGTGAGATGCAACACAATTTGCCTATGGAGCAGGTGAAATGATCCTGTTTTGACCAGTTCTGAGTGGTTTTTCATGGAGAACTTCTGGGAGAAGCTGCAATCAGTTGACCTTGTTCCTTTAGGGGTTAGAACAACACTTTTAGGGACTTAGGAGCCCTTAGTTTATGGACATCTTATGCTTGGGGTTGCAGTGCCCAAAAATGTCTATAACAGTGGTAATTCCAGCCAATGAATTACAAGACATGGTCAGATTCATTTCTTCTTTTTCGATTTCACTTCTTGAACCTTTTTCTTCTTGATATGTCCTTCTATATTGATAGTTTGAGGAGTGGTAATTCTTTCCAATGATTTACAATATATGGTCGGATTCATTTCTTCTTTCTATGGGGTGGGTTACTGGTGTATATCCTCTTCTTTTGATGTTTCTTGATCCTTTTTTTCCTCCTCTTCATAATCTATGTAAAATAATTTCTTCTCCGCACACTTATTGCTTTTAGTGTATTTGCTATCACAATTGTAACAAAGCCCTTTTTCTCATTTTTCTTCCAATTGTTGTGGTGTAAACCTTGTAGGTTGTGGAAGGCTAGGAGAAAAAACACTTCCATAATTATAGTCATGAGTGGTAGGATTCCTTGTTTCCATAATTTCACTTTCAATTTTTCTTGCCAACCTGAATGCCTTCTCCAATGAATCATCTTCCCAAAGATGAACCTCATGTTGAATGTTATCCTTTAAAGTCCCTATGAAGACATCAACCATTTTCTTCTCTGGAATATCATTTACCTTTACAATTTTTGGAAGTCCTCAATGTGCTCCGCCAGTGAACCCTTTCTTTTGAGATTTATCAATTGGCTAAAGAATGTGTTTCTCTTTGTATGATCATAATGTGCTATCATTTCCTCCATGAAAATTGACCACGTGACAAGTGTTTTACGAGAACAAAGCCGTTTATACCATAAAAATTGATTCGGTTCTAAATAATTAGTTGCAATACACAACTTTTGTAATAGTGTTACAACATGTAGATCAAAATATTTCTCCATCTGTAGTATCCAATTTACTGGATCCTTGCCATCAAACTTCTTCATCTCGCCTTTTCTTGATTTTAGGAGCTCGATCTTGAAATGACTGTAGCTCTGTACTTTCAGATCTTTAAAGTTATGAAATTTTAGTTTGTAATAACTATCTAAGTCCTCTTTCTAACTCCACAAGTCTAATCACAATTGGATTCCAGAAGAAAGATTTATTCCCAATCTCCCACGATGACCTAATTATAGACTAGTTCAGTGGAGTGAAATTATACGACGTGCCACTTTCTGTAACTTCTTACAAAATTTCAATCTGATGCTCATAGAGACATTTATGATGATTTTCCCATGGTCACCTGTATAGGATGTAGTTCAGGAGTCTGGAAAAACCCTAAATTCCTCAGATCATATATCCGAAAATATAGCGAGCCAAGATCGAAAAGTCAGACCCGAGGTTCAGAACGATTTCTTCTCAAATGGTATTTCTTTTTTAGGTTCTGAAACTTTGTAGTGAAAAAGTTATAGTGAAAATTCTATGATGGCCTGTGTTAGATGACATTCTGGAGCTTGCAAAAACCCTAACTTCCTCAGATCATATATCCTAAAATATAGTGAGACAAGTTCAGAAATTCGGACCCAAGGTTTAGTGAGATTTTGTCTCAAATGGGTTTTGATTTTCACTTTTGAACCGTCACAGAAAAAATTACACCGAAAATGCCACAATGGCCTATTTGGAGCAGCGAAACCCTAGAATCCAAAGCTTTGATACCAAATGTTGTGAAACCAACTCAAAAAAAGATAGAAAAGATAGATCAATGCCTTAGAATTCAGCTTCTTCAAGGGGGAAATCTCCTTTACATTACACAAACGAACAATTCTTGGATGATACAAATGACAATACCTCCTTTCTATATATAGGATTCTAAGGGGTCATAATATAATTAGAGCCAACATAACAATAATAATGTAAGTGCACAATAATAACAATAGTGGGCTTCTATGGGGAACAATAAAACAATATGGGGACTACATGGGCACAACAATATAATAAGGGGGTTGTACTAATAACAATAAGGGGTTACACTAGTAATATAGGGACCTAACAGATGAAGTGAGCAAACTTTGGCATGAGCGATTTGGTCACTTAAACTATCGCTCCCTTTAAAATATATGTAAAGAAAATATGGTTATACGTCTTCCTATGGTATCTTGCAGAGATGGTGTTTGTTTTGGATGTGTGCTCAGAAAAAATCATTGGGATAGTTTTGAAAAATGTGCCTCTTGGCATGCCTCAACCCCTTTATAGCTTGTGCATAGTGATTTATGTGGTCCACTTCCAGCTGTTTCATTCTCTGACTACAAGTATTTCCTAACTTTCGTTGATGATTTCTCCAAACGCAATTGGGTATACTTCTTAAAACTCAAGACTGAAGTCTTTAACATGTTCTTGGCCTTTATGGCCTTTGTTGAGAAACAATCTGGACATCAAATTCTTAAGCTAAGATCTGATAATGGCAGAGAATATGTTAACAACAAATGCATCAACTTTTGCACTGAGCATGGAATTCAAATGCAACATACTATTCCATATATTCCACAACAAAATGGTGTAGCTGAAAGGAAGAATCACACCTTAAAGGAAATGGCTAATTATATGCTTCAATCTAAAGGACTTGGTCTTAATTTTTGCGCAGAAGCAATTAACAGTGCAAATTACATAGTAAATCGCACTCCTACTAAGGTTTTAAAGAATATCACTACAGAAGAAGCATGAAGCTCAATTAAACCATATGTAAGTCACTTTCATGTTTTTGGAAGTGAAGCATGGGCCCATATTCCAGATGAGAAACATAAAGCCTTAGAACCTAAGAGTGAAAAATGTATTTTTGTTGGATATTCTAAAGATGTCAAAGGATATAGACTTCTTTCACCCAAGTCCAAAAATTTTATCATTATAAGAGATGTAAAATTTTCTGAAAATATATCGGCCTACGAGCCTAGTTCGGCAGATGTGCCACCTCTCTCTATCCCTTCTACTTTTGAAAATATTTCTTCTTTAGATGATGACAGCGAGGATGACAATCCTCCCCCACCTTCTTAGGATCCTCCTTTAGCTCCTCAGGTTCCAAAAAGGGTTCATGCTACTCGGGATGCAGTAGGTTCTCTTGTAGGTGATCCTACAGATCAACGATGTACACATTCTCAGTTCGATAGAGCCTCTTTTTTACTGGTTCAAGCTTCAGTGAATTATGATCCTAACATCTTTGCAGAAGCTTCAAACCATCCATATTGGGATGCAACTATGAATGAAGAATATCGTTCATTATTGGCAAATGATACATGGGATCTTGTTCCTCTTCCAAAGGGATAAAAACATGTTAGATGCAAATGGGTTTACAGAACGAAGTTTGGACCAGATGGAAAAGTTGATAAACATAAAGATCGTCTTGTTGCTAAGGTTTTTCACAAGTTGAAGGTATTGACTATACTGAAACCTTCTCCCCTATTGCGAAAATGAACTCTATCCTCCTTATTCTTTCCCTTGTTGCCTCTTTCAAATGGGAAGTCCATCAGATGGATGTTGTTGGGTTGTGTTATATTCTTTCCACGACTAGCTTCCCTAGTTAACCCGGGGGTTAGATGGGGGAAGGATCCCCCCCTTCGTTGCGCTGACTATGCAGCGGAGGGGTTTGAGGTGGGCAGTTATCCCCCCTCTACGGGGTTCAGGGTAGTGCCCTGGGGAAATTTTGTTTGGACCCTAAATTAGGTTGGGTGGACCTACCTATGGTTTTGTGCATGGTTTTCTCACATGGTTTTGGATGCAAGGGTTTTCAGTCCATCATATTGGATGCTTCAGCATGTATAAATATGTATTGTAACATTGAAATGAACATAATGAAAAATCAAGCCAGTAGTCCCAGTTTTGGGATCCAGGGGAAAATCTTTGTGTATATGTGTTTTATGTGTTATTCTCTTGCATTGTTTATTTTCTGTGTTTTAGAATTCATATGTAGGTAATTTATGTATGGGGTTAAAACCTACATTTGGTATCAGAGTTGTTTTGGCTTCAAGGGGATGCCTTTGTTGCTGAGGGGTTTCGCTCGGGCCTGTGGTAGACCCTGTTCAGTGGGGGATCTACGGGATCGATTCTGGTGGTGAAAGAAGATGGTGAGAAGTGGAAAGATAGAGATTGAGAAATTTAATGGTTAGAGTTTGGAGTTATGGAAACTCAAGATGGACAATTTGTTGGTGGGAAAAGATAAATTGATCGTGGTAGATCTAGGTACTAAAACAATGGGAGTGTCTAATGAAGAATGGAAGAAGTTAGATCAGAAGGCAAAGAGCACAATAAAATTGTGTGTCTCATATTCAATATTGTTGAATGTATCAGGGGAAGTACGGAGAAGGCTTTGTGGGACAAGTTAGGAACTTTGTACCAATCTAAGTCTCTGGTGAATAAACTGTCCCTACGGAGAAAGCTATATAACCTTAGGATGAAAGATGGAGACTCAATGACAGAGCATCTAAACACATTTAATACTATGTTAAGTCAGTTATTATCTTTTGATATTAAAATTTCAGATGAATATAAGTGCATCAGTTTGTTCTGTTCTCTACTAGATTTGTGGGAGAGTCTGGTTATTGCAATAGGTAGCAATGAAACTACCTTACAGTTTGATGAAATAGTCTCATCCTTGCTAATGGAGGAGATGAGATGGAAAAATATGGGGAGCCAGAATGGTGATGCCTTGTCTATATGAGGACTGTCCCAAAACAAAAACAAAAATAATTCATCAAGTGGGAGATCTAAATCTCTAGGAAAACTTGTAAATGTGGTTTGATGGAAATGCGGAAAGGAAGGGCACTACAAAAGGGACTATAAATCTAAATCTCCTGACAAAGGAAATGGATTTGATGGTACTCCTTCTGCAGGGGTAAAAACCACCTCAGATGAAGGTGGGGATGTGTACTTGGATTCTTCAAGTACACATGTAGATCATGAGGCATGGTTGATTGACTCAGGTGCATCCTTTCACTTCACTCCCCATAGAATGTGGTTCTGCGAGTATGAGAAATATGATGGTGGTGATGTCTTCTTAGGAGATGATAGGAAGGCTAGAATCATTGGTCACGGAAAATTAAAGTTGAAGTTGCAAGGTGGAAGGGTTAGAACACTTCCAGGTGTTCTGCATATTCCTACATTGGCAAGAAATATGATTTCTATAAGCAAGCTCGATGATGTAGGTGTAAAAACAGTGTTCGAGAAGGATACCTGCAATATGGTTCAGGAAGAACTGGTATTGATGCGTGGAGTTCGGATTCGAACTCTATACAAGCTACAAGGTAGCACTGTTGTTGATGGGTGCAACAGTTCTATGGTTGCTGAAAGTGGAGTAGAAAATCTAGTGGTCTCTTGAGAGAAGACCATGTTGTGGCTTCAAAGGCTTGGACATATTAGAGAGAAGGGCCTTAGAATACTACATGGTAAAGGCATGGTAGAAGGTAGGAGTAATAGCTCTCTGGATTTTGATTTCTGTGAAAATTGTGTATATGGGAAGCAGAATCGAGTGAGTTTCCCCTTTGATGGTAAGAGGGTGAAACATATATTAGAGCTTGTGCACAGTGATGTGTTTGGACATGTGAAGGTTCCATGACTGGGTAAGTCTATGTACTATGTATCATTTATAGATGGCTTCTCAAGGAATACATGGATATATTTCCTTAAGAAAAAATCTGAAGTCTTTGACAGGTTTAAATAATTCAAGGCTCTGGTAGAAAACTAGACAGAGAATAAGATAAAGGTGTTGAGGTCAGATAACAGTGGAGAGTTTTGCAGTAAGGAATTTGAAGAATTTTGTAAGAACTGTGGTATAGCACGGCAGAAGACTACTCCATACACACTTGAGCAAAATGGAGTTGCATAAAGAATGAACAAGACATTGATAGAAAGGGTAAGAAGCATGCTTAGTGGTGGTGGGTTAGGATAGGAATTCTGGGCAGAGGCGATGGAGACAACATGTTACCTGGTTAGCAGATCACCTTCATCAATGTTGGAGGATAAGACTCCATAAGAGGTATGGACTAGTAAGAAACCCTCCCGTTCACATCTAAGGGTATTTGGATGCGATGCATATGTACATGTTCCAATGGAGAAAAGAACCAAGTTGGATAGTAAATCTGAAAAGTGCATCCTTATTAGGTATAAGGATGGTTTAAAGGGTTATAAGATTTGGAACCCAGTAACAAGGAAGGTTATGTAAAACTGAGATGTGGTGTTCAAAGAGGTGAAAGATGTTATTAAACATGAAGTCCAACCAAAGGAACTTGAGAAGATAGAGTTTGAACTTGAGGAAGAACCGACTCTACAGTAGAAGAGGAATCAGAAGATGAAGAGCCAAAATCTCCGGGTGTGAGAAGAATAGTTCGAGAAAGAAGGAAACCAAAAAGCTATAGTCCATCTACTTTCTGTTCAAATATTGCTTTATATGTACTGATGATGATCCTAGAACTATGAAGGAAGCAGTAGATTCAGAGAATGGAAAACTCTGGAAAGAGGCCATGGTTGATGAAATGGCATCTTTGCACAAAAATGAGGCTTGGGTTTTGGTGCAGTTTCCGGTTGGAAGGAAACCCATTGGCAACAAATGGGTCTTCAATAAGAAGACAGATGCAGAAGGAAAGGTGGATAAATACAAAGCTCGGTTGGTAGCAAAAGGTTATTCCCAGGTGCAGGGAATTGATTTTGGTGATATTTTTCCTCTTGTTGCCAAGGTAGCTTCTACTAGATTACTTTTATTTGTTGTTGCTGCTTTTGATTTTGAGGTATAACAGATGGATGTGAAGACAACATTTCTTCACGGGGATCTGGAAGAGGAGATCTACATGAAGCAACCTAAAGGATTTGTGGTGAAGGGTAAGAAAGAACTGGTATGCAAATTAAAGAAGTCTTTGTATGGGTTAAAATAGTCACCAAGGATGTGGTATAAGAAATTTGATACATTTATATAGGAACTTGGCTTCACCAGAAGCAAAGCAGATCACTATGTGTATTTTAAATTAATTGGTGGCCATGTTATTTATCTGGTCTTGTATGTGGAAGATATGTTGCTTGTTGGAAATGACAAAGAAATTATCCAGGATTTGAGACCCAATTGTCCTCCAAATTCAACATGAATGATCTTGGTGCTGCAAACCATATTTTAGGCATGGAAATTAAAAGAGATTAGGAAAAGAGGAAGGTCTGGTTAATCAAGAGGAAGTATGTCGAGACAATACTGCAAAGGTTTAATATGCAGGATAGTAAACGAGTGAAGGTTCCTATTCTTGTAGGTGTGAAGTTATTTGCTAAATAGTGTCCCAAGACACAACAAGAGGAAGAAGACATGTCCCATGTTCCATATGCAAGTCCAGTCGGTAGCATGATGTATGCAATGGTCTGCACTAGACTAGACATTGCACATGCAATGGGAGTATTGAGCAGGTTTATGTCAAAATCAAGAAAGGAGCATTGTATAGTGGTGAAGCAGGTTTTCAGGTATTTGTATGGCACTAGTGATTATGGTTTGTGCTACCAAGGAAGACTCAGATTTGACAGAGTTTTTGATATCCATGGTTTTGTTGATGTAGGATGGGTTGGAGATCCAAATTGGAGAATATCTACAAGTGGGTATGTTTTTAACCTATTTGGAGGTGCATTCAGTTGGATGAGTAAGACACATTTTGTAGTGGCATTATCAACTACAGAGGTAGAATACATGGCAGCTACTCATGCAAGCAAGGAAGCAGTTTGGTTGCAGAGATTGTGTTCAAGTATCGGGTTAGTACAGGGAGCTATAAGGATAGACTATGATAGCCAAAGTGCAATTTTCTTGGCAAAGAACCGTGCTTATCATTTAAAGACAAAGCACATTGATGTTCAGTATCACTTTGTGAGGGATATGATATAAGACAAAAAGGTGTTGCTGGTAAAGGTGGACACTTTGAAGAATAATGTAGATGCATTGACAAAATCTATGAGCTCTGAGAAGTTATCCTGGTGTAGAGAAATAATTGGCATTTCAGGGCTGGATAAATGACTAAGCTCTCCTGTGGCTCCCTATGGAAAGAAAAAAAAAAGTGGGAGAATGTTGGGTTGTGTTATATTCTTTCCATGACTAGTATCCTTAGTTAGAGGGGGGCGGAGCGCCCCCTTCATTGTGGCCACTATGCAGCACCCCTGGGAAATTTTTTTTGGACCCTATATTAGGTTCAGTAGACCTACCGATGGAATTGTGCATGGTTTTCACATATGGTTTTGGATGCGATGGTTTTCGATCCATGGTATTGGATGCTTCGACATGTATAAATATGTATTATAAAATTGAAAGGAACATAATGAAAAATCAAGCTGGTGGTCCTGGTTTTGGGATCCAGGGGAAAATCTCTGTGTATTTGTGTTTTATGTGTTATGCTCTTGATTTGTTTATTTTCTGTGTTTTGGAATTCGTATGCAGGTAATTTCTATACACGTTTAAAACCTGCAGATGTTAAATATGCCTTCTTGCATGGGGACTTGCATGAAGAAATCTATATGGAACAACCTCCTGGCTTTATAAAAATAGACTAAATCCTTGTATGTCAGCTTAAGAAATCCCTTTATGGTCTCAAGCAAGCCCCTTGGGCTTGGCATGCCAAAATGGATAGCTCTCTTTTAGATACTGGATTTTCTAGGTGTCATTCTGACAATATTGTCTACACCAAGAAAGTGGGTAAGTCTCTTATCATTCTTGTTCTTTATGTTGATGATCTTATCCTTACTGGTAGTGATCCCAACCTTATAAACTATGTCAATTCCAACCTTAAAAAGAAGTTTGAAATGATAGACTTAGGACACTTGCATTATTTTCTTGGTCTTCAAGTTTTGCAATCCAAGGAAGGTATTTCCCTTTCCCAGTCCAGGCATGCCTGTGATCTTCTATGCCACTTTCACATGGAATACTGTACGCGATTCCCTTCTCCCTTTCAATCTGGAGCCAAACTTTCAGTCACTTGTACTTCCCCTGAAGTTGGTGCTACTCTATACTGTCAACTTGTAGGAAAGCTTTTTTATCTGACCCATACATGTCCTGACCTTTCCTTTGTTGTTGGCCTTATTTCTTGGTTTATGGAAAACCCACATGAAATTCATTGGAGATTAGCTAAAAGAATACTTCTTTATGTTTGAGGTACAGTTCAGTTTGGGATTCATTATAGTGCAGAAGAATCTCCTCTATTGGTTGGTTTCACTGATTCCGATTGGGGTGGTGACCCTGATGATTGGAAGTCTACTATAGCTTATGTATTCACTCTTGGTTCTAGACCTATTACATGGGCTTACAAGAAACAAAGTGCCATTTCTCTTTCTTCAAGAGAATCAGAGTATCATGGCATCGCAGAAGCTAGGAAGGAAGCCTTTTGCCTTTGTCAAATCCTGTCAGGGTTTGGCTTTCAGCGGTAGTATCTGATTACACTTTGGTGTGATAATCAAAGTGATATTCAACTATGCAAATATCAGTCCAACATCAGTGCAACAAACACATTGAAATATACATTCACTTCATAAAAAATCTCATTCATGACCATGTTCTTGAAGTGCAATATTGTTCAACCGACAATCAAGTTGCAGACATCTTTACAAAGGCTTTCACAGAGGTGAAGTTTACTAAACTTCGATTTATGGTTGGAGTTCAAGAAGTTGTCACTAAGGGTGGATAGGCTCTAATGCCTCCTTCCTTCTCCTATTGTGTCATATTTGTACATCCTTCAATCCTATCCCAAGTTGTTCTTAAGGGGGGATGTTAAGATATTCCGACACATAGGAAATAGTTAAGTATAACTTGGTCTAGTGTAGAGTTAGGTAAAGTGTGTTTCTTTACTATGTACTTTTGTAACTTACAATCCGAAGGTCATGATATGTTCTAGACATGAAGTGATCTGGCAGTTCATTCTCTCCTCTGTATTACTGACACTTGATCTGTGGCTTAACACCGGATTGGTCCATCATCTCTATTTAAAGAGCATAGAGGATCATTTCTAGGGTGACCATTCATGAGAGAAGCTTATGTAATTTTTCTTTCTTTTACATTAATAAATTGCCTAAAGTGGCTGTGTTGGCTTAGGTCGTGGATTGTTTCCCTCTTTGAGGGTTTTAACTACGTCATGAATACTGGTGTATTGATTTGTGATATGTTTGTGAGTGGTGTCCTTTGGTGTTCTGTCTAAGGAACTTACCCTGTAAATTCCTACAACCTATATTAGGTGGGCGAACCTACCTATAGTTTTGTGCATGGATTTCACACATGGTTTTGGGCATGATGATTTTCTGACCATGGTGTTTTGTAGATATGGTCAAGGGAATTAAAGTTAAATTTTAATCTAGGGTTAATGGATTGGGTTTTATGGATGCTTCGACATGTATATATATATATTGTAACATTGAAAGGATAATGAAAAATCAATCTGGTAGTCTCGATTTTAGGATCCAGGGGAAATATCTCTGTATTTGTTTTGTGTTTCACGCCATTATATATATATATTTTTTTAAGAATTCATTTACAGGAAATTTATGTACAGGGTTAAAACCTACATTTCATATCAAAGTTATTTCAGCTTCAAGGGGATGCCTTTTCTACTGAGGGGTTTTTCTCGGGCTTGTGGTAGACCTTATTTAGTGGGACATCTGTGGGATCGATTCTTGCAGTGAAAAAAGATGACAAGAAGTGGAAAGATAGAGATCAAGAAATTTGATGGTCAGAGTTTTGATTTGTGGGAACTCAAGAAGGAGGATATGCTGGTGGATATAGATGAGGGGATCGTGGTAGATATGTGTACTAAACCAAAAACAATGTCTCATCAATGCTCTAAGAAGTTGGATTGGAAGGCAAAGAGAACAATACAGTTGTGTATCTCAGATTCAATATTGTTGAATGTATCAGGGGAAGATTCGGTGAAGGCTTTCTGGAACAAGTTAGGGACTTTGTACCAATATAAGTCTCTGGTGAATAAACTATTCCTACGAAAAAGGTTGTATAAACTGAGGATGAAAGATGGAGACTCAGTGACAGAGCGTCCGAATGCCTTTAATACTATGGTTAGATAGTTGTTATCTATTGATATTAAAATTTCAGATGAAGATAAGTGCATCAGTTTGTTGTGTTCTCTACCAGATTTGTGAGATAGCCTGGTTTTCACAATAAGTAACAATATAACTACCTTCCAATTTGATGAAATAGTCTCATCCTTGTTGTTGGAGGAGATAAGACGAAAAAATATGGAGGGCCAGGATGTATATTCCTTTTCTATAGGAGGATGGTCCCAAAACATAAAAGAAAAGTCCTGGACTGGGAGATCTAAATCTCTAGGAAAACCTGTAAAGGTATGATGGAAATGCAGAAAAGAAGGGCACTTCAAAAAGGATTGTAGATCTAAATCTCATGAGAAAGGAAAGGGATCTGATTATTCTCCTTCTTTAGAGGCGAAAACCACCTCAAATGATGGTGGGGATTTGTACTGGGCTTCTTCTTCAAGTACACATGTATATCATGAGGCATGGTTGATTGACTGAGGTGCATCCTTTCACTTCACTCCCCATAGGGAGTGGTTCCGAAAATATGAGAAATATGATGGTGGTGATGTCCTCTTAGGGGATGATAGGAAGGCTAGAATCATTGGACATGGAAAATTCAAGCCGAAGTTACAAGGTGGAAGGATTAGAACACTTCCAGGTGTTCTGCATATTCCTGATTTGGCAAAAAATCTCATTTCTGTATGAAATATGGATGATGCAGGGGTAAAATTAGTGTTTGAGAAATATACCTGCAAGATGGTTCAGAGAGAATTAATATTGATGTGGGGAATTCAAATTGCAACTCTATACAAGATTCTGGGTAGAAATGTTATTGATGGGTGCAAAAATTATGGGGTTCCTGAAAGAGGAGTAGAAAATCTAGCATTCTCTGGAGAAAATACCATGTTATGGCATCAAAGGCTTGAACATATTGGAGAGAAGTGCCTTCAAATACTTCATGGTAATGGTATGGTATAAGGTATGTATAATTTCTCTCTACATTTCTATTTCTGTGAACATTGCGTATAAGGGAAGTACAATCGGGTGATTTTCCCCTCTGGTGCTAAGAGGGCATTCAAAGGGATATTAGAGCTTGTGCAAAGTGATGTGTTTGGACCTGTGTCAATTTTATCACTGGGTAAGTCTGTGTCCTATGTATCATTTATAGATGAATTCTGAAGGAATACATGGATATATATTTTCTTAGGAATAAATATAAAGTCTCTGACAGGTTTAAAGAGTTTAAGGCTCTGGTGGAAAACCAAATAGAGAAGAAGATAAAGGTGTTGAGGACAGATAACAGTGGAGAGCTCTATAATAAGGAATTTGAAGAGTTTTGTAAGAAGTGTGGTATCGCACGATAGAATACTACTCCATGCACACCTAAGCAAAACAAAGTTATAGAAAGAATGAATATGACGTTGATGGAAAAGGCAAGAAGCATGCTAATTGGTGCCAGCTTAGGATGGGAATCCTGGGAAGAGGCAGTGGAGACTACATGTTACCTGGTTAATACATCACCTTCATCAGTGTTGGAGGATAAGTCACCACAAGATGTATGGATTGGTAAGAAGCCCTCTCTTTAACATATGAGGGTATTTGGTTGTGATGCATATGTACATGTTCGAAAAGAGAAAATAACCAAGTTGGATAGTAAATCTGAAAGGTGCATCTTTATTGGGTATAAGGATGGTTTAAAAGGTTATAAGCTTTGGAACACATAAACAAGGAAGGTTTTATACAATTGAGATGTGGTGTTTAGATAGGTGAAATATATTATCAAACATGAATTCCTACTAAAGGAACTTGAGAAGATAGAGTTTGAGCTAAAGGAGGAAGAATCAAACTCTACAATAGAAGAGGAATCAAAAGATGAAGAGCCAAAAACTCCAATGGTGAGAAGATCAGTTTGAGAAAGAAGGTAGCCAGAAAGGCATAGTCTAGCTTCTTTTTGTTCAAATTTTGCTTTATCTATTACTGATGATGATTCTAGAACTATCAGGGAAATAGTAGATTCAGATGATGGAAAACTCTGGAAAGATACCATGGTTGATGAAATGACATCTTTGCACAAAAATGAGGCTTGGGATCTTGTGGAGTTGTCAGTTGGGGGGAAACCCATTGGAAACTGTTGGGTTAGGGGGTCCTGACCCAGGTCCAGAGTTAGTTGCGCCAAATAAATCCCTACACTACTAGTCGTTTCGACATCAATCCATGGTGCGCAGACTGAGGTCTCACCCGAAGCAGTATGGGGGGATGTTGGAACAAAGTTTCCACACCCAGAGATCAGTGTGATGTTCTTTTGTGGCTATTGTGGGAGATGTTCCCCTAGGGATTTTTGGGTTGAAACCCTAGCAGACTGAGAATTATCTATTCAAAGAAACACACGTTCACACAGCCATTATGTTATTATAAGAAAATTTTATTGTAAAAGGGACGTACCTTAGGTCCTATGTTTGAGAAGGCCCTTAGGGTCCAAACCGTTCTTGGAGTTCCCTTCTTCTCTTTTGTCCTGCAAAACAACCAATTCCAAAGAACACAGCAGTATATGGACAAAACCTTATAAAGAAACCATCTTCATGTTATAAATAAAGGTAGTTAGTTATGAAATCCAAACAACCATTTACATATGAATTCTAAACATGAATATCATAAACATAAAGAAGATTCATATCAGGAACCAAGACATGTGTTTCTTTTATTATAGACAAATAAAGTACATAAAAAGGAATAATTTCACCTGAGTCACCTTCAACAGGATCCAAGCAAAGCTTCCTTTCGGATCCGTTCTAGCCTCAAGCCTTTAACAAACTCCTTCCATGCCTTACTCCATGATGTCATAAATGGTGAATGAGCATCAACACACATGGAAACAAGGGTTTCCTATACAAATGGGGGAAGTGCAGAAGGCACAAGGGACTTCAGACTTGGTCAGGGGAAAAATCTCAGCATAATAACCTTTCTCTCTCTTCTCCCTTCTAGGCCTTCCCTTTGAGGTCTTTCTATACCTCTCCCAAAGTAGTTTTTTAGTTGGGAGTTGGTTGGGAATAGTTGGGCCACGGGAACTAACAGGTAATCAGCAAGTAAAACCCGCGATCTCCACCCGAAAATAAGGAGTTTTATATTTTTATAAGTGTTTTAATACATATATGTGTGTTGGGTATATGTCTACCCGCGTATACACGGGTTTAACTCAGGGAAATGTCGCGTATAAGGGATAAAACACTGTTTTTTAAATTTTAGCACCATGTTTGGAAGGAGGGGTTGCCCTAGGCCATGAGTGCAGCATCACAAACCATAAGAGTGAGATTTGGAGCTATAACAGATGCCCCCTAATATATGAGGTCAGAAGGGGTACATGATGGCCGAAATGTATTATGCAAGTACATGGAAAGGAAATTTGTCAAAAACTGAGGAGGACTTCACCAGAATTCAGCCTGCCAAGCCACAAAAGGAGATCAGAAAGAAACACTGTCTGAGGTGGGCATACCCATGCTCAGAAAAAGTAAAGCATGTCCGCATATCAAGTACAAGCGGATCCACTAAGTATACAAGTATAAATGACTGGAAAATACACAATGGATCATCTGATCATGATGAACAAGTACATGTCTGAATCACATATAAGTCTATCAATGATGCTGAAAGGTGCAACAGATCACTGATATCAAAGACTGAACCCAAAAGGTACCAACTGAGCATGATGGAATAGGATGGTACTACACTACAAACTCAGGTGCCAGCATATAGAATGTCGCCATGACTGACTGCAACATATAAGGTGGAGTGGTATCAACTAGCAACAACATGAGCAACTGTCAAGTGAACCAATGAATGCTGATACAACCTGAGATCTTCACCGACCGTCGTGGTACATTTCTAAACCATGGGAATAAATGATCTAAAGTCAACCATGTGAGAAATTGTTTGATTATCGGTCATTGATGTATACCGTTAACAAACGCGAGACTACTCATCGATAATGATAATGAGCGTCAAGGTACCCAGTACAATCTAAAAAGTGTGAATAGATGAGCTGGAGTCGAACACCTGTAAGAATCTATCGATCAGGAGACAATGATGGTTTCCCACTATGGATAGCGAAGGATCTGCCACTAATGACTGCAAACCCCAAGGTATTAGATGGTACTGCCAAATGGACTCTAGATCTTTGCCCCAGAGCAATGAGTCAGAGTCGATAGGGAAAGATCCGCTAGAAGGAAGGCATTAAGGCATCCTTCATCAATCTAGCGCGAGTGTAACCCGTAGGCCAATAATGTGGAAGGGATCAGACGAAAGAGATGTAGTAACCCAACCGAAGTACATTTCCAGTGTACACAAGATGTGGCTACCGCATGATAGAAACCCTCTGAACCAACCAATAATGAAAGCTGAAACAGAGGCGAGGTATCCACCAATAGGGTCAAATGGAAACCAAGGTACTACACGAATCCCAATGTGTGATAATGTAAGCTGATGTCGAACACAAGGGAAACCACTCAGTCAAAGACCCATGATACTGATCGATGCTGAGCACAAGGTGACCTATCAATAATGAGAATAGGGCCAGGGTGCGGCTCTAGGCCTGTCCTCAGAGCAAGATGTCGTCGTCGATAAGGACAAGACCCCCTAGCAAGAAGTCAATGGGGACCTTCTCAAACCGGAACCAGTAAAGGACCAACATAGCTGATGTGATGATAGACATGACACTGACAACCAGGGATGGTCGACTGAAAAATGAGTCAAGAGACACCACAGAGAGGCCGACTCAGGCTAACTTCCCTTGAACAAAAGCATGACTCAATGTGACTATGTGGCAGCATATGATGACTCTGTATAAGTTCACCATGTGGGAGGCACGAATGAACCCTCCATATGATTGGAAGCGATAACCAATCGGGGGAGAACTGACTCAATAACAAGGTTAAGGCGTACCTAAGTCAAACTAAATCCCACCCACATGGAGGAGACTTTGTTTTGAGTGCTTTGTTCAAGGGCGACACGACTGACTCTAGCTTCCAACAATAAATGGAAATATTGTCCCATTCCCGCTCTTTTTTGAAATATTTAATTTTTTTGTCTTTTTCTGTTAAGCTGGAAAAAGAATAAAAGAATTCTATGGTACAGCGAAATGAATGAGTGTCGGTGAAACAGATGATCTAGTTCCTGGGAAAGGAACGTTCCTATGCTCAATGCAGGGAGGTGAAAACTGGTCAGTGACACTCAAAGGTATGTTCCTTCCACGAGTCAAGGTGTGTCAAGCTGCAGAAGTCAAAGGTATGCAAGGTTGATTTTGCAGACGTCATGGTCAAAAGTTGGCTTAAACACGAGTCCAGGTGAAGCTGGCTCTAGGCCAAAAGGTGCAAGTGGTCAACATGCAATGCAGTAGTACAACTCAACACAAAGGAGCCTCTAGGGTATAAGGCCATAACAAAGCGAAGAAGCTAAGAGGAATGAGTCTTCCACGCATAAGTCATGGCGGGGCTATAGAGGACTCCCGAGCCTACTCAAATCGAAGCAGCATGGGCAACAAATGTCAGCGAGGTGCTAACTAGGATGCCCATGTAAAGGATGGCTCTACCATCGTGTCATGATTTAAAGAATCAGTGAGTGAAGATGGCTTACGAACCATAACACAATGGGATCGACCCTATGGCAGATGTATCGGCAAATGGAGGCTAGTATGCATAATGCAACGGAAAAATGGTGTCCCTAACCTATATGCCAATGAGAAAACGATACCTGCCATGATGGGTCAGCAGTCATGGAACCGTCTCGAAACTGAAAAACGTCCAAAATGTCCTGAAAAACAAACCATTCTCGACATTCCAAGCTCCCAAGTTAAAAGTCACATGAGGCCAAACAAAATAAAATTTTGAAAAAATTTTGCATTTTCAAAACTTATAAAAAGAATATTGGACTCACCATTTTTACCATTTGAGTTTGAGAGCAAAGGATTTGGAGCAAAAGGAGCAAACTTCCATAGCCAGATTCAGCCGTTCAAATTCGTCAAAAACCTCCAGGTAACTCTTATACTTAGCTTGCAATTGATTGTGACTGGTTTTAAGATTTTTGATTAATGTTTCACCGTTTCATTTTTTTCCCAAAATTTCTCCGCGGCGTATACGCGGGTTGGTAATATGAAACTCGCATATATGCAGGCCCTATACGCGACTGTGTGCACAGGGACCCGCGTCTACACCGTGAACCATTTTTAAACAAAAACTAACGGTTATAAATCATTTTTTTCTCAGAATGCCTGTCACGTGGTGTGAAAGAGAGCACGCAGCGGTGGATAATGAAGTTATGAACAGTCCAAAAGGTTTAGATGCCCTACGGGGGTGCGGTTTTCTTAAATTCTTCAAATTGCCGAATATGAAAGCAAACACGCGTCTGCTTGAGATGCTCATTGATTATTGGGATGTCGAGGAGGAAGGCTTTATGATCGATTAGATGCCACTCAGGGTAGAAGTGGAGGATATCTATTTCATCACGGGCCTTTCCCGAAGGGGAGAGGTAGTACATTCCTGGGGCAGGACATGGAGCAGTCTCACGATAGAGGACTATGTACAGATATATTGCCCAGGACATCCCAAGAAGGTTGGGAGCCAGATTTCCATCACACATGTGGCGAGTTTATTGCTAAGGATAATCCTTTTCACCATAACTCGAGTGAACGGATCGTCCTCTCTGCATCAGGCATCACGGCTAACCATGAGCGTGGCAGTTGACTATCTCACTACTGTGTTCGACTGGTGTACTCCTCTTCTGGCCAACATGAAGAGCAAGCTCACTTCTATCAGGAGGGGACAGACCAAAAACTTTGGATATGGGACTATCCTGTGTACTTTCTTTTTCAAGAAGGTTCCCGCACTCCGCCCCAGGGTAGCAGTTTCCATCAACACGCCACGCGATCAATGCATGGGCCGGTGGGCTGATCTGATGAAACGTCTAGGGGGTGGGGAGGTCCCAAGGACTGCCTTCGACGATGACTTCTTCACCTGGTGCGATCAAAAGATCATCACCATGGACGACTACCCCTATGCTGGGCTGGATTTCCGAGGAGATCCTGATCTAGCATTACCACCGAATGCAGCATGGGGTGAGATTGGTAAGAATTTTTTGATTTTATGATTTTTTTGGATTTTTCAAATATAATGATGCATTTTGAAAAATATTTTTGATGAGATTCAAATGACTGATATGATGGTCATGTTCCAGACATTGGGCCGGTACGATCAGATGGGTTCCCGCGGCATGGACGGCGCGGCCGAGGAGCCGAAGAGGTGGCTGCTAATACAGAACGGACTCTACATAACGTCCAACGACACTTGGCGAGACTGAGCTACCAAGTACCGATGGCTGCCATAGAGGACCTTCCTGAGGATATGCAACGTCATGTGGTTGGTATGCCACGTGACTGAGTTCGCACTTTTCGGCGTGTGGCCAATGCGATAGTTACCTACTTAGCCGCTCATCCTGAGCTGAGGCGTTAGATATGCCGGACATGATTATGGGCATTTGAGTCCCAATTTTGTATATTTTTGGACAAACATATGTACACTCGAGACGCTTTATGATATATATATATATATATATATATATATCTATACAGTTCGACTTTTTGATGCTTGATTTCATTGTGATGAATGATTGATGTGCCAGTCTAATGCTTGATTAGCGATAGAATCTGCTAACCAATTATGAGATCTTGGATTGTGCAAATAATTAATATAGGTAAATGATATTTGCAACAAACTCACCCTTAAATACTGGCGATATAAACATGGATCCCTTACCCGATAAATTTTGTTTAATTGTGACACTATCAATTGAGAATCAAGATACACTACCAACGAGTCGATCCCATGAGAGATTGCCTCGGATAATAAATTAATAATGGAAATATACTCAGCCATGTTGTTTGAAGCAGGACCAATACATACGCCTCTTGATACCATCAATTGACCAGTTGGATAATAGAGTACCCAAGCTGCGGAAGCGAGATTCCGAGTGTGCCGACTAGCACCATCGGCGAACCCAGAATAGACCAAGTCATCCATCAACACATGCCACAATAGACCAAAAAGTGCTGATATCAAAAAACTCTCGACAATATATGTACAAATATACATAAATTACAAAGAAGCCATTGCCTGGCCAAAACTAAGCAAAGTACTTCTTTACGTAGAGCCCGTTACGGGACTCCGCCAGCTTGTTTCCCTCGAAATCGATTAACTCATATGACCCTTTTTCTAAAACTCGTTTAATAATGAAAGGACCGTACCACATAGGCTTAAATTTGCCTACCCCCAAGGTGTCTTTATCTTGGTCATAGACCAAGACAAGGTCACCTTCAGAAAAGACTCGAGGACGGACATATTTATCATACTGCATTTTAACCCTTTTCTTATGAGCCTCATTCATCGTGGCAGAATCTCGACGCTGCTCATCGAGATGTTCCAAGTGAAGTAGGTGCTCTTCGAGACTTGAAGTCTCTGGAAGGAGCTCAACAGCTAATTTAAGAGACGGGATTTCACATTTGACTGGAAAGATAGACTCCATCCCATAAACTAACTGAAAAGGTGTAAAACCAGTAGCCCTCTTTACGGAGGTTCGGTATGCCCAATGAGCCGAATACAACATAACGTGCCAATTGGACCGATTTTTATCGATTGTCCATTGGAGGATCGTCTTAAGAGTTTTATTCCCTGCCTCGACCGTCCATTGGCCCGAGGATAATAAGGGGACGAATGCTCCTACCGGAAACCTAATCTGAGAGCCAATTCAGACATCAGTTGATTCTGGAAATGACTGCCATGGTCGGTGAAAATCTCTCTTGGGATACCGAATCTTGAGATAACCTAATTAAAAAGGAACAACGCTATCGTGTCACTATCGTTTTTATAATTGGGCATGGCGTCAGCCCACTTTGTAAAGTAGTCTACAGCCACGATAATGTACCTGTGATTCGCCGCTGAAGGCAAATTACAAGTCGTAAAATCAATACCCCACTTAGTAAAGGGAACGACGGTGATAACAGAAAAAGAGGTGCTGGATGCGTGCGCATCTTCCGAGTAAAAATTTGACAAGGGTGACAGCATTTGACCGCTTCCACACAGTCTTTAAAGAGTGAAGGCCAAAAATATCCAGCACATAAGATGCGCTGGGCTGTAGCAAGCCCTGATAGATGACCACCACAAGCTCCACTGTGGCAGTCATTGAGCACTGACTCTGCTTCCTCTAAGGTTAAATAGCGTCGAAGGATTGAATCAACCCCTCGACAGTATAATGTGTCACCAATGATAACATAGTTTTTAGCCAAGTGACATAATTTTCGACGTTCATCCTTGGAGAAAGTAAATGGAAACTTCGAAGTCTGGAGATAGACAATGATATCTCCATACCAAGGGTTGAGCGAAGAGATAAGGAATAAATGTTCATCGAGAAAACTTTCCTCATAAACAATATCCTCTCCACAAGGTAGCTCAGAAATTAGCTCCGCGAAAACCATGGATTTCTTAGACTTGGAAAACAAGAACTCGAGATCGAATTCTTGCAAAATGACTATCCATCGGTTATATTTTCCCCCAATAACTCGCCTACTGAGGACAAATTGAAATGGATTGACTGTCACTAAGACAAAAGTTTTGCATAGCAGGATATAATGACGGAGCCGCTAGATAGCACGGACAGCTGCCAAGGCCAACTTCTCAGCCGGAGAATAGCGAAGTTCAGGACCTATTAAGCCTCAGCTCAAATAATAAATCACATGCTTGGTGAGAGCATCATCTTCCTGAATGAGAACCATACCAATGGTTGATTTTGCTGCAGCGAGATATAAAAGGAAGTCTCTACCATAATCCGGTGGACTCAAAAGCGGGGCAGAGACTAGTGCCTTTTTCAAAGCATCAAACGATCATTGTGCAAAGTCGTCCCATACAAATGGAACTCCTTTCCGTAGCAAACACATGAACCCTTTAGTGATCTCGACATAGTTCGCTATAAACCATCTTAAGAAATTAGCCTTCCCTTGAAGACTTTGAAGTTGTCGAATTGAGGATGGGGGAGGCAACTGAATGATTGCCTCAACCTTGAAGGGATCAACCAGAATCCCTTCATTTGACACAATGAACCCTAACAACCGACTGGATGTAACCGAAAAAATGCACTTGTTGGGATTCAACCGGATTTTATAAAAACGACATCGCTCGAAAACCATTCGAAAATGACTAGGTGTTATCGGAAAAAGTGTCTATTTAGAACGACTCTATCCCACTAAGGTGTGACAGCTACCTTAGAAACAAACAGAGAAAACTACTTTTGTATTCTTCTTTATGAAAACAAAGAGGAATAGGATGAACCAACCTGTGTCTTGCGCTAGTCCTTTGATCCAATCTCTCTCCTCTTTGACAGCTTCCAGCTACCTGCTCTCTCACTTGCCCAGCTTCACCAAGTACCTGTAAGATCACAGAAGAAGGAAACTATACAAAGACATGGGTTTATATTCATAAATAACTTAGGATCAGATTTAAGTTAACCATACAAATGTAACAAGCATCAATGAAACACAAGCATGGAGAAGAAACTCAAATAGTTTTATTGATATACAATAAGATCCAGGAGGAGTTAAAACCGATGATTCCTGACCCAGCATCAACCTCCCAGCAAAGAAGTCCCTTCTTCAACCCCAACAAAGCATAGATCACCCAATTCTCTGATATGTATCTCAAAACCAACAACAATTCCTTACAATGTGCAAAATTCCAGCCTCTGGATCTCTGAGATGAGGGATCCATATATAGATGTATGCAAGGAGGATGAGTCAGCTCATGAATTGATTAGTGGCTTCTCCCTGTCAGTTCTTGCTTCCACTTGGAGACTGAAAGCCTCTTACTCATCCTTGGTTGAATTCAGTGAGGCAAGTGTCATTGGAGAAGATTCTGGAAGCTTCCATTGTCTCTCCACCTCGCGGAATGACACTGCCATTTGTCATTTCCCGCTCAACGCACCCTGGTAGTGCATTTAGGTGTGTTGCAACACACCTAGCTAGTGGACTTAGGTGCTATGCAACACACTTGGCTAGTGGAGCAGCTGAAATGATCCTGATTTGACTTATTCTGAGCAGTTTCTGGTGGAGAACTTCTGGGAGAAGCTGTAATTTGTTGACCTTGTTCCTTTAGGAGTTAGAACAACACTTTTAGGGACTTAGGAGCCCTTGGTTTATGGACATTTCATGCTTAGAGCTGTAAGGCAAAAAAATGTCTATAACAGTTGCCCCTTAAAGTATGAGCCCGTTTATCGGGTGAAATGCTTTATTAGGAGGATCCAAAGTTCTTTCAATGCTGGGAGGAGACCTGTAATAAGATACAATACCATACATTATCTTCATACTATTTTCATGATCTAGCTGAGGCGGGCATTCCCATGCTCAGCTTTATAAATTCATTTTCATGTACATAGGACAGACAATCGTCTGATGGTAGACTGATGATTCTGATAGAGCCATCATCCTTTTGGTAGGATGATTATCTGTGCTGCAATGCTGTACACTTCAATGTCTTTATTTTCCTGAATATATATCGCAGCCCGGATGTATGAAACTAGATTCGGGGTCTTCAATCTCGTCCGATCTTCACTCGAAGTACAAGTCGATCCATGTGAGAAATGTTTTGAAGTCGAACATGGAAAGACATCGCTTGATTACGAGTCAATGATGTAAACTGTTAACAAGCGCGAGAGGAATCACCGATAATGATAATGACCCTCAAGGTACTGCAGTACAATTCACGTGGTGTGAATAAAGGACTTGGCGTCGAACACCACGCAAAATCTTTTGGTCGAAGGTCATTGATGTATACCTGTCGCCGGAAGTGAGAAACTTGGCATTGAGGCATGCTAGCTTCAAAGTACTGAATGGGGTGTTCCTAGATCAACTTCTTTGATAATGAGCTGATGTCGACAAGAAGTGATCCGTCATAGGAGGGTCTTAATGAATCCCACATCAATGACATGGAACGGAGCAAATGATTTTGATGGAGGTGAAAACGATCTGATGATATATGGTTCAGGGTGGCGGTCATGAAAGAATGGAGTATAATGTATGGTAGTGGGCGGGACACAGGTGGCCTTTCTGGATGACTTCTCTTGAACATGTCGGCGACACTTATGTGATGGATTGGTAGCATTAACCCCAAATGTGGATGGTATGGCGAGACCATGGCGATGTGACCGGTGAATGAAACAACCCAACCCGACTCGGGCACGGAGTGGAAGTGTCATGTTCAAGAGCGACTTGCTACCAATAAAGATTCTTTGAGTTTTCTTCCCAATTTTTCCCCAGTCATTGCTGACCAGTACCTCTTTATTTTTGTCAAGCTTGAGGAGGATAACATATGCTTGTTCTATAATTTTCCCTTCGGGCAAACCCATCGCTATGTTTTAACGAGCCTAGCGATAGTGAAACTCATTCTCGTCTAAAGACAAGTTTGTCGCTATTAATCTTTTTAACGAGTATAACGACAAAGATAACTCGGTCCTTTTCATTTTTAGAGAGTCTGAAAAGGTACGTAAAGGTAACTCCAAAATTCCTTTTTCGTCATCTAATCCCTTAAGTCCGAAAAATTATAAAACAATACAAAAGGGATGAATTTTCGATTAGCTTTAACGAGCCGAACAAAACAAGCGCTCGATCTTTTTGTGCAATAATCCCTCAGGTCCAAAAAGATTAAAATCTAGAGGAGGGATAGCACTTCCTATCGCTTTAACGAGCTGGAAGGCCAAAACTCGGCAATATTTTCATATTTTACGAGTCAGTTGAAAAGAGCTTAAAGAAGACTCGTCTTTTGAGGAACGAGTGATAAAATGGGTAGCAGCTGATTCCAGGTAAGGGTTGGAATTCTCCAATCACAGCAGTGTCACAAGGATGGCTAGTGAAATCACTCTTCGCAGCTGTTCCTCAAAATGGGTAAAGAATCAAATGGAGGTGAATGATCGGCCAATGGAAAAGTGGAGGTGATGGTGCAAACATGACCAAGGCTTTAATGGCTGAAATGCTACATTTACGGTGGTTATTTACCGGGGAATAGTTCATTTTTTAACGAGCTTAAACGCGGGTGGAAACATTTGCTCATATCTTATGTTTATTTTTTAACGAGCTTGAACTATGTGCTAAAACTGCTCGATTAATCCAGTCATATGATAAGAATGTCTCATATAAAAATGGCAATTTTTAGATTTTTGCCCCACATCCTTTCTTTATGCAAGTTAGGTGACGACTAATCCTACGAGTTTAAAGGGTTAGAGGTCCTAAAAATTAAAAAAAAAAAATAGTCGCCCCTCGCTTGCACTCCAAAAGGTTTGCATGCCCCCAGGTATAAAACAGAGTTTCGAGGTCTCCCTCTATTCGAGCTGACAAAACATTCGTTTAATCAGGAAGGGTCACCCTTTATTCGAGCTGACAAAACATTCATTTTATCACGAAGGGTACTACCTCTTACAGGTTACCCAAAGATTGTTCTATTTACGGTGTAAACAAAACACTTCTTCGTCGATGTCTACCGAGATAAACAAAGGTGAGTGGCGGTGCTCGCCAACTCACATAACTTTGACAAGAGAATCTTATCCTAGAATAACCCCTCTTCCAATCACGGACGGGGTACAGACTAGTCATATTCTCCCACGGAAACCTACTCTATACCCAAAGTTTTCCTGCCGAAGCAGACCAGGACGCATGCCCCCTGGGTTTCAGTCATATCCCTCCGAATTACTCTCGCTTATCGGGAGGACAGACTAGGGATTGAGACATTTCTTGCGTGAAAAGACCATTTAGGGATGGTATATGACTATTTGCTATGCGTGATCCGGGAAATGAAAGCTGGTCCACGAGCTTGACCACTCTTCCTTCGTGCGGAAAACACATTACTCTAAAGAGTGAGGAGACGATGGCTCCCATGCAATAAATATAGTCTCGTCCAAGGAGTAGGTTATAATCCAAGGGTCCTTGAACTACCATTACGTTCATGTGAACTGTTTTCCCTCTCAAAGTTATGGGCACATCGGGAAGGATCCCTAAAGGTCGACTGGTTCCTTTATCAAAGCCTGTCAGATTTCTCATCTCAGGCAAAAGTGATGGCAAACCAAGCGCTTTCCAAGCAGTAGAGGAAAGGATACTCACAGAAGCCCCCTCATCTATGATGGTACCAGCCATGACCATTCTATATATTTGAACGATAATTCGGAATGGTATGCTTGTTGGTAAACGGGGTCTGCCTAGTTGATTCCAGTCGAAGGGGACAACTAGGTTGCCTGGAGGTGGGACCGAGTAGATGGCTGGGTATGGCTCTGACGAACTTCCTTCCTGCGGTAAAGGAATGGGTAGATTGCCCCCATGTTCGTCGGAGTCTGTGTTTATGAAGAGAATTTGGACGGTGTCATCCTTGTTCTCTTTAGTGACTGTATCATCTGAAGATAAAACCTCTGAAGGCAAGACCGGGTCAACTGCCGCCTCGACCTTTTGACTTTCATCTGGTATGGATTCAGTTGGTTTATCTTCAATGATAGGCGCTTCAGCCGACCACCTGAGCGGGCCAGCTGGATTCTCAACTAGTGATGGACTCGGCAAGAGTTTTTTATATCCAGGAGGAAGTCGTAACGGTCAAACCGGACGATCATCCAAAACTCTTTTAGCTTCGTCTAAGAAGGGACAACGGTGGAGGGCATGATTGCCTTCACATAGTTTACAAGGAAATCTAGCTTTCCCTTTTTGTCCTGGGGCTTTACTTTCACTAGTTGATGGTGTGCTTTCAACATGATCACCAGAGGTTGATGACACCGGATTGTGCAAACGAGGAGACCAGTCCCTTAGTATCTAGGGGATGCAAGGACAATCTCTGTGAAAGTGGTCTCCTTTGCAAATGACACATGGCGATTTAGGCCTGGTCGGTGCAGTGTGTGGATTTTCGTTAGACGACACTCGTTTTCCCCCACTCGCCTTTGGCTCTTTCTTCTTCTTTTCCTTCTTCTCCTTAGGAACATGGCTTTTAGCTTTACCAGTTCCATCAAGCGAAGAGGAAGGAGGAGAGGAAGAATTAGAGGAAGTAGAAGGCTGGTGGGCAACTTTGGACTCGTCTAATTGCTGATTCGATTGTTCAGGAATGGTGGTGTTCTGAACGACACTGGTTGAGAAGAGCCATACTGGCAAGCCAATTGTCAGTCTTGGAAGCGACAATGTGGCCATATGGGGCGCACCAACATCTCCCCAAGAGGAGAAGGGACTAGGATTTCCACCAAGGGGAATTCCTTGGTTGGTAGGCTCCATTTTCGCAACCCAAGATCAACGTAGGAAAAGGGTATGAATATTCCATTTAAAATAAATTTTAACACGCTTTGACACAACTTGTTTTTTCATTTTTTAAGAGTCGAGAAAAAACAAAAGATGACTCTAGTCTCCTTCGATTTTTAATGAGCCTGAAGTGACAAGTGCTGAGATGGACCTTTTCCATTAAGGAGTCTGAAAAGGAACGAAAGGGACTGCTCTGGAGGTCTAGGTAGAGGGAGTACCAAACGAATCGCAAAACTGCAGAATACTTTTTATGGTACGGCAGTCAATCTTCCCGAATGCTGTGTTCGGTGCATTGCGATCAGTAGGGCGGCCGACACGGCTTCCTATGGATAAAGGTTTTAAGCCTATAGGGGTCTCCCAATATATACGCAACGGTACGTGGGAGCACAAGTCCGTACTGGCACTTATCATCTCAAAGTGGAGGAATCACCCAACCATCAGTGAGGACAACAGTTACCAGGCTTTACGATGCCGGAATACGTCTCTAGCCTAGACCTCTAAATGTTGTGCGTTAAGTTCCAAAGCATTGTTAAGTTCATTGGATTTATTTTAAGTTGATATTTCTTATGAAGTTTTCCTTTTGGGATCACCACGAGATGTAGATGTAATTCCTAAAATGCAATCTAAAGATGATAAACAAACTTTTATCTCTTTTCAGCAATGAAAATCCTAGCTACTAGGGGAAAAGAAAGACACAATCTTTTCGCAAAAAGCAAAGAGCACACTGTAAATGCACTTTCCTAAATCAAGCCAAACAGACTGTCAATATGAAAATGCACATGCATGTGTTTTGTTTTTCACTTTCTTAATATTGATGCCTAAAAAGAAAGTTGATGTACAAATCTGAATTTGCTTTCAAGCGATAAACACAAACAAGCTTCTTTTCGAAATCAAAAGGTAGAGATGATTACGACACTTTATGATTTTGAAATAAATACTCGTTTCGACACTAGAAAGTCACAAATTCAAACCAAAGGCAAAAGTAAAAGCATAATCGACTATCAACAGGAAATAAACTTTCTCCTATGATCAAAATAGACACTTGCGACAGATCTAAGTCAAAGGACGACAGTACGACTATTCTACTTTTGCAATGGAAAACTGTAAACGACACAAAAAACACATAAAAACATCTACAGTTTCTTTTGTACAACTGAGGCGGAATATTAGTAAGGAAAAGGGGTTTGATATAGTGAAATACTGATCACAGGCTGCAAAAAACAGAGACAAATCTGGAAAAAATGAAGCAAAGAACCTCAGTTGCACAACGCTAAGCTGATCAGCGCACCTGTTACACAGAGAAACTGCATTGCAGCGTAGGTAGCCCTCTCGGGAAGTGCATTGAAATGCAGAACCTCTTCACAGAGCTTGCGCTGGGGCAGAAACGAGAATTCTATCCGGGTTCTGGGTCACGATTTGCAGTTTAATCTATGGTTTTTGGCCGAGTAAAAGCAATCAGTAATACACAATCAGAGGTAGATCTAAGGGGGGTTCTAAGAGCTATCACAAGGGCAATCAGTTGGTCTATGAATCAGTTGTTCAAATCATAAACAGATCCAGTGAATGGATTGAAGCAACAGATGTCTACTTTGCATTTGTTAATGGCAAATGCAGTTCGATTGGTGCTTCTAAGCTTATGAAATAAACAACAAGAGAAACACAAACAAACTACGAAGACACGATCCCCAGCGGAGTCGCCATTTTGTTATCGGGAAAAGTGTCTATTTAGAATGACTCTATCCCAATAAGGTGTGACAGCTACCTTAGAAACAAACAGAGAAAACTACTTTTGTATTCTTCTTTATGAACTATAAACAAAGAGGAATAGGATGAACCAACCTGTGTCTTGCGCTAGTCCTTTGATCCAATCTCTCTCCTCTTTGACAGCTTCCAGCTACCTGCTCTCTCACTTGCCCAGCTTCACCAAGTACCTATAAGATCACAGAAGAAGGAAACTATACAAAGACATGGGTTTATATTCATAAATAACTTAGGATCAGATTTAAGTTAACCATACAAATGTAACAAGCATCAATGAAACACAAGCATGGAGAAGAAACTCAAATAGTTTTATTGATATACAATAAGATCCAGGAGGAGTTACAACCGATGATTCATGACCCAGCATCAACCTCCCAGCAAAGAAGTCCCTTCTTCAACCCCAACAAAGCATAGATCACCCAATTCTCTGATATGTATCTCAAAACCAACAGCAATTCCTTACAATGTGCAAAATTCCAACCTCTGGATCTCTGAGATGAGGGATCCATATATAGATGTATGCAAGGAGGATGAGTCAGCTCATGAATTGATTAGTGGATTCTCTCTGTCAGTTCTTGCTTCCACTTGGAGACTGAAAGCCTCTTACTCATCCTTGGTCGAATTCAGTGAGGCAAGTGTCATTGGAGAAGATTTTGGAAGCTTCTATTGTCTCTCCACCTCGCGGAATGACACCGCCATTTGTCATTTCCCGCTCAATGCACCCTGGTAGTGCATTTAGGTGCGTTGCAACACACCTAGCTAGTGGACTTAGGTGCTATGCAACGCACTTAGCTAGTGGAGCAGCTGAAATGATCCTGATTTGACTTATTCTGAGCAGTTTCTGGTGGAGAAATTCTGGGAGAAGCTGTAATTTGTTGACATTGTTCCTTTAGGAGTTAGAACAACACTTTTAGGGACTTAGGAGCCCTTGGTTTATGGACATTTCATGCTTAGAGCTGTAAGGCACAAAAATGTCTATAACACTAGGGTGATCATTTCTCTTTCGAGAACGAGCAGCGAGATCATCCAAGTATGCTTCGATGACATGTTTGATGTCGTGGAAAGCATATGACATGGCCCGCTGAAAAGTGGCTCCAGCGGTTTTAAGACCAAAAGGCATCTTTCTATATGCAAATGTACCCCAGGGACATATAAAGGTTGCCTTATGTTGATCTTCAGGACAGATAGCAATTTGATTATAACCCGAAAAACCATCCATGAAGGAAAAAATCTTATTACCCGCACACTCGTCGATAATCTGATCAATGAATGTCATGGGGTAATTATATTTTCGACAAGCCTTGTTTAGGTCCCTAAAATTGATGCATACTCGGATTGTTCCTTGCTTTTTATCCACAACGACTAGATTAGAAACCCAATCAGTAAGAGGAACAGGGTATATAAAACCCGCCCTTAGCAGCTTCTCAACCTCAGCTTTGATAGCTGCTGCTTTCCTAGGGTTAACCGGCCGAATCCTTTGACGAATTGGTTTGGAGTTTTCATACGTCTTGATCTCATGTTGAACTATAGAAGGATCAATGCCAGGCATTTCTTCATAAGACCAAGCAAATACATCTTGAAATTCCTTGAAAAGGTTGGTGTAAATTTGAATTTCTTCAGGGGAACACTCAATTCCATTGAAGAGATTCTCGATGACGTTAGGGTTCCTAGAGATGTTTATAGGTATCGTTTTTGAAATTACCGACATATTACCTTCAGCACAAACGTGTGCTCGAGCCAAAGGATTTGACACCATACAAACATCACTAGTAAAGAGCTCGGAGAATCTAGATTCTACTTCCTGCAATGGAGGAAGAAAGTACGAACGATGGTGTAAGTCTTCCCAAGGTCGATCTATACCCATCATTACTTCAAGGATTGCTTATTCAGAAGGTAAAACTGAATCTAAGCAGTCCAAGGCAGACATAGAATCAAGGCTCCAGGCTGGAGCCACATCACCATCTAACTCCTCTTCGGAAAAAGGAGTAGAGTGGTTGTCTACAGAGTTTACGATAGATTGATATCTAAGCTCAGCTACAGATATAGGGAATGCCATTCCATTTACTTGTCCTTCAACTAATGTGGTCGTAGGTGAAGGCAAGGTCCAAGGGTTTGAAAAATAATGAGTTCGGAAGAACTCTTCTCGAGGAGGCTCCTTAGATGATGAAATAGCATTGATTTTAGCGAAAGGAGAGGAAAGATCAAAGGTACCCATCAATGAGGAATACATCCCAACTCCTAAATTCTCAGTAGGCGGGCGATGGTTTTCCACTAAAGGAACAGTAGAGTCAGAGATTGCTTGAGGATCGACTGGACAATAATCCAATTGATCAACATTAATGACTTTCCCCTCATGAGGAAAGCAAATGACACGAAACAGAGTCGAAACAACAGCGTCCATTTCATACACCCAGTTCCTTCCTAAGAGGATATTATAGTCTAGGTTAGCATCTATGACTTCTACTTCAATGTTGACGACCTTCCCCCCAATAGATATAGGAAAGGTCGGGATAATCCCATGCAGCTTATGAGAATGACCATCAAATGCAGTCAAGATAGTGGGTGAAGGAACAGCCGAAGGCGATCCAATAGCCTTCTAGCATGACATCGACATGACACACGTGGAAGCTCCTTCATCTATAATGGTACGAAAAATATTGATTTTCTGGTATGTAGACTTTATTTGGAAAGCCATATGATGAGGGAGTCTCTTTTTGACATTTAACATGTCAAAAGTGAGCACTAAAGAGTTAGTTGGATCAACTGCCCCAATCGCGGAAAGTAAAGCACTTCGCTGAGCCGAACACGACTGGAGAACCTCTAAAGCGGACATGGCGCATGGAATCTGAGCCAGATCCTCCACAATGGAGTAATTCTGGGTGGCCCTAGCATTAGGATTAATAGTCGCGTGTTTAGCAGAACCTTTCGGTATCCGTGGTATAGTCTCGACAAGGGGTCACTCAATATGAAGGTCGGTACTTCCAGGAACAGTCTTGTCCTTGGAAGTTTCGGCTTCACCATAATCACGTGACCGAGTAGTCACATGGATGTTAGAACCCATCATAAAAACATTTGATGATTTTTCCCCTTCCTGGTTGTCGCCTGCGGAGGTTCTAGGGTTTGAACTCGCGCCAGCAAGAAGTTGCTGCCCTTGGGGAAAACAATTGGTTAACACAGCTTGAGAACTAGAAGTCCCTTGCTACCCTAACAAGCGCTGAGCATCTTGAATCTTGGGGTAGAGATGAGTTAAATGGTCTCCACAGCATAACTTGCATGGAAACTTGACTTTCTTTCTAGACTCATTTCCACCACCACTAGCATTATTGCCGAATTTATTTGCGTGAGGCTTCCCATCCTGATTCTTTTTCTTACCTCGTCCTTTCTTTTTCCCATTGGAACTTTGATTTCCTTTGGGGTTATCAGATTAGACAGCATTAATCGAAGAGGATTGGGAAGCCAGAGGGTTAGACAATGTGACCTGGTTGTTAGAAGCAGTTTGTAAGGACAACTGCTACAATTGGTTCAACAAGTTCACGGTAGTTGTGTCTACCGACCCAAGGATACCATCCACGTGGGGACCCGACTTCGACTTAGCTACGTCAACCTTAGACCCAGGAGCATCTGGAAAGTATTTTTGTAGGATCCCAGATTGAGAATAGATCAATTCTAATTGTTGGGCCCTAAAAATGGCTTGCTCCTCAGAATAGACTCCAGACATGGAGACATCCTTGGAGATCTCAGGTTGTAAAGATTTCAAAAACCACTCAAGATGGTACTCCGGAGGGATTTCAGCTTTAATGAGCCTCTTTCTCCGTCTCCATTCCTAAATATGGTCAGAAATGTGAGTCGCCTTATCCTGTCGAAAAGTGGCCAGAAGTTCAGTTCCAGCATCATAACAGATAGGCAACTGGAAATGATTTAATAAAATATTGCCTAAGTCAGTGAAAGATGTAAAGCTGCCCCCTGGCAACTCTCTATACCATTTGGCCGCATTACTAGTCAAGGTGCGTTGAAAGAGTCTCAACCTAATCGAATCATCGATAAGGGAGTTAGATGAGCACCACAAATGGAATGTGGTTACATGGTTGCCTGGGTCTTCACCACTCTTCCCTTCAAATTTTGGAATGTCCGAAAGGAGTTTGGTTGGGACTAGAGGCCAAGCCAGATTGTACTTGATTGGATCGTTTTTTAACTTAGTGAGGTCTGGCAAGTTCAATGTTGCTAGAAATGGAAGCCTAGGAGGACCTTGGGGATTCCACCCAGACTGGGCAGAACTCCCAAAGTTCTGAAAAGATTGGCCTAGATTTTGGAAGGCACCAGGCTGCCCGAAGTAACTAGCAGAACCGGCTGAACCAAAAGGTAAGCCTTGTGATCCAGCAAAATTCGGAGTTTAACCAACTCCAGCCGCAAAGCCTCCATAACCAGTAAAGTTTCCTCCTAAAGGATTATACAGAGTTGATAACCCCTGATACGGATTCGAAGCCGAAGCTAAGGGAGGAATACCTTGAAACAAACTAACTGTGGAGTACGACCTATTCCCTTGTTGGCCGAAAGACGGATTCCCTGTTCCCGTGCCACTAACCCCAGGGTTAGTCCAACCTTGGAAAGGATTGATGCTTTGTCCTATAGAAGAAAAAGCAATTGATCCTACCATCGGGTTGGAATGTGGTATATGACCATTTCCGAAAGGAAAACCCTGGAATGGAGCCGATCCGCCCATCATGGACATAGCGGCACTAAACAGAACCGATGGAATACCCTGTGAGTGGGTGCCAAATGGGAAGAATCCAATACCAAAAGCATTGGTTTGGGAATTTCCACTCGTGGACGGAATGGAGGTAGACCCAACTAAAGATGTGCTAGCAAAAGATCCAAACAAGGAAGCAGAGGAGATGGAAATCGTTCCTCCCCCTTGCAACGATGTTGGATTTTGCATAGTCATAGCACTTGTAGAAGACATGCTTCCAGTAGTGGTCATCGATGGTAAGCGCGTAGCGTAACCTGGACTTGACGGTCTATGCGTTGGAGTCCCAATGTATTGTAATACGTCTGGATGACTAGATGGTAGGGGAGAATTCAGAGCCGCTAACGACTCTGAGAGTTCTTCTACCTCTATATTATTCTCCGCTTGAAAGAGAACTCGAGAAAGAACTGGAGTGTCTCTCTCTTGTTCTATAGAAGTGCCAGGCCTTGCTTGAACACTAATGCCCCCGAGAGGAGGATCAATCCCCGATGCGTCAACCGGCATGGGACGGAACCCACCGGTAGTATTACCTCTGTGCCTTCTAGGAGAAAGCTCTAAACTTGGTGGTGAAAGACCACGAAGTCTTCGAGACCGTCTAGGTGATCGGTCAGCCACTTTGAATTTTTTGTTAAGATCGAACTAAAGACTCAAAAAATTAAAAGCTAGGCCAACTAAGAGCACAAAGCACACACTGTAAAGTCCCTAAAGATAACAACCAGTCAAACAACTTCCAAGCATTTCCACTCCGAGTGATTAGGACCGGACACCAAAATACAAGAAAGTGAATTAAGGCGCCTTCCGAAGATAGTCGGGGATGATGACAGCCCAGTCCTATCAGCAAAGGTAACAAAGGAAGTTACGCTAACCTCCTAACAACAGCCTGCGTCGGTGCAAGCCCCCAAGCTTCGCAAGGGTGCCCTCCAGTAGTACCGTTGAGAGTGATGCAACGTCGACCTCAGGTGCCACGGGATTCCCCTCTGTAGCCACATGTGTAGATCCCCAGTGGAGTTTCCAATTCCGTTGTGGGAGATGTTCCCCTAGGGCTTTTTGGGTTGAAACCCTAACAGACTGAGAGTTATCTATTCAAAGAAACACACATTCACACAGCCATTATGCTATTATAAGCAAATTCTATTGTAAAGAGGACGTACCTTAGGTCCTACGTTTGAGAAGGCCCTTAGGGTCCAAACCCTTCTTGGAGTTCCCTTCTCTTTTGTCCTGCAAAACAACCAATTCCAAAGAACACAACAGTATATGGACAAAACCTTATAAAGAAACCATCTTCATGTTATAAATAAAGGTAGTTAGTTATGAAATCCAAACAACCATTTACATATGAATTCTAAACATGAATATAATAAACATAAAGAAGATTCATATCAGGAACCAAGACATGTGTTTCTTTTATTATAGACAAATAAAGTACATAAAAAGGAATAATTTCACCTGAGTCACCTTCAGCAGGCTCCAAGCAAAGCTTCCTTCCGGATCCGTTCCAGCCTCAAGCCTTTAACAAACTCCTTCCATGCCTTACTCTATGATGTCATAAATGGTGAATGAGCATCAACACACAAGGAAATAAGGGTTTCCTGTACAAATGGGGGAAGTGTAGAAGGCACAAGGGACTTCAGACCTGGTCAGGGGAAAAATCTCAGCATAATAACCTTTCTCTCTCTTCTCCCTTCTAGGCCTTCCCTTTGAGGTATTTTTATACCTCTCCCAAAGTAGTTTTTTAGTTGGGAGTTGGTTGGGAATAGTTGGGCCACGGGCACTAACAGGTAATCAGCAGGTAAAACCCGCGATCTCTGACCAAAAATAAGGAGTTATAAATTTTTCAAGTGTTTTAATACATATACGCAATTTGGGTATATGCCTACCCGCGTATCCATGCGTTTAACTCAGGGGAATGTCGCATATAAGGGATAAAACACTGTTTTTTAAATTTTAGGACCAGGTCTGGAAGGAGGGGTTTCCCTAGGCCATGAGTGCAGCATCACAAACCATAAGAGTGAGATTTGGAGCTATAACAGTGACATAAGTCTACCTTCGTGCAGATTGATAAGCCTTTATGGCTTATCGATGAACTTCATTTAATCAGCCTCTAGACCTCTGTGAAGGTCTAGGATTGGCTTTTGCGGACCTTGACCATGCGCATTAGCCACTTACATGCACCATAGATTAGTATTATACCATTATTTGCTTAGATATACTTATGTGTTTGATAACTTTAGCAGAAAGTGTTATAATCTTTGCATAATCACTTAACATTAATTACGTTCAGATAACAATGTAGATAAAGTAAAGTCACGCATCAATACATCATTATTTCATAAAACCATTATTCATCATAGCATAAAGCACATTCATACATAACAGAAGTTAATAGATAAAACATAGGAATTTCTGCAACAATCTTCTTTATTGATATTCAGTTAAGCTTACGGACTGAAGATTTTCCTGTGCACTCAGCTATAGGGGTCCATGCACTTAGCTGTAGACACTACTCTAGGCCTCTGTGCACTTAGCTTCAGAGCCTTCCTTCTTATGCTCCTGCACTAACTCTATAGATTCTTTCTATCGTACCCATAGACAAATTCAATTACTTACTTTAGACTCTCTAAGACACACCTATTTATACAATCCGATGGTCTGTGGACCATTGGTAGATCTTCAAAACATGACTCTAGTTACATAAACAAAGGGTAAAACCCTTTTTGACTCTTAACTACCTATGAGCTCCGTGACCAGAATTTGTGGAGACTTTAGATTTTTTTAAATCAAAACTTGGGCTTTTTCCACAAAACTAACCCAGGGGACCCCATCCCAACAGGTCGCCAACACAAAAATCGTGACTCACCCTCAAGTTCCACCTGCAATACTACTACTTCAGTCATTCTCTGCGTGGCTACCTACTTCACCTATTCGACCAGCTATTTTGTGGCTGGTCCTTCACTGTCCTGCTCATTCTTCTATTGTGTAAGCTACAAGTTTGCCAACTTTTCCTGTATGTTGGTGGAGCTTGGTAGGCTTCTTCCAACCAAGGATCCAACCATGCCTTAAGGACTACCTCTTTTTTCTGTGTTACTTCCACTTTTGTAAGGAGTTGTTTCCCCTCCTACAACTAGGTGAGGCACTGTGCTATAGCCACTTAGCGCGTTGTCGCCTACACCTCATCGTATTTCTGCTCAAGCTCGTGGGTCTTTGTTTTTAGTCTCTTCAGGTTGGGATCTTCTTGCAGGGTCATCACTACTTCCATGACCTGCTCAAACAATGCTGTGCAGTCCACAACCATATCATCCACAATGGCTATTACATCCTTAATAGCGGCTTCACCTTGTTCCCTAACTTCTGGCGAGGTCGAAGGTTGTGACTTGAACTCCACATATGTGATTTTGATGTTGAGCTCGTACTGAACTCGATCCACCTCTGACTTAGCATCGTGGACACCCGCAGTAACTTTCATGATCTTGGCCTTAAGAAATGCCTCCTCAGGTATGTGTAGCTCCAACACTGTAATGGAAGCCTTTGCCACCGTGGCTGCGAGCTGCATGGGAAATTTTAGGGGCTAATATTCGTAGGTGGGCTAATTTTCCACGATTTTTCCAAAAAAAAGATTCGCCCAAATTTTACAATATACATTTATTTTACCTTAGTAATCGCAAGCATTATATAATGATTATATATAGAATAATTATAAATTTGAATAATTTGACAAATACATCAATAACATTTTATAGTTTTCATATTAGGGACTAGTGAGATTGACTAATGTTTTTGAACTGCAAGATAATCTTCCATCCTTAAAATTTTCCCTGGTGAGCTAGGCGCTCTGCACCTTGACTATTTGCTTTACCTTCAAGGCCTCTATCTCCTTGGTGAACATTTTCTCATTGTTCACTCAATATTCGCTGATTAAGCTGAGAGCACGCTTCTCCCACACTCTGAGCTCCATTGTCACACCTGTCTGCAGCGTGTGAAGATACTGATTGGGGAGTGCTGTGAGTTTGAGGCTGATGTTCTTTAGAGTACTCACGATGACCTTGTCATCAGCTGATTCCATCCTCAAAGACCCTTCGAGTAGCATGACTACCCGAAGATCGACTAATCTGACCATCTCTACAGCTTTACTGGTCCCTGGTGCCAAGCTTGTTTGTGCAGTGCTCACCTACCTTGCGCCCACCTGTATCCTACTAGTCTAGATCTGCAGCTGGTGTAAATCCTTCTGAAGAGTGTCTAGTGACTGCAGGTGCTTTTGGTCAAACTGTTGCAATAGTTTCGAGGTGGTGTCATGCACTTTATCTTTGATCTCGTCAAGATTGCCTTTTGTGAGTGTAATGGGATCAAATAGTGCCTTGGTTGCTTTTCACTTTTTCTGTAGCCCCTCCTTCTATTGTTCCCTATACCTATTTACCTGGAATGGTGTGCTCTATCTTTCATCCTTGCCACTGCCCTGCTTTGACTGTTCTTCTTCCTCCGTCTGGGGAGAAGGGGATTTACCACTTCACTGAGGTTCACGTTGTACCTGTTCAGCATGCTACTTTGTAGCATGCTCCTTTTCCAGTCGAGCCTTCTCTTTGCCCTCCTTCCTTTGCTTCTCGACCAATTTCTGGACCACCTGCTTGGTTGCCTCCTTCTTCTTTTTCTTTGCGGAACTCCCCATACCTTTGCTAGTGCGTATGGCTAGATTGGATGGATAATGAAAATCTGCTAGTCTGTGCTTGATAACTTCCTGAATGGCATCGTCTGTGGCAAGATAAGGCAGATCAAACCACTTTTGTTGTGGATCCTTCTGCACCTTTATATACAAGCAGTAGAAGTATACCTTAAACTCAGCGTACTCTAATAACCACTCAAACACATTTGAGAACAACTGTGGCTTCTGATTTCTTTCCATGCGAAGGCTCGCCTTCATCAATACCCAGAAAAATTGTCTCTGTGACCCATGCGGAGTCCTTTGTGGACCAAAGGGAGGCAAACTATGCAGCCTCTGGTAATCCTTTGTCCAAGGGAGGAAACTAGCTGTCCTCTAGCAATCCTTTCTCTAAAGGTGGAAACTAGATGTCCTCCAGTAGCTCCCAAGCTACAAGCATGACGGAGAGTAAGAACCATGTGTAGTGGAAGGTTTTGCTCTCATCTTAAGCCTCGTGATAACTCATAAGGAACTCGCTACAGAGGTAGCGTGACCAGTTAAACAGCATGCCTTCCGCACACTATGCAACTAACGAGATTACTGGTGCCAGAACCTCGTCTGTGCATCATTTCGTCATGACCTTACCAGCGAGGATCTCCGTGGCAATTTTCACCACGAGGTTGGTGATAGATGTGATGGAGTACTTGTGTGGCTTATTAACTAGATCAAACTTCTTCTTCATCTTTCCTACCAGGTCATGCTCATTGGTTTTTCAAACAAACTCCTTAGCTAGATTCAAGCCTGAATGTGGTAGGAGCATGATCCGATGGATCAACATTTCAGTGATGGGGATCAGTGCATTGAGCCACAAACATCCATCATGTACAAGGGTCGGCAATTTCTTGATACATATGAAATTGATGTCTGAGCAGTGGTAGTGAGGCTGATCCGGATTTAAATAGGAACGCAATAAAATATAGAGATAACCATTAAGACAGATATGCAGCGGAAATAATACTTCATTTCATTAATGGAAAACACTGATATATGCTTACAAATAGAAGTAGAAATAACCCAACTAGGGTGATGGTAGCTTATCTCTGAGAAGAGATGTGTGGGATACATGCCTCTGAACTGTTCTGAACTCTCTTTACAATGAGGCTTGAAAGCCTATTTATTATTGAGAAACAATGGAAAACCCTTCACATTCCAAAACCTAACCCTAGAAGATGAAACGCCAAATTGTGGGCCCCGTTTTGGGGTGAGTTGGATAGCCAAATTCCCGGGGTCGCGAATTGGTCGTATTATCTCCGTTTGACATGCATGATAGCCCGTTGGAAAGATCTCTCCAAGGACTACGACAGAAAAGACGATTTTTATCAAAAAAATCACTGGCGGTAGATTTCCCAAAAAACGTCGTTTTGGGCCTCAAAACGGCTCCGGAAGTTCAGGACCTGAAAAACTACTAAAAATAGTAAGTTGTGCTACAATTAAGGAAACTGAAAATGCTGAGAGAAACAATGGTGGGGGTCCAGGTGGACTTGGTAGGTGGCCACCAAGATCCACCTGGATCATTCCTCCCCCCTTAGGAAGCAATGGTCCCCATTGCGTTGAGTTCCCCCATGAGATGAGGAAACTTTTGCTGAACTTGGTCCCTGGTGAGCCACTTGCCCTGGTGAAGGAGTTGGCCTGCTTTGACAACTCGATACAGTTGGATATTCTGTTGGCAAGTGTTCTTGACCTGTGTGTCCATGATCCGATTAGTTGCAGCTTGTTCCATGCAATCTGCATTTAATTCTGTGGGTGTGAGTTATTCTGCAATGTGGGATGTGTCTAGCAATGGTGGAAAGTATGGCCGAAGGCGGTCCACATTGAACACTGGGTGTAGGCCAAGGAATGGGGGAATGCTAAGCTCAAATGCATTGTCTTCCACAGCCTTAATAATGGTGTAAGGACCATATCGGAGTGGTCTCAGTTTCCGATAGGCTCCAGTAAGGCGTTACTTTTGCAAATGCAACCAGACTTTGTCGCCCACTTGAAACTTGTGTGGCACCCGATGTTGATCATGTCGCTACTTGTACTTGGCATTTGATTTTTCCAGAATGTCATGGACCTACTGGCGAATATGTTGGATGTGCTCAATGAAGTTGGTTTCCTTATCTGTTTTGGACTGGACATGAGCTGAATCTGTGTGAGTAGCTACAAGTGGCATGGCCACATCAATGGGGCATAGTGGCTGGAATCCCAGGCCCACCTGAAAAGGGCTGTGGCCCGTCGAGCTATGAAGAGCTCGGTTGTAGCTATGCTGAACATAGGGGAGGCTCTCATTCCATGTGCGTGGATGCTTTAAGTTGTACATGCGCAGAATGTGTACAATCATCCGATTGACAACCTCTGTCTGGCCATCAGTTTGAGGATGGAAGGCTGTGGACTTAGTGAGTTTGGTGTCCAGCATTGACTAGAGACTGGACCAAAATGTACTGAGGAACCGACTATCCCGATCTGAGATGATAGACTGTGGGATCCCAAAGTGCACCCAAACTCGTTCAAAGAAGAGTTTAGCAGTGGCTTCTGCTGTGATATTCTTCTTGCAGGCCACCATAATGGCCATCTTCGAGAACCTGTCGACGACCACAAAAACATAATCATTTCCATGCTTAGTGGAAGGAAGGCCTGACATGTAATCCATGGAGATGGATTCCCAAGGTCGACTAGGGGTAGGCAGTGGGGTATAGAGGCCTTGCTTCTTGATGGTTGGTTTGGCAATGGCACAGGCAGTACATGATCTGATGTATTTCCTGACATCCTGTCGAAGATTTGGCCAATAGAAATACTTTTGCAGTACTGCCACCGTTTTCTTGACCCCGAAATGCCCAGCAGCTCGATTGTAGTGTGCTTCCCAAATCATCTTGGCACGCTCGCTTGAAGGAACACAAAGGTGACCCAGGTGGCATAACAGGGCATCTTGGAGATGAAAATCTAGAACATGCTGACCCCCAAGAGTGTCTGGTATGTGTGGCCAAATTCTGGGTCGCTTTTGTAGAGAAGTGGCCAATCAGAAGTCTCGTGCCCACAAGAGTTGAGCACGGTGGTTAACGCCATGATTGGTGGTCGACTGAGGCAATCTGCAACATTATTGGTGCTGCCCTTCTTATACTTGATATTCAAATGGAACTGTTGCAGATATGTAGACCACTTCTGATGGCGATCATTCTGCAATTTCCCTTGGGTCTGTATGAACTGCAGGGGTTGGTGGTCTGTGTGGATGACCGTTTCCTTTCCCAAAATGTAATACTTCCATTGTCGGTAGGCCTGTACAATGGAATACATCTCTTTATCATAAGTGGGATACTTTCAGACTGTGTCCGAAAGCGTTTCACTGTGATATGCCACTGGATGCCCGTGTTGAGTAAGGACTGCCCCAATAGCATAGTCAGAGGCATCTGTCTCGACCTCAAATGGTTGTTGTAAATCTGGTAACGCGAGCACTGGTGCCGTGCAGAGGAGATATTTCAACTCTCTGAATGCCTTCTGTTGAGATGCAGACTAGAAGAATTTCGCTTTCGCTCCTCCCTTGGTTACTTGACTCAAGGGCCAAGTGATATGAGAAAACCCCAACACGAACCTGCGGTAGAAGTTGGCAAGACCTAGAAAGCTGCGGAGCTCCGTCAGAGTGGTTGGAGATGGCCAATCCCGAATGACTTGGATCTTGGCCAGATCTACATGCACCCCTTTTTCATCAATAATGTATCCCAGATACTGAACCTGGGTCATGCCAAAAGTGCATTTCTCCAAATTGGCACATAGCTTGTGTTGCCGCAGTGTTTGAAGAACCTGTCGGATGTGGTGGAGGTGCTCTTTCCAACTCTGGTTGAAGATCAGAATGTCATCCAAGTATACCACTACAAATGAATTGGTGAATGGCCGCAAGATGTCATCCATTAGCCTCATGAAGGTTGCAGGAGCATTCATTAATCTGAAAGGCATAACCAACCATTCAAAGAGGCCCTCCTTAGCTTTGAAGGCAGTCTTCCACACATCAGAGGGTTCGATTGGTACCTGGTGATATCCTGACTTCAGATCGATCTTGCTGAAATATTTTGCCCCCTTTAGTTGGTCCAAGAGGTCATCAATCCACGGGATCGGGTACCTATTACGGACAGTGATTTTGTTCAGCGCCCAATAGTCAATACAGAGTCTCCAAGTCCCATCCTTCTTCTGTACCAACACGATTAGGCTCCCACAATGTGATGAACTCGGACGGATGTGACCTTTCTGAAATAGCTCCTGAATCTGCCTCTTGATTTCATCGTTCTATAGAACAGAGCGCCGATAAATTGGTCCATTGGGTAGCGGCGCACCTGGGGTTAGATCGATGGAGTGCTTGACTTGACAGTGCAGAGGAACCCCTGCGGGGGAGGTGAAGATGTCCTCGTACTCCTTCACGACCTTATCCATCTGTAGTTGTCATGCGGAGGGGTCTCATCTAGAGGCCATGGCTACCGTTTTCTTCTTTCCTTGCGGGCGTATCATTAGGAAAACAAATTTCCCAGTCTTGGAAATGAGCTTACTGCATTGTTTTGCAGTAATCAAAGAGATGGTGGTAGGCGGTGCTACCTCTAGTATCCTGTACAAGTTATTTCACAATGTAACAATAACAGCACGGGGCCTTGATTCATACACAGCATGTCACTTCCACAAGTATGGTTGTCCTAATAATACATCACAAACTTCAAGGGGAGAAATGTCACACAATACCTCATCCGTGAGGGGCTTGATGTTGTACAGAAGGCGACACTGCTGGCTCACGCGAAGATCCCGTCCTTGGTGAAGCCACCTAATGGTGTATGGTTGTGGATGTGCTGTGGTCGGCAAGCCCAACCGCTTCATGACCTCTACCGAAATGAGGTTCTTTTGGCTCCCGCTATCAACAATGAACTATAGCGGGGAGCCCTTTACCCACATCTGGGAGTGGAAGAGACGCTCCTCCTCTTCTGGATCTTCGGGTTCATTTTTCTGGATCTTTGCGGTAGCAACAGTGGCGTTGGGATCCGCGTCAATGATCTTCTTCCCTTTGTCATCCCCCTTGTCGGGTTCTGACTCAGAGTTGGAACATGCATCTGATTCTGGAACCTTTAGTTCAGCCACCAGTGACTGCTTGGCTCGACACTCACTGGTGTTGTGAGTGGAGCTCTTATGGAAGTCGCACCATTTTCCTATGTCCTTTTTCGTCTTCACGGTGCTGTTCTTTGCCTGCAGCTTTGGCGGGTTGTCTTGGGCTGCCCCGCCTTGGCTTTGTCCTTTGTTTTGTGTTTTAGGGGCACCTTTCCCTTGCTTCAGATTCGTAGATCCAAAGTCTCGCTTCTTTTGTTTAAACTTCTGCTCGACCTTGACAGCATATCGGTACGCTGTGCCGAGCGAGGAGATGTTTAGGAATTGTATTTCTTCCTGGATGTACTTGTGCAGGCAGCCGCGGTATTTGAGTATCAAATGCTACTCCGTATCCTTGATACCCAACTTTGTGCGAAGGGTATGGAAAAGATTGGTGAACTCCGGCACATCTTGGTACCTTCCCTGCCGCAACGTCGTCCATTTTATGTATTCATCCTCATAGCTTCCGACAGGGTAGTACTGCTCCTTGATGGCATCCCAGAATGAATTCCAGGTGGGTGCAGCTGAAAATAGTGATCCAGTATTTTCATCCTTCTGCTCATAGTAGGTTTCCCACCAGTCCTTGACGTGGGGGGCTGCTTTGAGAAGAGCGAAAACAATCTTTTCCCGACTTGAAAATTCATGAACAGAAAAATAACCCTCCAGCAGATTTAACCATTTATCTACAGCATCTGCGTCTATCTGACCTTCAAATATGGGGATTTCAAAATTAACTTGTACCTTAAAGGGCGTGGCATTTCCAGAGTAGCTGCTGGAAACTGATGCGTCGCTTCTAGGTAGCCGTTGAAGGATTTGGGCAAAACTGTCCATCATCGCGTTCCGTTGTCGCTCGAGGGCTTCTTCGAGCAAGATTTTGATAGGATCTCCTGCCCCCTCATCTTTCTTCGCATCTGCCATAGGAGGCTGTCAGGATCTGCGAGGCTGGTCTCGCAAAGGTTCAACCAATTCAAGCCCTAACTCCTTATATCCCGACCTCGTTGGGGACATGCAAAGAAAAACAGAGAAAAAGCAGACCGCTCTGATACCACTGATCCGGATTTAAATAGGAACGCAATAAAATATAGAGATAACCATAAAGACAGATATGCAGTGGAAATAATACTTCATTTCATTAATGGAAAACACTGATATATGCTTACAAATAGAAGTAGAAATAACCCAGCTAGGGCGATGGTAGCTTATCTCTGAGAAGAGATGTGTCGGCTACATGCCTCTAAACTTTTCCGAACTCTCTTTACAATGAGGCTCGAAAGCCTATTTATTATTGAGAAACAATGGAAAACCCTTCACATTCCAAAAACTAACCCTAGAAGATGAAACGCCAAATTGTGGGCCCCGTTTTGGGGTGAGTTGGACAACCAACTTCCCGGGGTCGCGAATTGGTCGTATTATCTCCGTTTGACGAGCATGATAGCCCGTTGGAAAGATCTCTCCGAGGACTATGATGGAAAAGATGATTTTTATCAAAAAAATTGCTGGCGGTAGATTTCCCAAAAAACGTCGTTTATGCCCTCAAAACGGCTCCGAAAGTTCAGGACCCGAAAAACTACTAAAAGTAGTAAGTTGTGCTACAATTAAGGAAACTGAAAATGCTGAGAGAAACAATGGTGGGGATCCAGGTGGACTTGGCAGGTGGCCACCAAGATCCACCTGGATCAGAGGCACCCACAGTAGGTTCAACAACCCTGACTGATTCACTCTACGAATCCACGTGACTGGCTCCAAAGCGGTGACACCATATTCTTTATAGTACACCTGCTTCATGTAGTTCTCCATCATGAGGTGGGGGAACCTCTCATGGTCTGCCAAATCCTAGTCTTCCATTTTTAAATGGGGAATCTGTGCCAGGCACGGGCCTTCAAAGGTGATGCTTTCTGGTAGAAGGGGCATATTTATGAGGAATTTTGCCGCATCTGGCTCCTTAGTGACCTTCACCTTTCCCTTACATAGAGGGATATAATTTGGAAATTTGGAGATGGGCTCCACGCCCTCGGCATCTATATCCTTTGCACCCTCTTCGACCTCCAAATCTACAACTTTCTCCTTATCCTTCACTGACTGTTTATCTTTCTTTTGGGCCTGGGTAGCAGAGTGCTTCCTCAGTGACTCATGCACTAGAATTGCCCTCTTCTGCTTGTCTTTCTTGGGCTTGGTATTTTCCCGCACTTGTGTAGGCTTTGGCCTAGGTGACCTCAGCGTTGTAGGCACAGGAGTCGGAGCCTCTATGCTGACAACTTCTGGAGCCACGCCTTTAGATGCAATAGTTCCTCTGGTGCTTGTATTCTCACCTGGTCTGGACATAGTGCTGAGAATAAACTGCTCGGTATCCTTAGGTAAAGTATCAAACATAGAGCTTGCAACCAAATCTATGAAAAACTGAGGATTCATAAACAACGAACAACATAACTAAAAAACTCTAAGGATGCAAAGTGTTCTCTGCTGGATGGCCACGTGTAGTTTATAGCCAAATTTGAATTCAAATCTGATCGTTCCCCACAAAATCCATCCATAAATTCTTATTTTGCGATAGATCTTCAAAGATTTCATCCTGAAATGCTGCCCCCGCACTCCTCTTAACCATCTCCTAGCTGTCAAATCATGAATAGTGGTTGTAATAGTCATTTTATAGTTGTGATGTACATTATCTCTCCTCATAGCGCAACTCCCTTCGTGCACCTTATGATACTGCGACATCACCCTTTTTCTTGCAGCCCCTCTGTCGCGTAGTTCCACCAACCAGGTAGTGTAGTTTATAGTCCCGCGGTCCCTTGCAGCCTAGAGTGCTAAGATTGTCCTGCCATCATGTAGTCATTGAGCTGGATCCCTTGTGTATGGCTTCAACTGGCTTCCATTTACCCTTCCCAGAAATGGTTCTCCATTCAACTTTGTGAGCTGAACTGCGCCACCATCTGTAATTTCTTTAACGACATATGACCCAAGCCAGTGCATATGAAACTTTCCTGGAAACTTACCGAACTTGCTATCATATAATAAAACCAATTCATTTACCTTGAAGGTGTGTAGTTTGATGTGTCGATTATGCCAAGATTTTTCGTGTTCCTTCTCAACTTGTTAATGGAATCTAGCCAAAAACTTATCTTCTTTGAGCTCCATTAGCTGCACAAGCCATTCTTCTAAGTCTCTGTGGTCCACCATTCCTATGAAAGCCACTATGCCTAGAATATGCAAGATATATTCCATAGGCATTACAGCCTCTACACCATAAACCAATCGGAAAGGCGTCCGACCTATTAGATTTTTACAAGTAGTCTTGTATGCTCATAATACTAGCAGTACATGCACGTCCCAATCATTTCGATGCATTTTGAAAACCTTTGTCAGTGCATTCTCCAATATCTTATTGAAAGCCTCAACTGTTCCATTGGCTTGAGGATGATATGGTGTACTTTTTTGATGGTAAACCTAGAACTCTTCTATCAGCACACTGATCATTTCATTGAGAAAATGTGTACCATAATCACTCATCAATACCTTCGGGCAACCGAACCTAGTCAACACATATTCAAACAAAAACTTTGCTGCGGTTGCCCCTGTACAGTCCTTCACAGGCTGTGCCTCCACCCATCTGGTCAAATATTTTGTTGCAGTGATGATGTAGCGCACACCTGTCTTCTTACCTGGGGGCTAAATTAGTCCTACAAAGTCAATTTCCCATTTCTCAAATGGCTACAATGACACTTGTGGATTCAGAGGCATCTCATCCCTCCAAGAAGGCCTGCCCATTCTTTGACATACATCACATGCCTTACAATATGCTTTAGAATCTTTATGTAGTGTCGGCCACCACAACCCAGCACGCAAATTTTTTTACGCTATTGCCTGCCCTGCATAGTGCCCTCCTATATCTCCTCCATGAGCTTCAGCGAGGATACTATTTCATTCAAAATCAGGCACATATCATAGAGGTATCTTGTCTGATCCCATTTATACAAATGTCTAAAAATTATAGGGAAATCTGCCGCACATACTACCAACTCTTTTTTCTACGGGCTGGTGTATCCTTGTGGAGCTATCCCTATGGTCAAAAATTGGATAATATCTGTAAAGTGGTAGTCCACTACACGCACCGCAAAGAGCTACACATTGGGGAACCCTTCCTCCAAATTAGTAGACTCCTCTCCTATCTCAATGCACAATAGATGGTCAAGTCCTGCATTCAACCTTCTTGGTTTCACAATTACCTCAAAATCATATTCTTGGAATAACAACAGCCATCTACATATTCCCCCCCCCCGCCAACACAGGCTTATTAACTAGATACTTCAATGCAGAATGGTCTGTGTACATCTTGAAATGTCCACCCAATAGATAGTTTCTGAATTTTTGGAGCACGTACACCATAGCCAATCCTTCGCGCTCTGTTGTCGAATAATTCTATTAAGCCTTTGACAACTTTCTGCTCATAAATGCTAAAGGATCATCCATCTCTCCTTCACCAACCTATGTCAGTACTGATCCCAACACAATACATGAGGCATCAACATGCAGATGGAATTCCTTCTTCCAATCTGGGAAGACCAATATCGGTGCAGTGACCATTTTTTCCTTCAAGACATCCAGACTATGCTGACATTCTTCATCCCAACAGAATGTAGCATCTTTCTTTTGCAACTTCTCCATGGGAATGGTAATTTGTGCATAAGACTTGATGAACTTCTGATAATACCTAATATGGCCCAGCATTGCATGCAACTATTTGACACTCCTTGGGGCTTCCAAATTTATTATTACTGCAATCTTGGCAGAGTCCATCATGAGTCCTTGCTTGCATATCACATGACCCAGCAAAATCCCAAAGGGGACACAAAACAAGCATTTCTTTAGGTTCAACATGATCTGATAACTTCGGCACATATCCAACATCAAGCGTGGATTGGCTACATGGTGCTTTACTAGCCTAAACACTCTCCAATCATAAAAATATACCTCCAAGAATTTGTGAATAAATTATTTGAACGCCACGATGACTACGCGAGAGAATATCATTGGCGCATTCTTGAGTCCGAAAAGCATCACTGTGTACTGAAAACACCTCCATTCCATTGTGAAGGTTGTTTTACTCATGTATTCTAGCACAATCTTAATATGATGATACCCAGAGAACCCATCAGTGAATGAATAAGCCTCTTGTCCTCAAACATTATCCAGTACCTCTTCTGTGAACGGTGTCAGGAAAGGATCATGAACGTAGGAATCGTTAAGCTTTCTTAGATCTACACAAATTGTATCTCTGCTTTCTATTTCTTTTATTGGACTACCATTGGGATCACCCAATCAGATTCCTCCAGAGGCTCAATAATGCTTGCCTAAAGCATCTTGTCCAACTTCAAGTGGACCTTTCCTTTGTGTTTGGGATTAAGGCGATATTGCCTCTGCTTAACGGGCTTCATGTCCAGTTTCAGAGTTATTTTTATCACTCCGAAATCGCCTATGATGCCTTTCAAGTCCAAAAATTTTGTAGGAAAAAGATCCTGGTACTCATGGAGTAACTCAACAACTTTATCCACCGTGACATCATCCCAATAATCTCCGATTTTTGCGAATTTAGGCTCCGCTTCAGTACCAATGTTTACATGCTCAGTCTTCAATGGCACGGTGATATCTAGGTTCTCTAACTGTGGACCTTCAACCTTGTGGTGGCCTTTTGATTTTGGGATATTGATATTCCTTGGATCCTCATCCTCTACTTCAACAGTCATATTATAACATTTCAGCGCATGGTGCAGCTTAGTGCTCCAATTTGGTTGAACCAATTCCAAAGGATCCTACACGATTCGGAAGATCGCTACCTTAACCTCCTGCAGCACCTCATCAATGCTTTCAAACCCGTATTCAAAGTTGAATGTCTAACTGAAATATTATCTTAAGACATCCCACTCCGCGGTGTCATGGTGGAGCTCTGTTTCCAAATACCAATTCATAGGGATTATGTCTAGAGTGTGATAGAATAAATGTATCCATTCTGGCTGTGGCTTCGTTCCATATATCTTATTCCATCTGGCCAAATGACTGCACGGATCATTCCTTCCATCATACTTCTCAGTTACCCATACTTTAGGATGACCAAATCATGTTCTCATCATCCTTCTGTAATCGCGCCAGTCATCAAAGCTATCTTTGTGCATACCCCACCACCGAGTGGGCATAATGTGTAGTGCCCAGTCAAATGCCTGAAAGTGGTAATCCTCTGGAGCTTCTCTTTCAAAAGAATCCAAAAATTTATCTACATCAGTTAAACCATTGCAATAAGGTAAATTTGTTACCTCCAACGACACACAACGTAGTGATTTAGTCATCATATTGCAACATGGTGTGGATACTTCTTGTAGCTTGTTTTGCCAATGTTCCAACTCTTTGTCTTAATTTGAGGTACAGGAACTTTCACGGTCCCATGCAATTCATCCATTAGCTATTAAATTAACCTAGTCTTGGTCTCACACCATTATTTTATAGATCTGATCCAAATCATCATCAATTTCCTCATAGTCACAGACAGGTTCAGTATAGCGCGGTCATTCTACAGGGTCTAATGGTACTACAGAGTGGAGCGATTTCCTTTCAAATGACATTGTCTGCTTCTTCAAATTGATGACCCCATTCATGTCGATAGCCTAATCAATTCCTGGGAGCACGGGGTATGGGTTTCTATCATCAACAATCTCTGTTACTTCAAAATCGGCAAGTGCTCTCGCACCTTCTATATCTACTGTAACTCGCTGCAATCGTCCCATAGGGATAATGTTCGGCTAGTTCACCATCCTTAGTTGAATCAGAGACCACTATAGCATAGGTATCCCCATTCACTCCTAGGTTTGTTTAGGGAGTACATTCACGTCAGTTCCCAAATCCAAAATAACCTGGTCCATCTCATAGTCTCCTATTTATGTGGTAAGCCTCATCTCATGCCCCATTCTTGCCTTATGTTTACTGATCTTTATCACTATGCAGGGTCCATCAGAAGTATTATCCTTATTGACACATTTATTTATCAATTCCTCTAGCCCTTTCACAACCTTTCTCTTGCGCAGTAGTTTCATACAATTCTCCAAGAAGGTGGTAAGCATAGAGGGGTCAACTTCTGCAAATAGTTTTTCCTGACTTCCTGAGTTGAAGTCCTTAGTCAAGATTTTCTTTGATTCCATGAATGTTTCCTTTGCACATTCCAGATCAAACCCAACCTCCCTTTCTGGAGCCTTGCAGACCCATCCACCTTGTTCAGAATGCTTTCCCTTATCGCCACCAGTTGTGATCCTGCTTCGTAGTATGATATTCACATTTGGGTCCTCTTCGCAGGGCTCGACCCTCATCATCGGTAAGTTATGTGTAGGGTGCTGAGGTTGCGCCTTCTTCTCCTACATCTTGGCCATCAACACAGGACATTCTTTGATTATGTGGTCAAACTAAGTACAGTATTGACATGGCAAGCATGTCTGATTCATACACTCCCGCGCATAGTTTCATGGCATTCTGCAATTGTAACAAATGGCCTACCCCGACCCCTACCAGGTCCTCCTCCTCCTCAGCCTCATCTGCGCCCTTGGTATCCTCCATGCATTCCCCTAGTGCCCTGATCAGGAGGATGAGTGTCTACTTGCATTTGATATGTATACATCCTCTCCATCATTAATTCATAGCTTCAACAGTGGCGCTCATCGTGGCCCACTGATTTGTAGAAATCGCAGAACAATTGTTGTGGTGTCTGTACAAACTTTTGCAGCAAATGACAATTGTTTGTTACATGTTTTCCAACTACTTGACAAATAGTGCACCATAGTGTGGGCTCCACACTTAGCCCTACTAGAGTTTCCTATCTTAGGGGCATAGGTCCCCCTCCTGTGATGTAATTCATGAAGACAGGGTAGTGATATTTATCATGCCCCTTTACACTTGAGACACCAAACTTCTTTGCACACCTCTCGCCGAGTCGCTTTTTCCTTTTTAAAGCTCTCCATCTCCAAGCATAGGTTCCGCAACTCTGTATGAATCTGTTGAACTCCAAAAGAAGCATCTTGGATAGGTGTCTCATGCAATATCATCACGATTTCCAGGGCTTCTGCCTGAGTTCCTATTTTTTGCTGTGATAAAGCAATCCTTAAGTGGGGCAGGAGTGCAACTATAAACCAGTCATGAAGTTGGCTATCTGTGAGATTCATATTAGCTTCATGGATACCGTACTTTAGTCTTTGATCTAGCTCCCATGCTATTTCATCAGGCCTCATCATGATTTCCTTAAATCTAATTACCGACTACGAGGTAGATTTAGGTTTATCAAATTCCTTGTTCAAAGTAGTATGAGTAGATGCCAACGACACCAACAGATTATCAGTGCAATACTTAACACACCATATTAGCACACAGTCCTACAGTGTGGCGACTAAGTGTGCCTTCTTTATATTGTCATCTATAATTTGTTGTGTTGTCCACACAACCTCGCAACAAACCAAAACTGATACATATCCTCACTTCCTAAGCCCTTAAAAACTGACAACTTCATTGTATTCAACATGTTGACCAGCGGCGATGGTGGTGGGGGTGTGGGTGAAGGTGTATGTTGTGGAGGCGAAAATGGAGGTGGTGTGGACGGATGAGGTATCTGTGGAAAACCCTACCTGATCTACTAGACATCGCTCTGCAGTGAAACCTGTGTTGCTCCCTTGTCGTCAATTGAAGGAGGTCTAATCAACAGACTATATTCAGGACCTGTTTTTCCTTCATTTCTAAAGCTTCATCCACTTCGCGTAGATCCAAACATCAAGGTAATGGACTAACCCACTTTTCACACATGAGCCTCTTAATCCAAGTATTCAAAGATTTCAAATACTTACCCGGCGGTCCCTTGAAGAAGCGATGCTCTGCTTCGCTGTAACTTACTAAGGTATCAACCACGAACTTTGTAAGAAATCCTTTGATGACTCGATCAAGCCAATGATCAACTCCACTTGTGATCTTATCATCAGAAGATTCCAACCTCCACATGAGCTCTTGGGTCCACACTATTTAACCGCTAAACCTCCACCTTCCTTGGCCATCTACTAATTAGCGATCCACTCATATAATTCGATCGGGAAGGTGTAGAAGAAGTTTTAGTGTATATATGTGTATAAATATATGTCCAACCACTGTCCTTTTATCAAGCATGGATTTTTGTTTTCTTGCACCGCGAATTCGTGGATCTTTCTATCCAACCACTTCTCAATTTCCTTCTTGGTCAAATTGCAGTGGCGCAACATCACACATCTCTTTATGTAGATCCCTATCCCAGCAATAAAACCATTTGTTGGCTTAGGGGGTCCTGACCCAGGTTCATAGTTAGTTGCACCAAAGAAAACCCTACACTACTAGCCCTTTTGGCATCAATCCATGATGCACTGACTGAAGTCTCATCCGAAGCGGTATGGGGGGATGCTGGAACCAAGCTTCCGCACACAGGGATCTGTGTGATGTCCTTTTGTGACCTAGGTCTGCCTTTGTGTAGATCAATAAGCCTTTATGGCTTATTGATGAACTTCCTTTAATCAACCTCTAGACCTCTACGAAGGTCTACGACTGGCTTTTACGGACCCTGAATAGGCGAATTAGCTACTTACGTGCACCATAGATTACTCTTAGACCATTATTTTCTCATATCTACTTAAGTGTTTAATAACTTTAACATAAAGCATTATAATCTTCGTGTAATCACTTAACATTAATTGCATTCAGATAACAATGTAGATCAAGTAAAGTCGCACATCAATACATCATTATTTCATAAAACCATTATTCATCACAACATAAAGCACATTCATACATAACAGAAGTTAATAGATAAAACACAGGAATTTCTGCAACAATCTTCTTTATTGATATTTAGTTAAGCTTATAGACTCAAGACTTTCCTACGCACTTAGCTGTAGGGGTCTGCACACTCAGTTGTGGACACTACTCTAGGCCTCTGCAGACTCAGTTGTAGAGCCTTCCTTCTTACTCTCCTGCGCTAACTCTCTAGACTCTTTCCGTCGTACCCATAGACAACTTCAAATACTTACTTTAGAATCTCTTAGGCGCACCTATTTATACAATCCCATGGTCCATGGACAATGGGTAGATCTTCAAAAGCCGACTTTAGTTACATAAACGAAGGGTAAAACCCTTTTTGACTCTTAACTAGCTACACACTCCGCGACCACAATTTGTGGTGAATTTACAATTTTTTTACATCAAAACTTGGGCTTTTGCCCCAAAACTAACCCAGGGGACCCCATGCCGACAAAAACAAATGGGTGTTTAAGAAGAGGATGAATGTAGAAGGTAAGGTGGAGAAATAAAAGGCTCGGTTGGTAGAAAAAGGTTATTCACAAGTGCCGAGAATTGATTTTGGTAATATTTTTTCTCATGTTTCCAAGGTAGCTTCTATTAGATTACTTCTATTAGTTACCATTTCTTTTGATTTTGAGGTAGAACAAATGGATGTGAAGATAAAATTTCTTCATGGGGATTTGGAGGAAGAGATCTACATGAAGAAACCTGAAGACTTTTCCGTGAAGGGTAAGAAAGAACTGGTATGCAAGTTCAAAAAGTCTCTGCATGGGTTAAAATAGCCACCAAGGATGTGGTATCACAAATTTGATACATATATATGGGGACTTGGCTTCACCAGAAGCAAAGAAGATCATTTTGTGTTTTTTAAATTAATTGGTGTTTGTGTTATTTATTTGGTCTTGTATGTGGATGATATGTTGCTGATTGGAAATAAAAAAGAAATTATCCAGGAATTGAAGACCCAATTGCCCTCCAAATTCGACACAAAAGATATTGGTGCTCCAAACTATATTTTGGGCATGGAAATTAAACAAGATCGAGAAAAGAGGAATCTCTAGTTAAACTAGAGGAAGTATGTTGAGACAATATTGTAGAGGTTTAATATGAGGGATAGTAAACCGGTGAAGTTTCCTATTCCTGTAGGTGTAAAATTATCTCCTAAACAGTGTCCCTAGACAGACAAAGAGGAAGAGGACATGCAGTGGGAGTATTGAGCAGGTTTATGTCAAAACTAGGGAAGGAGCATTGAACATCAGTGAAGCGGGTTTTCAGGTATTTGCGTGAACAATGTAAACTTTGAAACGGGAATTGATACGATTACCCATTTCGTAGAGGTAGCAAAAAAGTGACCTGATTTTGAAAAGTGGTGATGCAGAATACACATATTTTTTTTTAGCATAGTTTATGACACTTTAATTTTTTTTATGTACATTAGTTCTTAGAATGTTAGTGATTTGCATGCTGGTTTTAAAAAGTGTTGATTCTGCATCAAACCCTTTTTTAAAAGACCTTTTTTTTTTTACTTTAAATTTTCTAATATATTAAATGTGAATAATTATTTTCTAAATTTAACAATTTTTGAAGTGGTCTTCTTCTTCATATTTTCTTGTTTTTATTTTAATTTTATTTTTTTTTGTACTGAGGTTTTTATTCTTTTGCATATTTAAAGAGGAAGGTCGACATTTTAAAGTTTTGATATTCTACATATTTATATATCGTTAATTAATTTTTCGATGCACATCAAATAGTTGTCTCTAAAAAACAATAATTTATAACAATTGACATAAAAATAACCATTTTCAACAGAAATATAACTAAAAAATTACACATTTTGATAAAAAAAAATTCTTCTATAAATGACATGTCAAAATCATAATTTTTATAGGAACAATTTAACAAAAAATGGTTAAATAATGATATATATTTTTATCAATTTTATGTCAAAAAGTAATAATAATCACTGTTTTTTCCAAAAAATAATGATTCACATAAAAATTGAAGCGAAAATCACATAATACAAATATTGAACACATAACAACATTAGTTTAATGGTTATTCTTCTCATAAAATGCCAAAGTCAAAACATTACAAATATAACTAATTAATAGTTACAAAAAATGAGCTTGATTTCTAAGCATAACTTAAATTTAATCAACAACATCACGTAATCCAAACTCTTCATCCTCTAGAATTTCATCATTCTCTTGTTCCACAATATTTTCTGCTTTATTTTTGCTCATTTTCCTCTTCTAATAGATCTGTGATGTCTGCGAATCTCCTAATGTATGCCTTTCCAATTATTCCATGTAATGGTGGTTGAGGTTCTTTTGCCTTTTTTTCCACGCGTGATTCACTAAAATCCCCTTTACTCAACTCAATTTCTTGCATTGCAGCTGGAAGAAATTGAGGAGCATTAATTCTTTGCTGAATAAAATTGCATTGTACTGGATCTTTTTCAATGGCAATGCAATTTCTTCCTTTCTATATGCCACATGCTAGTGTTGTACCTAATTACCAAGCACAAAAGCAATAATGAAGTAAATTAGTATAATGATATATAAATTAAGAAAGAAGATATTGAAATTCAATTCCATATAATAAAACTTACATGAGCCAAAAAATAAATCTAGAACCCAATCTCCTTCATTCGAACATATGTCTATAAGATAGTTAATCAATAACTGTGGTTTTTGATAAATGTTAACTATCTCTACTTTTGCTTCTTTGTCTTCATATGTTAGTTTTTTCACAACATCATAATAAGATAGTACTTGGCTATGACTCTTTCCATCTACCCGATTAAAAAGCATACACATATAACTATCATCTTTTGCCCAACTATGAATATGGATGAACTCACAATCATTTATAAATAGTTGATCTTCACGGTTAAGAAGATTTGACTTTTGCCTGTAACATGAAATAGTAAAAGTTCAGTTAACTTGTACATAAATGAATTTTTTAACATTAATCAAATATACATTTTCAATGTCTTACCATGTAAGCTGCATCCTTGAGTTTGTTTTCCCCTTGAATCTTGACAATAACATTGGCAATTGTGTGTTTGAATGAAATGTCACAAATCTCCATAATGGTGATGATGTGACTTCTACAAATCCCGCAACCACTTTATTAAGAGCTTGATAAGTATAAGGGTCACTATCATAGTCAATGTTTGGGATATTGAAACCATAAGAAATATCTACAATAACTAGGGCATAATCCATTTTACGTACGAGTTTAGCAATGTCTTCACAGTCGCCTTGTATTACTTGATATTGAATAGTGCCAAGTCCATTCCAAATGAAATGCATAAGAGTTGGAACAAGTTCAACATTCTTAAGACACTTCTTCTTCAGTCTTTCGATCTTAATTTTTTCAATAAAGGTTCTGAAACTATCTAGTGCTCCATTTGCATCCTTCCTCATCTTTAATAAAATAAACAAATATAAGTATAAGCTATAAAATAAAAATAATATACAGATGAATAAAAATGAATGTGTAAATCAACATACCTTTTTAAATGCAAGATATTTTTTTTTTACTGTTGATGTAGAACTTAAATCAGGATAGTTGCGTACAACATCATCCCCACTATCTTCATTCAACAATTTAACCATTTGCTCTTGTATTTTCATGTAAACTTTGTGATTGAATAGATAAAGTAAAAAAATTTAATATAATGATATGTATAACAAATAGTACCAAGAAAAATATGTTATATTTAAAATAAGATTATAATCTAGAAATAAGTAAAAATAATTCAACAAACTTACTTTTGAAATTCCTGAGACATTTCCTCCAATGATAATTTGCCTGATCTCACACAAGATAATATTTCTTTGACAAGCTTTTCATCCTTCATTCCTTGCAATGTGTTATAGGTCTATTTGGGCACATCACTCTCGACATTCAGAATAGTACAATTAGGGCTCATCAAACCCTAATTCAATTGTTACATGCCCTAGATAAGTCATCACATTGAATGCTTCATTCCTTGAAAGTTTCTTGGCCTGAAGCCTTGCTGAAATGGCTCCTTGGGACACCAGCATAGACTTCGTCATGGGTAAATGTGCTATAAAGTAGGCAGACCCATTCTAGCTTGCATTGCAGTGCACTTAGGCCCTCTTTGACCTACGCTTGGCGAGATTGAATGAAATTTGCATACGGTTTTGGGAATGTTCCTTGATTCTAGATGATTCTAGAAGGATCCCATCTCTTATCTCCTACTATGAGCTCAAAATTGGATAAGCTAAGGATCCATTAACCTCCTATCCTCTCATCCCTTTCTCCATGGAAACTAACTCCAAGTTTGGAAGGCCATTCAATACCCTCATTTATGACAAAATGACCTCCATTTCCTATAAATTGAGCACTCATCATAGTGATCAAAGGGGATAGAATATGAAGTTTGTAAGGATTTTTTTTTGGTTTGAGAATTGAGTTCATGTCAAACAATGTTATGCTATTGAATTGGTGTGCTTTTGATGTGGCAATGGTTGGACTAAAGTTGGAGGAGTGGCACAGAAGCAAACTGTATTGGGTGATACTCTTCCTTCTACTTTAATAAAGAGTTTATTCCTTTTCTCATATTCTTGTTCATATCTATGATGATATTGTTTCAATGTCTTCGATTCCATTGTTTTATAGTAGATAGATCATGTATCCTTTGATCATTTCTTGTTTCTATTTCTCATGATACAAGTTCCTTTTGAGCAGATTTAGTTCAAGTGGGAGCGATGGGAGTGATTCAAAAGAGATCAAGGAAGCGAAAAACTATAAGTAAGTTCCTTCATCTCATATATCTACTATAGGAAAAGGTTAAACTAGTTTCTTTCTGTTGTTCTAGGTGTAGTCACCCACCTAGGGAAAAAGTGTTTATTCGTAGATGCAAATTCCATATAACACAATGCTCTCCAAGGTTTGATATTCATATCTTTTGGAAGCTGCTTCATTTCAGGACCTAATTTACTATTGCTACATATAAGAGGTTTAGACATTTTGGCCTTCTAGTTTTTAATGCCAATGTTCTCCCACATGCTAAAAATGTCATAAATCATTTCCCATATCTATCCAGTTCTAAATGCCAACTAAAAAATGTTATCAATACCTTTGAACATATCAGTATTTACTATATTACTTTTTGGATTGATTTTCTCCTCAATTTGATAGCCTATTTCCGTACAATATTCCTTTTGAAAATCTATAGTAACATTTATCTTATCCCAACCACATTTTTCTTCATATACACTATGAATAAATATAACCATTTGGATGAAATTCATAAACTCCCTATATTCATTATCTAAATTATGATCCCATGCCACTAACTTTGCTTTTCTATTTGATAAACTAGCATAAATGATACATTTCATTATTTCAAAACGTGGGTTATTGGGATATTCCTCCATCAATTTTCTTTGAGCTTCTACAGAATGGTTCCCCCCAAGTAGATAATAATTGTATTCAAAACATTTTGACTTATCAAGTGCTTCTTTGTTGAGAACTTGAACTAGATCAACAAGAAGCACATAATTAATCACATGAGCATATGGATTTTACCTCATCAATATCTTCAAGTTGTGAGCATGCAGGTGGTGTGGCTTTCCGATTTGATATTTACATTGTCCTTCACTTTCCTTATAGATTTGTCTCACATTAAGCTGAAATGTATGACCACCCTTAATTAATTTTATCTTTTTCAAGTTCTGTCGAATGGAATTTTGTTTTGTTTTAATAATTCCATCCTCTAAATCAGCTCCTAGTGTAATGATTTCCCTGCCTTCTCTTGAAGTTTCACCAGGATCTTCACTGTTGGTAATGACTACTTGAGAATGTTCAACTTTACTTTTCTTCCTCCTAACATTCTCATCATTAACTAGAACATATACATTCTTGTGCATTGTTACCTTTTCTCTTTTATGACTTTTCTCCTTTCTAACATCAGTTCCAATGTCATCCTCAGTGATGAAAACATATTCTTCAGTGGCAATTTCAACTTCCTCATCTTCAAAATTAACCTATCTACCTTTGATAGATATATCTATTAGAGGCATTTTTTTTCTGATCCCTTGGATGTAGTTTTGTAGCAACACAAATTAGTATTGTTTTCTTGTTTTCTATATCTTCTTCTGATCCTAAGTAGAAACTTCTGACAAAATTCATAATATCGTTCTCTGTGAAATGAATGCCTCCCAACATAATTGAAAGACTTTCAACAAAATTTTGTCAAACAAAATATCATATGTCAATAAAAACTAAGTTATAAAAATATAACGAGACAATTACAATAACACAAAAGACAAAAATAAATAACAATACTTATGATATATTGTGCAATCTCATTTATGATTTGTTTACACAACTTTGTAGATACCTCTCTCGTGACATACAATGAATACAATAATTGATATTTAATCCTGTCATGTGACTTGGGCAGTTTTGTAAGTATATAAATCTCTTAAGTGTTCGGTAGCAAACAAATGTCTATGACCTTTCCCAGCACCTCATAAATTCCACTATCATTAGGGATATCAACATATAGATATATTTGCACATATTCACCTTCTCTTTCTTTCACATACCATACATTTTCTGGAAGTCTCACTTCTTTTGATTTCTTCCAGTATGAAATTGTCTTCTTATTGTTTGAGGAATTTTATAGATTTGTAGCTATCAACTTAGGTTTGGTTCATTCAATAGTGCTTTTGAGGATCCACCTTTAATTTTAGCAGTCATTGGTCCAGAAAGATTCACAAAAATCTTCTTTGATGCCATTTTCATGCAAAAAAAATACACATATATAAATCAGTAAACTACAAAAAAATAGTAGCTTAAATTAACAAACAAAACATTAAATGATAATTAACTTTCTAAAACATAACAATTTAGAAAAAACTAAAAAAAAATTAAGAAATTAAAAAAACACAACCCCCTGCTGCCCCACCCTAGAGATCGGCCTGGCCCCCCGCCCCAACCCGGTGGCCCAATTTCTCACCACCCAAGCCAATTTTTGGGCCTTCGTGGTGGGGGCCCAATGCGGCCCAACGACCTTATGGGGTGGGGTGGGGGGCCTGGCACCCAGCCATCCACCCCATCCAAGCAGGTTGTTGGACTGCCGAGGTGGGGCAGGGGGGCTAGCACCCCACCCCACCCTGACAGCCCAATGGCCTGCCACCCCGGCCGACCATTGGGCCCCTGGGCTAGGGCGTGGGGCCGGGAGCCAACCCCCCTGCCCCTCCCCCATGAGCCTGTTGGGCTATTGGGGAGCATGACTGGGCCCACCACGCCCACTGCAGATGTAGTGGCTAAATCTGAATCATTTAAGTTTTTAATTTCTAAAAAAAGAAAAAATTCATTATACCTATTGAATTTTAAAACTTGCACACAACAAAAGAGAAACTAACCTTTCAAATGCAATAATATTTCATTGAATATGTTGTTGATAGCAATGTAGCTACTCCACAACTTTGCTCGAAGTCTTCTAACGAACCTTGAAAAACCTTGATGTGATGTGAGGAATAGTGATAATGAAGTTTATGTTATAGCAGAAATTACATAATTGTTTTACTGCATGGTTAATGAAGGACAAATTTGTTTTTATAAAAACTTTAACATGTAAATTTTGTTATGGCAATATAGGGAACTATGATAAAATGAACATTACAAAATTATTTTACTGCACGGTGAATGTGGGATTAATTTGTTTTTATAAAGACTTTAACATATAATTCTTGTTATGGTGATATAGTAAACTATGATATAGCGAACATTACAGAATTGTTTTACAACACAGTGAATGTGGGATTAATTTGTTTTAGAAGATATAATAAAAATTAAAAAAACATTCAATTGTCTCGTAAATATTATATAGTTTAAGTAAAAAATTAATTTAGGTAAAATATTTAGTTTAAAAATTTAATTTAAAAGATTTATTTCATAAGAAAAATTTAGTTAACTTTTGTTAATAAATTGTTGAAGAAAATTATGGAGGGAAATACATGAAATGAAATTTTTGTAGGGAAAGAAATTTGGCGAAAATTTTTGGAGGGAAACTTTGGAGGGAAGTTTTCATTCTTTAAGCTATATATTATCATTAGGAGAGAGTGCATTTGTATCATTCAACCTCTTCTATTTGAAATTCATGGATTCTTTTGATAGTGAAGTTTCCCTTTGTGGAGCAACAACATCTTCGTCACGTAACAACTCTATTCATATTGATAAATATAACAGAAATTCTTCCACTATGAGTAGAGATTCAAATGTTCCACTTAGTCCTAATCCTAAGGACTATGAGAACAACACTGATGAAAGACATGATGAAGACTTTCAAATAAATAAAGAGTCACAGTTTCCACTTATTCCTAATCCTATGGACTATGAGAGCAACAATGATGAAGAGCATGATGCAGATTTTCAAATAAATAAAGAGTCATGGTTTCCACTTAGTCCTAATCCTATGGATTATGAGAGCAGTAGCGATGAAGAGCATGATGAATAATTTCAAATGAATAGTGTCACAGTGTCCAATTATACGTAATCCTATGGACTATGAGAGTAGTAGTGATAAAGAGCATGATGAAGAATTTCAAAAGTATGGAGTGTCACTGTGTCCACTTATTCCTAATCCTATGGACTATTAGAGTAGCAGTGATGAAGGGCATGAAGAATAATTTCAAATGAATGGAGTGCTATGGTGTGTACTTAGTCCTAATCCTATGGACTATGAGAGAAGCAGTGATGAAGAGCATGATAAAGAATTTCAAATGAATAGAGTGTCATAGTGCCCACTTAGTCCTAATCCTATGGACTATGAGAGCAGCAATGATGAAGAACATGATGAATAATTTCAAATGAATAGAGTGTCATGGTGTCCACTTAGTCCTAATCCTATGGACTATGAGAGAAGCAGTGATGAAGAACATGATGAATCATTTCAAATGAATAGAGTGTCATAGTGTTCACTTAGTCCTAATCCTATCGACTATTAGAGAAACAATGATGGAGAGCATGATGAAGATTTCAAATAAATAAAGGGTCATGGTTTCCACTTAGTCCTCGTCCTAAGGACTATGAGAGCAGTAGTGATGAAGGATAGGATGAAGCATTTAGTCCTAATCCTATGGACTATGAAAGTAGCAGTGGCGAAGGGCAGGATTAAGAATTTTCAGTAAGTAAAGAGTCACATTTTTTACGTAGTCCTAATCCTATGGACTGTGAGAGCAACACTAACAATGCACATGATGAAGAATATACAATAAACATCAAGTCAAACTTTCCATTTAGTCCTAATTCTAAGAACTATGAGAGTAGAAATGAAGAAGGGAAAGATGAAGAATATCCTCCAAGTCAATATTTCAAAAGCACATATGATCATATTGAGGATAACATCCCTCAGAATGATGATGAAAATGATTATACAAATGATGATCCAATGATGGTGATCTTGCTAGGAAATATTATATCGAAGAGTAGGCGCAAAACTTTTCGTATCAATCCAAGATGTTCTAGTTATATAAGGGGTAGAGAAGAATATCTGATGAGGAGAAGTTCTATCAAAACTCTCATTTCAAGTGAATGTTGTCAAAAATATTATTTGAAACATATGGATTTCAAGTTTGCATTAGAGAAAAGGAAGAGATATTTGTCAATGAATAAAATCATGCAAAATTCTTAGTTAGTGGGGTGTATGCAATCTACATTGTCAGGTTATGATTATCATGTTGGGTATTTATTCTTTTTTTTTTTTGCTAAAGCAAGAGTCGTGCCTTCTATATCATTAAATCAAACATAATTTACAATATATACACAATTCCACCAAACTGTGTGGTCTAAGGCAAAATAGGAAAATTCCCGACTGAATCAAAGCCCTCAAACCCCAAAAAGTACCCGCCCAACCCTTTTGAGTACAAACAAAAATAAGCAACGGGAATCACAGGGCACATGAACCCTCCCCACAAATAACCGCACCAACAAACACCTAACCTGCCTCTTAATCACTACTGTCCATTCTTCTTTTTTAATCTGACGTCGGAGATACATATCGCTCCATGAAGAAGCAAGATGGTTAACCCCCGAATCCCACCAAACCGCTTGCTCAATCTAGATCATTGATCAGCCTTGATAAATCAGACGTCGGAGCTGAATATCACATGACATCCATGTGTCATGAGTTGTATGGCATCGCTGCCAAATTTTCAAAACCACCTTCGGCTTGAAAGCAGTGCGATCGCTCCAAAACCACTTGGGAAGCGGTTTTGTCTCCCGCCACTAGAAAATTGGGAAATGTTGCCACCAAAACGGATGTCGTCGATTATTACTTTCAACCTCTCTCCGAACTAAGAAAACCTTGCGCCAGACTCTAGGGATTTTCAGGGTTGTGATTACCATGGCTGCTGAGGCCGACCCTGGCCAGCCTTCCACCATAGACCTGTCTGACCAAAATTGTGATTCCTGCAGAAATTTGCTCATTGTGAATTGGCTTCCTTAGTTTTGTTCTTATACACTTCTTTGTCCTCTTCTGCCTGGTTATGGCAAAGTTCTCTTAGGTTGCTCTGCGACATTGCAAGCCAATCCATCGAAATTCTGCTATCCTTACAGCTGACACCTTGGTTGGCTAGAATGTCCACCAATTTGTTGGCCTTTCTATGCACATGGATGAATCTAAGTGTGCGTAGTCCCTGAAGATGTCCCTGTATTTTATGGAGAACCCGTATTAACCTCCAATGTTTTGTAACTTTTTCTGGCCCTATTCCATGACTAATTCTCTTGGCCGCGTTGATGACTAACTCTAAATCAGCTTCTATTATCACATTTTGGCAGTTGTCTTGTTTCAGAAATTCTAAGCATTGCTCCAAAGCCATTAATTCCACCATGTTGTTGGTGGCTTTTCCTAAATGACCATGGAAGAGGGAGATAATGCTTCCGGTTTCATTATGAAGAACTCCTCCAAAGCCTACCATTCCTAGCTTACCTTTTGAAGCTACATCGATGTTGTACTTCAAAAAACCTTCCGAGGGAGGATTCCAGAATTCTTTAACCATTTCCTTCATGATTATTTTCTTGTCTAGACCTTGTGGAATGAGCCCCTGCATGCCTAACTACCTGAGAATTCTTAACTCTGCTTCTGAGGGAGGATTTTTCAGGAGATCCCTTACTGTGGTGCCAACTATCTCCTTAAGCTATTTCAAGATCTGCTCCAATAGGCAAAGAGAGGAATTCTTCTCTTCTTTGAAGATTCTTTTATTTCTTTCTTTCCACACATTCCATATAATGAAACTTGGCAAAAGAGCCCAGGCAGAGTTAAGAACTTCATTATCCGAAAAATTATTCCTCCAATTGTTTAGGGTGTTAGTGATACTTTCTTTGTCTCTATCGGACTGATTGAATATGGTGGAAAAAATATCCCATAACCTGGAGGTGAAAATGCAGCTATTGATAAGATGTTCCATAGTCTCTACTTGGGCTTCACAGAGATGCCATCTGGAGGGTCCCAACATACCCCTCTTCCTAATATTTTCCCAGGTTAAGATTTTCCTTTGGTGAACTAGCCACATAAAGAGTTTGATCTTCATCCAGCCTTTGTGCCTCCATATCTTCTGCCAAGTTCTATCCAGAGCTTGGGATTCTAGCCCAAGGAGAATACTTTTTGCTTCCTTAATATTAAAGTTGCCCTCTTTGTTGTTACCCCATCTTAGTTGATCTTGCCCTTCAGTAAATAAAATCATCCTCTGATCCAACATCCTCTTAAGGGTTTCTGCTCTACTATTGATGGTTCTATCCTCTCTGCCATATATTTTTCTCCAGGTTCTCCATTTTCCTGTATTGTGACAATGCTCCCAAAAGTCCTTTACCTTTACTAAACCTTGGTTGTCTGTCTCATGCTTAAGGCCCATAAATTCCTCTTTCAAAAGTTTTGGTTCTTATTGCCATTTTTCCTCCCAGAATAGTGCCAGATCTCCCTCTCTGATTTCACAGAAACTATTTCTTTGAACCACTCCTCTGTTCTCCTAGGCCTTTTTCCATATGGGAGAGCCCTTAATGTTTCCATACATTCTTATGATATCAGAAGAAAGCCAAGTTCTGGCATATTTTTCCTTCCGGATGCTTGACCATTGAGCCTTAGGATCCTTAACCCACTGCCACCAAAGTATGGCCCCTAGAACCTTACTGAGAATCTCTAGATCATCCAATACTAGGCCTCCTTGGTTCTTGGGTTTATAGATCTTTTCCCATGAGACTGAAGCCCATTTTCCCTTGTTTCTTCTTTGCCCCAAAGAAAATCTCTTTGGATATTTCTAAATTGCTATAAGACTCCTTTTGGAGCTGGGAGAGCTAATAGCATAAAGACTGGGATAACTTGGAGCACTACCTTTGTGAGGACCAGTCTACTAGCCAGATTTAAAGACCAGATTGTCCATTTCCTGACATTATCTTGCATCTTAATGATTAACTGTTTCCATATGCTCTTGTGAAAAGTTTTAGCCATTAGGGGAACTCCCAAATACATAGAGGGGAGGGATTCTCTTTGAAAGCCAAGAATTCTGGAGACATTTCTCTGAATGGCTATATGGGTGTTAAAGAAAAATATTTTTGATTTGGAAAGATTGACTTCCATACCTGTTTCCATAGCAAAGTCATTCAAAATTTGTTTGTATGCTAGTGCTTCCTTGACTGTGGGAATTCCCTGTAACATGGTATCATCTACAAATTGTTGATGAGTCAGAACTTGACCATTCTTCGATAGTTGGAGTCCTTGAATTTTTCCCATTACTCTAGCATGCTTAATGGACCGCCCCAGCCCTTCCATCATGAGGATGAAGAGAAAAGGAGAGAGCGGATCTCCTTGTCTGAGTCCTCTAGAAGGAAGAAAAGTTTGGGAGGGAGAGCCATTAACTAAAATCGAAAAGCTGGAGGAAGTCACCAGGGCCATGACCCATTTGACCTAATTATGATCAAAACCAAACATGGTGAGCACTTTCTTGATATATGTCCAGTTCACTTTATCATATGCTTTGGCTATGTCCAATTGCATGATCATACCCAATTTACTTTTACTAGTTAACGAGTGAACCACCTCATGAGCTTGAATGATGTTATCTAGAATTTGTCTGCCTACCACATAACCAGATTGTTCCCCCAAAACTAGTGTAGGCAGCAAAGGTTTGAGTTTGTTGGCCACAACCTTGGAAATTATCTTGTAAAGTACATTGCATAGAGCGATGGGCTTATATCTCTCTGGCGTTTGAGCATTTTCGTATTTTGGAATTAGGGAGATAAAGGAGATATTGAGTGCTTTCAAAATAGTTGTGTTCAGCCTAGAATCTTCTACTACCCTTAAAATATCCTTTTTGACAATATCCCAACAAGCTTTGAAGCAATCCACATTGAATTGATCCGGACCTAGAGCCTTGCAATTTTGAATTTCCTTGAGGACCTCACTGACCTCCTTTTTAGTTACAGGTCTGTTGAGATTATAGTTATCCTCTCTGGATGCCAACTTAAGGATATGTTTAGTGAAGTCCTTGATGAAAGGTTCCCTAACTAAAATGTTTTCCTGGGAAAGACCTTAGAAGTGCTTAACTAACACTGCTTCTATCTCCTCATGGGATTGATGTATTTGCCCATCCTCGTCCTTGATCGAAGAGATCCTGTTGTGAGTCCTATTTGCAATGGTGGATCTATGGAAAAATTTAGTGTTACGCTCTCCTTCTTTTAGCCATTGAACTCTTGATTTTTGTTTCCAAAAAATTTCCTCTTGTTTACACAACTTTTCCCATTCTTGATGATGTTTCTTTGCTTGATCATTTTTGTTCTTATCAAAGCCTTCCTTGATCAAAGCTTGGTTGAGCTCCAGAATTTTATTTTCCACTGATTTCTTTCTTGCAAAAATATTATTAAATTCATTCTTCTTCCAATCTTTTAGCTTCAGCTTGATGTGCTTTAATCTTTTGTGTAGCAGGAACATTGTTGATCCCTGAATCTGCAAATCCTCCACCCACCATTTTTCAATGTTGCTGATGAATTCTGGATGTGAAAGCCAAATATTTTCAAATCTGAAAGGTCTATTTCTTGGGGTACCTATGCCCTTGATCTCCATTTGAACCAGCCAGTGATCTGAGCCTCCAAAAGGAAGAATTCCTACTATTATTTCCTTGTCTAGAAGCATGAGATCCTCAAAGATCATGAATCTATCTAACTTGGAGGCTACCTGGGAATCCCCTCCTCTTTTGTTGTTCCATGTGCAGAGGCCATTGTTTGTCTCAATATCAACAAGCTTCATGTTTTCTGAAAAGATTTGGAAGGCTAAGGAATCTTTATTTAGAGCTCTTGTACCCCCTTTTTTCTCCGAGAGAGATCTAATCATATTGAAGTCCCCTCCTATGACCCAAGGTAATCCTGCATGTCTAACCCGGAGATCCACCAAGGATTCTATAAACCTGATTTTGTCATCTAACCTTTGAGGGCCATAAACATTCATAACTAGATAAGTGTCCCTGTCTCCTACAGGCTATATAACCACTGATAAATAATTCCTTGATGCCTCCACATCAATTATTCCAATTTTTTGGGGATTCTAGAGAGTGAGGATACCCCCTGCTATATTTTTTGCTTTAACTTCTAGAAACTCAAATCTACTGAGCCATTTACTATGGATTTTCCTTAACTTTTGAATGGAGCATTTCGTTTCTTGGATAAAAATTATATCCAAAGCTGCCTGTTTCATTCTCTTATTCAGCATTCTCTTGCTGCCTAGACCTCTAATATTCCAAGTTGTGAACTTCATAATTAAAGATTGGTAAAGGAGTAACTGGTTAGATCTTTCATCTTACCTGAGTCTACCATAAGCTTTCCACATTCCATCAGTAGCTCGTTCTGCTTTTTCCTGCCTCTTTTTTTCCTGGATTTCTCGGTGCTAACCCCGGAGTCGTTTTTACTACTTTCACCCCTTCATTACTCTGTCTTTCAATGTTGTTTACTCCCTCCAAACCCTTTGCCTGAGTTTTCCATAAGAATAACTGTTGTATTCGATTGAACTCTTCTTGTGGTAGTGATTCTACCCCGCCAGTTGTTCCTTGAATCAAGAACCCTTCTAGATCCAGGTTTTCTCTATCAAGAATCTCCTGTAGCTCATTGTCCTCCATTTCCATCTCACTCTGGGTCATTTCCTGATCCATTTCCAGCTCTGATTCACTCATCATGATCCCTTTCTGTTTTTCGTTTTCCTGTGTCTGATCCCGTTCTTCTTCCTTCTCCTTCTTCTCATAACTTTCATTCATTACTTGATCTTCTACTGCTATTTCTTCATCCTCTTCAAGAACTTGGAACTGATTCTGACTAACCTTTTGTCCTTCATTTTGGTGTTGCTTTGGCCCTTTTTTGCCACTTTTTCCTTTATGAACTACTTTATGAAAGTTGTTTGTGTTTTTCATTGTGTTAGTTTTACTTTTGTTCTCTGCTTTACTGAGCAGGTAGTCCCTTGGAAGGTTCCCATGTTTATGGCATCTACGACATCTAAATGGAATATGCTCATAGTTGATTGTTTGCACCCATTCCTCATCAAAAACCTCCAAGATAACCTCATCTAGAAGAGCTCCGGATAGATCCATCTCCACACAGATCCTTGCAAAGGAGGTATATTTCCCCTTCTTGTGGCTTCAGAAGCTTTGACAAACCGTCCTAATTTATTGCCTATGGCAGCTAGCGATTTTGTTTGCCAATAATCAAGAGGTAGAGAATAGAGTCTTACCCAAACTGGGACTGAAGTAAAAGTTTCCTGCTTTGGTATGAAGTTTGTCATCCATGGCTGCATATAGAGCTCTGCTGATGCATAGAAGTAGGGCCTGCCTTCAAACACTCTGTCTTTATCTTCAATGTTAGTAAACACCATAGTAAAGAATCCCTTGGACCCCAGATGAAGGTCAATGCTCCCTTTAGGCTTCTAATGGTATCTGATCCATGTTTGTAAAGCTTTTTCAGTGGGCCATAGCCCCATGAATTTGCATATGATTGCATAAGTCTGCATGTGATCCCTGTGCACCTATAGCGTTGGATCATTTAAAACTACTCTAGGAGTGATTTTAGCTTTGGGTTTGCACGGTCCCTTCTGATTTTTGTCTTTTGTTCCCTGTTTTTTGTCATTTTCTTCCTTGTCTTTTGTGCCATCATTCTCCTTCATTTTGGTACTTTCTATTTCCTCTTCCCTGTTTCTTCTTCCTTCCTCAGCATTACCTCTACCTTTTTTCGGAGGTTTCTTGCCCTTGTTGACCACCGCCTCCTTGTAGGAGGGAGTGGAGCTCCCTCCTCTGCGCCCATCCATAGAAAAAAAACCTCTTTAGTAAATTGAAACCCTAGACACCTTTCGCTTCGCTCTTCCCAGCCTTTGACTAGACAACCAGAAGGAGGCTCCATATTGGGTCTTTATTCATCTGTATAAAGGCTTTCAAAATGTTTCATTCAATGGGTAATTTTTGTTTGTCAAGAATGCAAGAAAAATTGGAAAAGGATCCCACATTTTATTCAGAAGTACGTCATAAACGATAGTTTGGGCCATTATCAAATACTACAATGTCATGGATGAAATATTTATTTTCAAAGCATGAAGACTGTAGGCCAAATAGAGAGACAAAACATATTCCAGATAATTTCTCAAGACGGGAAATTTACAACTTATACAAAGAATATGCAGAAGGTTCTGAGGGACCTGGTCAATTTATTACATATCAATATTTTGTGAAGGCATGGAAGAAAGAATTCAACAATGTCTGTATTTCTAAGAAGACAAGGATGGGGATTTTCAATACATATGCTTTTCTTAAATAAAAAAATGATAAATTTGAACGGTCAAAAAGAGGTAATCATTCATAAATTTAACTTTTAAAATTGTATAATCATCAACTATGAAAACGTATTTCTTAATGAATTTCTTTTATGTTGTGTAGATTCCATTGTCAGAGCACTTCAGGAGCATCGTAAACAACAAACAAGTGAAAGGAAAAAGTTGTACAAGCATCGAAAGAAGTGTTATGATAATCAGAATAAATATTTGGGTTTGATAATTGATTGTATGGACTAGAAGAAAAGGCTTCTACCACATTTTGTTCACACACCAAAACATTTACAGAAGGAAAATTTTATTCAGTATCACTTGGTCGGTTGTATGGTCTTCAATGGGAAAATGTTTCCAAGGGTATACTTCACAGCTCCAAATATTCATAATGATGAAAATTTGACAATAAACATAATTCATGATGTGCTTTCTCATTAGTCAGGTAATCTTCTTGAAGTTTTGTATCTATAGCTGGACAACACTTGTCGTGAAAACAAAAATTAGATTGTTTTTGGATATCTAAACATGCTTGTTGAATTGATATTTTTTCAGAGGGTAAAGGTTGCTTTCCTTCTTGTTGGGCACACTCATGACCATATTGATTAGATGTTCAGTCATTTTTCAGTCACATTGATGAGGAAGGAAGTTGGGATCTTTCCATCATTAATTGAAAGTATTAAGAAATCATACATGCCAGAACCTAATTTTGATGTGTTGGAAGAAACTGTTGACATGTTAAGGTTTATTCTAGGATCACATGGTGAGGAGAAATGCATTGAAAAACTTAATGACATTAGCTTCCAACATCAATTTCGTATCAAAAATATTTATGGGAAAACACTAATATGGGGCAAGAAGTATTCAATTATTACAAAATGGGCACCATCATTAGGTTTGGAATTTTTTAAGTTCATTCCATATCATCCAATATTTGCATCAAATATATTGTTATTACAATTAGTTGCTAAATTTTATAATGCACACAAACATGATAGAGATATAAATTATTGTAATTGCCTAGAAGAAATTAAAAAATGTATTAGATATACATATGAGTACTTTCATTTTGTTGATTCAGTTTGGTGGGAGTCTTTTTCCAATAATTGAATTGATACATTTCAAGAACAACAAATGAAGATATTCCTTTGAAAAATCCATTTATTTGGCCACAAAATGTGTCAAATAAACATGAGGAAAGAAACATTGTTGAACAACAACAATCTCAAGGTATTATTAATTCTTCACAGGTAGAGGAAAGAGAGATGTATGTTGGTTCCAGAAGATCTCATGCACAATGTGAAGGCATGGAAGGCCTTTACAAGGGTTTAGTACTAGATATTAAGGAGTTTCACATGATCACAGTGCTAGCAGATGGAGATCCCAATGGCTATCCATTCTGTTTTGCTAAGGTTATAAAGGTCATTACATAAAATGAAGATTTTACAGGTGTTGAAGTACATTGGTATGCCACAAATACACACCGATTCCATGGCATGTATAAGCCAAATATGGTAGTTGATAAAAAAATTGGTAGAAAGTGAAAAAGAAAGGGTACAAATATAAATCATCACTGCACAAACCTCTTAAAATTGGAGGATGTTGACATACTTGTTTATGACTTGAATTTAACAAAGAGAGGAACTCTTCACTTCAAGACGATAGAGATTCTGGAAAGGTTGTTACCAAAAGGAATAGTGTTGAGATGGGAGTCTGCGGAAACCAATCATAAATCCAGAAGAATTTTTAAACCTAAAATGGTGGGCATGCATGTGGACTCAGATAAGGCATTAGTTGATGAAAGAGAAGAATATGGAATACCTTCATCTTCACGCAATCATTCATCTAAAGATGTGAATTCTAATGGTGTTCAAGAAAATATGAGTGATTTTGAATCATTGTCTAAGACAGTTTATATAACTGATGTTTGCATCATATCTTCAAATCAAAATTTTGATTTCCATATGGTGTTAAATCAGAAGTTATGAGTCATTTTTATGTTTGTTGGATTATATTTTTTAATTATGATGATTTTTATTGTTTAGAATATCTACAATGCAACAATAACTTAGATATATAATGTATGTTTCATTAAATCTACAAATAATGACATTTTGATTAATTTAGTCATGTAATTTGTTCATAATGTCATGGTTTTTTAATTTTATGGTTGAAAATTTTCCAATTTGTTTTGTATCTTTAATGTTATGGTTGAAAACAATTAGAATTTTAGCGATCTTTACTGTCATGTTATTATATGTTTAACAACATGGATGAAAACTAATAGAATTTTAATGTGTTTCAGATCCCATTATTTTATCTTTATCGTCATTATTAAAACATGTTGAAATTATACTTAGGAAAGAAAAATGTTATTCTACCAAAAACATTAGTGTGTTTTTTTCCTCAAAAACAATGTTTTTTTGCACATAAAAATTCGATTTTACTGCAATTTTTTTTAAATGTTGAAATTTGACCCTAAAAAAAAAACTATCATTCCAGTATCAACACTTTTCATTTTTAGGGTGTTTTTTGCACAATTTTTGCACAAAAAGTTGGTTTTCATTGCCATTTTTAAAACATGTTGAAAATTGACCCTATAAAAAAAACCCATCATTCCAGTATACACACTTTTCGTTTTTAGCACTGTTTTTCATGTTTTTTGGGTTTTTTTTTCCCAAAGTTCCCATTTCAAAGTTTACATTCTTTGTGGAACTAGTGATTATGGCCTGTGTTACCAAGGAAGACCAGGATTGTACAAAGTTTTGGACATTTGTGGCTTTGTTGATGTAGACTGGGATGGAGATCTGGATTAGAGAAGATCTACAAGTGGGTGTGTGTTTAACCTATTTGGAGGTTCAGTCAGTTGGATGAGAAAGATACAGTCGATAGTGGCACTTTCAAATATAGAGGCCGAATACATGGTATTCACTCATGCAAGCAAGGAAGCATTTTGGTTGCAGAGATTGTGTTCAAGTATGGGGTTAGTAGAGCAAGCTATAAGGATAGATTGTGATAGCCAAAGTGAAATTTTCTTGGCAAAGAACCCTGCATATCATTCAAATACAAAGCACATTGATGTTCAATATCACTATGTTGGAAATAATACTGAGAGGGGGGGGGGGGTGAATCAGTATTATCAAGTTCTTTTAACAAATCTTCCTTATTTACACTTTGAATTATTTTTGCATATCAGTACCATAAAATAATAGCATGAACAAGAAAAACAGATAGTCACACCAAAGAACACCAGATATAAGGTGGAAACCCAATGTGGGTGAAAACCACCTGCTGCAATATGTCTCTATCTTCTTTCAAATTAGAAACTCCTTTTACAATGATTTTGTACTGGTGCAGTCCTTTACCAGTACACAGGCTGCAACCTGCAAAGAGCTACAACTCTCTCTCGTTTTCCAGTCTCTCCTGGAAGGGAGCTACAACCCCCTACTTCTTTTCTTACAAGGACCACTTTTCATAAATTTTCAAACTGGATCCATAAACATCAAATGATCATCAAGTACATGTAAATTACACAGTCAACTGCAGTAACCAGATCAACAATAACAGAACTAAACCCATAACACCTTATCAACAGAAATATTCAGTCAACAGAAGATCTTAAGACAGATACGCAGTTTTTCTTTCTCTGGCCTGCGTCGCTACGCACTTCACCTTCTGCTTCCCTGCGTATACCCACAGAGAGCCTTCTGCTGCACCGCGTGCCCACGCACTGCTTCTTCAATCGCGCTGCGTACTGTTACAGTAGGTACGCACCCAGAGACACTATCGCGCCGCGTACTGTTACTGTAGCCACGCACTCATAGACACTATCGCGCCACGTACCTTTACTGTGCATACGCACCTGAACCTCTGTCGCGCTGCGTACCCACGCAATTGTCCTTCTTCTGCTCTGTGTACCCAAGCAACTCTCCTATTTCTCCTCTGCGTACCCACGCACTTGCACCATTAATCACCTGCGTACTTCTGATTAGGGCCGAATTGGCAGTTCACCAGTGTGCCACAGTTTAGTCAGATGCCCAGATCTGATCATGCGCTCGAGAGATCACCCTTCACAGATTCGCTTTCAACTTCACTTTCATATAGATCAAGCTTTTAAGACAATAACCCAATATTTCAGATCTTAGGATATTCAATTTGCAAAGATACTGAGCCAAGTGATCTCCTTTGCTTTATATAGCAAGCTCCTCCTAAAGTCATGGATCAATACCATAGATAACGAATACCAGGGGCCCAAAAACATGGGGCTCAATAATAATAATAATATAAAACAATACCACGGGCCAAAACCATAGAATCAAGAGCGGCGGGCTAAATACCACGGGCCAAACATAGGAAACCCCACGTGAACGCGCTTCCCTGCCTTGAAGTAAGTGAAACTGGGGGTACGCATCTTCTGAACGGGTGACCTACGTGTCTGGCCGCGGTTCCTTCACGGTGTACCTACGTGTACGCATCTTCTGAGCTGTTCTCCTGCGTACTTCTTAATTTTCAACATTTTGAGAGCCTGATTAGAGTATTGCCACTTGAGGGTGTTGCCATCAAGTACAACATCTGTAACATAGAGCCATACCAGAATCATAATGCCAACAATCTCCCCCTTTGGACTTGATGGCAACCTCAAAATCTTCAGCTTCATTCTCCCCCTTTGACATCAAGGGCAAAGGGTTATGCTCCCCCTAAGAGCATGCTCCCCCTGAATATGAACCAGATCTGCAAAGAAGAACCATAATCCACCAAACACCATAAATGACCATGAAAGAGATAGAGACATATTGCAGCTATATTCAGACCAGCTTCCATGATCTCCTTCTGTACATCCTCCATAATGCCAACAATGCATTATATGCTCCCCCTGAACCTGTGCCATTCAATCTTCAACCAATCAGCCACCCAGCACATGTACGCATATACCCCAGATGAACCATGCGTACAACCATCAATCAGAAGAGATTCAACAATAAGATGATGCATCGACAACCCCCAGCTTTTGCCTGAGGTATTCAAAAGTCTCCCTGGGCAATGGTTTGGTGAGTATATCAGCAACTTGTTCCTTAGAAGGAACATACTCCAATTTGACCTTCTGTTCAAGCACTTGTTCTCGGAGAAAATGATACTTGATTGGTATGTGCTTGGTTTTTGAATTCATGACTGGGTTCTTTGAGATGCTGATTGCACTTGTGTTATCACATAAGATGGAGATAGGTGGTGTACAAGTGATTTGAAAATCCTGCAAGGTCTGCATCATCCAAAGGAGTTGAGTGCAGCAAGATGCAGCAGCAACATATTCCGCTTCAGCTGTAGACAAGGCAATCGGACTCTGTTTCTTGCTGAACCAAGATACTAGTCTGGAACCCATAAAGAACGCACCACCACTTGTGCTCTTCCTGTCATCCACGCTTCTGGCCCAATCTGCATCTGTATAAGCATGAAGTGTGAGATCTGTATCTCTAGGATACCATAAGCCATAATTTTGAGTCCCTTGAAGATATTTGAAAATTCTCTTCACTGCCTAAAGATGAGTCTCCTTCGGATTTGCCTGAAATCTTCCAACTATTCCAACTACATGCATGATGTCCGGTCGGGTACCTGTCAAATAAAGTAAATTTCCAATCATAGATCTGTAGGTTGGTTGATGGACTGCTGCAGATTCATCATTTGCACTGAGGCTACATCCTGTGACCATGGGTGTACATACTGGTTTTGCATCTTCCATGCCATATTTCTTCAAAATATGTTTGAGATACTTGGTTTGAGACAAAAAGATCCCTCCTTCTTTTTGTTGGATTTGCAAACCAAGAAAATATGTCAGTTCTCCCAGCAAGGACATTTCAAATTCTTTCTGCATCACTAAGGCAAAGCTTTGACTCATAGCTTCTTCATTGCTGCCAAAGATAATGTCATCTACATACACCACAAGTATTAGCAATTTGTCATTTTCAACTTTTATATAAAGATTGCTATCTGCTGATCCTTTTGAAAAACCTTGTTGATGAAGATATTTGTCCAAACGATAGTACCAAGCCCTTGGAGCTTGTTTGAGACCATAGAGATCCTTTTTCAATCTGCATACAAGATTTGGATCATTTCAAAGAATGAACCCATCTGGCTGCTCAATGTATACTTCTTCTTCCAAGTCTCCATTCAGAAAGGCTGATTTAACGTCCATTTGAAATACTTTGAAGTTTTTAAAGCTTGAGAGAGCAAGGAACATTCGGATGGCCTCAAGTCTTGCAACAGGAGCAAAGGTTTCTTCAAAGTCTATTCCTTCTTGCTGCGCATACCCTTTACAAACAAGTCTGGCCTTGTTTCTAATTACTTCTCCATTTTCATTCAATTTATTTTTGAAGACCCATTTTGTTCCGATAACATTCTTAACCTTTGGTCTAGGAACCAGCTCCCAAGTGTTGTTCTTTTCGATCTGCTCAAGTTCTTCATCCATTTCTTTCACCCAACATTCATCTTTGCATGCCTCTTTCACATTTTGTGGTTCAGTGGAGGAGAGTAATGCCAAATAGCTTGAAGCTTCTTCAACTGTTCTTCTTGTTTGTACACTTGCTTCTTTCTGCCCCACAATCTGAGATTCTGGATGATTCTTCTGAACATATCTGGATGGAGTCTTCTCTTCTATTCTTGTCTACTCCTCTGGTTCTTCTTGAGGTTCTTCTTCTTCATCATTCTGTCTTTGAGGGTAGCCTTCATCTTCTTCGATGTCTTCATGATGTACTTGCCTAGGAATGTATCCCTTCTCATCAACCACTACATCAATGCTGTCAACAATTCTGCCAAGTCTCTTATTGTAGCATTTGTATGCTTTGCTATGTGGAGAATAACCAAGAAGAATGCCTTCATCTGCTCTAAGTTCAAGTTTGCCAAGTTGCTCATCAGTATTCTTAATATAACATTTGCTCCCAAAGATTTTGAAGTGCTTTACCGAAGGAGTCTCACCACACCAGAGCTCATGAGGGGTTTGAGTGCTGTTCACCCGGACATTTGTTTTGTTGAGAATAACAACCGTAGCATGTGCAACTTCACCCCAGAAAGTTGCGGGAGTTCCCGACTCATCAAGCATAGCACGAGCCATTTGTTGGACTGTTCTGTTCATTCTTTCCACAACTCCATTTTGCTGAGGAGTTCTAGCTGTAGAGAATTCTCTTCTTATCCCATGTTCTTCACAGAAATCGAAAAATTCATTTGAGGTAAACTCCCCACCTCTGTCGGATTTGAGGCACTTAATTTTGTGTCCTGATTCGTTTTCAACCAAGGCTTTGAAGGATTTGAATTTTTCGAATGCTTCATCTTTGTGCTTCATAAGTCCTAACCAGACAAACCTGGAGAAGTCGTCAATGAATAATATCAAGTATTCTTCTCCTTGAGGTGTTCTTTTCCTGAATGGACCACATGTATCTGTATGTACTAGCTCAAGAGGCATGCTAGCTGATCCTTCCTTCTCTGGAAAGTTAGTTCTGGTTTGCTTTCCAAACTGACATGATTTGCATATGGTGTTGTCTGGAATTTTGATATCTGGAAGATCGTGAACTACCTGATATTTGCATGCTTTCCTTATTTGTGAAAAGCTTAGATGTCCCAACCTTCGATGCCATAACCAGTGCTCATCATCCTTGCTCAGATAGCATTGTTGTTGTCCTTCTTCAAATATGTATAGATTATTTGGATTTCTTTTACCTTTGATCACTGTTTTACCTGTATCAAGATCACGAACAAGACATCCATTTGATCTGAATATCACCTCGGTTCTTTGATCACACATCTGGCTGACACTTAGAAGATTATGCTTCAATCCATCAACATACAAAACATTTCCAGCCTTGACTTTTTCTTTTAGCTGAGCAATGCCTTTTCCTTTTATAGTTGCGGGAGTATCATTTCCAAAAGAAACTTTCTTTCCTTTTTCTAGAGCAGAATATGACTCAAGTTTTTCTTTATCACCTGTCATATGCTTCGAACATCCACTGTCAATGTACCATAGATTTTCCTGTCCTTCTGCATAAAATGCTATCCCACATCTTTCTGTTTGTGGTTCCTTTATTCTCCATGTTTTGGTGCTTGAGGCTTGTTCCTTTGTCTGCTGAAACCTGCTCCTGCATTCAGAATCTTTATGACCAAAGTTATTGCAAATAGAACATTCAACTTCATTTTCAAGAGCCGAAAAGTTGTTATAGGTCCTTTTTGTAATCCCGGTCATACTTCTTTGTTTTTGAGCTTCTCTAGTCATGATTGTTTTATATGCAACACATTGAGCTGCTTTGTGACCAAAGTTATGGCAAGAGAAACATTGTCCATTGAAGAAACTTCTACGGTTATCAAATCTACCAGCCAAATGATTGTAATTTCTATTGTCATCCATTCTTGAACCAAATTGAGAAGATTTTACCTGTGGCTGGTTGTAGCTTTTGTTCACCCTTAAGATGGATTGCCCCTGATAGTCTCTGTTTGCAATTCGTCCCTGCTTTACCTGATGGTCTCCATTGTGCTTTTGCTCATTCCTTCTTGCTGCATCAAGATAACTTTTTGAGGTGGATGCTTGAGAAGTTTCTCCATTATAGCCCAGACCTGTCTTGTTTAGAGGAGAACGTTGTACATTGATAATCTCATCCAAAATTTCAGATCCTTTGACAAACTTAAGATTAATAGCTTTTGTTTTCTCAATCTCTTTTCTAAGACCAACAATTTCACCTTCTAATTTTTCAAGATGTTTTTCCTTTTCATCAATTTGAAATTGTAGAGTATCAATGATCATATTCTTTTCTTCTATATATCTCTTGAGTTTAGTAATTTCTTCATAAAGGCTATCCACATCTATAGCATCCATATAATCATCATCTTCAAATGCCATTAACAGTTTATAGTCATTACCTCGTTCATCTTCATCACTATTTGATAGACCATCACTATCTTCATGAGTGTAGTAGCTTTTCTTATTTGCACTCTGTTTCTTGTTCCATCTAGCAGGTTCCTTTCCTTTATCCTTATAAGGACATTTTGCAGCATAATGACCTACTCTTCCAAAAGCAAAGCATTTAAAAGGTAACTTACCTCTGAACCTTCCAGAACCCCTTTGAAGATTTTTGAAAAAATTTGATTCTTCTTCTTCTTCTTCTGGCACGTGACTTGCTTCATAATAATCTCCTTTGCCTGAAGCCTTGAAAGCAGCTTCTCTTCTGTCTGATGGACCTCCCTTTCTCATTTCATAAGCAGTTAGAATTCCGTGTAGCTGAGACATAGTAAGAATTCGTAGATTTTCCTTTTCTTCTATTGCAGACACTTTAGATTCAAACTTGGGGGACAATGATCTTAGAACTTTTTCAACCACAATAGCCTCTTTTATTTCTTCACCCAAGTTTTTCATGCAATTAAAAATCTCATATACCCGAAGAAAATAGTTAGCCACACTTTCATCATTATACATCCTGAGATTCTCATACTGAATCCTGAGAGTTTGAAGTTTAGCACTACCTGTTCATCTCCTTCGTAGTCCAAGACAATCTTGTCCCATATTTCTTTTGCGGATTTATATTGCATAACCTTTACGAATTCTATTTGAGATAAGCATCCCAGCAAAGTATTGACTGCTTTAGCATTTGTTTCATATTTCTTCTTTTCGGCCGTATCTGTAGGAGTAGCTGAAGGAAAAGTATAGCCTGTATCTATGATATCCCAAACTTCTGTACCAAGAGATTGAAGATAGGTAGTAACTCTTACCTTCCAATAATTGAAGTTTGTCCCATCAAAAATTGGTGGCCTCATTGATGCTTCCCTCTCGTAGTTGCTCATGATGAATGATCTTCCTTCAAGTGATCAAGCTTCACCGAAGGACCTGCTCTGATACCAATTGTTGGAAATAATACTGAGAGAGCGGGGGTGAATCAGTATTATCAAGTTCTTTTAACAAATCTTCCTTATTTACACTTTGAATTATTTTTGCATATCAGTACCATAAAATAATAGCATGAACAAGAAAAACAGATAGTCACACCAAAGAACACCAGATATAAGGTGGAAACCCAATGTGGGTGAAAACCACCTGCTGCAATATGTCTCTATCTTCTTTCAAATTAGAAACTCCTTTTACAATGATTTTGTACTGGTGCATTCCTTTACTAGTACACAGGCTGCAACCTGTAGAGAGCTACAACTCTCTCTCGTTTTCCAATCTCTCGTGGAAGGGAGCTACAACCCCCTATTTCTTTTCTTACCAGGACCACCTTTCATAAATTTTCAAACTAGATCCATAAACATCAAATGATCATCAAGTACATGTAAATTACACAGTCAACTGCAGTAACCAGATCAACAATAACAGAACTAAACCCAGAACACCTTATCAACAGAAATATTCAGTCAACAGAAGATCTTAAGACAGATACGCAGTTTTTCTTTCTCTGGCCTGCGTCGCTACGCACTTCACCTTCTGCTTCCCTGCGTATACCCGCAGAGAGCCTTCTGCTGCACCGCGTGCCCATGCACTGCTTCTTCAATCGCGCTGCATAGTGTTACAATAGGTACGCACCCAGAGACACTATCGCGCCGCGTACTGTTACTGTAGCCACGCACTCATAGACACTATCGCACTGCGTACCTTTACTGTGCGTACGCACCTGAACCTCTGTCACGCTGCGTACCCATGCAGTTCTCCTTCTTCTGCTCTGCGTACCCACGCAACTCTCCTATTTCTCCTCTGCGTACCCATGCACTTGCACCGTTAATCACCTGCATACTTCTGATTAGGGCCGAATTGGCAGTTCACCAGTGTGCCACAGTTTAGTCAGATGCCCAGATCTAATCATGCGCTCGAGAGATCACCCTTCACAGATTCGCTTTCAACTTCACTTTCATATAGATCAAGCTTTTAAGACAATAACCCAATATTTCAGATCTTAGGATATTCAATTTGCAAAGATACTTAGCCAAGTGATCTCCTTTCCTTTATATAGCAAGCTCCTCCTAAAGTCATGGACCAATACCATAGATAACCAATACCAGGGGCCCAAAAACATGGGGCTCAATAATAATAATAATATAAAACAATACCACGGGCCAAAACCATAGAATCAAGAGCGGCGGGCTAAATACCACGGGCCAAACATAGGAAACCCCACGTGAACATGCTTCCCTGCCTTGAAGTAAGTGAAACTGGGGGTATGCATCTTCTGAATGGGTGACCTGCGTGTCTGGCCACGGTTCCTTCACGGTGTACCTGCGTGTACGCATCTTCTGAGCTGTTCTCCTACGTACTTCTTAATTTTCAACATTTTGAGAGCTTGATCAGAGCATTGCCACTTGAGGGTGTTTCCATCAAGTACAACATCCGTAACATAGAGCCATACCAGAATGATAATGCCAACACACTATGTGAGGGATATGGTTGACAACAAAAAGGTGTTGTTGGTAAAGGTGGACACTTTGAAGAATACTGCAAATGCATTGACAAATTATATGAGCACTGATAAGTTCTCTTGGTGTAGAGAAATAATGTTGGGTGTGTGTTATATTCTTTCCACAACTAGCTCCTATGTTGGGTGGGTGAACCTACCTATTGCTTTGTGCATGAATTTCACACATGGTTTTGGGCATGATGGTTTTCTGCCCATGGTATTGTTTAGATCTAGTCAAGGGAACTATGGTTATGTTCTAATCTAGGGTTAACCGTTTGGGGTTTATGGATGCTTCGGCATGTATATATATGTATTGTGACATTGAAAGGATAATGAAAAATCAATCTGGTAATCCCAATTTCGTGATCCAGGGGAAATATTTGCATATTTGTTTTTTGTTTCTCGCCAGTGTATATTTTCTTTTTTTAAGAATTAATTTACAGGTAATTTCTGTACAAGGTTAAAACCTACACATGAGCTACTACAACAACTTAATGACAAATATCAAGGCACAATGGAGGTTCAAAAATCTCATCAACAATGGGGTTTGGATTGAATAATTCATTAGGAAGTTTGGTACTATAAATCCTAAACTACTTGGTCCATAGGTGGCATTTAATTGGATGAACCAAGAGATTACCTTTGCACTAATTCAATATCTTGTATGTTGATGACCAAATTAAATATTATGACCACCACAACTCCATTAGTTGGGGATAGCCCTCCTAGATCAGTCTAGGTTCATTTAAGAAGTCGTCATTGATGGACATTTTTTTGATGCCTCCACCCAATGTTCCATTTACTATTGTTTCTCCCATGCACATGATGTCTTTTATCACTAGTGGATTACATAATTCACATGACCCTTGGGTGGTTTTATCTCCTTTAGATATATATTTTTATTGTGATAAAATTCCATTAAATTTGGCTAAGATTGTGTATCAAAGAATGCAATCATTACTTAATCATTCTAGGACAACTAAAACCCATGATGAAGAACTCGAAGACTATATTTTTCCCATGTGGGTTGTTGACCATCCATATTCTCATAATTTCCTTGATGTTTTACTTCCCACTAATGAAGATAATATGAAGGTAATTTATATTATTGATCATCTGTTAAAGGAACTTCACCATAATTCATCATTTCTTCCTCAGCTGAAATCCTCTGATGAATCACCCAAAACCATCGCTTCCTTTGGCTCTGTTGAGTGGTCCCAATCCTCCATCATGTTACTTCATGTTTTTGTGGAGAGAATTTTGACAAACTTTTTGAAAACTATACCCATCAACATTGCTAAGAAACCAAGTGTTGTGGAAAACATTATGATTGACGTGGATTGTTCTCCCTCAAAAATTGAACTTTACACCATCTTTTTCGAAGAATTTTGCGATGTGTTTGCCAAATATTAGGAAGAAATGTATAAAATTAACCCTCAGGTCATCAAACATAAGATTAAGATGTATGAAAAAGCCAATCCATTTTAGATAAGGCTTAGGTAGTGAACCCTCATAAGTTAGCTAGTAGGAAAGAAAAGTTCCAAAAACATTTAACAGATAGTTTCATCTATTTGGTACCCTTGATGAATTCAGTTTCTAATTTTGTTCCAATCAATAATAAAAAGGGAAAAATAGGGTCTCTTTTGACTATAGGGATGTTAATTTGGCTTGTTGCAAGGATAAGTATCCAACCCATTTCATTAATTAGATTCTCTATGCTTGTTCTAGAAGGATTATTTTTCTCTTTACGAATGGTGTTCTTGGCTATAATCCGAATACAGAATATCAACATAAAAAATTCCATTATCTACCCATGGGGAACATTTTCTTCTAGAAATTTTCCATTTTGTCTTACAAATGCTAATACCAATTTCCAGTGGGCCATGTCCTATCCTTTTCATGACGTCAAACACATAACTCGATCCTACCAATGTAAGGACCATCCTTCCCATCTTAAGTAAAATATTTAATGCTACCATTTTTCTAAGATTCATTTGAACCCACATAACTTTCTCTTTTGGATGGTATTGTGGAGGTTACAAGGATCCATTGTATCTAAATATGGGATCATATTTGATCCTTCAAAATTCGATGTGATCATTAACATTCCTCCTCATCATACTCTTTACCAAATTCAACATTTACAAGGGAAAGAAAACTAATTGCATAGCTTTATTGCTAATTATATTGAGATAATGAAAGGTTTTATGTGGCTCTTTAAGAAAGGAATATCTCTTGACCAAGATGAGAGATATTTTGATGCTTTGAAGCAAGCCTTGTTTCCTACTCCATTATTGAGCCCTACTAATTAAAACCATGATTTTTTTCACCATATTGTAGCCTTTGAATCAACTGTCGGTATGGTTCTTGTCCAAGAGGATGAAATGTGAAATGGAAATTTCATTTACTATCTAAGCAAAGACCTTGTCAGTCCTGAGATTTTCTATTCCTAAATTGACAATTTGGTTTTGGAAATTGGTCTTGATGTCAAATGATTATGACATTATAAAATCTTGTGAAAAACCATGGTAAGTGTCAATTCCAACCCCACGAAGCACATCCTTAGTCATAAAATCATTGTGGTGAAGTAATTGGAAGGGATTATTACCTTGCAAGAGTTTGATCTGAATATTTTTGTTTCGAAATCCAAGAATTTGTTAGCATTCATAGAGTTAATTTTTGACATTCCCTTATTTGATGTAGTACTAGTGGTTGATGATTAATTTCCTAATGAGTCATTACTCCTCGTTAGGTCATTTGATCCATGCGACAGGGTTATTTTTTTTATATCTCCAAACTCAATGCTTTTGGTTTTAATTATCTCTTGATGAGCATCAACGTACATTCTATTAAGCTAAGAAATATGGTATTATTAATGATGCCAAATATCAACGCAGAGTTGAACCGATCTTGTGTTGATGTCTTATTCATGAGTATGTTGATTATGTCTTGAATGATTACCATTCCAGAGTATGTGGTAGTAATCTCTTTAGGTTTACCACAACCCAAAAAATATTTTGCATCAATTACTTTTTTCCCTCGATATTTAAATAATGTATCCATGTGGTCCAGAAGTGCCACTCCTATTAGATATTTATGAAGAAAATAAATGATGACCCTACTTCAATTTATCTTGTGGTTGTTGTTAGACCCTTTGATAAATGGGGCATTTACTTGACGTAATGTAAGACAACATTAACCAATGGACATCATTACATCATCATGTCCATCAATGAATTTACTAAGTGGGCCAAAGCCACACCCACCACCTTTAATGATGGAGCCATTGTGGAACTTTTCGTGTTCAACCACAACATTACTAGGTTTGGGGTAGAAAAAAGCATTGTGATTGATCATGGTTCTCATTTTTTCAATAACATGATGATGGAACTACTAGTTAAGTTGGGTTCCCATTATGAACATTCAAGCTGCTATTATCCACAAGCCAATGGGTAAGTAGAGGCCATCAATCATGGCTTAAAGACCAGGATTCAATGTATGGTAGGGAATCACAAGTCAAAATGGAATCATAGCATTATGGACCTATCAAACCTTATTAAAATTATGACAAACTTCACTTATATATAGTTCCTTTATTTAGTGGATGTTGTGTTACCTGTTGATTGTGAAATGCCATCTTTGAAACTAGTCGAAATGTTTTCTAACACTTCTAATATGGAAGAGAATCTTCCATATTTTGCTAACCTTTATGAACATCATTTTTATGCTACAATAACCAATGAGATTGAGAAGAATTGTTGGGATGGGCTCCCCAGGGGTAGAATTGAATTAGCTTGGTCATTTTTTGTAAAGGATTTTGTAAAAGATGTAAACTCCACAAAATGTGGATGTGGAGCACCTAGATAGATAGAGTCAAAGTGGCCTTAGCCCCTTGTTTTTGGTTGGTTTTGAAGACTCACCAGTGAGTTGAGGACCATGGTATTGTATTAATAAAGCTATATGTAGTTGAGTCTTAGCGAGTCTTAGACATAACTTTGGATAGAGAATTGGGTATGTTGAAGAGTTTTGTTAAGGCGGGAAGGCTCTGCTTCTTGTGCTTAGGTACAGAAAGAGAGGCTCCCATAGCTGAGTGCATAGACCCCTGCAGCTGAGTGTTCAGGGTAAGAAGAGTCTGTAATTAGTGAATTGAAGATCAATAAAGACCACTTTTTGAAGAATTACTGAGTATTTCGATTAATGATATGTTTTTTGAAATATTGAATGAATACGATGCGAATTCACTCAATCTGTCTTAATAGTATATGAAATGAATGGTTATCCACTTCTGTGAAGTTAGAAGATATTTCTCTTATGTTTTCTGATGAATTAAGTAGATCTACGCAAACTTCTATCTAGGGTTGCTTTTGTATGCCTGAAAGTAGGTGAATCAATTGTTTAAGATCCACAAGGACTGATCATGGACCTTCACGAAGGTCCGGAAGTAGCTTTAACTTAGTTATAGTAAATAGCCCTAGGAGTCTACTGATTTGCATGGAAGCATATTTAAAGCACTGGGAGACATCACTCTAGTCTTTGGGTGCAAAAATTTCTTTCTTGCATCCCCTAATACTGCTTCAGGTGAGACTGCAGCCTGCACTACACGGTTGTTCCTAAAAGGCCCAACAGTGTAGGGTTTTGTTGGTTGGTGCAACTAACTCTGAACCTAGGTCAGGACCCCCTAAGCCAACAAATTGTTTTGTTGTCGAGACCAAGATATTCTTAAAAGAGATATGTGATGTCGCATAATTGGAACCTGACTAAGAAAGATATGGAAAAGTGGTTGGATTGGAAGATTTACAAGTTTATGGCCCAAGAAAAAAGGAATATGTGCATGTCGAAGGAGGATTGGTTGAATAGGTATCTGTATACAAAGGTACAGGAAATTTGCTTTAGCACTTTTCCAATTAAATTATATGAGTGGTTAGCTAAATTGGTAGATAGTCAAGGAAGGTGGAAACTCGATAGTCCTATAGTATGGACACTAGAATTGGTGCGAATATTAGAGACATTTTATAAAAAGATCGCGCGGGCTATCAATCACTAGCTTGATTGAATTTTTGGAGGATTTGTTACTAAATTTGCAGTAGACACATCAGTTAGTTATAGTGAAGCGAAGTGAAAATTCTTCAAAGGACCGCGAGGTAAGTACGTCAGGTCATTGAATACTTGGATTAAAATGTTTTTGTGTGAAAAGAAGATAACGCCATTACCTAATGTTTGGAGCTACGTTAAGTGGAAGATTCCTTAGAAATCATGAAGAATGAGGTCTAAAGTATAGCCCATTGATTGGACCTCCTTCAAGTGATGATGAAGTGGTGGTGAAGACTACGTTGTGAAGCCTATTTAGCTAATAACTTAGGGTATTCCTAGAACAAAACATCCATCCACTCCACCTCCACCTCAACCTCCAATGCATACACCTTCACCCACACCTCCACCTCGACCTCCATAATTCAACATGGTGAATGCAATGAAGATTTTGATCTTCAAGAAGATAGGAAGTGAAGATTTGGAGCAGTTCTGACTTGTTGTGAATGATGTATGGACAACATAGAAAATCATCGATAATAATATAATGAAGGCACAATTGTTTTCTGCCTTGTAGGATTGCGGGCTAACTTGGTATATTAAGTATTGCATTGATAATCCTCATGCATCGTTAGCAGTGACTCAGACAACTTTGAACAAAGAATTTGGTAAACCTAAATCGAGGTGCAGTTGGTAATTGAATTTAATGAGATCCTAATGAGAGTCAAGGAGACACCTTAGGACTTTGATCAGAGGTTGAAGTGCCAGATCGGACAGACTAACATGAAAATATCAGATAGCCAACATCACAACTAGTTTATCACATCACTTTTGTTGCATTTAAGAATTGTTCAGTCACAACAGAAGATAGCAATGGAGGCAGAAGCCTTGGAGATCATGATGAGGTTGCACGCATCACCTATTTAGGATACAAACCTACGGGTACAATAAATTCATTGACAGTTAGCGAGCTTGCACCTAGAATTACAAAGTTTAAAGAAATAAAGGGATACTAAGCAAGAAGTGCATGCTTGGTGCTTGAAGTGCAAAGGCCACAGGAATGATAAAGATCATTGTCCAGTCTACACGAATTATATTACGAGGGGGGGAAGTCCCCCTAAAGCTAGAAGCCCCAGCCAAACCAAGCACAGGAGCTGTTCTATGGTGCACGATTTGTCAAGTTACTGGGAAACATGCGATGAATAACTTCCATTTACTTCTGAAGTTCATTCAAACACCCTAACAGTTTTTGTGTAATTTCTGTAAATCTGTGGGCCATGATGAGCACCACAGTCGAAGCTATGAGCTGATGATGGAAGGAACCCCTACTTGTTGTATGCAAGAAGAAACTTGGCCTCTAGATCAAGGCATAGGAGGAGCATGTGGAGGTCTTCAAGGCCGAGGATGAGGAGGAGGAGGAGGACCTGGTAGAGGTTGTGGTCAGATTATCTACTACAACTGCGGACAACTGGGGCATTTCGCGTGAGACTTCAAAAATCCTACACACCCTTTGTGTAAATACTATAGACAATTTGACCATGCCATAGAAGAATGTCCAGTGCTAATAGCTAAAATGAAAGAGAAGAAAACGCAGCCTCAACAACCTATGCAAAATTTACAAATGTTGAGGGTTGAGCCCCACTAGTAGGATCAAAGCATTAATAGCATACTAAGAAGTGACATGATGACTAGCGCAGATAAAGGTAAGAAGCCTAAAGAAGATGGATGGGTCTGCAAAGCTCCTAAGAAAGGATTCACCTTTGACCTTAATCACGCTAAGGAAACATTCATGGAGGAAAAGAAGAGCTTCATTGAGGCCTCCACCTCGGGAAGTGAGGAAAAGAAATGAGAAACTAGTATGACACAAGAGGTTGACCCTTCCTTACTCACTACATTTTTAGAGACCTATATGAAGAAACTGCGTGACAAGAAGGTTGTGGAAGGATTGCAGGACTTATAGACAAGTACACCAATAAGGAATAGACTTCTATGGAGCAGCACACAGTTAGAAAGATTGGTAAACATAAGGAATGAACACGACATGAAATTAGGCTAACAACTCAAATAGGTGATTATGAAATGGACCAGGTCATTTTGGATATGGGGTCCAATGTGAATGTTCTATTAAAATAGACATGGGAGAGGATGGGGAGACCTACGCTGCAGTGGTCTCTAATTCAGCTCAGGATGACGAATCAACAGAAAATTATTCCCATGGGATGATTATATGGAGTAATATTTGATATTGAAGGTGTGAGTGCACTAATAGACTTTGAAGTTATCGAAATTGTTGATGACAATAATCCCTACCCGACGTTTCTAGGAATCAACTGGGCTATTGAAATGAATGGGGTCATTAATTTGAAGAAGAGGAAAATGTCATTTGAAAGGAAGTCACTAAGAGTTATAGTGCCACTGGATCTTGTATAAGGGGCACACTATACTGAACCAGTCCGCAATTACGTAGAAAGTGACAATGAGCTAGATCAAATCTACAAGCTAATAACGTGAGATCATGATTGGAGCAATCGAACGGTGAATGGACAGATCACATGGGATCGAGAGAGTTCTTACACTTATTACTCAGATGAAGAATTAGAGCATTGGAAAAGCCGCTTACATGAAGTATATACATTGCAATGTAATATGATGACGACGTCATTGCGCTGCGTTTCATCGGAGGTAAGAAAGTTACCTTATTATGATGGTTTGACTAATGTAGATATATTTCTAGATGAATTTCAGCGCAAAGTCCCTGAAGACAACCATTTTCAAGCATTGGTGTTGGTGCTACACCCGCACGATGGTGGGGTATTCGTAAGGATAGTTTTGTTGGATGGCGAGATTGTAGGAGAATGATGAAGTTACGATTTGGGAAGGCTAATAAAAGAATGACTGAGAAGTATAATGGGAAGGATGATCCACGTGATCACCTGGAAAGTGGACTAAGGCATGGGGGATAAAACTGAAGCCATAATGGGTACATATATTTTTTCATGCCTTGGATACAATCCCCATGAATTGGTACCTCGAAACAGACCTCTTCCACGACACTGCAGAATGGGATGTATTGAAGGAAGGGTTCTTATTGACTTTCCTCTTTGAAGATAGGTTTGCAAGCATCGATGAAGCACTTCAAGAAATTAGAGAAGTTATCTTTAGGACACCGAAGGAACCTATGGAATGGATCCAACCATATTGGAGCACCCAGCTGTGCCACACATTGGAATGCCATAATGCGACTGTTGAAGAATAAGACCCGACAAATATCAATATTCCGAAGAAAAAAGAGCATCATGACGTATAAGGACTACAAGTAGAGAACCCAGAAATCTCTGCACCTTTAAAAACAAGACAAGTAAACATTGGCACTGAAGAAGAACCGAAGTTCGCAAAGATTGGAGACTATTAGGATGACACTATAGTAGACCAAGTTGTTGAATTACTTCGTGAATACCAGGACCTCTTTCCCATTAATTTTTCAGATTTAAATGGCATACTTGGTGATTTAGGCGTTATGAGGATCACATTAAAGCCAGGCACGAATCCTGCCAAACAAAGGCCTTATCGCCTTAATCCAAAGTATAAGGAAAACGTTCACCAAGAGCTAGATAAAATCTTGGAGGCAGGCATTATAGATCCTGTTGAAGGGTCTGATTGGGTGAGCCCGATGGTAGCCTAAGAGAAGAAACAAAAGGGCGAAATATGGATCTGCGTAGATTTGTGCAAGCTTAATGATGCGTGTGTTCATGATCCATTTTCAACGTCATTTATAGATGAAGTGTTAGACAATGTCGGAGGTTAGGAGGCTTATTCCTTTACTGACGAGTTTTCTAGTTATCATCAAATTAAGATTGCCCCAGACGATAGAGGCAAAACCACCCTCACCATAGAGTGGGGGTGCTTTTAGTACACCATTATGACATTTGGATTGAAGAACACACCTGCAATATTTTCCTGCGTAGTCATAGAAACATTCAAAGAATTCATTCATAAGTTTATGGAAGTATACTTTGATGACTGGACTGTGTTTGGCTTGGTGAAGTGCCACGTTGCAAGTCTACACCTTATGTTGGATACATGTCAAAGATTCCAGATAGCACTGAATTTGAAAAAATGTGTATTATTGTTGTAGGGAAAAGAATCCGATTCGGATGACCCTATCCCACTCTAAGGGTGATAGTACCTCAGCAACAACTGTAAAGAAAACTACTTAAGGTTTACTTCTTTATGAAAGCAAGAGAGAATGAAGAAATGCACTAACCGTTGCCTTGCGCTTAATGTCGAATCCAAACTCTTCTCTTTGCTTGCTTGCTCCCAGCTCCTTGCTCTTTTACTGGCCCAGCTACAATGAGATCCTGTAAAATAACAAAGAAGGAAACTACAAGAAGCATGCAATCATAACTGATTCAAGGATTAGCATAAATCAAATATACAATTATCACAACACATCATTGAAACAAATGTATATAGAAGAACCTCAATAGCTTTTATTAATAGAAGAATTAAAGTTCTGAGAGTGTTACAACCATTGAAGGCCCCAATCTAGCAACACCTCCCAGTAGAAAGAATTTCTCCTCTTCACCTCCTTCAAGCAATCACCCAATAGTTCTATAGTGAAACCAATAGCATATCATTACTTTGCACAAAATTCCAGCCTCCTGAGCTCATAGGAGAGAGCTCAATATATAGATGAATTGAGAAAGGATGAGTCAGCTTGCAACTGATGTGTAGCTGCCTTGTGTCCTCTCTCTCTTCAGTTGATCTTCAGTTCTTGAGTCCACTTGGAGAACCTTGCTTCCACTTGGAGAAACAGAGCCTCTGACTCATCACAAGGCGAAATCCCTGATCCAAGTGTCATTTTTGGAAGATTCCAGAGCAATGACTCAGTGTGCCACTTGTCCCATCTCGCTCAGCGCAGGTGGCCTTTGTTCCACTTGCTTTGCAACGCAGGTACACCATGGAGGAGTTGAGTTTCAGCGCAGAAGCCTAGTGGAGCACCTGCTTTGATTTCAGGATTGCTTGTTTTTGAGTGTTTTCAGGTGGAGAACTGATCTGAGAGCTGTTGGTTTGCTGACCTTGTTCCTCTAGGGGTAGGAACATCATGTTTAGGGACTTTGGATCCCTTGGATTATTGACAATTCATGCATGATGCTGCAAGGCACAAAATTGTCTATAACAGATGCCCCCTAAAGTATGAGGTCGTTTATCGGGTGAAATGCTTTATTAGGAGGATCTAAAGTTCATTCAATCTGCTGAGAAGTGTCCTGTAATAAGATACAATACAATACATTATTTTTCATACTTTTTCATGATCTAACTGAGGCAGGCATTCCCATGCTCAGCTTTATAAATTCATTTTGGTACATAGAACAGACGATCGTCTGATGGTAGACTGATAATTCTCTGCTGAAATTATCATCCTTTGAGAAGGATGATCATCTGCTGCAATGATGTACATATCAAATGTCTTTATATCCTGAATATATATCGCAGCCCGGATGGATGAAACTAGATCCGGGGTCTTCAATCTCTTCTGATCTTCACTCGATGTACAAGTCGATCCATGTGAGAATTTCTTGAAGTCGAACATGGAAAGACATCGCTTGATTACCGGTCAATGATGTAAACCGTTAACAAGCGCGAGAGGAATCACCGATAAGGATGATGACCCTCAAGGTACAACAGTACAATTCACATGGTGGGAATAAAGGACTTGGCATCGACCACCATGCAAAATCTTCTGGTCGAAGGTCATTGATGTATACCTATCGCCGGAAGTGAGAAACTTGCCATTGAGGCATGCAAGCTTCAAAGTACTGAAGGGGTTGTTCCTAGATCAACTCCTTGGATAATGAGTTGATGTCGACAAGGAGCGATCCGTCAAAGGAGGGACTTAATGAATCCCACATCAGTGACACGGAACGGAGCTAATGATTGTGATGAGGTGAAAACAAACTGTGATGTATGATTCAGGGTGGCGGTCATAAAATGGATGAAGGACAATGTATGGTAGTGGATGGGACACGGTTGACTCTTTGCAGAACAACTTCTCTTGAACATATAACGACACTGATGTGATGGATTGGTAGCATTACCCCAAATGTGGATGGTGTGGCGAGGACCATGGTGATGAGACCGGTGAATGAAACAACCCAACCCAATGTGATACGGAGGACAAAGTGTCATGTTCAAGAGCGACTTGCTACCATTAAAGCTGTGAGGTTCTCCCAATTTTTCCCCAGTCATTGCTGACCAGTACCTCTTTATTTTTGTCTAGCTTGAGGAGGATAACATATGCTTGTTCTATAACCTGCCCTTCGGGCAAGCCCATCGCTATGTTTTAACGAGCCTAGCGATAGGGAAACTCGTTCTCGTCTAAAGACAAGTTTGTCGCTATTTAATGAATTTAACGAGTCTAACGACAAGGATAACTCGGTCCTTTTCATTTTTAGAGAGTCTGAAAAGGTACATAAAGTCAACTCCAAAATTCCTTTTTCGTCATCTAATCCCTTAAGTCCGAAAAAGTATAAAACAATACAGAAGGGATGAATTTTCGATTGCTTTAACGAGCCGAACAAAACAAGCGCTCGATCTTTTTGTGCAATAATCCCTCAGGTCCAAAAATATTAAAATCTAGAGGAGGGATAGCTCTTCCGGTCGCTTTAACGAGCTGGAAGGCCAAAACTCGGCAAACTTTTCATATTTTACGAGTCAGTGAAAAGAGCTCAAAGAAGACTCGTCTTTTGAGGAACGAGTGATAAACAGGGATAGCAGCAGATTCCAGGTACAGGTTGGAACATTCCAATCATGGCAGTGTCACAAGGATGGCTAAGTGAAATCACTCTTCACAGCTGTTCCTCAAAATGGGTAAACAAACATATGGAGATGAACGATTGGCCAAATGAACGGATGGAGGTGAGACTGCAAGAACACGACCAAGGGCTTTTAATATGGCAGTCAAAGGTTACATTTACCAAGGTTATTTACCGGTTCATTTTTCTGGGTGAGCTTGAACTCTAGGGGAAGATTGCTCACAACTTATGTTTATTTTTTAACGAGCATGAACTATGTGCTAAAACTGCTCGGATCTTGCGTTTATTTTTTAACGAGCATGAACTGTGTGCTAAAACTGCTCGATTTATACCAGTCTTAATACAAGGAACGCCTCAGGTGAGGTAGTCATATTTAAGGAGCTATACCTCACTAGTTACTCCAATTTGGCAAGTTTTAACTTTTGCCCCACATCCTTTCTTTATGCAAGCTGGAAATGGCTAATCCTACGAGTTTAACGGGTTAGACCTACAGGTTTAAAGGGAGGACCTAAAAATTTTAAAAATAAATAGTCGTCCCATGCTTGCACTCCAAAAGGTTTGCATGCCCCCAGGTATAAAGTATAATTTCGAGGCGCTGCCTCTTACTTATTATCCAAAAAATAGTTCTGTTCGCTGCCGCAAACTAAACCCCTTTTTTCGGCGATGTCTATCACTAGGTTACTAAAGACGGTGACCACTTGTTGCAGCAATTTCATCTCTTTCTTTGGAGGCTGCCCCTACTTATCCTTCAAAACATATGTTTTAATGGGTGAGGCTTGCCTTCAAAGATGGTGGCTACTTGCTGCCACAAATGGATCTCCTTCCTCGGTATCCTAATTATCTAGACAAGGGGAGCGAGAAGTAGATTATCTCACTCACATAACTTTGACAAAAGAATCTTATTCTAGAACAACCCTCTCTTCCTTCTTTCGGACGGGGTACGGACTAGTCATATTCTTCTGCGGAAATCAACTTTATACCCAAGGTTTCCTCTGCCCAAGGCAGGCCAGGGTGCATGCCCCTTGGGTTCCAGTTATATCTTTCCGAATCACTCGCATTCATCGGGAAGTAGAACCGGGGGTGGAGGCATTTCTTGAGTGAATAAGCCGTTTAGGGTTGGTATTTGACTATTTGCGATGCGGGATCCCGGAAATGAAAGTTGGTCCACGAGCTTGACCATCTTTCCTTCGTGTGGAAAACACATTACTCTAAAGAGTGAGGAGACTATAGCTCCCATGCAATATATATAGTCCCGTCCAAGGAGTAGGTTATAATCCAAGGGTCCTTGGACGACCATGACATTCATATGAACTGTCTTCTTCCTTAATGTAATGGGAACATTGGGGAGAATCCCTAATGGGCGACTGGTTCCTTTATCAAAACCCGATAGATTTCTCATCTCAGGTAAAAGCGCCGGGGAACCCAGTGCTTTCCAAGCAATAGAGGAAAGGATACTCACAGATGCCCCTTCATCAATGATGGTTCCAGCCATTACCATTCTATAGATTTGGACAATGATTCTGAATGGTATACTGGCTGGTAACCGGGGTCTGCCTAGTTGGTTCCAATCAAATGATACAACCAGGTTGCTTGGTGGTGGGACCGAATACACGGCAGGATACGACCCTGACGATGTTCCTTCCTGCGATAAAGGAATGGGCGCATTGCCCTAATGCTCATCAGAGTCTGTGTTGATGAAAAGAATCTGGACGGTGTCATCCTTATTCTCTTCAGTGAGGGTGTCATTTGAAGATGAATCTTCAACGACGGTGTCATTTGAGGATGAAACCTCTGAAGGAAGAACCGGGTCAACTGCCGTTTCGACCTTTAGACTTTCGTCTGGTCTAGATTCAGCAGGTTCATTCTCAATGACCGACACTTCAGCTGACCACTTGAGCGGGCCAGCTGGATTTTCAACTATCGAGGGATTAGGCACGAGTTTTTGGTATCCAGGAGGAAGTCGTAACGGTGATACCGGACGATCTTCCAAAACTCTCTTCGCCTCATCTAAGAATGGACATCGGTGGATGGCATGATCGCCTTCACACAACATACAGGGTGATCTTGGTCTCCCTTTTCGTCCTTCACTCTCGCTAGTTGACGGATTGCAATCAACATGACTACCAGAGGTTGATGCTACCGGATTGTGCAACCTGGGGGACCAGTCCCTTAGTATCCGGGGAATACAAGGACAATCACGATGGAAGTGGGTCCCTTTGCAAATGACACATGGCGATTTAGGCCCGGTCGGTGCAGTGTGTGGATTTTTGTCAGATGTCTTTTGCTTGCCCCCAGTCGCCTTTGCCATAGGCCCCTTCTGCTTCTTTTCTTTCTTCTTCTTTTCCTTCTTCTCCATGGGAAGCTGACTTTTGCCGCTCTACCTTGTGAAGATGAAGGATCAGAGGAAGAAATGTAAGAAGTGGAAGGCTGGTGGGCAGCTCTAGACTGGTCTGACTGTTGATTCGACTGCTCAGGATTTGTGGCGATTTGAACTACATTAGTTGAAAAGAGCCATACAGGTAGGCCAATTGTCAATCCTGGAAGTGACAATGTGGCCATATGAGGCGCACCAACATCTCCCCAAGAGGAGAAGGGATTGGGACTTCCACCAAGGTGACTTCCTTGGTTGGTGGGCTCCATACTTTTCAACTGAAAGATCAACGTGGGAATAAGAGGTGATTATGTTCCGTTTAAAATAAATTTTATTAACGACACTTTAGACACAACTTTGCTTTTTCATGTTTTAAGAGTCGAGAAAAAGCTAAAGATGACTCTAGTCCCCTTCGATGTTTTAACGAGCCCGAAGTGACAAATGCTCGGATGGACTTTTTCAGTTATAGAGTTTGAAAAAGGCCAAAAGAAACTGCTCTGGAGTTCTAGGCAGAGGGTGTGCCAAACTTTTCACGAAACCACAGAATACGTTTTACGGTACGGGTGGTCGATCTTCGTGAATGCTGTGTTCACTGCATCGCGATCAGTAGGGCGGCCGACACGGCTTCCTATGGATAAAGGCTTTGTTCCTATAGGGGTCTCCCAATATATACGCGACGGTACGTGGGAGCAGAAGTCCGTATTAGTGCCACCGACTCTCAGGAGGAATCACCCACCTTCGTAGAGATCGACAGTCACTATGTTTAACGACGTCGGAACACGTCTCTACCTAGACCTCTATGTGTTTGCATTATGTTACAAGGCGTTGTTATGTAAATTGAATTTATTTTAATGTTGATCTTGCTTAGCAGTTTGCCTTTAAGGATCACCACGAGATGTATGCAACAAATTCCTGAATGCAGTCTAAGATGAGAAGCAAACTTTGAAAATCTTTCAACTTTGAAAATCTTAACTACTGAGGAGAAGAAAGGCAAATCTTTTCACACAGATCATAGAGCACACACTAATGCAAAATTTCCTAAATTAGCATGTAAACAGTGAAATGCAAAATGCACAATGCATGTATTTTCTTTTCCCTTTCTTAATGTTGATGTATTAGAAAAAGAAAGTTGTTATATAACTTTGATTTCGATTTAAAGCGAAAACAAACAAGCTTGTCCAAAATCAAAAGACACCTTAAGATTTACTTGTTTAATCACTGGAAATACATGAAATCAAACCATAATGATGAAAGTAAAAAGACTAATCAATTATGGACAGCAAACAAGCTAACTCTTTAGACCAGCAAAATGCCTAACACAGGTTCAGATCTAAGAGGCCAAAGCAAGACTAGTTCACTTTCGTTATGGGAAATTGTAAATGATGTAAGAAATACAAAAGAACAAGTACAATTTCGCTATATAACAGAGGCGGAATGATGGCAAGTAAGATTGGTTTCAGAACAGGTACAAGACTGGTAACTGGCAGCCAAATCTATAGTGAAAACAGGCAAGAAAAAGGGAGGAAACCCCAACTGCCCTAGGCAAAATTGGGCCAACGCAGGTGCTGCACAGCCAGTCTGGCTCTCAGCGCAGGTAGCCCCTTCGGGACTTGCATTGCAAAGTAGGTAGCCTGTGTACTACCTGCTTTGGAAAACGAAAGTTGCGTTTTCTCAGTTTCCGGGTCACAATTTTCTCAAAAATGCACAGTTTCTGCTCAAATCAGAAGCAATCAGTCAAGCACACACAAAGGGATGATTAGGAGGATGAAAAGCTATCACTAAGAGCTTACAAGGATCCTTGTAGATCAGCTCTTCAAATCATGAACATGCTCAGAAATGAGCCAGAGTAGCTGCCCTCTACTTCGCTTTTGATATAGTCAAAAGCTTTTCGATTTGGGACCCTTTTGTTCAGGAAATGAATAGCAAAATACTACAAACAATCAAACAGATACGATCCCCAGTGGAGTCGCCAGTTTGTTGTAGGGAAAAGTATCCGATTCGGATGACCCTATCCCACTCTAAGGGTGATAGTACCTCAGCAACAACTGTAAAGAAAACTACTTAAGGTTTACTTCTTTATGAAAGCAAGAGAGAATGAAGAAATGCACTAACCGTTGCCTTGCGCTTAATGTCGAATCCAAACTCTTCTCTTTGCTTGCTTACTCCCAGCTCCTTGCTCTTTTACTGGCCCAGCTACAATGAGATCCTGTAAAATAACAAAGAAGGAAACTACAAGAAGCATGCAATCATAACTAATTCAAGGATTAGCATAAATCAAATATACAATTATCACAACAGATCATTGAAACAAATGTATATAGAAGAACCTCAATAGCTTTTATTAATAGAAGAAGTAAAGTTCTGAGAGTGTTACAACCATTGAAGGCCCCAATCCAGCAACACCTCCCAGCAGAAAGAATTTCTCCTCTTCACCTCCTTCAAGCAATCACCCAATAGTTCTATAGTGAAACCAACAGCATATCATTACTTTGCACAAAATTTCAGCCTCCTGAGCTCATAGGAGAGATCTCAATATATAGATGAATTGAGAAAGGATGAGTCAACTTGCAACTGATGTGTAGCTGCCTTGTGTCCTCTCTCTCTTCAGTTGATCTTCAGTTCTTGAGTCCACTTGGAGAACCTTGCTTCCACTTGGAGAAACAGAGCCTCTGACTCATCACAAGGCGAAATCCCTGATCCAAGTGTCATTTTTGGAAGATTCCAGAGCAATGACTCAGTGTGCCACTTGTCCCATCTCGCTCAGTGCAGGTGGCCTTTGTTCCACTTGCTTTGCAACGCAGGTACACCATGGAGGAGTTGAGTTTCAGCGCAGAAGCCTAGTGGAGCACCTGCTTTGATTTCAAGATTGCTTGTTTTTGAGTGTTTTCAGGTGGAGAACTGATCTGAGAGCTGTTGGTTTGCTGACCTTGTTCCTCTAGGGGTAGGAACATCATGTTTAGGGACTTTGGATCCCTTGGATTATTGACAATTCATGCCTGATGCTGCAAGGCACAAAATTGTCTATAACAATTATGTGTTCCTTTTGGGAACTTGCTAGGTCATGTTGCATGTAAGCAAGGCTTGATGGTGGACCCTACAAATATTGTGGTGATTGTGAACCTAGAGTCCCCTAGGAATGTCAAGTAGTTATGCGTGACACTGGGACACATGGGATACTATCGAAAATTCATTAAAGCTTATGCTCTAATTACTGCACACATGGAAAAACTGCTAAATAAGGATGTGGCATTCTGCTGGGATGAGGAATTTCAGTGAAGCTTGGATGTGTTAAAGGAAAAGATGGTGATTGCGCCAATCTTGGTATTTCCCAATTGGAAAAAGGAGTTTCATGTACATGTGGATGCTTCTTGCATTGTACTGGGAGAAGTGCTAACACATGAAGTCGAAGGAGAACTAGACCATCCTATAACCTTAGCAAGTAGGAAGTTATCAAAAGCTGAGAAAAATTATTCAAAAACAAAGCATAAGTAGTTGGCCATGGTCTAAGCACTGCAAACATTCAGGCATTATATGATAGGAGGACATTTCAAGATGTATACAAATCATTCTTCCTTAAAGTATTTGGTCAACAAGCCTATGTTGGGGGCAAATATTTGTAGGTGGTTGTTATTATTTCAAGAGTATGATTCTAAAGTGATTGTGAAGCCAGGGAGGTTGAATGCTATTCCGCTTGGTCATGATATTTCTTCTTCACTCCAGCTATCTTCCATTTCCTTCCTTCGAATACATGAAACAAGCAAACAACAACAACAACAAACGTGATAGCATGGAATATTGTATTTAACCTACTTAATAGGTCAAGTAACATTAAGCCATAAAGATGTAAATGACAATTCATGTAGGAAATCAATTGATAGTTGCATTAATATAAATCATAAAGAGATTACAACTGATGCCTTGACATTGCTGGTCTCCTCCGAGATATTCGGGTTCCCACACATCTGCTAGAACTTCATGGATAGCCCCAAAAAATGGAAGTTTAAGGCCTCTTTCCCTCTAGTCTCAAACCAAACCAAAATCATACTATTCTCCCCCAAACACACACTAGAAAGCTATAAGCTATAAATGACTTGCTGGTTATTCACACTTGCTCCAAAACTCCAACTAGCTTTTGCTTGGGAAAAATAGAGGTTTATATAGCTTGTATGGATGGGAGATGGTTCCTCTCATCATGGGAGAAGGTATTATCTCTTGATTTTGTTCCATCGTAATAGGGGAAAGGAGCCCAAACTGATTCCCTCGACTCTTTCCAACCCAATCATCTACTAGACTCCCATTACGAATCTTCTAGACATGGAAGCTTCAGATCCTTATTTAAAAAAGCTTCCCAAAGAGAATCAGAATGACTAGAAAAGGGCTTAGTAACTCTGATTGGCACGAGGGCTAGTTTTAACCTCTATAAATCGGCATGAGGAGAAAATTGGTCAGTAGTTCTAGTCATGTAAACTGGGAAAGAAGGAACATTCTTGGGAAATGATGTAAAGGGGAATTATTTTGCTCATGAAGAGGGACATACTGGGAGTTTCTTCATGATGGGAAAGCATGTCTGGTACATTGCAGAAGTCCTCCAGGATCCTAGACAGGGAATACAGGGATAGTGACAAAATGTTGTGTAACAGATGCCCACTAAAGCGTGAAGGCCGAACTAGAGTGAGGGGTGAAATGATTTACAAGTGGAAGTGGGGAACAAGAGTCCATCATCAGAAAACCTGGAATAAAACAAGCATAGACACATATACATCACCAAAATCTCTAAATAATGATACATGAATCGTGGTATGGATGCAACCATCTAGAGAATGATAATGTAAATGGATCCAAGGCATGGGTGGAGCCATCTAGTAGAAAGGATCATAAGGAAACCAAGGTATGGTCGTAGCCATCCAATAATGAGAAGGATCATATATAACAACTCATGGTATGGTCGTATCCATCCAACTGAAAGAGACATGTCTATCAACATGACCATGTCACAACACCTCGCAACTTGGACTTGTGTAATCTTAGCCTAGGGTCTTGCGCTCCAAACAACCCGACAAAAGTACAAATCCTAACATGTGAATGAAATTTGTGTTGAATTCGAACAAGCTAGGAAGTCGCTTGATTACCGGTCAATGATGTGAACCGTTAACAAGCATGAGAGAAACCACCAATAATGACAATAGCTCTCAAGGTACTGGCAACACAGTTCATGGAATGTGAATAAAGGAACTGATGTCGAACACCCATGAAATCATCTGATCAAAAGTCAATGATGTGAACTTGTCATCGAGTAAAGAGCACTTTCCATTAGGGCATGCATGATCTAAGGTACTGGAACGGAGTCTCTTGGTCAACTTCTTGGATAATGAGCTGAAGTCAACAGGAAGTGACTATGTCGATGGAGGGCCCTGATGTATCCCACATCATTGACATGAGACAAGGGGATGCAAATGATTTCAGATGATATAGAGAATCACGTGTAAGTGTAACTACAAAAAGACTAACTCTTGAACATATCGGCAACATGATTCCAGAGTTTAGAAGCTGTTGGATCCATTGGATTGATGGTCATGATGACATGGCAGAGATCAAATGGAAGGAAAAAATGAGCAGCCCAACCCAAGAAGGTCAAATGAAAAGGAGGATATCCCAACCCGACACGAAGCAGAAAGTGTCATGTTCAAGAGTGAGCTGCCGACACGACTGATAGAATTTCCAAATTTTCCCCCACCATTTCTGGCAGGTACCCCAATTATTTTTTATCGCAAGCTTGAAGGGGATAGCATATGCTTGCACTGTAAGTTCATCCTTCGAACGAATCTGACCTAGTAAGTTTAATGAGCCCTAGGAAGGAGAAGCTCACGTTTGTCATGGTGACAAATCCAATGTCGTTTAATGTTTTAACAAGTCTGACAAAGGGGTAACTCGGTATCTTTTTCATGTTTAGAGAGTTTGAAAAAGACACGGAAAATAAAACTCCACATGGTCCCTTTTCATACATTTGTGTCTCTCGAGCCCAAAAAGGTAGAAAATGATACTTGAGAGAACCGATTGATCATTTCAGTCAAGGAGTACCTTTCTCATAAATAGTACATCCCAGCCTGAAAAAGGGATAAACATATACTGGGTGCATGACATTTTGCAACCTTTAATGAGTTTAAAATGATAAGATATTGGCAATATTTTCATGTTTAAAGAGTCATAAAAGAGCTTGAAAGTAAACTCCCTGCTTTTATTTTCTTTAACGAGTCTAAAATGGAAACATACTCGGCAATCTTTTCATTTTTTATGAGTCATAAAATAGCTTAAAGCTGACTTGTCCTGGAAGAACGAGTGGTATAAAGGGTAGCAACTAGTTCTGGTTATGGAGGAACTGCTCAAAACATGTAATGGTCAAGAGGCTGGCTAATAAAACCACTCATTCCTGTCGTTCCTCGGGAAAGGAAAAAACCACCAAGTGAAAGCGTATGATCAACCAAAGAGATGGTGGCGATGGAATAAAACAACCAAGGCTCATCTAATAGAAATTAGCTGATTAAAATGGAAACCACGAGATGTAAATCGGGCATGGGTACATTTTTACAAAAGATTGAACCATGGAGAACTATATGTGGATTTAGTTTCATATTTACACAAGCTTGAAACATAAAACTATGCTTGAGATAATTTTGCATGCCCTCGACATAATGACTCAATTTGAGGTACATGCCCCCCAAGCTTCATTTCATTCAACTAGGCGAATGGAATGAAGGTTCACTTTCGAGATCCAAGAATGACTCAATTGGGATTTTACGAGATCTTAACCAAAGAATTGATTTGGAAAAGGGAGGTGCTTCATTTTTTAATGAGGTTGACATAGTAAAAGAACTATCCTCAAGACCCTTATTTCATTTTTTAACGAGCTTGACACAAGACAAAGATCTATGCTTACACTGTTTATTTCATTTTTTAACAAGGTTGACACAAGACCATGAACTATCTTCATGACCCTTGTTTCATTTTTTAATGAGATTGACACAAGACAAGGAACTATGCTCACACATATGTTCATGAACCATATGAGAACATGACTCCCAAGAGGTCTTCACTAGACATAAGAACCACGCTCTAGGAGGAATACATGTCATTTGGCACCAAAGATGGATTGGGTTCCAATGCCTCCAGTACATAATGTACAATACCATCTGTGTGATCATCATCAGATGTGGAGATGGAATGGGTAGCCGCAGAATTGACCTGTGGCGGGGAAGGTACTACATGCAAACAAGAGCTGATAGGGGATGATGGTTTCAAAGGATGCACTTGGTGACCAATGAATGACAGTTGATAAATAGTCACAATTCTCCCTTCGTGCGGAAAACAAACCACATGGAAATGTGGAGAAACAAGAGCTCCCATGACATAAACATAGCCACTTCCAAGGAGAAGATTGAAATCTAAGGTACCTTGGACTACCATCATGTCTATATAGACAATCTTTCCTCCCAAAGTAATAGGGAACTTTGGAAGGATCCCTATGGGTTGATTGGTTCCTTCGTTGAAAGCCAACAAATTCTGGGTAACAGGGACAAGCTGTGCGGAACCCAAAGCTTTCCATGTAGTAGAAGACATGATGCTAACTATTACAGGTCAATTTGGGCACATCACTCCCGACATTCAGATCAGTACAATTAGGGCTCATAAAACCCTAATTCAATTCTTACATGCTCTAGAAAAGTCATCACATTGAATGCTTTCATCCATGAAATTTTTGTAGCCTAAAACCTTGCTGAAATGCCTCCTTGGGACACCAGTGCAGCCTTGGTCAGGGGTATCTACACTGCATTGCAGGTAGGCCCATTCAAACCTGCACTTCAGTTCACTTAGGCCCACTTACACCTGTGCTGGGTGAGAATGAGCGAAATTTGCATAGGGTTCTGGGAATATTCCATGATTCTAGAAAGATCCCATCTCTTATCTCATCCTATGAGCTCAAATTTGGATAGGCTATGGATCAATTAACCTCATATCCTCTCATCCCTTGCTCCATGGAAACTAACTCCAATTTTAGAAGGCCATTCAATACCCAATTTATGACAAAACCACCTCCATTTCCCTATAAATTGAGCACTCAACATAGTGATCATGGGGGATAGAATATGAAGATTGTAAGTAAATAATGTTGGTTTGAGATTTGAGTTCATGTCAAGTAATGTTATGCTGCTAGATTGGTGTGCTTTTGGTGTGACGAGGGTTGGACTAAAGTTGGATGAGTGACATGGGATCGAACCACATTGGGTGAAACTCTTCCTTCTACATTAATAAAGTTGTTTATTCCTTTTCTCATATTCTTGTTCATATCTATGATGATTATGTGTTTCAATGTTGTCGATTCCATTGGTTTATAGTAGATAGATCATGTATGCTTTGATCGTTGTTGTTTATGTTTCTTTTGACACAAGTACTAATTGAGCGGATTTAGTTCAAGTGGGAGCGATGGGAGTGATTCAAAGTAGATAAAGGATGTGAAAGACTACAAGTAAGTTCCTTCATATCATCTATCTACTATAGGAAAAGGTCAAACTACTTTCTTTCTATTGTTCTAAGTGTAGCTACCCACTTAAGGAAAATGTGTTTATCCGTAGATACAGATTCCATATAACACTAACAGATGTGCCTTCATATAATATAGTGCCATGTACTACCATATTATAGGCTTGTGCTGTGATATAGAAAGGCAAATAAGATGGAAGGAAGAAAGCAATCAATTTAATCCAATAAAAAGAAATGACAGAACTACTTGGTGGGGGTATCATATGATTTTCCCCACGCTCTATAGGAATAAAAGAAGGACTCTCCTAAACAACTGGGATGGGAGGGTCACTCTTTGATTCATGAGAATCTGAGGAGACGAGAAGAACATAAGAAGTATGATCACCAATCTCTTCAGGAACAAAGTGAACAACTGAAGGTGGAGCAAAGTCAACACTCTTTTCGACCAATGGTCGATCGGGAACAGACACAAGAGATTCATGCTCACAAAGAGAAGGATGGGAAAGAGATGAATCCAAGTTAATCTCTTTACCAAGTAGGAGAGGGTAAGAAGAAAGCCTTTCATAACCAATAAGAAGTTGGGATTGAGGAGCTATTAGGTTTTCTAAAATTTTGGAAGCTTTATCCATAAGGGGACAAAGGTGAAGGAGATGCTTCCCTTCACATAACCTACATGGGAATCTAATATGTCCCTCCTTCTTACCATCATTAGCTGAAGGTGTAACATTGACATGATCTTTGGAGGTCGATGGGGATGGTCGATTCAGGTCTTGGGACCATACCTCTAAGACTCTGGGAATGCCAGGATAGTCTCAAAGGAGATGGTCACCCTTACACAGCTTGTAAGGGAATCTGACCTTCCATGGAAGATTAGAAGTTTTGTCTATAGGAGGTTCATTTGGAGTAACAACCACATAGTTGGCCTCTCACTTATTTGATTTCTTCTTCTTCTTAGCCTCCTGGTCGCTAGCTTTCAAACTTTAACCAGACGAAGTAGAAGGGGAAGATGAAGAAACAAGGAAGAAGGTGAGCGATCAACCTTAGAATCGACGTGATCTACTTCAAATGAAGGAGATGTTTGGGTAGGATTTAGGATGCTCGAGACCACTGAGGCCAAAAACAACCAGACAAGTAGACCAATGGTTAGCCAAGGAAGGGGCAACATCGCCATATAAGGAGCACCAGCATTTCCAAAAGAACGGAAAGGACAAGGATTCCCATTCGAAGGGAATCCTTAACTGGTAGATTCTGGAAATGGTACCATTGGAATCGAACTTAAATAATTACTAAGGAATATAACTTTAACCAGGAATATTCCGTGGGAAGTTAATTTTAGAACACTGAACAAAACATTCCCTTTTCATATTTTAGGAGTCAAGAAAAGGGCAAAAGTTGACTCTAGTCTCTTTCGGTTTGAACGAGCTCGAAAGGACAAGTGTTCGATGATATTTTAAAAAGAGTCAAAAAGGAGAAAATGACTGTTCTAGATTATCTAGGCAAAAGGATTACCAGGTAACTATCAACTGCAAAATACCTCCCAGGGAACCAAGAAGTACAGGCAGGAAATCTCCCCTAATGCTATGTTCAGCGTATCATGTTTCCAAGGTGGTAGACTCAACTTCCTATAGATAAAGGAATGCAGACCTAGTGGGGTCTCCCTTTATACACACCATGGTACAGGGAGCACAAGTTCGTACTAGCGTTGTCTAGTTCTGAAGCGAATGACATCTGCTAGGTTTTAAGATGCCGGAACACGTCTCTAGCCTATACCTATAAATGTAAGCATTAAGTTTCAATGCTTCCTTAGGTTAATTCGATAAATTTTAATAGTTGATCTCTAATTAGGTTTGAATTACGAGGCCCTACCACTATCATCTGACAAAAATCCTACATGCAGCTATATGAGAAAATAGATCTTTGTCTTCGATGAAAGTTAACACTAATTGAGAGATAGGGAACAAAAATTCAATGCAACAATCAAATAATGAAATCTTTCACTAATATATGTCCTAAATGCACTTAATCTTCCCTTAACAAAAAAATAAGCTCCATTTCATTTCCATGCCTACGATGATTCAATTCTAGCTTCTCAATAACGCTACTAATGCAACATTTTTGCTTAAGTAAACTAGAACGATGTTCTTCTTTTCATAAAATGCAAATGAATCTTTCACATAAAGCACTTTATGGATATTTTCATAATTCCAAATAAAATAGCATCGATCAAATCCAAAGCACGATAAATGAAACTAAAAGAAACTTTTTCCCTGAATCGAACAAACCAAACACATAATGTATTCAATCGATAGACCAAGCAATTTAATCTATGCTCAAAACAAGAAAAGAGACACTCAAAATAAGAGAACAAATGAGACTCTTTCACTCATTCAATTGAAAATGAAGTAATGAAGATGTTGTGACTGAAAGATGGATTAAATGAAGTAGCAAATCATAAACTTGACACGATGAGTAAACACACAAATGAATGGTAATTGACCTAGATTCCCTAGGGTCATAGAAACCATCCAAAAAACTCAAAAAATAAAGCAATGAAACTTCAAGCCAATCAATCAATCAAAAGAAGCAAACAAAGCATCCTAGTCACTTCTAAGCGGAAGAAGAGAGTCTGAGGGTCAAGACACACTGGCACTAGAATGGGAGATATTATGATTTTTTCTTAAGTTAGAGACCAGAGCAACTGCCTAACTAACAACTAGCACCGATTAGCATGGCCGACACAACTAGCCAGACTACAACTAGCGCTGATGAGTTGATCATTGCGGCTGACCAGGCTACAAGTAGCGATGATTGAGGGATTAAAGGAAAAAATAAAAAAGAACCTCACACAGGGCCAGACATAGCACATCAGAGGGTGGGATAAACCAAACAAGCAGACAAACCAAGCTAATGAAGCTTTCCAGTCAGGGAGAACATAGGAAAAATGATCTAAGAGGTAGAAATTAAGAGGGCAAGACACGTTGGTTATGATCTAGGGGAAACCCTAACCTTCACCTATAGGAATCAGCGCGACTACCTAATTGACAATATGCACCAAAAGGGGGCTCGTATGACTGTTTTTGAGAAACATACACTAATCGGAGCTACTGTCAGAAAAATAAATGCGCTGACCGAGGATTCAAGGAGAAAAAAAATCAAAGGCTAAGACCAGACTTTCCACTGTAAATTTCAGGCTCAGAGCAGTAAACAAGGCAAAGTAGAGAACAGTAAAGGATAATGGTGATACTAGAAAAGTTCACACAAAACCATAAAATGAAAATCAATCAAACAGAAGGATTGGCTCCCCAGTGGAGTCGCTAATTTGTGGTGCGGGTAAATTATTAGTGTGGACACAAACAATTCCTCCAACCCGAGAGAGCGGGTCTAGCCACAAACAAACAATCTATGGAAAATCTCCTTAAGATAGAATTAGTTAAGAGGGCCTACCTCTTAGAATGATATTTTGCTTGGTGATGATCTTGCTTCCTCACTCCAGCTATCTTCCGTTTCCTTCCTTCAAATACCTGAAACAAGAAAACAACAACAACAACAAATGTGACAACATGAAATATTGTATTCAACCTACTTAATAGGTCAAGGAAAATTAAGCCATAAAGATGTAAACTAACACTTCATGTAGGAAATCAATAAATAGTTGCATTAATATAAATAAGAAAGAGATTACAACCGATTCCTTGACGTTGTTGGTGTCCTCCGACGTATTCGGGTTCCCACACTTCTGCTAGAACTTCATGGACATCCCCAACAAATGGAAATTTAAGGCCTCTTTCCCTCTAGTCTCAAACCAAACCAAAATCATACTATTCTCCCCCAAACACACACTAGAAAGCTATAAGCTATAAATGACTCGCTTGTTATTCACACTTGCTCCAAAAATCCAACTAGGTTTTTCTTTGGAAAAAGAGAGGTTTATATAGCTTGGATGATGGGATATGGTTCCTCTCATCATGGGAGAAGGTCTTATCTCTTGATTTTTTTTCCATCCTAATAGGCAAAATGAGCCCAAACTGATTCCCTCGGCTCTATTTAGCCCAACCATCTACCAGACTTCCGTTACGAAGCTTCTAGACATGGAAGCTTTGGATCCTCATTTAAAAAACCTTCCCAAAGAGAATCAGAATGACTAGAAAAGGGCTCAGTCACTCTGATCGGCACGAGGGCTAGTTTTAACCTCTATAAATCGGCATGAGGAGAAAATGGGTCAGTAGCACCAGTCTTGTAAACTAGAATAGAAGGAATATTCTTGGGAAATGATGTAAAGGGGAATTATTCTACTCATGAAGAGGGACATACTGGGAGTTTCTTCATGATGGGAAAGCATGTCTGGTACACTGTAGAAGTCCTCCAAGATCGTAGACAGGGAGTATAGGGATAGTGAAAAAATGCTACATAATAGGTTCCCTCAGGTAGAATTGAATTAACTTAGTCATTTTTTGTTAAGAGTTTTGTTAAAGATGTAAAGTCTCCACAAAATGTGGATGCAGAGCACAGAGATAGATAGAGTCAAAGGGGCCTTAGCCCCTTCTTTTTGGTTGGTTTTGAACACTTACCCATGAGTCGAGGGCAATGGCATTGTATTAATAAAGCTATAAGTAGTTGATTCTTAGCGAGTCTTCGACATAACTTTGGATAGAGAATTAGGTATGTTGAAGAGTTCTGTTAAGGCAGGAAGGCTCTGCTTCCTGTTCTTAGGTAGATAAAGAGAGGCTTCTCTATCTAAGTACATAGGAGGCATGGGTAGAGTCTGCAGCTGAGTGCGTGGACCCCTGCAGATGAGCGCATAGGGTAAGAAGAGTCTGTAATGAGTGAATTACAAATCAATAAAGACAAATTTTTGAAGAATTATTGAGTATTTCCATTGAATCTATTTATGTTATATGTTGTCGATTAATGATATGTTTTCTGAAATATTGAATGAATGCTACGTGAATTCACTGAATCTATCTTAATAATATATGAAATGAATGGTTATCCACTTCCGTGAAGTTAGAAGCTATTTCTCTTATGTTTTCTGATGAATTAAGTAGATCTACGTGAAATCCAATCTAGGGTTTCTTTTTTATGTGAAAAAGTAGGTGAATCAACTATTTAAGGTTCACAAGGACTAATTGTGGACCTTCACGAAGGCTTGGAAGTAGTTTTAACCTAGTTGCAGTAAATATCCCTAAGAGTCTGTCGATCTGCGCGGAAGCAGATCTAAAGCATTTGAAGACATCACTCTAGTCTCTGGATCCATAAACTAGGTTTTACATCCCCCAATACTGCTTTGAGTGAAACTGTAGCCTACGCTACGTAGGTTGCTGCTGAAAGGGCCAGTAGTGTAGGGTTTTTTTGGTTGGCGCAACTAACTCTAAACCTGGGCGAGGCCCCCTAAGCCAACAAGAGTCATGTTAAAATCCAATATGAAAAATCGGTTCATCCCCTTGCCTTTGTGGAAGGTGACCTACTTGTGGTATATGATCAAGATGATGACAAGTTAGGCTCAGTTACATTAAAGTGTATTTGGAATGGACCTTATGTTTTTTAAGCATGTTTTTAGATGAGGGGCCTATAAGTTAGTGGATTATGATGATAACCCTTTGTCTAATCCTTGAAATGGGCTCTACTTAAAAATTAATGTGTAGGTCACATCACTAAATGGTACTTGTATGGATCCATAAGAAGATGTTATAGTAGGCCTAAAAGTGTCTCCAATACATTTGCAAATGAATAAAATACAAGCCACAAAGTCATGTTTTTATTCCTCCACAAGAACTCAGGTTTTAGGAAATTGTATAGGACTAGTCCGCAGGTCCGAGTTGCCTTTTTGAGGAATTATCACGGGTTTGTATAAAGAGGCTTCACTGGTCCGAAGTATAGTTTCCAGAGAAGTATGATCACTGTAGGTCTAAAAGTACATGAGATATACAATTTTTAAGAGGTTCCAAACAAGTTCGAGCATTGGTTCTTACCTCAAGTATGAGGTCCAAAAAAAATAAATCAAGAACTCTCCCACATATCCACAAAAGGCTTCTCCCCGGATCCTAGTTATACTTTCAACAATCCCTGAGGTTACCAAATGTATTTTGTGTGAAAACAAGTCTTAATTTCAAAACAAATGCTCCAAAATAGGTCTTCATCCTCTTAACTTGGTTATTTCACAAGATGTGAATTATTTCACATCTTTTTTTGTGCTCTTGTTTTCTTGTCTTCCCTGAGACATGCTCCAAAAAGAGGTGCGCACTACATGTATTTATAACTTTTTCCATAGGTCCAAGCCAACTTATGATAGTAAGTTCGACCTGAGAGAATGAAAAATATGCAATTTTTTTACTTTTAAAAATTAATAAGTCCATAAAAAAGGTGAGTTAGGGAATAATATGTCAAATGTTGGAAAGAGCTTGAATCCTTCTTCAAGATGATGTAATCCATAGTTTTCAAAATATTGTGTTAGTGTCAAAAATAAACATTTTTCTTTTATGACAATCCATAGAATTTGTGATAGCCAAATGGAATATATGGTATGATATTTTACATGATTAAGGCATGTGATTAGGGGAATTAGATGATAAGGGATCCTTCTTTATTCATTAGGGTTAGGGCTTCACCAAGAGTAAGGGTTCCTAGGATTTTATTAATAAGGGATAGTATTTCATTTTCTCCAACAAGGGATCGTCTTGACATCATATTGACATCAATGAGAACCTTATCTAACAATCATCCTCTTTGTTATTGATGGAAACACACTCCCCCTTTCATCATTTTCTCCCCCTTTGACATCAATGGAAACTTCTTCATACAACACTACCCCTTTCGTTGTGCTTCTTCTATTGTCATCATGTTCCTCCCCCTATCATGTTGCTCCCTCTTTGAATAAGATGCTCTAATGAGATGCAAGAGAGATGACCTCCATATTTGACGAAGATATTCAAATGATTCTTGTGGTAGGGGTTTCGTGAAGATATCTACAATTTTCACCTTGGCATTGACATACTCCAATCTGATGTTTTGTTATGCAACTTGTTATTTGAGGAAGTGATATTTGATTGGGATATATTTTTTATTTGAATGCATCACTTGATTCTTTGAAAGGCTGATTGTGCCATTGTTGTCACAATAGATGATAATTGACTGATTTGTTTATGTGTTGACATCCTTCAAATATTCCTTCATCCATAGACTTTGTCTACAAAAATATGCATCATCTATGTATTTGTCTTCAGTTGTGGAGAGAGATATGGATGATTACTTATTGCTAATTCATGTTACAAGACAATCTCCCAAAATGAATGCATTTCCACTAGTAATATTTTGGTCATGAATGCATCCTACCCATTTTGCACTAGTATAAGTTGTCAAGGTAAGCATTGTGATCTTAGGACGCCATAAATCAAAACCAAAGTTGCCTTTTAGATATTTGAGAATTCTCTTTACAACTAGCATATGGATTCCTTAGGGGATGATTGGAGTATTTCTACCATTCCTACTACCTACATGATATATGGTCATTAAGTTGTTAGATATAAGATGGCTCCAATCATTGATCTATAAAGAGTAGCATATACCATAGGGGATACATCATCTTAGTTTGCAATTTGTAGTCATAGGTGTGCTCACAATGGCACATTCTTCCATTGCAAAGTGCTTTATCATATCTCTAAGATACTTTGCTTGTGTGATGAACATACCTACCTTGGTTTGAGTTACTTGAAGTCCAAGAAAATGGGATAGCCCACCAATGATTGACATTTCAAATTCTTTTGACATATTTTGAGAAAATTCATGACTAATTTCATCACTGTTGTTGGAAGAAATCAGGTCATCAACAACACAAGTGTGATTAACAACCTATATTTTTCTATCTTCATGTAAATATTGATTCCAAATAATCCCTTTTTCAAGCCTTGTTGTTGAAGATATTGATCTAGTCTTTCATACCAATCTCTTGGACCTTGTTTTAATCCATGCAAGGATTTCTTCAATTTTCAAACAAAGTCATTTCCTTCCTCTAAATCAAACCCTTCTCGTTGTTCCATGTAAATTTCTTCTTTTAGGTCACCGTTTAGAAAAGTTTATTTAACATCCATTTGATAAAATTTGAAACCTTTTGAATAAAAAAATTACAATAACATCCTTTTAGCTTCCAATCGAGCTACAAGATCAAAGGTTTCTTCAAAGTCAATTTCTTCAATTTGAGAGTACCCTTTGCATACCAACCTTTTCCTGTTTCTGATGATATGTCCATATTCGTTCATTTTTTCCTTGAACACCCGCTTGGTTCCTATAACATTTTTATCCCTTGGATGAGGTATTAACTCCCATATATCATTCTTTTTGATTTGATGCATCTCCTCTTCCATTTCTTTTATCCAATTAGGATCCTTACTAGCTTGAGTGAGATTTTCTAGTTCTAACATAGATAATAAGGCAACATCATTCCTCTTTAGTGTATTTGTCATCTTCCTTCGATTTTGTATTCCATCATCCACATCACCAATAATATGATCTTCTCGATGATTCTTTTGAACGAAATTTATGCTTGATGGAGTTTGAGATGGTTCCTTTTGATTTTGTTTGTTCCTTTTATTCCTTTGTAGTGTCTTCTTTAGGTTCTCCTAGAGTAGAACCTTGTTCATTGATTTCAACTACCTTTCACAACTGATCATTGTATCATTTGTAGGCTTTCCTTCTTGTAGAATATCCAATAAATATTCCTTCATAAACTCAAGAATTGAGCTTGCCTAGTAAATCATCATTGATCTTCATAAAGCATCTACTTCCAAATATTCTAAAATATTTTACTCTAGCAGGTATACCTTTGCATAGTTCATATGAATTTTTGTCACTATTTGTTCAGAGTTGAGTCCTGTTCATGGTACATACTGCTGCTCTAACTGTTTTTTTTCCAAAATTGTGGCTGCAAGTAACATTTGTCTTCCCATACCTTTTATGGATTTATTCCTTCTTTTAACTACTCCATTTTGTTGTGGAGTTCTAACAACAAATAGTTCCCCGTTGATTCCATGTACTTCACAAAATTTATTGAATTATTTTGAAGTAAATTCTCCACTTCTATCAGTGCAAATGAACTTTATTTTTTATTCCTTTTCATTTTCGACAAGAGCCTTGAAATTATTAAAGAATTATATTGCTTCAGATATAAATATTATAAAATATAACCACGCCCTTCTAGTATAATCATTTACAAATAACACAAAGTACCTTTCCCCTTGTGGGGCTGGAGTTTTGGTGGGTTTGTATAGATCTACATGGATGATCTCAAAAGGATTTGATGTTGAGCATTCCTTTGTCTTGAAGTTGGTCCTCTTCTACTTCCCATGTTGACATGGTGCACAAATAATCTTTTCAGGTTTTGAAATTATGGGAATGTCTCTTACTACTTGTGTTTTGTTGATCTTCACCAAATTGTCAAAGTTTAGATATCCCAATTGCTTGTGCCACAACCAAATTTCATCTTCTTGACTTATGTAGCATTTGTATTCTTGAATGTCACTGAGAAAATACACATTATTTGAAGTTTTTATTCCTTTTCCCAAGGGTTTTACTGAAGAAGACATTCTTATCTCATAATTATTTGCACTAAAAATAATATCATGTCCATAGTAACAAATTTGGTCGGTGCTTAGAAGTTTGGGATTGAGTCCTTCAACAAGTATCATGTTTTGTGCTTTTTCCTTGCCATTAATGAGAGTCACTATGCCTTTACCATCAACTGTAAAAGATCCACTTCTAAAAGATACATTTCCATCCTTTTTGTCTAATGAGATAAACTTCTTTTGGTCACCAATGAAGTGCTTAGAACATCCACTATCTATAAAAAAAAATGTTTTCCTCATTGTGTGCACACAAAGCTAGACCACATCTATCTATAGTATATTCCTTTCTTCTCTAAATCATTCCTTTTGGCTCAAGAGGAAAATGTTGTCCTTCATGACCTAGATTATAATTGCGTTTGGAGTATTTTAGACTATACTTTGAGAAAAGATCAAATGAGTTATAAGTATTGTTGAACCTCAGAATTACCCTCTCCTTGACAGCTTTTCTCACTTCTTTCCCTTGATTTTACATAAAATTATAGATCCACATCAATGATAAATGATAGCTTTTGTCTTAAGGAAGGCATTAAATGATTGACATGTTGTATTTTTACGTTTTTTCTATTTGAATATTTTTTTACAAATTAGCTACAGAACGCAGCCTATTCTGCAACTAACTGTGTATTTCGTAGCTACTTCCATGGTTTGGTAGGTTTCAGGTTTCAAATGAAGAATCCAGCCACATAGGCATCTCTAGAATCGTCTCCACATGGATTTTATCCTAGTCACTCAACCCGGATCGACAAGAAAGCAAGCTCAAGATCGTAGTCAAAGGTGGAGTCAAACACATGAAACCTAGAAGCAATAGGACTCTTCGTCTACTCTTTCGTGGTTAATTAATAAATTTAACAGTTCTGTTGCAAGCATTAACTCAGATCAGCCGCCTATGTTAACAGTTCTGTTGCAAACATCTCGCTCGAATTTAAGTCACCTGTAGCTTATCAGACGTTTACACAGTCTTCTTGTAATACATATAGGCCACCTATAGCTAATTTTCCTCAAAGACAGTTATGATTATTTCCTTTTAAATACTGGTTGTATGGAACCGAGGGGGTGTGAAGAATTTTATGTATTAAGTTCATACTTTCATCTCTGTATTTTGGACTTCATTCTTTTCTATAAATATAAATTTTTTGTTGACCAATGATCGTTTAAGAGAGAATTTTCAATTAGTTAGCAGCTCAACCCAGTCAGTTGTAGAGGGCCCTTGCACTGAAGGATGTTTTCTTTCCATTTGTTTTATGTTTAGTTTTAATTTAATTATTTTCTTTTAGTAGTATTTCTAACTTAGGTGGATTTATTTTAGTTTTGATCAATAGCATAATGTTAAAACTCAATTGTGTAGTCTTGTTTCTCCAATACATTTCATCAAAGGAAATGATTTTGTTTCTAAACAGAGTAAGGTTGCAGTAATGAGAATGCATTGTTGTCTAGCTTACTTATTGTTTTGTTATTTATTTTCTAGCTAAGATTGTCAATTCACTACATTAATGAATGTTTTTGATCACCATTTCAAGTCTAAATGGTTAAACATTCACTTCACACAATGGTTGAAATCAATCAGTTACCTTTTGCATGTTTCATTTAGTTTTCTAGATCATAAAGTACAAAAAGTTGTTTGTATCCCATCTCAAGAAGTTTATCTTTCAAAATTGAAGGTTAGAGTAACTAATAAGTACTTCAGTTGATTTCACTCTCTGTATTTATTTTAATATGAATTACAACTTCACCCTTAATTTCAAGAAATAGATTCATGACTTAGGATTAATGATGACATAAGATAGATGCTCTGTTTTTTTTCTCTTCTTTAAAACTAGATTTTGACTAGCTTCAGCTCTTGGTTTACCTTTAGGAATTTTAGATTCACTTAAGTTTCTCACAGTTTAGATTGTACATCATAAGGAATCAAAGAACAAAAAACCCCCAAAACAAGACAAAAATACAAAACAATGAAGTAAGAAGGGTTAACTAAGCACATATAGTGCACTACACTTCATCAGCTTACAAACCTCGGTTGATAATTTATGCAAGCAATTTAGGACACTAAATTGACTAAACATTTTGGCGCCATTATCGGGGAAGTGTAATTAGGTAACCTTATCTTTTACATTAAAAAAAATGATATGTGTAAAGAAAGAGACTCTAGGGGTAGATTTATAGCTAGAGGCAGGAGTTCCATTCCTACAACACCACCTACTCCACCAAGACTAAGAAGAGATAGCTCATACTCCTAGCCATAGAACTCTTGAAGTTCTAAGGTCAGAAATTCAATCAAGAGGATCTCCTACTTCATATACTGAGGTAGTCCTAGAGGAGAAAAGTCTCAGACCTCCAGCAGAAGGAGTAGCCTTTTTAACCTCCATAGGGGAGCATATTTAAGTTGAAGAAATAAGAATACCTAGTGAGGAAGAAGAAGTAGAACCTCTCTCCCACATACCATTAATAGAGGAACCAGAGGAACAAAAATTAACCTTGCAGGTTGAATCTTATACTGACTCTGAAGAAACTATAATGGCAGAAGAAGGAGAGGATGGAGAATTCACACTGTTGCATGAGGAGGAGGAGGTAGAGGGAGAGTGTTATAGACATATTTGGGCATTGAAACCCCAAAATCATATGTCCGTAAACCAAGGTCTCTTTAGACCCTAAAAGTGTTGTTTCATACCCTAAAGGATCATGGTCAACTGAGTACATAATTTCCCAGAAGTTCCACCTGAGAAACTACTCAAAACTGGCCAAAACTGGACCATACTGACTGCTCCATGGTCAAGGTGCGATGCATACTGGCTGCCAAACTAGCTAGGTGTGATGCATACTGAAATGGCCTTCTGTGGGGTGCGATAAGCGAGAATAGACAAATGGCAGAGACAATTTGCTAAGTGGATGATCATGGAATCTTCTAGAAACTTCTCCTATGACACTTACCTCTCTGAATTCGCCTAGGGATGAGTAAGAGATCAATGAAATCACCAAGTGGAACCAAGAGCTATCAGTGGAATGATACTCATAAAAAACCTAGAGCTGCCTCACACCCTTGCAAGACATCTATAAATGGATCCCTCATCTGAGAGATCAGGAGGCTGGAATTTTGTATTTTGTAAGGAAGTGTTGTTGGTTTATCTGTGAGAAGAGACATTGCATTGCTGGGTGATTTGCTTATTCATGAGGTGAAGAGGGATTCCACACTGGGAGGATGATGTTGGATCAGACAGTTGGGTTGTAATCCTCTCTTTCACTATTAATAAAGTTCCTTGAGTTTTCCTCCATATAATCGTGTATTTGTGAATCTTATTGTTTATGAATGCAATTGTATGGTCAATGTGTTTCTGATTCCACATTGTTTATGACGTTTTAGATGGAGATGCTTTGACGTTTTTCTGTTACTTTGACTCTATAAGTACTCTTTGAAGTGGGACAAGTAGGAGGGGAGTGGCAAATTCTATCAAGGTAGAGAGAAATCAAGCAAGGATCCAAGCGAGAGATCCAGGTTGGTCCTCTTTACTTCCCTCTTATCTATTACATCTAAAGGAAACCTTGAATTGCTTTGATTGTTTGTTTCTAAGATAGATATCCATCTTAGTGGGACTAGCAGTTCGAATCGACACTAGTTTTCCCTGAAACAAAATGGTGACTCCACTGAGGAACGAATAGTTTGTTTTGTTTGTTTATTGTTTTCTTTATAAACTACAGATGGAGCCTGAAGTTAGCCAGCTAGCCTATGAAACGCCTTTGCTATGCAATTGTGAATTAGATGAATGTTGCTTCAGTCAATCTCTGGGTTGGTTTATGAACTGAAGATTTGACTTACAAAGCATTCTTAGTGCCCTTGTGGTAGCTCAAAACCTCATAAGATCTTACCCCTATACTTTTCTTTACTGTCCATCATTATTAAGCCTAAATCACTGAACTTAGCTACAAATTTTGAGCAAAAACCAAGCTCGGTTTCGCTCCCTAGTCCATCGCACTGTTTGTAACTGTGCCATCTAGATGCATCACACCTCTTGTGTGTTGCAGGTGAGATGCATCCCTGTTTCCCTGTGTTGAAGGTGCGATGATTGAGTGATACTATTTCTCTCAATGAAATTTGGTTTTTTCTCCTTGCTTTCAGCTCTATTCAATAATTTTGTTGTTCATGATCAGTATCTTCTTGCTGGAACCTTCTTCCTTCACATATTTGAGCCTCCATTAGTTAGGAATTGCAAATGTTTTTGTGTATTTGTGAATCATTTACAGTCTTCCTTTGTCAAAAGTAGCTTAATCGAACTGTTGCTTTTTGATGCAAGTGTCGTAATTGTCATTTTGAATCAAAAGAAGAGTGTCATAAAGTCTTCCTCTTCTAGATAGTTGATTGTACTTTTTTCATTGTACTTGATTTGAATCATTATTATTTGAAGTGTCGAAAACAATTTCCAAATTCAAAATTGAAAAGTGTCATCTTAGTCTTCCTTTCGTTTTGAAAAGAAATTGTTAGAAATGTCACTTTGAAAGAAAATAGTTCATATCTATACTTAGCTTTCCTTTTTGGCATTCACACATTAAGGAAGCAGAAAACAAATACATGCATGTGCATTTTCATTTTGACTGCATGTGAAATTTGATTTACGAAAGTGCATTTAGTGTGTGCTCTATGCTCTCCACTGAAAGAAAAATCATAATCTTCTTTCCTTTGTAGCTAGGATTTTCATTGCTAAAAGAGAGAGGTAGAAGAAATAATGGAGGAGACAGAGGAAATAATGGAGGAGGTAGAGGAAATAGGGAAATTGATAATTCTTTTGGATTCCCTATAGTTAATGAAGAAACAAATGCCACAATGAAAAATATCTCACCTTCTGTCCTCCTAAATTTCCATGGGTTAAAAAGTGAAGATCTTGAAACATTTTTATTTGAATTTGAAGTCTTATGAAGAACCTATGATTATTTAGAAGACTCTCAAAAACTTAAGTTGTTTCCTTCAACGTTGAAAGGAGCTTCTTTGAAGTGGTTCATGGGGTTGGTCACTCAGTCCATTAGAACATGGAATGACATGAAGAAAGTGTTTTTGGACAGGTATTTGGATTATTTCATGCCTACCAATCACAAGAATAAAGTGTTCAAAATGATGCAAAGAGAGGATGAAAATTTAGAGGATTTAATTGAAATATTCAACTATAACTTGAAAAGAGCAACGATGGATAATTTAGATGAAGATGCCTTAAAAGCTCTTCTATTAAAAGCCATTAGAGATGAGTGGATAAATATCCTTAACATGATGGGGAAGGGAGATATATCTCAACTCCCATTAGGTGACATAGGAGAATTATGTGTTCATCTCTCAAGAGGAAAATCCAAAACTGGGAAAGGTCCAAGAGATCATTATCTTGATAAAGTAAATAAATCTGCAACTGGATTGGTGAGTAGGGCAGAAATTGGGAATATGCTTGATGATTTCAAAACAAATATTCTAGGCAGCCTTATTGAGCAAATAGACACCCTTAAGTTACAAAACAAGCAAAAAATCGAGGCTAATGCTTTAGCTATTTTTATCCCAAATGCCCTTTGGGTGAAAAAATCATAGAGACTTGTGTGATCCCTTCAGAAAACCATGAGACCAAGGGTTTTCCTTTAATTCCAGGTCTTATGGTTGTTTTTCAAGAAGAAACAATTCCAAATTCAGCAGAATCTCTTTTCTCTGTCTCTAAAAGACCTTGGCAAGGGCCACAAAATTAGGGATTTAACAATCAAACTCATCTTCAGCCCCCAACAAATTGGAATTCTTGGCAACAACCTTGGCCTCAACCTCAATCTCAACCTTGGGCTCAAGGAATACAAAATCCTTATGGAAGATTTTCTCAATATTATCAATATCCTCCATCATATCAGAATTAACCTCCCCCACAAATTCCACAACAACATCAGTAGCCACAACTTCAAAATTAGAACCCTCAACTTTCACTACCATTTCCACAACAAAACTAGCAACCTCAACTTCAAAACCAAAATCTTCAACTCTTACTACCATTTCAGCAGAGACCAAATCAGCTACCTGCCCAACCATTACCAAACCCCAACAATAAAAATCCTGAGAATACTTACATGGTGGAAGGACAACAATTTCCAAATTATATGATCACTCCTCTAGATCTCAATGATGTTCAACTAAGATCTGGTAGGATATTAGAAAAGGAAAAGCCTTTTGTAGTTATTAAGGAACAAGACAATTTTGAGGATGATTCTCTACAGCCCAATAAAAGTTTTGAAGGAACATCTCTCCAAAACCAAAATACTGAAAATGAAAAATAGAAAGAACTAGTGAACTCAACTCCTATCATTGAGCAACCAATATCTACTTCTATAACTCCTTTTCCTAAAATATTACAAGTTGATAGAGGGTTAGAATAGTAGAATATGTTACCTAATTATGATTTTCTAGATGAATTGAAAAAGGTCTGTATCAAAATCCCTTTGTTACAAGCCATTAAGGAGATTCCAATCCTAGCTAAAACAATAAAGGAGTTGAACATAAAGAAACCAAGACACTACAAGAAAAAAGGATATTGGTGAGGGGGGTAAAATATCACCATATGCTTATTGGTGACGGTCAAAAGAGAATTCGTCACCAAAAATTGAACGTCACCAAAGGTGGCGTCACCAAAGCTATAGGTGTTGTAGTGACATAAAATGTCCGTCACGAATAATTATTTATAATGACGGATAGAGACTGTCACCATTTCATATGAGAAATGGTGATGGACCATAGCCTCTGTCACCAAAAACTGAATGTCACCAAAGGTGGCATCACCAAAAGTATAGGTGTTGTAGTGACATCCAAAGTTTGTCACCAATAATGGTTTATAATGATGAATAGTGACCGTCACCATTACATATGAGCAATGGTGATGGACCATAGCCTCGGTCACCAAAAAATGAACGTCACCAAAGGTGGTGTCACCAAAAGTATAGGTGTTATTCTGACATTCAACGTCCGTCACAAATATTGATTATAATGACGGATAGTTACCATCACCATTTCATATGAACAATAATGATTTATTGTGATGGATATTTAATGACCATCACTATTGGTGCATATATATGGTGACGTTCATTGGCTGTCACCAAAAGATGGATTGCTAGAAGTATAGGTGTTGTGGTGACATTCAAGGTCTGTCAAGAATAATGACTATAATTACAGACAGCGACTGTCACCATTTCATATCAATATCAACGATTTATGGTTATGGACTTTTGAGGGTCATCATTATTGATGCGTATATATGGTGGCATTCGTTGACCGTCACCATTTCATATTTTTGGTGAGGGTCAAAAAATGTCACCAAAGCTCATTGGTGATGGTAAAAAGAGCCTCCGTCACAAAAAAATGATCATCGCCATTCCATATGGATGTCAGGGCATGATGGAATCGAAACACCAACCTCCTGCTTATAAAGCAGGTGCTCTTCCATTGATCTAGCACCCTTTAAAGAATTATATTTTTAAAAAATAGACCTTGAAACTTCATAAATTGTAAATTCTACAACTTTCGATAAATTAAAGTCTTGGAAATATTTTTCTAAACAATCAAAGCAACATCGAAGTTGTAGGTCCCTACCTAATGGTTATTGAAGTTATGAAAATCAGGTGGAGGGAAAAATAGTTATGTATAAGAGAATCAATATGTTCAGTTGAATACTCAATTAGAAGTGAAACTCTGAAGACATTTATAACCTATAGATTACCTATAACTATCAAATGCACCAAATATTCCAAAGGAAATTTCATAGTGGATATCATATGGAATAAGAGGAGGTAGGGACTTGGAACCCTTGTACATCTTGGCATGCCTTAGTAGTTGGCACATCTTAGCTTGTTTGACATGTCTTCATACTATCTGGCACATCTTAGCATGCCCTAGAATTCCCTAACACACCTTGGCAATCATGACCTCACAACTAGCATTGCACTTTTCCATGACTTGGGAACCTTACATTCACTAGAACACCTTGGCACTCTCTAGTTGTCATGCCCTATGTTATCCTCCATAATGTCCCAAGCTAATGAGGAGATCGATAGAGGTAACCATGGAACAAGATTTTAGTTTGGTAGCTAGCCCTACCAAACTAGAGATGTGTCTCTCTATGAAATCGCAACTAAGAGAAGATTGGAATGTAAAGGATTTTAGGCTAGATAGCTAGGCTCAGGTGGGTTTTTGGAAAATTTAAGGACTTGGAACTCTATCCACCGGTGTCTTGTCTGGTAAGGACTTTGTCAAGGAGGTAAGGACTTGGAACTTTGTCTAGGATAAAGAACCTAACATGCATGACAAACGCTCCCTAAAATGGAGTACCTCCTACTTAGAAGAGTGTCCCTTGCTCAAAATATAGAACCCTTCTCTACTGTGCACTTTTCTTAAAGATAAATCCATGCATAAAATAGTACTAAGAAAAACACCTAAATTAAGAAAAGTGAGCATCTAAGTCAAACTATAAAAGTATAATAAATATGGCTTTGCATAAGTTTAGGAAACAGTAGACAAGCATTATTTCATAAAATAGCAATAAGATTCCTAAAATCGATGCGATTATTTCATCGTTGCTATACCCTCACAACAAAACTAGAATCTATAGCATGTACCCCAAGGCTGAGTGCATCTATTGAAGGTGTAGATTGAAAGGATCTGCTGAGATGAAGTACTATCGAAGGAGAAACACCTTCAAAACAATAGCTAAAGTCTACTATGAATTCAACCCATTTGCACACAGACCAAGGCTACTATTGGGTACACTTCTTTGCTGAATGGAAACTGCAATGTATTGTAGTGTTGCTGAAGAAAAAACACCTTTAGTGCGACACGGATAAAAATCTACCAACTATTGTCATTGTGGCCTCAGTTGTTGATGATATCATCAATATAGGTCACAACTTCAATAATTGAAAAACCAAAAGGTGAGATTCATAGATCATTTGAAATGATAGATTTGGGCATACTTTATTATTTTTTAGGAATATTAGTATAGAAAACACAAGGTAGCCTGTTCCATCTTCATGTCACAGGACAAGGATACGAATAAATACATAAAATATTAAATAGAATGGTATAAGTCAATTGTAGGTTCTTTTGAAACGGGAATGGAATTCTTGTTGTGCAGGTTCTAATCTAGTGGGTATAACTTTAAATAAGAAACTGATAGCTATGGGGTTGAAATTGTCTCACAATTCATGAAAAGTCCCAAATTTGTTCACTAGAAAGAAGCATAGTGAGTCGTCAGGTTTATGGAAGGGACCACCCTATTCGTAGGAAGATAAATTAAAATCAGTTGGGCATATTATTTCTCATCTTCTTGGATGTGTGTGCTTTCAAAAGATAGCCACATCCAAAGACTCAATAACAAATCTGGTAAGGTTTATACATCTAAAGCAATTCTGATAAAACCCATCGCTTAATGACAATTAAGCGAGGAATATGTTGAAGGATTCAATATTGCACTCAGTCATAAAAAGGAACTTGGGGTATCTAGCATCTTGCAAAGAAACCGATTCCAACCATAATATGAAAGGCAGGTTAACTGTGAAACCTCTTTCCCACTTTGTAGCATTGCTCCCTCCTGAATTCCAACAGCTATTTGGTTGCTTAGATCCACAAAACTTGTGCCAGGTAAACTCTGCATGATACAATTGTGACGTGCAAGCTTGACAAACACTCTAGTTTCCCCGTAAAAGAGGGTAAGTCAAAATATTATGATAATCTTAACTGTAATTTGATTATACACTATTGAGGATTACATGGAATAAACAATATACTATCAATGCACTAATGAAGAACTCAAAATAAATGAATTTCTTATTGCTAAAATAGTGCCTCTTGGGATTCTCGGATAAAGAACCTAAACTGCATGGAAAAATCTTCCCAGAATAGAGTACCTCCTACCTAGAAGTGTGTCCCCTGCTGAAAATATAGAACCCTTCTCTACTGTGCACTTTTCTTAAAGATAAATTTGTGCATAAAACAGAACTAAGAAAAACACCTAAATTAAGAAAAGTGAGCATATAAGTCAAACTATAAAAGAATACGAAATATGGTTGTATCTAATTTTGGGAAACATTAAACAAACATGCTTTCATACAACAACCAGAAGATGCCTAAAATTGATGCACTTCTTTCATCGTTGCTACAACCTCATAGGAAAACTATAATCTAAAACATGTATCCCAAGGCTGCATCCATCTACTAAAGGTGCAGACCAAAAGGATCTACTGAGAAGAAGTATTATTGAAGGAGAAACACCTTGAAAACAACAGATAGAGATAGACACTAATGTGCATTCAACCGATATTGTTGGCTTATATGGGCCTGACCCAGGTTCCGAAGAATTATTTAGCCAAGCAAATCCTGCAGCTATCAGCACTTTTGGCAACAGTCCGTGGAGCGCGGGCTGAGGTCTCACTCGAGGTAGCATGGTAGGGTGCTGGAACCAGGTTTCCGCACCCTTGGGATGTCTGGATGTGGTCTGTAGGTATCGTGTGCCGCTCCATAGCCTCACGTTGCTCTATATCTCCGCAGATTTAGACCCAGAATGATTTTAACTTTATATGATCGCACTGTTGACAGATCTAATCTACTTGATGGAGTATTGTCACTCAGATCTACTCGGAAGGATCTTTAAGCAAACATTTAACATATTTAACCAGTTTGCGTACTTAGAGTACACTTAAATTCACATATATCTATAACATTAGCATATAGATTAAACAGTTATATCAATCATTCATACAGTCAGATTCGTGATAACTCAGCTTGTAACATAGAATTTGCAGAAGAAACTTATCTTTATTTCCACTTATCACCAATACATCCAGATCCACCCTTCGCACTCAACTATAGGGGCCCACGCACATAGCTGCAGACTCTTCCCAGCCTCTACACACATAGCTGCAAAGCCTCTATCCACTACCCAAATCCCGGACTCGGACTTACAGATGCTTTCAAAGTGCTTCCCTAAAAAACCCATTACAATTCAGATCCAAAATCATACCAAAAAATGAAATGCCTTTCCCTCATAGAACTGCGCTCTATTTATCCCTTCCTATGGTCCGCAGACCGACTTACCTCCTATTATTTTATATTATTTATTGGGTAGACAACCTTTTGACTCAACTGTTTACATTTCGTACTCCGCATACTTCTGAGGTTTACAATATTTTTTTATCCTACTTTCTAGGCTATCAGACCCAAAACTGTTACGGGGGACCTCCACTACCCAATACTCCCCCAAAAAAATCATCGTGACTTGTCCCAAGTCACTCGTTGGTGCGTGAGACATGTTGTCGTGGCTTCACGGTTCACCTGCCTCTGAGTGATGCTCGTCGTCCTACTGCTTCTTCATTGTTTCCTACAATGATTTATCCAGCTCTTGCTTCATTGTTTCTACCCATCCTTGCGACTGATAATTCTCACCTTTCTCTACTCGTTTAACACAGAACACCCCTTAATAGGATTTTAGCTCTAGCAGGGAAGCCGCATATGGGACCTTACTGTACCACCGCAGTCATTTCAGGCCTTCGTATCTACTCTTCACACTGTCTGTGGAAGCTTGTGTTGCAATTTTTCAAGACCTGTGCTGCTGTCCGTGAGATCCCAATCCTCAAGGCTAATCAGAGACGACCTATTAACTTCTTTTCTACCTGTGTTCTCCATCTTTCCATCCATTCTCTGTATTGTTGTAGTTCATCGGCCTACCCTTGGGTGAGGCGATGGCATCCGGACCAATTCTACTTCGTGTCTCCTCTTTTTCGGTACCTCCCCTACTATTGCTGCTGTAGTCTATGGGACGCCTACAACTGTCAACACCATGCTCCTTAGAGAGTCCTGCTGCTTCAACGGCCATAGCAACACCCTCAGGCTTATTCCTTGTGCAGAGATAATGAATAGCTCCATATTGATACCCAGCATATGTTTTCCAGAAGTGTAGTTCACTCGGTGGGTGCCCCTCGGTGATTTATAAGTGATTCGAATTTCAATTTCATTGATTCCCGCCTGTTCTAGTGTCCCCTTGTAAAATCTGTAGCAGCTCATTCCATATCTAGCTTGTATTCCTTCTCTTAATTTCCCGCTGCCTGCTCCCTGTCGCCATAATGTAGACATCTTGTCATGAATAGTGACTTGAGCGGTCACCTTTGCTCATAGCAATGCAACAACGTACTTCAGACCATGTGACCGCAATCTTGGTGATGGGCCAGATCGATGTGTATCTTGGCACTCATGCCACATTCCACCAGACTGCTTTACCATCCCACGGTCTCTTTCAATTAGCTGGATTGGTGATACTGTCCTACGAACGGTTAGTCAGGCTTTTGGCCCACCCGTATAGAGCTTCAGGTGACTACCATTCACTCGGCCCTGGAAGGGGTCTCCATTGAGTTTGCCAAGCTGAACCGCACCCCCATCGGTAACTTCTTTGATGATATAGGGTCCTAACCAATGCATTCGGAGTTTGCCAGGGAATTTCTCAAACTTGTTGTCGTATAGCAATACTAGATCATTCTCCTTGAATGTGCGCACCTTGATATGGCGATCATGCCACGCTTTCTCGTACTATTTTTGTACTTGCTAATGGAATCTAGCCAAAAGCAGTTGCTCCTCCAGTTCCTCTAGCTGCACGAGCCTTTCCTCCAAAGCCCCGCGAGCTACCATACCTGTGACTTCTACGATCCACAGACTAGGCACAATATATTCCATAGGCATAATAGCCTCCTTTCCATAGACTAACCGAAAAGGTGTTTGGCCCGTCAACTTCTTGCATGTGGTTCGGTATGCCCATAACACAGCAGGGATGTGCAAGTCCTAGTCATTTCGTCACGGATTACAGACCTTGGTCAATGCTATTTCCAAGACTTTGTTGAATGCCTCAACGGTCCCATTCGCTTGTGGGTGGTATGGCATACTCTATTGATGATATATTTGGAATTCCTCAGTGAGTGCGCTAATCGTTTCATTCAGGAAATGCATTCCCCGATCGCTCATGAGAATTTTGGGACAGTCAAAACTTGTTAGCATGTTCTCAAACAAAAACTTCGCAGCTGTTGCAATCATGCAATCCTTAACCAGCTGTGCTTCTGCCCATCGAGTCAAATAATCTATCACAGTGATCATATAGCGCACGCCCATCTTCCCCCATGGCTCAGTGGGTCCTACGAAGTCGATTGCCGACTTCTCAAATGGCCGTAGCGTCATCTGTGGCTGGAGTGGCATTTCATCTCTCCGTGATGGTTTCTCCATCCATTGGCATACATCGTAGGCTCGGTAGTATGCTTTTGAATCCTGATACAACGTGGGCCACCATAATCCTGTGCAAAGAATCTTCTAGGTCGTGGCGTGACCAGCATAATGTCCGCCAACAACCCCCCCATGTGCTTCTGCCAGGATTTATCCTCGCTCGAACTCCAGGACATACCTACGCAATATTTCATCGTTGCCCATTTTGTAGAGGTGTCCTACGATCACGGTGAAGATTGTTGTGCGTATCACCAATTATTTCTTCTGTTAAACAGAATATCCCTGCGGCGTAGTTCTTGTAGTTAATAAATGGATTATATCCTCAAAGTGACCATTTGCTATGCGCACTGCATATAGCTATGCATCCAGGAGTCCATCCTCTATATTTCTGGGTTCTTCGATGGTCTCATTTCTGGATAGGTGATCGGGGCCTGTGTTTAGATGTCCTGGCTTTACGACGACCTCAGAGTCATACTCCTAGAATAACAGTAACCATCTAAAAATGTGCCCCCCCAACACAGGCTTGTTCACTAGCTATTTTAACGCCGAGTGATCAGTATACATCTTAAAGTGGCCTCCAAGCAGATAATGGTAGAATTTTTGAAGCGCGTATACCATCACTAATCCCTCGTGCTCAGTAGTGGAGTAATTATTCTCGGCTTTCGACAACTGGTGACTTGCAAACATAATCGGGTGGTCAATTCCCTCTGCTCCTGGTTGAGTAAGTATCGCCCCCAGCACGATACATGACACGTCGACATGCACATGAAACTCGACATCCCATTTCGGAAAGACCAATATAGGGGTTGATGCCATATTTTCCTTGAGCGTCTCCAAACTTCTATTGCATTCCTCATTCCAGCAATAAGTAGCATCCTTCTTCAGCAATTGTTCCATTTGAGTTGCGATCTGGGCATAGCTTTTGATGAACTTCCGATAGTAGCCCGTGCATCCTAGTGTGGCGCATAGTTGTTTGACACTTTGCGGAACTTGTAGATTGAGTATGATGGCGATCCTTTCCAGATCCACCATCAAGCCTTGCTTATAGACCACATGGCCTAGGAGGTTCCTAAATGGGACCGGGAAAGTACACTTCTTTAAGTTTAGCACAATTTGGTGTTAGCAGCAAGTATCCAACATCAACCGTAAGCTCGCTATGTGATTTTTAACTAGTCCAAACACGGTCCAATCATCATTATAGGCCTCTAAGAACTTATGTATAAATTCTTTGAATTTCGTCACCACTATTCGTGAAAATATCACTGGCGCATTCTTCAGTCCAAAGGGCATCGCCATGTACTGAAAGCAACCCCATTCAGTGGAAAACGTTGTTTTACTCCTGTCCTCGGGCGAGATCTTGATCTGGTGGTATCGTGAGAACCCATCCATGAAGGAGTAGGCTTCTTTCCCCCCACATTTTCCAATACCTCATCTATAAACAGAGTTGGAAATGGATCGTTAACGCAGGCATCATTGAGCTTCCTGAGATCCACGCAGATACAAATCTCACCCTTCTATTTCTTCTCCTACACAACCATCGAACTTACCTAGTCGGACTCCTCGACTGATTCAATGATTCCTGCTACCAACATCTTGTCCACTTCTTTGCAGACCTTTGCTTTATATTTTGGGTTAAATCGGTAGGGTGGCTGATTAACTGGTTTCTGACTTGAATGTTATCTTCATCATTCCCAGGTCTCCTAGGATCCCTTTTAGCTCCGTGATTTTTTTTTGGGAATAAATCTTGATATTTGCGAAGCAATTCGATGACCTTCTCCACTGTGGCATCGTCCCAATAGTCCCCAAGCATTGAAAACCTCCCGTCATCTTCCGTTCCGATATTGACTTGTCTCGTTTTCAAAGGTGCCATGAAATCTGGATCTTCGATTCTAGGTCCATGGACCTCACGGCTCCCCTCTAATTCTAGAATATTGACATTTTTCAGATCATCCTCATCATCTTCTACCTGGACATTATAGCATTCGAGAGCCTGGCTCAACTGTCGCAACCAGTCGAGCTGTGAAGTTTCTTTTGGTTCCAGTGGCATCTTGAAAATCGTGGCCTTTACCAGCTATAATGTGTCATCCACGAGATCCTTTCATTGATCATCAAAGAGGAATGTCAACAAAAACCCTTCACACTAGATATCCCACTCGCTTGTGTTGTGCTGGAGCTCTACTTCAGTATACCAGTTTTTGGGAGTGACGTCCAGGGTGTGATAAAATAAGTGCACCCATTCTAACTGAGGTTCTTCTTCGTAGTCTTTGATCCATCTAGTAAGGTGCATGTGCAGGTCATCACGTCCATAGTATTTCTCCATTAGGCGTAATTCTAGCTTCCCAAATATGATCTTCATCATACGTCTGCAGGCACACCAATCTTCAAAAGTCCCTTCATGTGTTCCCCACCATCGCGCAGGTGTCATGCGCAATGCCCACCTCATCGCATCAAACCATTAGTGCTCTGGTACTGCAACTTCAAATTTGGTCAGGAATTCATCTATTATTGTCAGCCCATCATATGTTGGCATTTCATGATCCTGGGCCCTCACGCAGTACAAAGATTTAGTCACCATGTTGCAATGTAGCATGGTCACTTCGTTCAACCTGTTGTGCCACCGCTCATCTTCCTCATCTGACTCGGAAGTGTAGGATTCTCCATTACTTCATGATATTCTTCTATCCTCCATTGTCTTGACCCATTCTTTCCTTTTTGCAGACATTCGGTAGCGACAATCAACATCATCGTCGCTTTCTCTGTCGCGCACAGGTTCAATGTAGCGCAGTCCTTCAGCCGGATCTAGTGGAATGACTACGCGGAGCGACTTTGTTTCAAATACCATTGTCCACTTCTTTAAATTAATAACCCCATTCATGTCGGTGGCCTAGTCTATTCCTAACAATGCAGGATAGGGCGTACTTTCATCCATGAGCTCAATAACTTCAATGTCAGTCCAAGTACTTGTGCCGTCAAGGTCTATTGTAAGTCCTTGCAGCCTTCCCATGGGCAGCACCTTCTGCTAATTATCCATCCGCAGTTGGATAGGGAACCATTGTAGCATAGGTTTAGCCATGCGCTCCCAAGCTTGATTAGGCAGTACATTAGCATCTGAGCCTAGATCCCAAACCACCTCATCCATTTCATACTCGCCGATCTGTGTTGTTAGTCGCATTTCTCTCCTGGTCCGCGATGCATGTATTCCCAACTTCCGAACTACGTGAGGTTCACTCCATCCTGCGCATTTATTTAACAGTTTTTGTAAACTTTTAACTACCATTTTGTCACGAAGCAATGTTATGCATGTCCCTGAAAATGTAGTTATCACCGAGGGATCCCTAACCGACTCAAGCTGATCCCTACTACCTGGTGTAGAGACCTCCGCGAAGCTCTCCCAAGCTTCCAGATATGTCTCCTTACCCAACCATGCATCTTCCTTACTTAAGCTCCTTCTATCTGCTCCTGTGGCCGTGCCACTTCTTAGTACCATGTTGACTTTGGGATCTTCCTCGTAGGGTTCGGACCTCATCATTTGCACGTTCTGGGTTGTTGTTGGTTGCACTACCTTTTTTTCATGGATCTATGCTAGCAGCATAGGACAATCTATCATCTCATGATCAAATTACTCACAATAACTGCACGAAATTCTAGTGGGGTTGGTACAATCTCACGCGTAATGTCCTAGACCCTCGCAGTTGTAGCAAATTAGCTGCCCGCGACCCCTGCCAGCCCCATTCTGCCCTGTCCTCATCCTCGGCCCTGGAACCCACCATGCGCAATTGCTACGGCTGGATCCTATCCTTGCACCTCAGTCTACATTCTATAAGTAGGTGACTGGTCCATTAACAATTGGTAGCTACGACAGTCTCTTTCCTCGTGGCCCACTAACCTACAAAAGTTACAAAATAGCTTCTGGGGGGTCTGGTTGTATTTTGGTAATAGATGAAAGTTATCAGTGTTGTGCTTTCATCCCACCTGATAGATTGCGCACCATTGTGGAGTTGTGGTGTTCAATCCTACTTATGCCCCTGGTCGCAATAGTGTTGGTCCCCTCGTTGCCATAAAATTCATTGAGGTCGGCCAGTGATCTTTATCGTGTCCATGGCTTCTGCGCTTTATACACCATACTTCCTCTTGGACTTCCGGTCGCGGTACCTATTCTTGTTTTAACTTCTTCATTTCCAAACACAAATTTTGGATCTGTGCTTGGATTCACTAAACTCCCAACCCTGGGTCTTGTAATGGAGTTTCGTGTAACCTCATCGTTGTCTCTAGCGCTTCAGCCTGGGTTGAGATCTTCTATGGTGATAAATCCGTCCTCAGATGTGGTGTTAAGGATGCCATAAACCAAGCGCAGTGTTGCGCATCCATCAATGTCATGTTAGCCTTGCAAATAGTACTTTTCAGTCTTTGGTCCTAATCCCACAGGGTTTCACCAAGCATCATTGCGATCTCTTTGAACCCTATAATTGACTATGTTTCTAACTTCGACCGGCTAAACGACTCCTTCAATTCAGCCTAGATTTTTGATATCCCCGCCGTTGGGTGATCACTTGAGTACTTTATGTAACATGTCAATGATGAGTCCTGCAGCGCACTAACTAAGGTAGCCTTTCTGATATTATCATCCGTAATTTGTTGTGCATTCCATACTGATGTTAACTCAAACTAGAATTGTTCCGGGTCTTTGCCTCCTACTCCTTTGAATATCAGTAACTGGATTGTGCTCGTCATTGTTACCCTTGAACTACTACTGTCCCTGATACTTCAATTTTCTTCTTTCTAGTGTCCCCGCGTTTCACACCAAACACCCCCTAGGAAGATCCCAGTCCCAGAAATGGAACCATTTGTTGGCTTATATGGGCCTGACCCAGGTTCGGAAGAATTATTTAGCCAAGCAAATCCTGCAGCTACGTGCCCTTTCGGCAACAGTCCATGGAGCATGGGTTGAGGTATCACTCGAGGTAGCAGGGGAGGGTGCTGGAACTAGGTTTCCACACCCTTGGGATGTCTGGATGTGGTCTAGAGGTATCACGCACCGCTTGGTAGCCTCGTGCTGCTCTATATCCATGCAGATTTAGACCTAGAATGATTTTAACTTTCTATGATTGTGTTGTTGACAGATCTAATCTACTTGATGGAGTATTGTCACTCAGATCTACTCGGAAGGGTCTTTAAGCAAACATTTAACAGATTTAACTAGTTCATGTACTTAGAATACACTTAAATTCACATATATCTATAACATTAGCATATAGATTAAACAGTTATATCAATAATTCATACAGTCAGATTCGTGATAACTCAGCTTGTAACGTAGAATTTGTAGAAGAAACTTATCTTTATTTCCACTTATCACCAATACATCCAGATCCACCCTGCGCACTCAGCTGCAGGGGTTTGTGCACACAACTGCGGACTTACAGACGCTTTTAGAGTGCTTCCCTCAAAAACCCATTACAATTCAGATCCAAAATCATAACCAAAAGTGAACTGCCTTTCCCTCATAGAGCCGTGCTCTATTTATCCCTTCCTATGGTCCGTGGATTGACTTACTTCCTATTATTTTATATTATTTCATGGGTGGACAACCCTTTGACTCAACCTTTTACATTTCGTGCTCCGCATACTTCAGAGGTTTACAATATTTTTTTATCCTACTTTCTAGGCTATCAAACCCAAAACTGTTACGTGGGACATCTGCTACCCAATAGATCTGCACATAAGCCAAGGTTGCCACTGGGTACACTTCTCCCATAAATGGAAATTGCAGTGTATTGTTGCTCTACTGAAGGAGAAACACCTTCAAAGAAACACAGATAAAACTATAACATATATTGTCACTGTGGTATCGATTGTATAAGATCTCATAAATATAGGTAAAAGCATCGATAATTGAAAAACCAAAAGGTGAGCTACATAGATCATTTGAAATGATAGATTTGGGCATACTTTATTATTTTTTAGGAGTGTTAGTATAGTAAATCCAAGGTAGTCTGTTGCATCTCTATGTCACAAACCAAGAATGCGAATAAATACAGAAAATATTAAATAACATGGTACAAGTCGATTGCAGGTTCTTTAGAAACAAGAATGGAGTCCTCCTTGTGCAGATTCTAATGTATTGGGTATAGATTTAAGTAAGAAATTTATAGTTATGGGTTTGGAATTGTGTCACAATTCATGGCAAGTCCCAAAGTTGTTCACTAGAAAGAAGTAGAGCGAGTCATCATGTTTATGAATGGGAACACCCTATTCACAGGTAGATAACTTCAAATTATCGGGGCATATTATTTCTCCTCTTCTTGTATATGTGTGCTTTGAAAAGCAAACCACCACCAAACACTCAAGAACAACTCTAGTAAAGTTTATAGGTGTGAAGCACTTTTGAGAAAACCCATCACTTAATGGAAATTGAACGAGGAATGTGTCGAAGGATTCAATCTTTCACTTAGTCATAAAAAGGAAGTTGGGGTATCTAACATCTTTCCAACAAACCGACTCCAACCATGATGTGAAAGCCAAGTTAGCTGTGAAAACTCTTTCCCACTTTGTAGTATTGTTTCCTCTTGAATTCCAACAGGTATCTTGCTGCTTAGATCCACAAAACTTGTCCCAGGTAAACTTTTCATGATACAGTTGTGATGTGCAAGCTTGAAACACACTCTAGTTTCCCTCTAAAAGAGGGTAAGTCAAAATATTATCACAGGCTTAACTCTAATTTGATCATACATTGTTGAGGTATTGTGTGGAATAAACAATATACTATCAATGCACTAATGAAGAACTCAAAATAAACGAATTTCTTGCTGCTACAATAAAGCCACCCATGGGATTCTCCAAGGAGCCACTAATTTATACACATTTGGAATCTTTACTTAGTCTGCAGAAATATTAAGTGATGGTAGTGATCGCTCTTTGCCCTCCCATGGAAGGTCTATACATAGTCAACAATAAATTGATTTAAAAGTGAGGTATATGCTTGACAAATAGGAGTCTGACTCTTCAACTCTAATTTAGTGGCAACGAAATATTCAACAGTAAATGCTGGATCTTCTATAGTGTAAATTTCTAGATAAATGGCTAGCGTATATTTGTCCCTTGTCCACATATCCCAAAAAACCATGTTTGTCTCAACTCTGGTTGTGTGTAAGAGAGGGGATATCACATAAATAATCCATTATCAAAAGAAAAAGTTAAAGCACAAAATTCTATGGAGAATTTATTAAAAATTACATACCTTAGGCATGCATAATCACAATCAGCAAATAGAATATGAAAAGTAAGTTTAATGAATTAAAGTAGCTTTGTTATACCTCAAGCAAATGGACTATAAGAAATTGGATTCATTCTCTACGAAAGATGATATAGCAAGATCCAATTACATTTTAAATTGAAACAAAGGTAAATTGGATTCATGCTCTGCAATAGGTGATATAATGAGATCTAATGACATTTTCAACTCAAACAAAGGTAAGTTGAGTAAACTCAAGGTCCAAAATGACAACATCCAACTTCTTAGTCGAAGTTACTATATATATCTAGCTAGAGGCTACACCATAAAGCTATTTGTTATATGTGAAGTTAAAAAAATGAAATAAATTTGAAATTTTGACCATCAACTATAAGTGCCTTTCAAGGACTAGATCAAACCATAACATTGTTATCAAGATAATCAACTCACCCATGCTAGTATGCTTCTAGTAGTTCCATGATAAAAATCAAACTTAATAAACTTCAGAAAACATAAATTAACCAACAATATGTCTGAGGTTGGTTACCTAAGGATTATATCATACTAAATTACCTTTTTCATCTAACATTGAAAATGACTGTGAAAGAAATGAAGAAAAATCAATGATTATGAGGGATGCACGTGATGAAATAAAATAAAAAAAGACCTTCTTGCTATTGATGAGCCTTCTAGGGGATTCTTGGATGAAGTTGATCCTAATCTTCTTTCTGAAATCAACGAGACACTTTCTAGCTACTCTGATTTGATGTACAAAAACCCTAATGCTTATGAAAATGAATATGGAAATCAATAAGCATCGATGAACATGGTCTCGAAGAAGGCATCTCAAAGTCTAATATGGATAGTATTTTAAATTTCTATAGCTACCAGAGGGTTTTCCCAGTTGGGTTCCCTAGAAAATTTTGTTACTTTTGCTATAGTGTGAATATGCTTTATTTCTTTTTTATTCCACTACAAATTGGTAGAGATGTTTTTTGTCTTGGTGCAACAATTAGTTTAAGATTTATTCATTCAAGAAGTAGAAAAATTTCAATGAAATTCTACACAAGGGACAATTAATCTATATTTTCACTTATATCTTTTGCAAGTAAAATTCACAACTAAATTTTCACCCAAAGTGTTTACATAACTAGCAAGTGGTATCACATCATATATCAACATTGCAAGGCATAAATCATACTATTCAATAAGGTTGAGACTTGAGATACAAAAATCTTCCCATGTTATGCAAGCGAGAAAACTGTTGATTTCTAGTTCTAAATCTATCCAACCAGAACAAAATTTTGCCATTTTCAACACCCTCTATTCAAAGTTATTCCTGGCCTCATTCAACTTAATTAAGAATATGTCAATCTCATTGAGATTTCTTCTTCAGTTCATGCTTCTAAGTTATATAATTATGGAACCTAATATATCATTTATGTTAATTGATTATTTATTCAAAATTATTTAGTCTGTCTAATGCATCTACCTAATTTTCTGATCAGTTTCTGGGCAGAATCTATCAGACATTTGCAGTAGAAAATAGAAGACAGTTTTAGTACCTAGTGTTATAAACTCTAATCTAGAAAAAGTATTTTGGGTTTTTTCCGTAAAAATATTTACAAAATTTTCAATCCCAAAGCCATTTCAGGGAGAATTTTAGTCAAGGAGAAATTTAGTATTGTTTTTGGAAAATTTGAATGCAACTAAAAGAAATTCTTCCCGTTTGCTCAAAAGATTCCAACACAAAATATGAGTGAATTCACAGAACTTAAGATTTGGAAATAATTAAATTTCACTTTGCTTTTCCAAGACCATATATGAGTGAATTCACAAAACCTGAGATTTGGATTCTGGAAACACTTAAATTTCACCTCATTTATTAGGATTGGAGGTTCCCTAAGATGTAAACATGTAGCATTAAGGATCTACTTTGCTTGTTTAAGGACAATGTTCAATTTATAGATAGTGATACAAGAATCCTTGTATACATGTCTGATACAGTTCTTTGGTCACGACTAATGAAACTGAACTCCATCAATACATAACAGACATGGTAGAATGTAAGAGAGCATCTACTTTTCAACATATACTCTAACAAAATAAACATCTATATAGTCATATAAAGTTGTCACCACACCACAAAAGGAATTAAAAACCAAAATAAAAATAGGAACAGACTTGGATTGTTATGGATCAATATGTTAATATGGCAAATAGTGTAGTTGATTATTATTTCTTGAGCCCAAGGGGTTATCCCAACCATATGTCATTAATGTTTCTGGGTATTTGGCTAGTTCTGTGTTGGCAGGTACCCTGTTCGAAATCCCTTGGGTGAGGTGCATTAGTCAATGCAAATGGATTTACCAGGGGTGCCATCCATGAATGTGGGGAAATATCCATTGGGATTCCCTAGAGAGTTTTTCTTGGAAAGAATAAAAATAGGATTTCCTAAAGAGAAATTTTGAGATGCATGCAGTGTACACCCAGTAAAATAAACTCTATAGAGACAAACCATAATAGATGCTCCAATATAGTAAAGGCCATTAATTATACTCATGAAGAGATTATATTTCAGGTATGCTTATGGAAAGTAAGACAATACACCTGCATACCCTTATGTGTGGCCTATTGTCAAACAAATATCTTACTAACAATGGATTCTGTGATCAAGTGAAATAGTGTTAATGTTGATGATGAAGCGAGTGATCAAGTAAAATGTGAATTGTGATTGATCTTCGGTTATATGGTTGTGATCTTACTTCCCTCTTCAGCAACTAATTGTTGAACAATTCCTGATAGATAAGTATTCCTAAATGTATATATGAATTGTATTGAATTATTACTATTTTTTATGGTTTATTTCATTGTTGAATTAATTTTTAGGTTGCCCTGCTTGTGCTTGTGCTAGCCGCATTTTTGATTTATGGATTTTTGATTGATGGAATGGTTGCATGTATTTAGGTTGCATAAATCTATAGTTTCATGCACGTCAATAGTAAATAGTTAATATCAATTACTTCGTAAATTTGTGTGAATTTGTGTTCACTTTTGTGTGAATTATTCAGTTCAGTTACTTCGTAAATTTGTGTGAATTCATAAATCTGTGTGAATTTGGGTTTAGTTTTTGTGTAAATTTGGGTGGTAAACTGAAGTACCACATCCTCAAAGTGCACAGAAGTTATTGGGTATATTACATGCGTGGACCAATACCATGTAGCCATGCAGGCCCTAAAAATCTAGCTCCTATAAAATAGGTGAACTACCCACAAGACATGCACCTATAAATGGAACCAACATGATGGAATATGGCACATACAAATGTAGGGGCTCAAAATTCTCTTAATGCACATTAGAGCATCTAGCTCAGTGGGCCTCAGAGTTTGTGAGAAAGAGTGAGTAGATCACAGAGTATTGGCTTATTTTAGTTTTTAGAGAAAATTTAAGTAATTTTTAGTTATGAATCATATAATTTTTAAAGTAAATTATACTAATTTTCATAATTTAATGGTTTATTTCAGTCTTTACAGAAAATTCAAGTAATTTTTAGTTATGAATCATACAGGTTTTAAAATATATTCTACTAATTTTCATAATTTAAGGGCGCTTTCACTGATCCAGAAATAGAGAATGAATAAAAATAATAGAAACTTACTGATGATGACATCATCGCGGCTTCATTTTTATTCCATTGGAGTCTAGTGAGGTGCGCAGTATTCTCATAACAGCCCTGGTGACCACAATGTTACAAATCTTTAACATCTAAGCCTCTCATTTTGGTCTTCTGCACCTGCTTCTTTATTATAATAAATGGCTTCCCAAAGTCATCAAGTGCCAATGCCATCCCTACAAACAATAACAAAGTGAGGCACAAAGATTAAAGCATAAACTTAAAAGAAAGGATGAAAAAAATAGTGAAATTTGAACTAGAGATCTGAGGTGTGTGTACTCCTCCCTATGTGGAAGAAGACTAAAAGTGGGGTGGAAATGCAACGAGGTTGTAAATGAAACATACCTGGGCACCATTAATGGATTGAAAATCCAATGGTGGGGTTCGATATCAGTGTGCTACTGGTAAAACCTTAATTCACAACTCTCTTCAATCTCGTTTTCCCTCCTGCCGTGTGAGAAGTGCAAATATGCTACTCGTAAACTTAAAAGAAAGGATGAAAAAATTAATGAATTTTGAACCAGAGATTTGAGGTGTGTGTACTCCTCCCTATGTGGAAGAAGACTAAAAGTGGGGTGGAAATGCACCGAGGTTAGAAATGAAACATACCTGTGGCCATTAATGGATTGAAGATCCAATGGTGGGGTTAGAGATCTGAGGTATGTGTACTCCTCCCTCCCTGTGTGGAAGAAGACTAAAAGTGAGGTGGAAATGCAGCCGAGTTAGAAATGAAACATACCTGGGTGCCATTAATGGATTGAAGATCCAATGGTGGGGTTCGATATTAGTCTGCTACTAGTAAAACCTTAATTCACAACTCTCTTCAATCTCGTTCCTGCCTATGAAAAGTGAAAATATGCTACTCATTTTCCCTCCGCCTTATGAAAAGTGAAAATTTAATTCACAACTCTCTTCAATCTCATTTTCCCTCCCTCGTTTTCCCTTCGGCTAGTGAAAATTGAAAATATGCTACTCGTTTTCCCTCTGCCTTATGAAAAGTGAAAATTTAATTCACAACTCTCTTCAATCTCATTTTCCCTCCCACCCTATGAAAAGTGAAAATATCTACTCGTTTTTCCTCCACCCTATGAAAAGTGAAAATATACTAGTTTTAGAGCGTAAATGAAGATTGGAATTGGGAGGGCTTTGTTACATCAAAATTAAGGTTGAATTTTTTCAAAAATGTTAAAATTTCACTCCCTAGAAAACAATAAATACAATATGTATGGAGTATAGAGTAGATGTGTAGGTGTAGTGTAAGTATGTAAACAATTTTAAATATGGGCTTAGTTAAATAATAATAGTAATAATAATAATAAATGTCAAAATTATGGGGATGAGTGCAAAAATCTAAATGTTGGGTCAATTAATAATAAAAATAATAAAATTCAATTTGTTATATTTCGATTTTGTTATTAACTTATGAATAGCTTTTGTTACAATACTATGAGCCCATACCATGGCTTATCATTACCTCAAGCCCAAAAACCATAACTTATTTCACAACCAAAATATTTTATAACAATATGACAAGATTCTTAACTTGTAAAAAATTGGTTTTGTTATAATACCATGGGCTAATACTATGGCTTATCAATACCACATGCTCTAAAAATATAGCTTATTTCACAATCGAAATATTTTATAACAATATGAAAATATTCTTAACCATGGATATTATTAACTTGGAAATAGACTTTGTTACAATACCATGGGCCAATACCATGGCTTATCAATATCACATGCCCAAAAGACATAAATTATTTCAAAATCAAAATATTTTATAAGAATATGACAAGATTCTTAATCATGGATATTCACCCCTGCTTTGTCATTGATATTATGAACTTGTGAATAGGCTTTGTTACAATAGCATGGGCTAATACCATGGCTTATCAATACCACATGCCAAAAAATCATATCTTATTTCACAATATAAATATTTTATAACAATATGACAAGATTCATAACCATAGATATTCACCCCCACTTTACCATGGATATTATTAACTTGTAAATAGGATTTGTTACAATACCATGGGCCAATACCATGGCTTATCAATAGCACATGCCCAAAAACCATAACTTATTTCACAATAAAAATATTTTAATTAAATTTAATTTTATAACATTTTTTATTTGAAGCTAATAGGAAAAGGGTTGTAATTAGTTTTTAGATATATATAAACCCTCTATCCTCAAGACTACTAAAAATTATTCCCATATAAACTAAATTAAGGTTTTAATAAAATAAAAAATGTGAATACTTTTGTATTTAAATATGTGAAATTTATATAATACAAATATAGTAAGAACCAACATAAATCTATCTTAACTAAGGATCCAAGTGATGATAGCAAGCAAAGTGAAGGGGAAGAGGGGGAGGGAGAGAGTGACATAGATGGAGGGTGGAGAGAGAGAGAGAGAGAAAGAAAGGGAGAGTGAGAGTGATGGGGGGCGATGGAGAGAAGGAGGTAGGAAGAGAGAGAGGGGAGAGAGAAGAAGAGAGGGGGAGAGAGATATGGAGTTGGAGGGGAGAAGAAAAGGGGGGAGAGAGAGATATGGAGTTGGAGGGGGAGAGATAGGGAGGAAATAACTAAGGCATAGGTAGATAGAGGTGGAGAGAGAGAGAGGGAGTGACAAGGGATAGATGGATAGAGAGAGAGGGAGAGAAGAGGAGGGAAGAGAGAGAATAGGTGGTGATAAAGATAGGGAAAGAAGGGAAAGAGACAGAGAGGGAGGCACAAAGATGGAAGGGGGAGAGAGAGAGAGTGATGGGGGGGCGGGGGGGGACAGATGGAGGTGAGAGAGAAAGGGAGAGAGAGGACTAAGAGAGAGGAGAGAGAGATGAAGTTGGAGCGGGAGAGAGAGGGAAGGAAGAAGAAAGACATATAGGGATAAAGGTAGAGAGAGAGAGAGAGGGAGTGACAAGGGAGCGATGGAGAGAGGAGAGATAGATGGAAGAGAGAGAGGCAGAGAGGAAGAGGGAGGGGGAGAGAGATAGATATGGAGAGAGAGTGTGTATGTTTGGGGGGTGAGATAGAGAGAGGGAATAAGAAAGAGACACATAGATACAAATATAGATATTATATAGTATTATATAACTAGCCTAGATCCATGTTAACCTGGATCTATCAAGCGCCAAAAAAGAGGTTTTCACATCAAGAGATTGGATCCCTCTCGATGCTTGATAGATCTGAGTTAAGATGGATCTAGGCTGGCTTAATAAGTTTGTAGTTGTATTTGATAAACTAACACTTCTTTTTTTTATGGTTGTGTTTGAAAACATTTTTTCCATATTTGGTGTATTTATCATAATAATATAATCTAATTTTAATTTAATTTTAAGCTTACCTTTTTTATGCAATGATTTTGTTGTTAGTTTATAAAGATAGACATGTTATCCTTTTGGAATTTTAAAAGGAAACACGTGCTCTTAACTTGGTTGTACTGAAAACATTTAAGTGTAAGAAATAAACATGCCCTCTTAACTTGGCTGTATTAAAAACATAAGTGTTCTTGTATGCTAGGTGGTTGCAAACAAGAGAGAGTATATGGTAAGTGGATTCAATAGTTAAAAATAAATGTTAGTTAAGGTGAAAGTTACAAAAATGTAACAAACAGGCTAGGTTTAGGATATTACTGTTTTGGGACATCTAAAGTTGAAGGTACATTTTATGGAGGTGTAGTCTAAGCCCTTGGGTGTAGGGCACATATTATGGGTATCTTGGACTTGTGGTGTGTGTTAGTGGTGTCAACTAGTGGTGGAGAGTCCAACCAATGAGTAGGAAAAGCTTTTCATTTACAAGGATGGCATCAATAAAGTATTCTCCCTCTCTACCCAACTGTAAGATGAGGAATTGCATAATGGACTTATTATTGTAACAAATTTCAAATATTTGATTATCTTTAAGTTCAAGGGCTTGAAGTGGCTTCCTCAACCTACAAATCTTTAAAGGAACTATGTGTTTTTCAATTAAAACCTTGTGGTCAAGGAGCTGCAAAAGAGGAAGGCCTTATGGCTATTTTTAAGGGGTTGTAAAGACCCTCGTCTTGTGGTAAATAGGTAGATATGATGCTAATGGTCCTGATCATAGTACATTCACATATATAATGTAAATATTTTCCTACCACCTTTCATTCTATAAATATGATAAATATTTTGTGGTTACCCTAATGTACATGTTGAAGTTCCACTTGCATGATTATGGGAAACACTTCTCAGTTATCCTTGTACATGGGTAAGATCATAATTACTCTATGCCCACAAATATAATAGTGAATAGTGTCTAACTGAATCAGAACCCTAACCATAAACCCAATCTCCATTGATGAGGCTTCAACCAATGGTCCTTCCTTAAGGTAACCACTTATAATTATTGATGGCACATTTTTCTAACTCAATGAATCTTGTATTAACTGGGGGGAGTTAGATGGAACCTCAATGACTTCAAGGTGAGGGTAATAACGAAAGTTCAACATATACCATAATAACCTATACATATGTCTTTATACCAGTGGCATGATACAAGTATAAGGAACTCTATTAATGGGGGGGGGGGGGGTGGTTAAAGAGAATATAGCTCGAATCATATAGTTTAAAGAGTAAAAATAATTCGACCCAAGACCTAATAAGAGACTCACAGACACTCACAACGATAATATTTACAAGCCTTGGTGTAGTCAATGAGGGTGGGCAGATATTTTTCAACCTATTAGCACACATGAATGGATTTTTTTCCTCCCTCATACATTGTTAATTCTAGAACATACCTAGGAAGAGGGAAAATGATAGATAGGGAGAAAATGGGAGGCTAAATGGCAGGAAAGGGAAAATCTAGTTAGCCAAGCGCTAACTAACTAGAAAGATGGAGTGAGAAGTAGAAAGAGAAGAGAAATTGGGATAAGAAGAATAGGAAGCAAAAAAGAACAGTGAGAGGAGCGTAAGGGAGAAGGAATTGAGAGTGAATAACATTAGGAGAGGGAAATCAAAGGCAAGCAAATCACTGGGTAACTACTCAAAGGGTTTTGTTGTAAGGAGGGTCTCACACTTGAACGTTGTGGGGTTTTCACCACAAAGATAAAAAACTGAATTCTGATGTCAGAGGTAAGCCTCCATCATGTTGTTGAATTGTACATTTGACATTTACGGCATCAAAATACCACTTCTCTGCATCTAATTAACAATCAAGTTCTCGGGTCTAGCCCAATGGGAAAATCACTACCATGAATCTCTTTAGAGAACTACAATTTCCAAAAGATCTTACAGTCATATATTTGTTGGCTAGTTTTACAATCCAAGATTTAGGAACCTTACCATCATGCTTGTGGCTTAGCCACCTTCCAAGTAATGTGATAAAAACACCTAGTAATATTTTCACACTAAACACTATACAATAAACGTAACGCTAATATCTTAGTGAAGAACAAGTAACTAGCTAGACTCTATAATGGTTTTTGGAGTGACTGTTAGTGAAACTCATTGCAGTTAGGTGTGCCAATGTGTTACGAGTGTTAGCAAGTGCTAGGGAAACACAAGGGAGCATTAGGTCAAAATGCATGGAAATGAATGAATAAGAGTGTGTGACATGGAGTGTCAATGAGTTCCAGGTGTGGTAAGAGGGGAGTGACATGGTATGCTAAGTAGTGCTAATTCATTCTAGCATGCCAGAGCGACATGCAACCAATATGTGCTAGGTGCCAAGGTGTGCCAAATAGTGTTAGGAAGTGTTAGGGAGTATTAGGGAAACACAAGGGACAAGAAGTGTCAGTGATTTTAGGGTGTGCTAAGGAGGGAGTGACAAGGTATGCTAGGCAATGCTAAGGCATTCTAGAGGCAAAGGAAACATGACAAGATGTGCTAGGTGTTAAGGTGTGCCAATGCATGCCAGGGAGAGTTATGGGAGTGTCAGGGAAAAACAAGGGAGGGATAGTTTCAAATGCATGGAAATGAATGAATAAGAGTGCATGACAAGGTTTGTCAACGAATTATAGGTGTGGTAAGGAGGGAGTGATAAGGTATGCTAGGTAGTTCCAAGGAATGCTAGAGTGCCAGGGCGACATGCCAATATGTGCCAAGTCCTAGGGTGTGCCAATGTGTGTCAGGGAGTGCCACGAGAACACAATGGAGAACTAGTTCAAATTGCATGGAAATGAATGAATAAGAGTGTGAGATAGGGAGTGTCAGCAAGTTCCAATTGTGTTAAGGAGGGAGTGACAATGGTATATGTTAGGAAGTGCCAAGGAAAGCTAGAGTGTCAGGACATGTTAAGGAGTGGTAGGGTCTGTTAAGGACTGGAAAATCATGCCAAGAAATGTAGGGGATGATAAAGTGTGCCATGTAGTGCTAATGGATTGTTATACGTGCCAAATGTTATGGCATGTGAATATGTAAACTATGTTGCTTAGTTGTTTTATGGGCACGGTTGGATGTGAGCCTTGACTTGCTAACTTGTTAAGTGGGCTAAGTTAAGATTAGACATGAGAAGCCTAAGATGACTTATAGTCCATTAGGGGAACACGGCATAGTCTAGTTGTATTAAATGTAACTTGGTAAAGTTGTTGTAGTCGAGGCAGAACTTGGTTGGGTTCCTAAGTCTAAAATAAAATAAGGGTAGCTATGAGGGCATGATAATTAAGAAGTGCCATGGTCTGCCAAGGAATGAAAAGGCACGCTGACCTATGCCAGATAGTGTCAATGAATGTCAAAGAGTGTTTGGGAGTGTCAAGGAATCATGAGGGAGAACTGGGTCAAAGTGCATGGAAATGAATGAATACAAGATTATGCCAGGGTGTGTTAGTGAATTCTAGGTGTCCCATGGAAGAAGTGTGTTAGGAGAATTTCATATTAGGACTTGTAGGAGGAAATCCTACGATTGTGATAAGAGGATGGAGAAATCAGTTTGAGACGAAGGGAGACTTTGGTCTAGGCACAACACTATTTTTTCAATGACTTGACTGGGTTCCCAAGTCACAGAAAAGGTAAGGTTATCTATGAGGGCATGAAAACTAGGGAGTGCCAAGGTGTGTAGGGTATTTCAAGAAGTGCTAACACATTTTAGAAAGTTCCAAGGAACGTTAGGCATTTCAAGACATGCCAAGTTCTAAGGCATGCTAATGTGTGCTAGGTTCTAGGATGTGGCACCAACACATGCTAGGGATTGGCAAGGAAACACAAGGGAGGACTCGTTTCAATTACATGTAAATGAATGAATGTGTGTGTGATAGGGAATGTTAACAAGTTATAGGTGTGCTAAGGAGGGAGTGACAACATATGATAAGTAGTGCTAAAAGACGACAGAGTGCTAGGAAAGCCTACTAAGATGTGACAAGTGCCATGGCGTGCCAATATGTGCCAAGGAGTGTCAGGGAGTGCTAGGGAAACACAAGGGAGCACTAGGTCATATTGCATGGAAATGAAGGAATAAGAGTGTGTGGCATGGATTGTTAATGAGTTCCAAGTCTGTTAAGGAGGAGTTACAAGGCATGCTTGGCAATGCTAAGGAATGCTAGAGTTCTATGACAACATGCGGCCAAGATGTGCTAACGCGTGCAAGGAATTATTAGCTGGGAGTGCCAGGGAAACACAAGGGAGAACTATGTCAAAATGAATGGAAATGAACAAATAAGAGTTTGTGATTAGAAGTTTCAGTGAGTTCTAGGTGTGCTAAGGACAAATTGAAAAGGTATGTTAGGCAGTGTTAAGGCATGCTAGATGCTAAGGCAACATGCCAAGATGTCATAGGTGTTAGGGTCTAACAACACATGTCAAGGAGAGATAAGGAGTGCTAGGAAAACACAAGGGAGCACTAGGTAAAAATATATGGAAATGAATGAATAAGAGTTTTTGACCAAGAATGTCAGCGATATCTAGGTGTTCTAAGGAGAGAGTGACAAGGTATACTATGTAGTGCCAAGGAATGTTAGAGTGTTAAGGTGGTAGGCCAAGATGTGTCAAGTGCTAGGGTGAGCTAGGGAGTGTTAAGGGGTGTCAAGGAAACATAAGGAAGCACTAGGTCAAAATGCATGGAAATGAATGAATAAGAGTGTGTGAGTGGGAGTTTCAATGAGTTTTAGGTGTTTTAAGGAGGGAGTGACAAGGTTATATGCTAGGCAATTCCAAGGTATGCTAAACTACGAAGTCATGTTAGGAAGTGCCACGGTGTGCTATGGAGTGTCAAAGCATGCCAAGGAATGTAGGGGATGTTAATGCATGCCACATAGTGCCAAGGCATTCTAAGACATGTCAGGTGCTACAGCATGTCAATATTTAAATTGTGTTGCTTAATTGTTTTAGACCAAGGTTGGATGTGACGATCCTTGTCTTGGTAACTTGCTAAGTGGAATGATTTGAGATTATACATGAGTACCCTATTGTGAGTTACAAGTAGTTCTTAGGTGAACAAGGCATATGTTGAATTTTGATGACACATGAGAATCCGAGTTTGGCCTTAGAATTTTTGATGTGAACATACTCAAGTGCCACAACACATCTACTATGCAGAACGAAATCTACCATGAAAGAAAAATTAATGGATTGAATGCACAAAGTTTAGGGTTTGCCACATCTTCATATGTTAATTCTTATTATTGTGATATACAATAGCCATTTATATGTATGGTGTAAGACTCCTCTGGACATTTCTATCCAACAACAACATCTTTGTGGTAAAAGGTGTACTATTAGAGGTTGCTCCATCAAAAATAGCAACCAAAAGGGACCTTACTATGAACACAGATGAAGAATTAAGAAGACTGTTATCTATAAGTTCTTATGTGGAGGTATGGGACAAAATTACACAGGAAATAAACCTTTTTGTTCAACCAATCAAGATCTAAAAAGGAAAATGTGTGTGTTGAAAATAGCAACAAGAAATGCTAAAAATAGAAGTGCTAAAAATATCACTGCTAATTTTAGTTAGTCCCTAAACTAAAATTGAGAATTAAAATTAAAATTTGATCTTAGAAGCTGTTTGTAGAATAATTAATTAATTCAGATTGAGTTAATTAGTTGTAGAAAATCAAACATGAAGTCTATGTGAAGACATGCAACAGTTTCCCCTTTGATTGAGGAAGTTACCCCTTGATTAAAGGAGATTAGGATGACTTGTACCTTGAGTTGTAATTAGTTAGCTCAGTTAACTGAGTTAAATCTAGTTAGATTAGTTCCAATAGTTTGTTGAACTAATTGTGAGTTCAGTTAGTTAATGCATCCATGCATGTAACTGCTGCACTTCAGATAACTGAAGAGTCTCTCATAAATAACTCATGCATGTCAATTCAGTCACAGACCGAGTTGGGATCAAATGATGGGACAATGTACTATTAGTTGCAGGAATATTCCATTGAGGATATCTCTTGCACGCAGAAGGAATTCATTCCTTAGAGATTGCAAAGTTACTTCTGAGTTTGATGATTGTGTGATGAGGCAAATTCACACAGGTGGTACATTGGACCCCAGGAGAAATTATGCAAGGAAATAGGAGGCTTGGAGGATTGGAGGAAGGCATATCTTGTGTCTATTCAGTCTGTGAGCTGTATTGAGGGATTGTACTGAGAGATGGATAGCTTGTGAGCTAAAGCTTTGTGTAATCTAGACATATTTCAACTTGTATGATAACACAGAGATCAGGGTTTTTAGCTGAGGCTTTCCCCAGAGTATTCTTCTGTGTTCATGTGTGATTGATTTCTCATTCTCTATTATATGTGTTCTATTTGATCTTGCTCATAATCGATTAAGCTTCTGCAAGTTTTTTTGTAGAAGTAGATCAAGCATTTTTCTTTAGTATATTGCATTATCAGGTGATCTACAATGAGAATTTTTGCATGGTATCAGAGAAAAGGTGATCAAAGCGAAGAACTATATAGAAAGAAGGGAGAAGTTCAAAGTTTGAAGTTCCTGATTATAGAATTTGAATTCTTATGACATGTCAAATTTCAACAATGGCGTTCAATGGTTTAAGACTCGAGTATGACCTTGATGGCAGCTCGAATTATATAGCTTGAAAGGATCGCATGGAAGAGGTATTAGAGGAAAATGGTCTAAAGGACTTCAGTGATCAAGAAGTCCCTAAGCCAATAGCTGCTAATGCCCAAGAATTGGCGGAATGGAAGAAATTTGTGGCTAGAGCGAGGAGAGTCCTTCTGGAGGGAGTTCGAGACCACATTGTCTCGAGCCTCCATGGGAAGGAGACACCATTTTCAATGTGGAAAACATTGAAAGATCTATATCAGAACAAAAGTTATCAGAGGAAGTTAGCACTGAAAGACAAATTGCGGAAAATCAAGTGTGAAAAGGGCGACATGATCTCTACATATCTAAATAAGCTCACCACCTATAGGGATGAGCTTGGAAGTGTAGGGATCATGACAATCGATGATAACATGGTGAGTCTTGCTCTCCTCAGTCTTCCTATGAGTTGCCATAACTACGAAGACTCGGTAAATGGAAGAGAGAAACTACCAGATTGGGAATGAATTTGGTCGGATCTGATGCAGGAGGAGATAAGAAGAAGCACCAAAGATGGATCTTCATCAAAGCAAGATGATGAAGAAAATATAGCCTTAATGAGTAAGGCAAGGAAAGGGAAAGGGAAGGTGTCCCATCCCAAATATAGTTCTTCCCATGGTGGGAAGAAGTTTGACAAATCGAAAGTGCGATGCTTTCATTGTCATGAAATGGGCCATTATGCTACAAATTGTCCACAGAAGAAATCCAAGAAGGGATTCTAGAAGGGATCAGATGGTGAGGCACTAACCTCACGTTCGAATTGGATTTCTCTCTCATTTCATGCATGGTTTCATCCATGGTGGGATGTGTTTGGTACCTAGATAGTGGAGCTTCATTCCACATGACCAGCGGCAAGAATCTTTTCAGTACCTTGGAGGAGAAGGATCTCCAGATGTGGATCGAGATGGGCGATGATGGAAAGTACTATGTTTTAGGTGAAGGTACGGTTGTGTTTCAAAGGGAGCATGGAGCTCCTCTCACCCTGACTAATGTAAAATATGTACTAGGTCTGAAGAAGAATCTTTTGTCTGTCGCTATGCTAGAAGACAAAGGCTATGATGTAGTCTTTAGTAAAGGAAAGGTATTCCTAAGGCATATCGGTACTGGACAAACTAGGAGGATTGGGATTTGAGTAAAGAATCTCTACAAGCTGGAGGTAGATGAGTGTGCTGCATTGAGTTCCAAAGCAGAGATGGTGTAGATCCAAGATGTTGGTGAGATATGGCATAGAAGATTGGGCCACTTGCACCATGGGGCATTGAAGATCATGCAACAGATTTCTACCGGACTCCCCAAGGGAAAACTGGAGCAAATGGATACATGCAAAGGTTATACCTTGGGAAAGTATGTGAAATATTCCTTTCAGGATCGAGACAGTAGAACTGGAGAAATCTTGGAGCGAGTTCATATAGATGTGTGTGGACCATTCTCTACAGCCTTCACCGCTAAACAAAGGTAGTATGTTATTCTTATTGATGATTTTTCTTGTAGATGTTGGATCTACTTTATGCAAAAGAAGGATCAGACCTTCTTAAGGTTTTGTGAGTTTAAAGCCTTGGTAGAGAAAGAATATTGAAATAAAATACGGGCCTTACATAGCGACAATGGTGGAGAGTATGTCTCCCAATAGTTTAAGGACTTCTGCGCAGCAGAAGGAATTAAACGGGAGTTGATGGAACCCCATAACCTGCAGTAGAATGGGGTGGCTGAAAGGAAGAACAAATTGATTGTGGGAGCAGCTCGAGCGATGTTGCATGACCAGAGCCTACCACTTCATTTGTGGATTGAGGCATGCAATACAGTAGTATACTTGCAGAACAAAAGCCCGCACCGTATACTGGGGATGAAGACACTAATGGAAGCCTTTTCCAGAAGTGACCAAATGTGAGTCACTTCAAGATCTTTGGATCATTGGTTTATCTCCATGTGACCAAATATGCCCAAAAGAAGCTAGATCCAACAGCTGAGTTGTGGATACTTGTGGGGTACACTGATACACCCCACAACTATCAGGTGTTCCTGCCTACCAGTCAGAGGACAGTGGTACATAGAGATCTGAAGTTCGACGAGCAGAAAGCCATGCGAGTATCACTTGAGAGGGAGCTCAAGTTGCATGAAAAGGAGGAACTTTTAGTTCCTAAGGAGGAGGAGCCTCATACTTATGTGGAGCAACCACATGTAGAGGATCCGGGAGTGGAGACATCCACTCATGCTGAGTCTTCCAGAGATGGACGGAAGTGCTCAAGGGAAGCTGACAGGTCAATGATGGATGCATGAGAGAATGTGGGACAACCATCTTCTCAGCGCAGACAGAGGAGATCACTCGAGCAATACAATGGCTACATGGCCTGGTTGGGGAGTGTGTAGAGACCGAACCTTCTTCTTTCGAGGAAGTAGTGCAACAACCAGTCTAGGTTGATGCTATGGTAGAGAAGTACAACTCTATCATTCAGAACAGTGTGTGGGGTGTTGTCCCAAGGCCTCAGGACAAGTCAAGGGTGAGTTCCCGATGGATTTACAAGGTAAAGCAAGCAGCTGATGGCAGTGTTAAGAAACATAAGGCAAGGTTTGTTGCTTGTGGTTTTTCATAGGTCGAGGGGATTGACTACGATGAGACTTTTTCTCCTATAGCAAGGTACTCATCTATCAAAGCGATGTTGGCACTATCAGCTCAAATGGGTTGGAAGATCTAATAGATGGATGTGAAGATTGCGTTCCTCAATGGGAAGTTTGAGGAAGAGGTGTACATTGAGCAACTAGAAGGTTTTGAGACCTTCAATCGTGAGTCGCATGTGTGCCGACTCAAGAGGGATTTGTACAGGGTGAAGCAAGCACCTCATGCTTGGTACACCATGATCGAAAACTATTTCACTAGGTTGGGCTTCACCAAGAGTGAAGCAGATATGAACCTTTACCACATCATGGTAGAAGGTACGCCAATGATCATTTTTCTTTATGTGGATGATCTGATTTTGACAGGTGATGATTAGTTGATCAAGTCTTGCAAGGAGGACCTTGAAAGAGAGTTCAAGATGAAATACATGGGTCTTATGCACTACATTCTAGGCATGGAAGTGTGGCAGAAGGATGGGGAAGTGTTTGTGCCTCAAGGCAAATATGCCAATGAGATACTCAGGTGGTTCCACATGGAGAAGTGCAAGCCCATGTAGACTCCTCTAGCTGGAAACTAGAGGAAGGAGGATGCTACTTTAGGTGAGGTAGTAGCTACTACTGTTTATCGGTAGCTTGTGGGTTCATTGATGTATCTAGTGAACACACGACCAGATTTGTGATTTACAGTGAACCAGCTGAGTCAAGCTATGGTTCAGCCTACCAAGCTATTTTGGAAGGTAGCAAAGCATGTGCTGAGATACCTCGAATGAACATCTCAATATGGATTGTGGTACAGAAGGACAGAGGGAGTGAAGCTTGAGGGATTCACAGATGCGGATTGGGCAGGGAGTCCATCAGACCGGAAGAGCACTTCTGGAGGAATTTTCAACCTTAGTTCAGTTGTAGTTTCCTGGTACAGTAGGAAATAGAGGTTAGTTGCACTTAGCTCAGTAGAGGCTGAATAAATGGCTGCCAGTCAAGCAGCATGCGAGGCCATTTGGATGTGGAAGATTCTAAAGGGATTGTTGGATCAGTGGATGGATCCAACTGTGATCTAATGTGATAATCAGAGTTGTATCAAACTCTCTGAGAATCTAGTATTTCATGACAGGTCCAAGCACATTCATATCCGGTAGCATCGTCTTCGAGACTATGGTGAATAGGATCATGTTGTTGTTGTATGTTTCGACCGAGGAACAGGATGCAAATATTTTGACTAAGGCATTGTCAAAATGCAAGTTCGAGTTCCAAAGAGACATGATTGTGGTGACTGATAATCTCCTTCTTGTTGAGAGGGGGTGTTGAAAATAGCAACAAGAAATGCTAAAAATAGAAGTGCTAAAAATAGCACTACTATAAATAGCATTTCGGGATACATTCCAATTTTAGTTAGTCCCTAAACTAAAATTGAGAATTAAAACTCGAATTTGATCTTAGCAGCTGTTTGTAAAATAATTAATTAACTCATCTTGAGTTAATTAGTTGTAGAAAATCAATCATGAAGTCTATGTGAAGACATGGAGCAGTTTCCCCTTTGATTGAGGAAGTTATCCCTTGATTAAAGGAGATCAGGATGAGTTGTACCTTGAGTTGTAATTAGTTAGCTCAGTTTGTTGAACTGATTGTGAGTTCAGTTAGTTAATGCATGCATGCATGTAACTGCTGCACTTCAGATAACTGAATATTCTCTCATAAATAGCTCATGCATGTCAGTTCATTCAAAGACCCAGTTGAGATCAGATGATGGGACAGTGTACTATCAGTTGTAGGAATATTCCATTGAGGATATCTCTTGCATGCAAAAGGAATTCATTCCTTGGAGATTGCGCAGTTACTTCTGAGTTTTATGAGTGTCTGATGAGGCCAATTCACACAGGTTGTAGCATTGGACCCTAGGAGAAACTACGCAAGAAAATAGGAGGCTTGGAGGATTGGAGTAAGGCATACCTTGTGTCTAGTCAGTCTGTAAGCTGTATTAAGGGATTGTACTGAGAGCTGGATAGCTTGTGAGCTAAAGCATTGTGTAATCTCGGCATATTTCCACTTGTATGATAATACAAAGATTAGGGTTTTTGGCTGAGGCTTTCCCCAAAGGATTCTCTGTGTTCATGTGTGATTGATTTCTCATTCTTTGTTATATGTGTTCTATTTGATCTTTCTCATAATTGATATGAACAGGGCCAAATTATGAAAGTGTAAAAGTTGGTATGGTTTAAAGGGACTAGTCCCTTTGAAAAGTCTTAAATGTGGCATTGAAGGTTGAGCCTCGTTCTAGAACCCCTTTGGGCATCCATCTTAGGAATTGGTGTAGGATGCAACACTTCAGAGTAAATTTTACAGCAGTGATGTCAACACTTGTATAGTGAAATGGGGTGGAGTTGTCCTACCAAAGCTCATTGGTCTACTTTGGAGCTTCTCTAGGGTGATGCCTCGGATGCTTTGGAGTATGAGGGCATGATTTGATATTTAGTTTGCATTGAAGAAGCTTTGGAGGCTAAATACTACAGAAAAACCCCTTGTTATGAACAGGGAAGCACATGCCACTGAAGAAAGTAACATAAAGTACACAAATTTGAAACTCAAATCACATCACTATTTATTACTCTTTGAAACAGGAAATAACTAAAAATTTCAAACACTACTATTCACTTTTCCTTTAGTCTAGAAGATACAATGAATCTTGAAACATGTACAATAATGTATCAAATTTCTTAACTTCTAATCCTAATGCACCTTCCTTGCATGGATAGACAAGACAATTAAAGTCTGCCTCTACTGAATATGATAGGAGATATGCAAACACGGTTCCTTTGCTAAGGCTGAGAATTAATAACTAGGGAAGTGATCCTTTTAACTGTGCATGTAAAAACTAAATAAAGCAAAGAGTTTCACTACTCCAAGTGCTAGAAATGAATCCACTGCCTAAGGTAAGTGCTTTCCCCAAAACAAGATATTGAGGACTCAAAAACTTTGTTGCTTCCTTCAAGAGAGGCGTATGCTAGACAGAACTGAGCTATCTCGCACTGTCCTCCAAATTCATCCACCTTTAACAAAAATCTTGTGCCCAGAAAAATACGAGAAACCAATATCTAACAGAATTCGCTGACCAGCCAGAGACCCTTGTGCCCAAATAGAGAGATAATAAGGGAATGTTAACTAGGGTGGAATATTTCACCATGGAAATTGACAAGAGATAGAAGGGGTCAAAACCTATCAGACCTAATGCTCAAGGACAAATGAATTAATCCACACTTGGTGATCCAAAATGAATTCAATCCTTATGTATTTATAGATTTTCCAGAGGGGTTTCATATTCTTAAGTGATTAAGTAAACCTTACTCCAAACCCCAAATTTGTGTTTTTTAAGCTCAGTTTCCCCAAAAATTGCCCAGAAATGGGTATTTTGGGGTTTTTCCCCCTTTATGGAGGACTATAGCCTACGGCGATGGATAGGATATTACATCCCATTCGTCCTCAATTTGTAGAGGATGTTACATGGCACCTAATAAAAGAACAATGCTTTAGTTTAGGATGTAATACCTAAATTCTTATTTCTTTCCACACAAGACATACATCATGCAAAAATGATCATGGGGTACAAATACTACAAAAGGCCTAAATCTTACTAGCATTGTCATAATCCAAGAATAAAAATGCTTTCACGTGAAACAAGGTCAGTACCACATACTACAAGCATAAATGAAAAATTCAAAAACAATATACTTATTCCATGAAAGAATGATGAATCCTATTAGTGCACTTTAAATTGAATAGCTCTTGAGTTGCAGTGTCAATCAAAATTTCTTAGGTTGGATCATAATTAAGTACTCAATGTTGTTTTGGGTCCAATTTAGCGAAAGGATGAGCTCTTGGTGATAATGGGATGATCAGGCTTTTCAGAAGGGAGCTCTGCTATACTTTTCAACATACAAGCAATTCATTCTAGTGGAGGAGATATGGAGAAGCCTTTAATAAGGACCTTTCCAAGATAAATTTGGAGGAAAATCCATTTTCAAAGCTTAAACATAGTTCTAGATTGAAACAAGAGTAGTCATTTTTTAGAACAATTATTAATTCCCAAGAAATTGGAGCCAAGCTGACATGTTTACCATTTATTCTTCTACTGGACAAGGAAGCATTTATGAAAAGTCCTTGGCCCTTTGATCCAGTATTTGATGTAAATGTCTTGATTAGAAATGTAATAAGAGATGCATTTTATATTAAGAAAAAGGGAAAAGTAGAGGGCCAGTTAATAATTATCTCTAAAAAACTCTCAATAGAATCCTAACATATTTGAAATGGAAAAGGTTAACTCCATGGTTATTTTTTGCTTTAGAAACTTTTCTAATTTCCATGATTGAAGCATGTATTCATGCCTTGAAAGAAGCTCACAAATGCTTTTGATATTGGTTGAAGCAAAGAAAATGTGCAAAGTTACACTCACATAGAGGTATGGAAAAAAAGTATGTGGAGCTTGTTGTCCCAAACTCCACACAAAGAATGGACAAAAGGTGAAAAAACCAAGTCAAAAGGTATGTGTAGCTTTGTCATGCAGAGGTAGGTGTTAACTCCACACTCTACAACAAAGGCTTTGCAGCGCAAGTGACACAAAGGTTTGCATGTAGAACTTTGGACTAAAAGGAGTGGAGCTTGATGATACATGTCCACTATTAACCCACTTTCTCTATGAGTTATAGGAGATAAAAATAATGAGAAATGAGAGATACAGAGTATATACTATTGTTATTCAAATTTAATAAAAAATATTACTATGTCTTCCTTGACATAAAATAAACATCTTCCATAAAATATTTTCTCCATGAACCTGATTTAAAATTAATCTCCTTCGTTGATGCACCTAGCTGCAAATAGAAATGATGTCGATGGGCAAATTTCAATTTAGAAAATTCACAATTAGTTTCAATTGTAATATCTCTTATTTTCAATTCATATTTCAGTTACAAGCAGAGAAACAGGACTCACTGATCAATCGCGATTAATCACAAGTTGAAATTTGCTCGCTCTCCAAATGATCTGATCCAAATATTTGCGAGTCAAACTCACATTGACCAAGTTTAACGGTAAACGCAAGTTTGACTTGCGACTTGCCGATTAAAGTATATTCCTACGATTGATTCTGATTTATTTGATTTTCGGCCTTCACTCAAGGAGCACAAGTTTTTCAAGTTTAGGTATGCAGCATTGCTAAAAACTAAACGTCGGTCATTTCAAAATTTATTTCTCATTTCTCAGGCCCACAACTCATACGTCAAGACCTTCAGTAATCAATCACTACTCACTATTACATAGTCCAGAATCCATATTGGGGATTCGCAAGCGTGAGCCTAAGTCCAGACTCCATATCGGGTAGTAGCCAGTGTGTGCTCTATCCATACTCCATATCAACCCTCCAGCAGCTGCGCATCACCTTCACCGTGTGTTACCTTCAGGCTTAGCCGATTCGCTATTCAACAATCAAGGTACATTGGCACTTGGCTTAAATAATAGGTATATTACTATATTGAAGTTTCAATATCGTTTTCAATGGCAAGTTTCAAGTTTCATTGTACAATAGTCAAATGTTCGGCATATTCCTTTGGTTATGACTTTTAAACCCTATAAATGGGGCTTAAATAGATTTTAAAAATGCACCAAGAAATGGTTTCATACCAACCACTAGCAAAGTCATCAAGCATTCCTTCCTTAGTCAATGTCTTGCTGACTCCAAAGGCTTTAACCATGCATTCACAACTTTGGGTATTTTTCTTCTTCCATAATCTGTTATTGATGTATTGGTTCAGTTGTCTTATGCGAAACAAACTTGCAAATTCAAGATTACAATGCAATATATGTTGATAATATTTCCTTTAGGTATCATTTCCTCATATATACCTAATTTTGTTTCAAGGTCATAATGATATATTAGGTCGAAATGTGCTTGTGCTGCTGGACATACTCCTCTTTTATCCTTAACAAAACCTCATATCCTTTATAACCAACCCTCCTTTTTGCGAAGTTATATATGGAATGTTTAATTTTAATTTTGTATTGTCTTTTGTAGGAGACAAATTAAATAGAAGGCAGAACTCCAAATCTAAACATAAGTCGCAATTTAAACACAAGTCCAAAACAATAACAATTCCAAGGGATAAGGACTTTGCTTGCGCTTATTGTGATAAGATTCTTGGAGACCCCAAGCTCCTTTGTAAATTTTGCAAAGCGAAATGTGGTGGAGGCATTTATAGATTCAAGTACCACCTTGCACAAATACCTGGCCATGATATAGATCACTGCAAAAATGTTGACGAAAATATCAAACACCAAGCAACCTTGGCCATTGATATATTGAGTCAGCATAATGCAAAGAAATAAAAGAAAAAAAAAGAAATAGGAACTCCTGGAGTTCACAATTTTTCTTCCACCACCCCATTATCATCTCCCTCTATTGAATCCTCAATGCAGTTCCAAAATTTCCCACACATGCCTCCAAGTCCAAGTCAAAATCAAGACCAAATGAATCCTCCTACATTCAACATTGGAGGTGGAAGCATAAACTCCTTTTTTTCTCCCTGCACAAAACCTAGTTCCCAACCTACCTTGGATACCACTGGTTGGAAAAAAAATATCCATAGTCAGGAAAGGAAGGCCATTTCTAACTTTTGGTACTATTCTGGCATACCTTTCCACTATGCCATAAGTCCTTATTGGCAAGCTATGATTGATGCGGTTGTTGTTGTAGGTCCAGGGTCCAAAGCCCCTTCATCAGAGAGAATTAGGATAAATTTTATATTCAAAAGTGTTGAAGATGTCATGCTTATGCTATCTGAGCTTCATTCATCATGGATAGAAACAAGGTGCACCAACATGATTGATGGATGGATAGATTATAGGAATAGAACTTTAATAAATCTCCTTGTATCTTGTCCAGTAGGTACAATGTTTCTCAAATCAGTGGATGCCTCAAACAAGGTTAAGACTGCACAACTTATTTGTGAAATGATGGAGGAAGTCATTCAAGAAGTGCGAGAAGAACATGTTGTACAAATTGTCACAGAAAATGTAGCTAATTATATGGCTATTGGTAGACTTTTTGAGATTAGGCACCCCAGTATTTTTTGGACCTATTGTGTTGCCCATTGCATAGATTTAATGCTTGAGGTCATTGGTAAGCTTCATTGGATACATGAGGTTGTGGAGAAGGAAAAATCCATAACCAAATACCTATACAACCATACTATTGTCCTAAACACCATGATAAAATAAACTGAAGGTAAAGAAATTGTTCGACCTGCAGTGACTAGATTTGCAACAAATTTCATATCTTTGTAATTTGTGTTTGAGCAAAACATAAAGCTGAAGAGGATGTTCTTGGGACCTGAGTGGATGGAATCTAAACATTCCAAGACCCTCGAAGGAATTGAACTTGTTTCACTTGTGTTTAATGATAGTTTCTGGAAAGATGCCGAATAGATTATTGTTGTGATGGAGTCCCTTGTTAGAGTTCTCAGGTACTTCAAGTATTTTAACTTTTTCATGTTTTAAATCTCATTTCAAGCTTCTTTTTATTTTGAATGTTTCATATTTATTTAAATTTGAAAGCTTGAACTTTCAGGATGGTTGATGGTGACAAACCTACTATGGGTGACATTTATGAGGCAATGGATCTCGCAACAAAGGTCATCAAAAGAAGATATGGGGATGAGGAGGAAAATTATATGCCTCTTTAGGACATTATTGATGCATGTTCGGATAGGAAATTGCATTCCCCCTTACATGTTGTTAGGTACTTCTTAAACCCACAGTATTTTTATGATAAGAGAAAATTTAATGAGGATGGGGAGGTTCGCGGAGGACTTATGACATGCATGGAAAGGTGCTTCCCTGATCCAGAATTTCAAAGACGTGCCTTTTCCCAACTATAAGATTATAGAGCACCAACTAAATTATTTGCCTATACTAGTGTTATACGAGAAAGGTCTAAGATGTTGCCAGGTACCCTTTGAGGCTTGAAGGCTTCATCAATTCATTAAATTTGTTTAAATTTTATTTTGTATGTTAAATTTTTTATTAAATTTTGTTGTATTTTAAAGCTTTTACTATTTAGTATTTAGTACGTATACTAACGAACCCTTGCCACTTTCTAGGTCTTTGGTCGAAAAACTTTTGTAGTGATACACCAGATTTGAAGAGATTCACCATTCGAATCTTAACCAAGAATGCAGTGCTTTAGGTTGTGAGTGAAACTAGAGAATGTTTGAGAGATGAATTCTAAGAAGCGCAACCGATTGACACAAAAGTGCTTAAATGACCTTGTATTTTTCCATTACAATATACTACTTCGAAACAAGAAAATATTAGGCGAGAGGTTGAATTTGAAGGTTTCATAATCTGATTTGCAATTTAAAGTTTAAAATTTAGAGTTCAAAGTCAAACTTAAATTCACATTTCAATGTCTCATGATAATGACGGGTTTGGATCATTCACCAATAGACCTTGAAGAGATAGATTCACAAACTACAAATGTAGCAGATTGGGTCCAATTAGAGGAGGCTCCTCTTTTAAGCCTACATGACTTGAAGAACTTTGAGAGTCGAGCAAGCAAAGGAGTGGGAGGAATCACTTCTAGTTCTCACTCTTAAGAGTCTTAGACTCTTAGTTACTACTTTTTTTCTAATTAGTATGCAGTTGTTTGTAAACTTTTAGAAGCAGTTACTTCTAGTTCTATGTAGTCACTAGTTAGGAGTCGTGACTTAGTACTTTGGATCATGTTTGGACTCATAACATATATGAGATGCTTATTCATTCATGATATTTTGGACATCTATTGATATTATTAATTGCCTGGACATAGCTTTACTCAATATCAATGCAAAATGTTTTTTTTAACTCAATATATGTGTATATTTTTATTTATTGAATTCACTGATTTTTTCCCGATTTTTCCCATTTTTCCCTAGTCTGATTAAAACTCTTAGCTCTTTTTCCTCGCCGATTTATTGTTTATTCCAAGTCTCGTAACAATGGTTACAAGTTTCATTCTTCACTTATGAGTGCTAAGGTGTGCTCGAGAGTTCCAACGCAAGTTGAGGAGTATTAGGGAGTACTAGGACAACACACTGGAGCACTAGGTCGAAATGAATGGAAGTGAATGAATATGAGGGTGTGTTGGGGATTGTCAATCAGTGCTAGCTGTCATGCCAAGGAGGGAGTGACAGGATATTCTAAGCACAAGTAAGGCATGGTAGGGAATATCAGGGAATGTCAAGAAGTGCTATAGTGTGTTAGGTAGCTCTGGGGTGTGCTAAAATGTGCCAAATAGTGCCAAGGCATGCCAAGTGCTAAGACATGCTAGGACGTGTAGGGTGCTAGAGTATGCCAATATGCGTCAAGGAGTTTCAAGGAAACAAAAGGAATAACCAAGCTAAATTCCAAGGAAATGAACACATAAGAGGGTTAATAAGTTGGGACTTTATCTTTTTCGAAAGGGGCATGCTAGGCACACTAATAATACATTCCAATATATGCCAAATGCCAGTGTGTGCCAAGTGCTAATATTTGTCAATGCAATATTATGCCAAGGAGTTCTAGGGCATGCTAGGGACTACAAGGAATGCCAACACATGATAGGGGAGTGATATGCTATGCTATGGCATGCCAACATGTGCTTGGGCGTCCTACTCATGGCAAGATGTTCTAGGTACAAAGATGTTCCAAGACATGCGAGGTGACAAAGAATGTTATTGTACTATTCCAAAGAATGTTAAGGTGTGCCATGAGTGTTGAGGAGTGCTAGGTCTCTCTCATTAATAGAATTGATAGAGCTTGATTATGTATCAAATAATATAGTTCCTACACACACTAGTGGAACTTTAGTTCAAGAAAATTTGATAGATAATAAACCTAATAGAGATGAATCATGTGTTGACTCATAGGAAGACTATATTCTTATGACTTGAGGGAAATGACACACACTAATTACTTCTTAAAAAATTGAATGATTATTATAACCACTATGACCTTTGACACATAATGAAAAAGACTCCACAAAAATGGTCTTAAATCATTATACTTCGACAAAAAATATAGTAACAGGTACATAGCATCATCAAAAACTCATTGGAATGATCAATGATGACGAAAAGTTTTTGACTGTCACCAAAAGTAACCAAAAAGAGAATTGGTGAGGGTCAATAAAAGATCGTCACTAGAAGTGTCACCAAAGAGAGAATTAGTGATGGGCCTTTAGCGACCCTCACCAAAAGTGTCACCAAAGAGAGAATTACTGATGGGCCATTAACGACCCTCACCAAAAGTGTCATTTAAAATGGATTTGGTGACAAACCTTAAAGGACCATCACTATATACACTTACAACAACGCACATTTATTGACTGTCACCAAAATTAACCAAAAAGATCATTGGTGATGGTCAATAAAATATTATTACGAGAAGTGTCACCAAAGAGAGAATTAGTGATGGAGCTTTAACGACCCTCACCAAAAGTGTCACAAAAGAGAGAATTAGTGATGGGCCTTTAACAATCCTCACCAAAAGTGTGATTGAAAAATCTCTTTGGTGACAAACCTTGTCACACAGAATGAGTCAATCTTGCAGACAAGATTGACCTTCCTAGAATCTAACGATATCTAGTGACAAGCAAGCCAATCAAAAACTATCTTTCTCTAAATATGCAATTATAAACAAAGGCAAACAAGTGTTTTAGGCCTACCTTGGGTCCAATGCAAGTTTGTGGAAGCCTCGCTCCTTTGATCCAAATGATCTCCCTTGTTGCAAATCTGCAAACACAAACAAGTAAACAAATTAAATAGCACCTGAAAAGCCAATATCATAAAGCATACCTATCATGATGATCAAGGAATTCATGAAACAAATGACATAGGACAATTTGTTGAGAAAAATGAATCTGATTGTATTAATTCAAATCAAAGAAGAACTTTACAACCTGTGCCTTGATGCTGTACAAGCTCCTCCCAGGGTCCAACAAGAAGTCTCCTCTACTTTGACAAGTTTCACTCTCTTCCCAATGAAGCCAAAAAGGTATGTGATCTCTCCTCTCAAGCTTAACTAGGAAGTCTCAATTCCACCAACATTTACCCTAAAAAATGTTCAGCTTCTAACCTCCCCAGCAACCAGCCCAATGCCTTAATTTATAGTGCAATGGAGGGAAGCTACTAGGTCCTCCTTCAAAGGGATAAAGTCCTCCTTCAAAGGGATAGCTCCTCTCATCAAAGGATTAGCTCCTTCACTTTTGGGATGCATGAACCACCTAGGAGCGAACCATCCACGTCAAGGTTCCTTCTAGAATCATCTAGAATTGACCCAAAGTAAGTTTTTAGGAATAAACTTCCGCCTTTTTGACTTTCACAGGGGTCCGCACCCACTCCTTTAGAGACAGAGTGGGCAGGTCTGCAGGTAACACGAACAAAGAGTGCGGGGCTGCAAGCAATAGTGAGAGAAAGTGCGGAACCAGAGCTTTATTGATTTTTAATGTATTTCTCTCATTTTCAAAGCTTGACATGAAGAGTTGAGGTCTGAGACTTGATTAGGAGGACTATATAAGTGCTAATAGACCCATACTGACTGCAGATAGTCATGGTGACGATAATTTTGTGTAACAAACCTTAAAGGACCATCACTATATACACTTACAAAAATGCCTTTTAAAAGACTGTCACCATATGTGACATTGGTGACGGACCTTAAAGGTCCATCACAGGTATGATCCTCACTACTGACCTGTTTTCTTGTAGTGGGAAGAAAAACAAAATAAACAAAAAGAATTCATATGGTAGGAAAATTAGCAGACATAATGATGGGAAAAATTGCCATACAAAAATATGTAGATCCAGGAAGTCCAATTGTGAAAACACATATCAATGGAGTTGAAATTCCAAATACATTGATTGATTTGGGAGTAGCAATAAACATCATGAGCAAACAAACCATGGAACAACTCAAACTTCCTAATATTCTTTATACACCTACATTACTGCAATTAGCAGATAGATCTGTAATCAAACCAGATGGAGTGTTAGAAGATATTTTAGTGTCCTTAAATTCTTGGGAATACCCCATTTATTTTATGATCTTAACCCCCAAGAACAATCTAGGAGGACATCTACTTATATTAGGAAGACCTTGGATGGCCACAATTGATGCTTTCATTAGCTGCAGATTTGGTGACATGTATATTTCTGATGGGAATTAAATTAAGAAATTCACTCTATATCCTCCAGCAAGAACAATCACAGAAATAGATGACAAAGAATGGATTGATGATGAAAATGAAATTCAACCTCTCTTTACTATTTCAAACATTAGTGAAGATAGTCAAATCTTGAATACAATGGAAAATTTTGAATCATCTTAAGAATATGAACATGATCAATTCTAAGAAAATTCCAATATTGAATATTTGTCATCTAGGCAAATGTCTCTTTATTCTATGGAAGAATTTGGTAGCTCTACAGTTGAAATATTTCCAGGGAAAACATTGAACATAAACAATAACTTGGAGAAATTACAACAGGAAAAGCTAATTAAAACATTACAACAACATTCTACTGCATATGCATGGGAATATACTGACATGAAAGGAATTAGTCCTAAGACTTGTATACATCACATCTACATTGAGGAAAATTGTAAACCTATCAGACAACCTCAAAGAAGGATGAATCCAAATCTTAGGGAAATTGTGAAAGAAGAGCTGCAAAAACTGCTGAATGTAAACTTCATTTACCCAATTTCAGACAGCCAATGGGTTTCCCCTCTAGTGATTGTGCCTAAAAAGAATGGTAAATGGAGGGTATGCATTGATTATCGAGAATTGAATAAAGCTACCCTTAAAGATCATTTTCCTTTTCCCTTTATAGATCAAGTGTTAGATACATTAGCAGGTAAGAAGTATTTCTCATTCTTGGATGGTTTTAGTGGTTATAATCAAATTCAGGTGGCACCTGAAGATCAATATAAAACCACATTTACTTGTCCATGGGGAACCTATGCCTACCAAGTACTTCCTTTTGGATTATGTAATGCACCTGCAACATTCCAAAGAGTAGTACTAGGAATTTTTTTTGATCTAATACATGATTGTGTAGAGGTATATATGGATCAATTTACAGTCTATGGGAATACATTTGAAGAGGCTTTAGAAAATTTGGAAAAAGTTCTTAAAAGATGTAAGGAATCAAACCTTTCACCAATCCATGAAAAATGTTTTATGATGTTTACAGAAGGGATTTTTTAGGACATCACATTTCAGGAGATGGAATTAAAAATTGATAAATCTAATGTTGAAGTGATCTCTAAATTATCAATTCCAAATTGTCAAAAGGATGTTAGAAGTTTTCTAGGATTTACAAGGTACTATAGAAGATTTATAGAAAATCTCACTAAAATAGCATCACGACTCTTCAAATTACTCACCAAGGATTGTGAATTCAATTGGAATCCTAATTTCCAGTTAGCATTTGAGACTTTAAAAGCAAGAATTTATGAAGCACCCATCTTGAGAGGTCCAAATTGGAAACTACCTTTTTACATTTCAACAGATGCTTCAGATATAGCTCTGGGAGCTGTATTAGGACAAAAAGATTTGATTCCCTATGCCATCTACTATACAAGTAAGAATTTGACTCCCACCGAGTTAAATTATACTGTAACTGAAAAGGAACTTTTAGCTGTTGTTCATGCTATCAATAAGTTCATACATTATATAACAAGCTATGAAACCTTTGTTCATATAGACCACTCTGTAATTAGATACTTAATGAATAAACCTATTACTAATGGCAGAGTTACAAGATGGCTATTACTCTTGTAAGAATTCAATATTACTGTGCTAGATAGACTTGGAAAACAAAACACAGTTGTTGATTTCTTGTCCAGAATTCAAAATGTCGAAGATGACACTCCGGTTGAAGATAAGTTTCCTGATGAATATCTTTTTGCACTAACTACTCAGACCCCTTGGTTTGCAAATATTGCCAATTACTTAGTCACAGAGAAATTGTCTTCACATTTGTTTCCTAGAGAGAAAATAAATATCATTCAAATAAGTGTAAGATACTCATGGATCACTAATGAATTGTATAAAATAGGTCCAGATCTCATGATCAAAAGATGTGTTAGGGAAGATGAAATGCCTAAGATTCTTAAGGCATGTCATGATGAACCATGTGGTGGACACTTTGCTGACAAGAGGACAACTTATAAAATCCTTTATTTAGGATATAAGTGGCCATCCATCTTAAAATATGCAAAATAATATGTCAAGAGGTGCGATAACTGCTAAAGGGTAGGAAAACCTACTTCCTCAAATGAAATGCCACTACAAATTTAGGTACTCATTGAACCTTTTGAAAAATGGGCCTTGGATTTTAGACCAATTAATCCCCCATCTAAGCAAAAGAAGTATATATTGGTATGCACTAATTATGTCACTAAATGGGTAGAGGCTAAATCATTACCTTTTTCTAATGAAAAATCTGTAGTTAATTTTCCTTTTCAGGACATTTTCACTCGTTTTAGTGTTCTAAGAGAAATAGTGACAAATCAGGGATCTCAATTTACATCTAAAATGGTGAAGAGTCTTGTGGAAGATTACAAGATCAAACATAGGAAATCCACCCCTATCATCCACAGGAAAATGGTCAAGTTGAATCTACAAATAAAGTGATTGAATTAATTCTCACTAAGATTGTGCATTTACATAGAAGATATTGGGTAAAAAGGCTTCCTGAAGCCTTGCGGGCTTATAGAACTACATGGAGGAACACAATGGGACATAAACCCTATGAACTTGTTTATAGGAAACAAGTCCTGTTCCCTACAGAGTTTCAAATCAAAACCTTCAAGATGGCAGTCCAATTGGGACTAGATTTATCAGAGGCACAGAAACATAGATTGGGGCAACTCAATGAGCTTGATGAAATCAGACAAGATGAAGTTCAAAGAACCAGTATAGTCCAATAGTAAAGGGCTAAATGGCATGATAAATATATCAAGGAGAAGAAGTTTCAAGCAGGAGATTGGCCACTTTTGTTCGATTCAAAATTCAAAGATTTTCAAGGGAAGTTTCAGACTCATTAGCTTGGGCCATATGAGATTGAAGAAGTCTTTAATAACGAAGCAGTAAGGATAAGAACATTATATGAAAGAAAAATACCTATTTTTGTGAATGGTCATCGGTTGAAGATATATTAGAAGCTAATTTCAAGAGAGGAGTTCGTTAAGATTTTCTAGAATAACTCTGAAATGAAGCTAGTGAAGAAGAAGAATTCTTCTCCACTAACTTAGCCTTTATTTTTCCTATATCTACATATATATATATATATATATATATATATATATAATAAATAAATAAATAAAAATATTATGAGTTTGAAAACCAATCATTGATTGCCATACCTATACAGAAAATACAGGGTGAAAATTAGAGATTTCTGACATCCTATATTTTCCATTTCCTTTTTGTAATAAGTAGTGACAAAAATCTACATTCATTTGCAGTTTAAAGTCTGCAAATTCATAGTCTCATTCCATCTCATTCTGTTTTCATTTTATTTTACAGTTCCATTTCATCTCGTTGTCATATTTCATTTACATTTTATTTTTACATTTTTACTCTATCTCACCTTATTTCCCATTTTATTTTACATTTCATTCCATCTCACTGTCATAACCCATTTCCATTTCATTTTTATAGTCATATTCCATAGCCATACTTCACTTTTCCTTCTTTTCACATTCTACAATTGATTCCATTCTACAACTACAACTTACTTACAATCTCTGGCACAATTGTACAACTCACAAATAAATCATGAATGCAGGGAATTTATTAATCCAGTTCTGGAGACCAAACATGCTAAAAGGTACCTATGAATCAACACCAAAAGAGTTATCAAGAAAAAAGGTTAGTTTCTAAAGGTAAAATGCAAAATTTATTTCAAACAACAAGTTAAAAACATAAGGCATGTATAATATGGATAATCGTATGTCTCCTTAATGAGTCATCATTTGATTTGACTGCCACTTCATCATACTACATATTTGCGAGATCTTCCATACTCGATAAAAAACAATCCATAACAACTTCATCATACCACATCTCTGCTACACTCTCCATACTTTGTACCTAAATAGTCCCTAATAACTCCATTTGTTAACGATCATGGCTACGATGTGATCAACTTGTCGACATCTCTCCAAACCCTCACCATGTACTTATTCCATGCAAACCTGTAGTTCTTTTTCACCATACCCACAGTCAATCCATTTCATAGACCAAGAGAGTAATTCTAAAGGTTAAGAAATTTTGTGAAACAGAAGCCATGGGACTCATTGTCAGGATAGAGCCAATAGGAGCAAAATATATGGAAGGATACCCACAACTCAAGGAAATGCTGCAGAAGGCTGGATGGCTCAACTTCATTGAAAAATTTGATGGTTTCCACAAAGATATCACAAAATCTTTTACTAGATCATTTGATGGTACAAAAGTAGAAAATGGATACATTAAGTTTGCATTAACAGAATCCTACATAACAGAGGATACAAAACTACCAAGACATGGTGAAAGATGGTTCAAAAACAAGGAATTCCATAGTGAATCATGGAAAGTAATCCTCAGGAACCCAAGTATGGATGTCTTTGTGTTTAAAAAAGGAATTCCTATTCCAGCACTTAAAAGTAAATGGAGAAGCATGATTTTGATATTACAAAAATTTATTACTTGTGAGGGAAGATTCGGGTGCATGTATATCTACCATATACGTTTATTCATGAACTTTCTAGAAAATGGAGAAATCAATCTTCCTTTCTTCGTGCTAAATAGTTTAAGAAGGATGGCTTCAAATGTACAAAAGAAAATAGAATGCATAGACACAACCATGTACCATCATGGGTTGGTAAAAATTCTGGTTGAGTTTCATTTGAAAAGAATAGGAGATACTTGGGAAAATTTCCTGATAAGAAACTATTTCCAAGAGGCACCAGAGTCACCTGAAGGAGGTAATGTCAGAAGGAGTAAGAGAAAGAAGACCGGTATAACCATTCAAAGCAAACCTAAGTCCTCAATGAAGAAAAATGATGAAGAGCTTGTTTCTGAAAATTTGACAGAGATCAGGAAGCAAATCAACCAAAAAGAGAAGATGAAAAAGAAAGCTTGTGAAACTTTTGAAACAAACCTGAATCTTCATTACAACAAGATGATGAAAAATTAATCTCTGAAGAATTGATAGAGATTAGGATACAAATCAAGAGAAAAGAAAATATAAGAAAGGAGAAAAAGGGTACAAAGGAGGAGAACATAAGTCCTCTACAAATTAGAAGGAGCTATATACTTCGAGGTATGGTAAAGAAGATATCGTCAAAGGGGACGAAGTTCATAAATTTAGAAGAAGAAACCCCAGTACCATCTCCTAATAATTTCCCATCTACACACAGTCCTCAAAATTCTCCTGAACAGTATTTCGAAGGCAGTGCCAGTAGAAGATCTCTAGCCATATACCCAGTGTAGCAACAAATATATGACTATATAGAATCACTTGAGAAGAAAAGTGCCTCAATGGACCCAGAATCCTCTATCAATCCAAAATTCTCTGTCAATCCACAAGAACTTCTAATTGGCTCTCTCAAACAAGATATCGATGAGTTAGAGATATTGAACAGACATATCAAGAAATAAAATGAAACCTTGAGGGAACAAAGTAAATTGGACAAGGCTATTCATGATAATACAATTTTGCATCAAGGGTTGTGGTATAAGAATAATAGGAAGTTGAAGAGGAAGAATATAAGCTTGAACATAACAATCATTAGACTTAAATACAGGCATCTTATGAAGAAACCGAGAATGGCAGTCACTTCAAAGAAGAGCAAAAGAAGAAAATTAGATGTACTAGCAGAAATGTTTGAGAAAATGCAATGGGAAAGAAGAATTCACATTTTGGCATTTTTCATGAGGACATGCAATGATTTTGCAGTGGGGGTATGTTGAACCTCACAATTACCCTCTCCTTGATAGCTTCTCTCACTTATTTCCCTTGCTTTTCCATAAGATTACAAGTCCCCATCAATGATAAACGATAGGTTTTGTCTTAAGGAAGGCATTAAATGATTGAAATGTTATATTTTTAATGTTTTTTCTATTTGAATAAATTTTTGCAAATTAGCTATAGAACGCAACCTATTCTACAGCTAACTGTGTATTCCATAGCTACTTCCATGGTCTGGCAGGTTCCAGGTGTCAAATGAAGAATCCAACCACATAGGCATCTCTAGAATCATCTCCACATGGATTCTATCCTAGTCACTCAGCCCAGATCGATAAGAATGCAAGATCAAGATCATAGTCAAAGGTGGAGTCAAACATATGAGATCGGGAAGCAATAGGACTCTTCCTATGCTCTTTTGTGGTTAATTAATAAATCTAACAATTCTATTGCAATCATTAACTCTGATCAGCCACTTGTGTTAATGGTTCTGTTGCAAACATCCCACTCGAATTTAAGTCACCTGTACCTGATCAGACGTTTACGCAGTCCTATTGTAATACGTATAGGCTACCCGTAGCTAGTTTTCCTGAAAGACGATTATGATTATTTCCTTTTAAATACTGGTTGTATAGAACTGAGGGGGTGCGAAGAATTTTATGTATTAAGTTCAGACTTTCAACTCTATATTTTGGACTTCATTCTTTTATATAAATATAAATCGTGTGTTGACTAATGATCATTTAAGATAGAATTTTTAGTTAGTTAGCAGTTCAACCGAGTCAGTTGCAGAGGGCCCCTGCACTAAAGGAGGTTTTCTTTCCATTTATTTTATGTTTAGTTTTAATTTCATTATTTTCTTTTATCAATATTTCTAACTTAGGTGGATTAATTTTAGTTTTGATCAATAGTATAATATTAAAACTCAATTGTGCAGTCTTGTTCCTCCAACACATTTCATGAAAGGAAATGATTTTGTTTCTAAAGAGAGTAATGTTGAAGTAATGAGAATGCACTGTTGTCTACCTTCCTTACTGTTTTGTTATTTATTTTCTAGCTCATATTATCAATTCACTGCGTTAATGAATGTTTTTGATCACCATTTCAAGTTGATACTCATCCTAAACTAAATGGTTAAACATTCACTTCACACAATGGTTTAAATCACTCAGTTACCTTCTGCATGTTTCATTTCGTTTTCTAGATCATAAAGTATAGAAAGTTGCTTGTATCCCATCTCAAGAAGGTTATCTTTCAAAATTGAAGGTTAGAGTAACTAAGAAGTACTTCAATTCATTTCATTTACTATATTTATTTCAACATGCATTACAACTTCACCCTTAATTTCAAGAAATAGATTCATGACTTAGGATTAATGATGAGATAGGATAGATGCTCTGTTTTGTTTCTCTTATTTAAAAGTAGATTTTTTCTAGCTTCAGCTCTTGGTTTACCTTTAGGAAGTTTAGATTCACTTAAGTTTCTCATAGTTCAGATTGTACATCATAAGGAATCAAAGAACAAAACCCCCCAAAACAAGATAAAAATACAAAACAACAAAGTAAGAAGGGTTAACTAAGCACATATAGTTCATTACACTTCATCAGCTTACAAACCTCAGTTGATAATTTATGCAAGAAATTTAGGACACTAAATTGACTAAACAAGTATTGATCTGATCTTATTTCCATGAATCAACATATTTATTCGAGAAATTGGTCCTATACCTTCTTGAATTATCATCCTTATTTCTTCCATAATCCTTGCAATTCTTAGCTTGGTGACCAAAATTTTTACAAAAGATATAATGACAAAGAAAAATGGTTTGGTACCTGTTAGGGTAGTCTTGGCTTGATGTGACATATTTTTCTAGAAAATAATTTTTCTCATTTCATGGATTATTATAAGGCTATATTTGACTTAGATGAAACTTCTTTTCTCCTCTTGGATAATTGCAAACAACATCAACATAGATTTTTCGAATTTCTTCATGATGAGTGTTATTGTTCTCATATGAGTTTGATGATTCACTTGTGTAGACAAGCCCTGATTTATCATTTTGTGGTATTTTAGTGTTGAGGATGACATTAAGAGTTTGAGAGATTTGCAAACTTCTACTGACCTAATTGAATTCATTCTTTAGAGATACAAATTCGACTTCTAATCTTTTACAAATTTCTTCTTTTTCCTTTATTTTTTTGTTCAAGATTTCTTCTATCCTCTTTGCTTCTTCTTTTCCAGTTTTGATGGAGATGATCTTCTTTCTCAATTTTTCATTTTCCTCAATAGAACTAATAAATAAATCCTTCTTCATCATCTTCTTTGTGTTAATTATCATTTTTGAATGCCATGAACAAGACTTCACTACTTCCAACATAGTCATCTTCTTCATCAGAATCATCAATGTCTTGCTTGGAGACAAAATTTCTCTAGGTAGAGCATTTCCTCTTGAATGAACGTTTCTTAGGTTCATCTTCATCAAAATAATTAATTTCTTGTTTGGAGAAAATATTCTTCATGTTTGGTCCTTTCTTTTTTAATATTCTTCTTTTGGGTCCACCTTCATGATCACTATCATTGTTAAAGGGGCACTTTGCAACATAATCTCCTATTTAACCACATTTAAAAAAATTGAGAGGGTACTCACCTTTGGGTTTTCATCCTTTCTTTAGCTTCTTCACAAATTGTGCCAATTTTGTTTCAATATCAAAGTCATCATTGGTGTAGCTAAAATTCTTTCCTATTCTTGATGCTTTTCACGCCTTAAATGCAACTTATTTATGATTTGAGTTTCTTGTTCTCATTTCATATGTAATGAGAATTCCATGGAGCTCATCCATTGATAATTTTCTTTCCTCTTCTTGATTCTTTTCATGCCTTAAATGCAAATTATTTATGATTTGAGTTTCTTGTTCTCATTTCATATGTAATGAGAATTCCATGGAGCTCATCCATTGATAATTTTTCCAAGTCTTTCAGTTCTTATATGGCACTAAATTTGGCATCAAAACGGTGAGTAAGAGATCTTATAACTTTTTGTATAATGGTTTTCTCCTTGATATCTTCACCAAGCCATTTCAGAGAATTGACAACTTCATCTACCTAGTGAAAGCAAGTAGCAATATCTTCTTCTTCATTCCTTTTGAGTTCTTCAAACTACCTTTTGAATGTTGGGAGCTTAGCCTTATTAAATTTTTCACCCTCATCATAAATGATAATGAGCTTGTCCCACATTCCTGTAGTTATTTTCATGCTTATGACCTTAGAAGAATCTGAATATGATAAACCACTTGCAGGGGATTCTATATCCATCTATGACAGATTGCAAAAATTCAACTCCAAGAGACATTAAGTAAAATTCTATCCCGATTTTCCAGAGAGCAAAATTTCTTCCATCAAATTGAGGGACCCTTCTTGCATCCTTACTGACCATTGTGACTCAAAATGCTTCTTCCATTTGTTAGGATGATTATGAAGAAGTTGGCTATGATACCAATTATTGGAAATACTTGGGAGGGTAGGGGGTGAATCAATATTTCTTTCAATTGTTATTTATGCCAATAACGATTTTTCCACAAAATGAACTAGAAGATAAAGAACAAAAGTAAAATGATTTTATTAACAAAAATTAAGGACACCAATCCTCTTTTACAACAGTAGAAAGCTCCAACTTGTAAAAACTAGATTCAAGGCTCCCACATTGAGGACTCCAATCTTTCAATCAAGCAAAAATTGACAACAAAAACTAGAACACCAATCCTGTCAAGCTTTAATAATTATTCCAAGTCCAACGAGAGTTTCCAAAATAATATTGTTTGTAATATGTGACTGTGTGTGCTTAAATGTTACTCCAAAACACTGCCATATGCTTCCAAAACACTTAGGTTTAAAATGTACTCCACATATCCAAATAGAGATTACCCACAGGTTTGAATCTTATGCAAAAAATATTACCCTTGGGTCCAAAATTTACTCTTCACAAGGCTATTGTCACAAGTCCACAAGAGGAAGTAATATTGTGTTGGAAGATTGTTGCTATAGGTCTACACTAATGCTTCCATATATCTGCAAGAAGATGTTATATTATCCCTAAAATTTTCTTCAACATGTTTTCAAATGAATGACACTACAAGCCACAGATTCAGAGTTTATTTCTCCACAAGAACTCAGGTCCAAGTAAACTGCAGAGGACTATTACACACCTGTGAGTTTCCTTTCTGAGGAATTTCCACAGGTATGAATAAATAAGCTTCATTGTTTAGAAGTATAGTTTCCATATAAGTATGATCACTACAAGTATGAAAGTATAATAGGTCTACAAACGTTCGGAGGTTCCAAACAAGTCTGAGATGTGGTTCTTACCTTAGATTTGAGGTCCAAAAAAAAAAACTCTTCCACATATCCAGAAAAATACTTATCCACAGATCCAAGTTAGAAATTCAACAATCCATGAGGTAACTGAATGTATTGTGCATGGAAACAAGTCTGAATTCCAAAAGAAAATGCTCTAAAATAGGTCTTTGTCCTCTTAACTTGGTTTGTTCATGAGATGTGAACTGTTTCACTTCTTGTTTTGTGCTCTTCTTCGCTTGTCTTCCCTAAGATATTCTCCAAAATGAGGTAAAAACTTCATGTATTTATACCTTTTTCCATAGGTCCGAATATATATGGGAGAGACAACTTATGATAATGAGGTTGACTTGAGAGAATGACAAATATGTACTTTTATGAATTTTAAAAGATAATAAGTCAATAACAAAGGTGAGTTATGGAATGGGAGGGAACATGTTGGAAAGAGCTTGAAGCCTTCTTAAATTTCACGTAAGCCATAATTTTCAGAGTATTGTGTTAATATAAAAAATAATAATTTTTCTTTTATGACAATCCCTAGAATTTGTGACAGCCCATTGGAATTTATGGTATGATATTTTACATGATTAGCAAATATGATTAAGTTCCTTAGATGATTAGGACTCCTTATTTATTCATCAGGGTTAGGGCTTCATCAAGATCAAGGGTTCCTAGGGTTGTGCTAATACAGGCTAGGATTCCATTATCTCCAACAAGGGCTAGTTTGTGGCACATTGTTATAGCTCCAAATCTCACTCTTATGGTTTGTGGTGCTGCACTTATGGCCTAGGGCAACCCCTCCTTCCAAACCTAGTCCAAAAATTTAAAAAACAGTGTTTTATCCCTTATACGCGACATTGCCCTGAGTTAAACGCGTGTATACGTGGGTAGGTGTATACCCAACCCGTGTATATGTATTAAAACACTTAAAAAAATATAAAACTCCTTAATTTCAGGCGGAGATCGAGGGTTTTACCTGCTGATCACCTGTTAGTGCCTGTGGCCCAACTGTTCCCAACCAACTCCCAACTAGAAAACTACTTTGGGAGAGTTATAAAAAGACCTCAATGGGAAGGCCTAAGGGAGGAGAGAAGAGAGAGAAAGGTTATTATGCTGAGATTTTTCCCTTGACTAGGTCTAAAGACCCTTGTGCCTTCTGAACTTCCCCCATTTGTACAGGAAACCCTTGTTTCCTTGTGTGTTGATGTTCATCCACTACTTGTGACATCATGGAGTAAGTCACGGAAGGAGTTTGTTAAAGGCTTGAGGCTGGACGAATCTGGAAGGAAGCTTTGCTTGGAGCCTGCGAAAGGTGACTCAGGTGAAATTATTCCTTTTCTATACTTTATTTGTCTATAATAAAAGAAACACATGTCTTGTTCCTGATATAAATCTTCTTTATGTTTATGATATTCATGTTGGAATTCATATGTGAATGGTTGTTTAAAGTTCATAACTAACTACCTTTTCTTTATAACATGAATATGGCTTCTTTGTAAGGTTTTGTCCATATACTGTTGTGTTCTTTGGAATTGGTTGTTTTGTAGGACAAAGGAGCAAAATGAACTTGAAGAAGGGTTTGGACCCTAAAGGACCTTCTCAAACGTAGGACCTAAGGTACACCCCCTTATCATAGAATTTTCTTATAATAGCTTAATGGCTGTGTGAATGTGTGTTTCTTTGTATAGACAACTTTCAGTTTGCTAGGGTTTCAACCCAAAAGCCCTAGGGGAACATTTCCCTCAATAGAATTGGCGACTCCACTGGGGACAACACTCTTGTTGTTCCTAGTTTGGGTGTTTTCAAGCCAATCAGGGCTCAGTTGCCTGTTTGCTTGTTGTTACTGTGTGGTCTGTTCTTGAATTCTAAGTTTTGCCAGTTTCTTCAATTTGTTTTTTATTTTTATTGAAATCTTTTATATACGTTATTTTTCTTAGTTACAGAAGCGTATATACGCATGTTTTATTAATTGAACCTGCGTATATGTAGGTTTCCTTAGGCACAGTCACGTATACAAGCAATCTGTACATAAGTACAGTCGCGTATATCTTGCAATTTTCAAGATTTTTAAATCTTTTTGTCTCTGAAGGTCTATCTGGTGGTTTGATTCAGTCTGAAACAGTCACTTTCCAGTATCAGTTGTTAGTTTTACAGCAAGCATCTTGTTCCAAATTCTCTCTGATTGTAAGGGGTATTGGTCTTGTTTTTGTTGTTGCAAGCGTCATCGTTTTTTGCTTAAGCACGCAAGATTTCTTGCTGGGAATCTTGGCTGCTCTGATTCATCAGGGTAGGAAGATTGATTTAAATCTTTGTGTTAAATCTTGCTTTTGGTGACTTCTTGTTTGCTTGACAAAACCGCTTTTTGTGACCATCCACTTCTTTGTTTTGTGAAAGTTGTTGATTGATACTTTCTTGAAATTTGTCTTTTTGATCTTTTTGGTTTTTGTTGCCAAAGCTTTCATTGCTGCTTTTTATTGTTAAGAGCATCTTTAAACACATTTATTTTTGTTGAGTTTTCATCCATTGTGTGGTGTCAACTTGCAAAAGTGTTTGTTGCCTATTCTTCAATCACGAAGTTTCAGTCTTGTTGAGAGCATTTTTTGAAAAGATGTTTTTGTTGTTCCTTTTGAAGAAAACTTTTTGAAAAACTTAGTTTTTCTTTCTTGAACTTTGTTTTCATTTGGTTTCCTTTTAGTGAATGAAAGTGCTTTATGTTTGTCTTGAAACTTGTTTTTAGTGATTAGACGAAATGAATGGTAGCATCTCATATTCCATCTAGACATTTTAAGTGGAAAAATAAAAATTGATAAGCAAGCAACTTTCATTTCTTGCTTTTAGAGTAGTTTTGAATCTTGCATCAACATATATTTGTTGCATTAGGATAGATTTGCATATCTTTTTAGGAATCCATAGCTTTGTTAACTTTTGTGAGTGTGAAGCATGAATTAACGAAAAGAAAAGAAAATTTTGTTTTATTAGAAGTTCCTCTGAACCCTATAGAAATTGCTTTTCATTGAAAAACGAAAACAAGTGCATGTGCATGTAGTTAGGTTTTTATTAATTTCTTTTGCGTAAAAAACACCACTAATTTCACTTCCATTATCCCGTGACTTAAAGAACAACCTATTTTAAAATCAAGCGCTAATTAAAATTCACTAATTTTTTTTTTTTAAGTTAGATACACCAACAAGTTTTAGGATTTTAGGGCCTTGGATTAGGCGAGTGGAGAGTTAACTCTCTGAGGCCATTTAAACTGTCAAACATAGGAGTCTGAATAGTGAGTGAAAATACAATAGCGTTAGGAAGACCACGAAAGCTCCGGATCAGGGAGTTAAGCATGAGGGTACGTGAAGATAGGGAAGAGAGATACCCCCTCTCGTACTTGTCTGAAATTACCTCACGACTGTTCTGTCTGGCTTCTGCGATGAGTTGGTATCCATAGTTGCTACTCCTAGGGATCTACACAGGTGGCTGCAGAGGGGAATCCCGTGGCACCTGAGGTCGATGTTGCATCACTCTCAACGGTACTACTGGAGGGCACCCTTGCGAAGCTTGGGGGCTTGCACCGGCACAGGCTGTTGTTAGGAGGTCAATGTAACTTCCTCTGTTACCTTCGCTGATAGGACTGGGCCCTCATCATCCCAGACTATCTTCGGAAGGCCCCTTAATTCACTTTCTTGTATTTTGGTGTCCGGTCCTAATCACCCGGAGTGGAAATACTTGGAAGTTGTTTGACTGGCTGATATCTTTAGGGACTTTATAGTGTGTGCTCTGTGCTCTTAGTTGGCCCAGCTTTCAATATTTTAAGTCTTTAGTTAGATCTTAACAAAAAATTCAAAGTGGCTGACCGATCACCTAGACGGTCTCGAAGACTTCGTGGTCTTTCACCACCAAGTTTAGAGCCTTCTCCTAGAAGGCATAGAGGTAATACTGCTGGTGGGTTTTGTCCCACGGCAGTTGACGCATTGGGGATTGATCCTCCTCTTGGGGGCATTAATGTTCAAGCAAGGCCTGGCATTTCCGCAGAACAAGAGAGGAACACTCCAGTTCTTTCTCAAGTTCTCTTTCAAGCGGAGAATAACATAGAGGTAGAAGAACTCTCAGAGTCGTTAGCGGCTCCGACTTCTCCCCTACCATCTAGCCATCCGGACGTATTACAATACATTGGGACTCCGACGCATAGACCGTCAAGTCCAGGTTACGCTACGCGCTTACCATTGATGACCACTACTGGAAGCATGGCTTCTACTACAAGTGCTACAACTATGCAGACTCCAACATCGGTACAAGGGGGAGGAAAGATTTCCATCTCCTCTGCCTCTTTGTTTGGATCTTTTGTTAGCACATCTTTAGTTGGGTCTACCTCCATTCCGTCCACGAGTGGAAATTCCCAAACCAATGCTTTTGGTTCTGGATTCTTCTCATTTGGCACCCATTCACAGGGTATTCCATCAGTTCCGTTTAGCGCCGCCACGTCCATGATGGGTGGATCGGCTTCATTCCAGGGTTTTCCTTTCGGAAGTGGTCATATACCACATTCCAACCCAACGATAGGATCCATGCCTTTTTCTTCTATAGGACAAAGCAACAATCCTTTCCAAGGTTGGACTAACCCTGGGGTTAGTGGTGCGAGAACTGGGAATCCGTTTTTCGACCAACAAGGGAATAGGCCGTACTCCACAGTTAGTTCAATTCAAAGTATTCCTCCCTTAGCTTCAGCTTGGAATCCATATCAGGGGTTATCAACTCCTTATAATCCTTTAGGAGGAAACTTTGCTGGTTATGGAGGCTTTGCGGCTGGAGTTGGTCAAACTCCGAATTTTACTGGATCACAAGGCTTGCCTTTTGGTTCATCTGGTTCTACTGGTTACTTCGGGCAGCCTGGTGCCTTCCAAAATCTAGGCCAATCTTTTCAGAACTTTGGGAGTTCCACCTAGTCTGGGTGGAATCCCCAAGGTCCTCCTAGGCTTCCATTTCTGGCAACTTTGAACTTGCCAGATCTCACTAAGTTAACAAACGATCCAATCAAGTACAATTCGGCCTAGCCTCCGGTCCCAACCAAACTCCCTTCGGACATTCCAAAATTCGAAGGGAAGAGCAGTGAAGACCCAGGCGACCATGTAACCACATTCCATTTTTGGTGCTCATCGAACTCCCTTATCGATGACTCGATTAGGTTGAGACTTTTTCAACACACCTTGACTGGTAATGTGACCAAATGGTATATAGAGTTGCCAGGGGGCAGCTTTACATCTTTCGCTGACTTAGCTAATATTTTCTTAAATCATTTCCAGTTGCCTGTCCGTTATGATGCCAGAACTGAACTTCTGGCCACTTTTCGTCAAGATAAGGCAACTCACATTTCTGACCATATTCAAGAATGGAGATGGAGAAAGAGGCTCATTAAAGCCGAAATCCCTCCGGAGTACTGTCTCGAATGGTTTTTGAAATCTTTACAACCCGAGATCTCCAAGGATGTCTCCATGTCTGGAGTCTATTCTGAGGAGCAAGCCATTTTTAGGGCCCAACAATTAGAATTGATCTACTCTCAATCTGGGATCCTACAAAAATTCTTGGGAGATGCTCCTGGGTCTAAGGTTGACATAGCTAAGTCGAAACCAGGTCCCCACGTGGATGGTATCGTTGGGTCGGTAGACACAAATGCGGTGAACTTGTTGAACCAATTGCAGCAGTTGTCTTTACAAACTGCTTCTAATAACCAAGTCACATCGTCTAACCCTTCGGCTTCCCAAACCTCTTCGATTAATGCCATCCAATCTGATAACCCAAAAGGAAATCAAAAATTCCAATGGAAAAAAGAAAGGACAAGGTAAGAAAAAGAATCAGGATGGGAAGGCTGACGCAAATAAATCCAGCAATAATGCTGGTGGTAGAAATGAGTCTAGAAAGAAAGTCAAGTTTCCATGCAAGTTGTGCAGTGGAGACCATTTAACTCACCTCTGCCCCAAGATTGAAGACACTCAACACTTGTTAGGGCAGCAAGGGACTTCTAGTTCTCAAGCTATGTTAACCAACCCATTTCCCCAAGGGCAGCAACTTCTTGCTGGCGTGAGTTCAAATCCTGGTACCTCCGCAGGGGGCAACCAGGAAGGGGAAAAATCCTCAAATGTTTTCATGATGGGTTCTAACGTCCATGTGGCTACTCGGTCACGTGATTATGGTGAAGCCAAAACTTCCAAGGACAAGACTATTCTCGGAAATACCGACCTTCATATTGAGCGACCCCCTGTCGAGACTATACCACGGATACCGAAAGGTTCTGCTAAACGCGCGACTATTAATCCTAATGCCAAGGCCGTCGAGAATTACACCATCGTTGAGGATCTGGCTCAGAGTCTGTGCACCATGTCCACTTTAGAGGTCCTCCAGTCATGTTTGGCTCAGCGAAGTGCTTTACTTTCAGTGATTGGGGCAGTCGATCCAGCTAACTCTTTAGTGGTCACTTTTGACATGTTAAATGTCAAAAAGCGACTCCCTCATCATATAGCTTTCCAAATAAAGTCTACATACTGGAAAATTAACATTTTTCGTATCATTATCGATGAAGGAGCTTCCACGTGTGTTATGTCAATGTCATGTTGGAAGGCTATTGGATCACCTTCGGCTGTTCCTTCACCTACCATCTTGACTGCATTTGATGGTCATTCTCATAAGCCACATGGGATTATCCCGGCCTTTCCTATATGTGTTGGGGGGAAGGTCGTCAATATTGAAGTAGAAGTCATAGATGCTAACCTAGACTACAATCTCCTCTTTGGAAGGAACTGGGTATATGAAATGGACATTGTTGTTTCGACTCTGTTTCGTGTAATTTTCTTTCCTCATGAGGGGAAAATCGTTAAGGTTGATCAATTGGATTATTGTCCAGTCGATCCTCAAGCAAGCTCTGACTCTACTGTTCCCTTAGTGGATAACCTTCGTCCGCCTACTAAGAATTTAGGAGTATGGATGTATTCCTCATTGATGGGTACCTTTGATCTTCCCTCTCCCTTCGCTAGAATCAATTCCATTTCATCATCTAAGGAGTCTCCTCGAGAAGATTTCTTCCGAACTCGTTATTTTTCAGACCCTTGGACCTTCCCTTCACCTATGACCACATTAGTTGAAGGACAAGTAAATGGAATGGCATTCCCTATATCTATAGCTGAGCTTAGATATCAGTCTATCATCAACTCTGTAGATGACCACTCTACTCCTTTTTCCGAAGAGGAGTTAGATGGTGATGTGGCCCGGCCTGGAGCCTTGATTCTACCTCTACCTTGGACTGCTTAGATTCAGTTTTACCTTCTGAAGAAGCAATCCTCGAAGCAATGATGGGTATAGATCGACCTTGGGAAGACTTACACCATTGTTCATACTTTCTTCCTCCATTGCAGGAAGTAGAATCTAGATTCTCCGAGCTCTTTACTAGTGATGTTTGTATGGTGTCAAATCCTTTGGCTCCAGCACACGTTCGTGCCGAAGGTAATATGTCGGTGATTTCAAAAACGATACCTATAAACATCTCTAGGGACCCTAACGTGATCGAGAATCTCTTCATCGGAATTGAATGTTCCCCTAAAGAAATTCAAATTTACACCGACCTTTTTAAGGAATTTCGAGATGTATTTGCTTGGTCTTATGAAGAAATGCCTGGCATTGATCCTTCTATAGTTCAACATGAGATCAAGATGTATGAAAACGCCAAACCGGTTCGTCAAAGGCTTCGGCCGGTTAACCCTAGGAAAGCAGCAGCTATCAAAGCTGAAGTTGAGAAGTTGCTAAAGGCGGGTTTCATATACCCTGTTCCTCTTACTGATTGGGTTTCTAATCCAGTCCCTGTGGATAAAAAGCAAGGAACAATCCGAGTATGCATCGATTTTAGGGACCTAAACAAGGCTTGTCCGAAAGATAATTACCCCATGCCATTCATTGATCAGATTATCGATGAGTGTGCGGGTAATGAGATTTTTTCCTTTGTGGATGGTTTTTCTAGTTATAATCAAATTTCTATCCGTCCTGAAGATCAACATAAGACAGCCTTTATATGTCCCTAGGGTACCTTTGCATATAGAAAGATGCCTTTTGGTCTTAAAAATGTTGGAGCCACTTTTCAGCGGCCATGTCATATGCTTTTCACGACATCAAACATATCATCGAAGCATACTTAGACGATCTCGCTTCTCGTTCTCGAAAGAGAACTGATCACCCTAGTCATCTTCGAATGGTTTTCAAGCGATGTCGTTTTTATAAAATCCGGTTGAATCCCAACAAGTGTGTTTTCGCGGTTACGTCCGGTCAGTTGTTAGGGTTCATTGTGTCAAATGAAGGGATTCGGGTTGATCCCTTCAAGGTTGAGGCAATAGTTCAGTTGCCTCCCCCATCCTCAATTCGATAACTTCAAAGTCTTCAAGGGAAGGCTAATTTCTTAAGACAGTTTATAGCAAACTATGCCGAGATCACTAAAGGGTTCATGCGTTTGCTATGGAAAGGAGTTCCACTTGTGTGGGATGACATTGCGCAGTGGTCGTTTGATGCTTTGAAAAAGGCATTAGTCTCTGCCCCGCTTTTGAGTCCACTGGATTATGGTAGAGACTTCCTTTTATATCTCGCTGCAGCAGAATCAACCATTGGTATGGTTCTCATTCAGGAGGATGATGCTCTCACCGAGCATGTGATTTATTATTTGAGCCGAGGCTTAATAGGTCCTGAACTTCGCTATTCTCCGGTTGAGAAGTTGGCCTTGGCAGCTGTCCATGCTGTCCAGCGGCTCCGTCATTATATCCTGCTATACAAAACTTTTGTCTTAGCGGTGGTCAATCCATTTCAATTTTTCCTCAATAGGCGAGTGATTGGGGGAAAATATAATCTATGGATAGTCATTTTACAAGAATTTGATCTCGAGTTCTTGTCTTCCAAGTCTAAGAAATCCATGGTTTTCGCTGAGCTAATTTCTGAGCTGCCTCGTGGAGAGGATACTGTTTATGAGGAAAGTTTTCCCGATGAACATTTATTCCTCATCTCTTCACTCGACCCTTGCTATGGAGATATCATTGTCTATCTCCAGACTTCGAAGTTTCCCTCTACTTTCACCAAGGATGAACGTCGAAAATTATGTCACCTGGCTAAAAATTATGTTATCATCGATGACACATTATACCGTCGAGCGGTTGATTCAATCCTTCGACGCTGTTTAACCTTAGAGGAAGCAGAGTCAGTGCTAAATGACTGCCACAGTGGAGCTTGTGGTGGTCATCTATCAGGGCTTGCTACAGCCCAGCACATCTTACATGCTGGCTATTTTTGGCCTTCACTCTTTAAAGACTGTGTGGAAGTAGTCAAACGCTGTCACCCCTGTCAAATTTTTACTCGGAAGATGCGCGCGCATCCAACTCCTCTTTTTCCCGTTGTCACCATCAGTCCCTTTACTAAGTGGGGTATTGATTTTACGACTTGTAATCCGACTTCAGCGGAGAATCACAGGTACATTATCGTGGCCATAGACTACTTTACGAAGTGGGCCGAGGCCATGCCCACTTATAAAAACGATAGTGACACGACATTGTTTTTCCTTTTCAATTAGGTTATCTCAAGATTCGGTATCTCGAGAGAGATTGTCACTGATCATGGCAGTGATTTCCAGAATCAATTGATGTCTGAATTGGCCCTAAAATCGGGTTTTCAGCAGGAGCATTTGTCTCCTTATTATCCTCAAGCCAATGGACAGGTCGAGGCAATCAATAAAACTCTTAAGACGATGCTCCAATGGACAATTGACAAAATCGGTCCAATTGGCACATTATGTTGTATTCAGCTCTTTGGGCATACAAGACCTCCGTAAATACTGCTACTAGTTTTACACCTTTTCAGTTGGTTTATGGGATGGAATCTATCTTTCTAGTTGAATGTGAAAGTCCATATCTTAAGTTAGTTTTTGAGATCCTTCCAGAGACTTCGAGTCTCAAAGAGCACCTCCTTCACTTAGAACATCTCGATGAGCAGCGTCGAGATACCGCCACGATGAATGAGGCTCATAAGAAAAGGTTTAAAATGCAGTATGATAAATCTGTCCGTCCTCGAGTCTTTTCTGAAGGTGACCTTGTCTTGGTCTATGACCAAGATAAAGGCACCTTGGGGGCAGGCAAGTTTAAGCCTATGTGGCACGGTCCTTTCATTATTAAACGAGTTTTAGAAAAAGGGTCGTATGAGTTAATCGATTTCGAGGGAAACAAGCTGGCGGAGCCCCGTAATGGGCTCTACCTAAAGAAGTACTTTGCTTAAGTAGGAATTAGGCAATGGCTTCTTTGTACTTTATATATATTTGTACATATATCATCGAGATTTTTTTTGATATCAACACTTTTTGGTCCGCTGTGGCAGGTGTTGATGGATGACTTGGTCTATTTTGGATTCGCCGATGGTGCTAGTCGACACACTCGGAATCTCGCTTCCACAGCTTGGGTACTCTATTATCTAACTGGTCAATTGACGGCATCAAGAGGCGTATGCATCGGTCCTGCTTCAAACAATATGGCTGGGTATACTGCCGTTATTAATTTACTATCCAAGGCCACTTCTTATGGAATTGACTTGTTGGTAGTTTATCTTGATTCTCAATTGATAGTGTCACAATTAAACAACATTTATCGGGTAAGGGATCCATGTTTATATCGCTAGTATTTAAGGGTGAGGTTGTTGCAAAGATCATTTACTTATGTTAATTATTTGCACATTCCAAGATCTCATAATTGGTTAGCTGATTCTATCACTAATCAAGCATTAGACTAGCACATCAATCATTCATCACAATAAAATCAAGCATCAAAAGGTCGAACTATATATCTATCTATCTATATATATATATATCATAAAGCATCTCGAGTGTACATATGTTTGTCCAAAAATATACAAAATTGGGACTCAAATTCCCATAATCATGTCCGGCATATCTAATGCCCCGGCTCAGGATGAGCGGCTAAGTAGGTAACTATCGCATTGGCCACACGTTGAAAGGTCTGAATCCAGTCACGTGGCATGTCAACCACATGACGTTGCATATCCTCAGGAAGGTCCTTTATGGCAGCCATCGGTACTCGTTAGCTCAGTCTTGCCAAGTGTCGCTAGACGTTGTGTAGAGTTCATTTTGTATCAGCAGCCGCCTCTTTGGCTCCTCGGCCGTGCCGTCCATGCCGCGGGAACCCATCTGGTCGTACCGGCCCAATATATGGAACATGATCATCATATTAGTCATTTGAATCCCATCAAAAATATTTTTCGAAATGCATCATTATATTTGAAAAATCCAAAAAAAATCATAAAATCAAAAATTCTTACCAATCTCGCCCCATGCTGCATTCGGTGGTAATGCTAGATCAGGATCTCCTTAGAAATCCAGCACAGCATAGGGGTAGTCATCTACGACGATGATCTGCTGATCCCACCAGGTGAAGAAGTCATCGTCAAAGGCAGTCCTTGGGACCTCCCCACTCCGTAGACATTTCATCAGGTCAACTCACCAGCCCATGCGTGGATCTCGTGGGGTGCTGATAGAAACTGCTACCCTGGGGCGGAGTCCCATATCCACATTTTTTGGTCTGTCCCCTCTTGATAGAAGTGAGCTGGCTCTTCATGGTGGCCAGAAGAGGAGTACACCAGTCAAATACAGTGGTGAGACAGTCAACTGCAACACTCATGGTTAGCCATGATGCTTGATGCAAAGAGGTTGATCCGTTCACTCGAGCTATGGTGAACAGGATTATCCTCAGTGATAAACTCACCACATGTGTGATGGAAATCTGGCTCCCAACCTTCTTGGGATGTCTCGGGCAATATATCTGTACGTAGTCCTCTATCGTGAGACTGCTCCGTGTCCTGCCCCGGGAATGTACTACCTCTCCCCTTCGGGAAAGGCCCGTGATGAAATAGATATCCTCCACTTCTACCCTGAGTGGCATCTGGTCAATCATAAAGGCATCCTCCTCGACATCCCAATAATCAATGAGCATCTCAAGCAGACGTGTGTTTGCTTTCATATTCGGCAGTTTAAAGAATTTAAGCAAACCACATCCCCGTAGGGCTTCCAAAGCATCAGGATCGTTCATGACTTCATTATCCACCACTGCATGCTCTCTTTCTCGCCAGGTGACTGGCATTATGAGCAAAAAATGATTTTCAACCGTTAGTTTTTTGGTTAAAAATTTTCGCGGTGTATACTCGGATCCATGTGCACACAGTCTCGTATAGGGCTCACGTGTACGCGGGTTTCATATTACCAACCCGCATATACGCTGCGGTGAAATTTTTGGCAAAAAATTCAATGGTGAAACATCAATTAAAAATATTAAAACCAATCACAATCAATTGCAAGCTAAGTATAAGAGTTACCTCGAGGTTTTTGAAGAGTTTGAACGATTGAATTTGGCGCACAGGAACTTTTCTCCTTTTGCTCCAACTCTTTGCTCTCAAACTCAAATGATAAAAACGGTGAGTCCAAAATCCGTTTTATAGGTTTTGAGAATGAAAAATTTGTTCAAAATTTTATTTTGTTTGGCCTCATGTGACTTTTAACTTGGGAGCTTGGAATGTCGATAATGGTTTGTTTTTCAGGACATTTTGGACGTTTTTTCGACAATTTCGAGACGGTTCCATGACTTCTGACCCGTCATGGCAAGTATCGTTTTCTCACTGGCATATAGGTTAGGAACACCATTTTTCCTTTGCATTATGCATACTAGCCTCCATTTGCCGATACATCTGCCATAGGGTCCACCCCATCGTGTTATGGTTCGTAAGCCATCTTCACTCGCCGATTCTTTAAATCATGACACAATGGTAGAGCCATCCTTTACATGCGCATCGTAGTTAGCACCTAATTGACATTTGTTGCCCATGTTGCTCTGATTTGAGTAGGCTCGGGAGTCCTCTGTAGTCCCGCCATGACTTATGTGTTGAAGACTCATTCCTCTTAGCTTCTTCGTTTTGTTCTGGCCTTATACCCTAGAGGCGCCTTTGTGTTGAGTTGTACTACTGCATTGCATGTTGACCACTTGCACCTTTTGGCCTAGAGCCGACTTCACTTGGAGTCGTGTTTAAGCCAATTTTCGACCATGACGACTGCAAAATCAACCTTGCATACCTTTGACTTCTGCAGCTTGACACACCTTGACCCGTGGAAGGAACGCACCTTTGAGTGTCATTGACCAGTTTTCAGCTCCCTGCATTGAGCATAGGAATGTTCCATTCCCAAGAACTAGATCATATGTTCCACCGACACTCGTTCTTTCCACTATACTATAGCATTCTTTTATTCTTTTTCAAGCTTAACAGAAAAAGACAAAAAAATTAAATATTCCAAAAAAAGAGCTGGAACAGGACATTATTTCCATTTATTATTGGCAGCTAGAGTCAGTCGCGTCGCCCTTAAACAAAGCACTCAAAGCAAAGTCACCTCCGTTTGGGCGGGATTTAGTTTGACTTAGGTATGCCATAACCTTGTTATTGAGTTAGTTCTCCCCCGATTGGTTATCTCTTCCAATCATATGGAGGGTTCATCCATGCCTCCTGCATGACGAAATTATACAGAGTCATCATATGCTGCCATATAGTCACATTGAGTCGTGCTTTTGTTCAAGGAAAGTTAGCCTGAGTCGGCCTCTCTGCGGTGTCTCTTGACTCATTTTTCAGTCGGCCATCCCTGGTTGTCAGTATCATGTCTATCATCACATCAGCTATATTAGTCCTTTACTCATGCTAGTTTGAGAAGGTATCCATTGACTTCTTGCTAGCGGGTCTTGTCCTTATCGACGACGACATCTTGCTCTGAGGACAGGCCTAGAGCTGCACCCTGGCCTTATTTTCATTATTGATAGGTCACCTTGTGCTCAGCATCGATCAGTATCATGGGTCTTTGACTGAGTGGTTTCCCTTGTGTTCGACATCAACTTACATTATCACACATTGGGATTCGTGCAGTACCTTGGTTTCCATTTGACCCTATTGGTGGACACCTTGCCTCTGTGTCAGCTTCCATTATTGGTTGGTTCAGAGGGTTTCTGTCGTGTGCTAGCCACATCTTGTGTACACCAGAAACATACTTCGGTTGGGTTACTACATCTCTTTCGTCTGATTCCTTCCACATTATTGGCCTACGGGTTACACTCGTGCTATATTGATGAAGGATGCCTTAATGCCTTCCTTCTAGCAGATCTTTCCCTATCGACTCCGACTCATTGCTCTAGGGCAAAGATCTAGAGTCCATTTGGCAGTACCTTGGGGTTTGCATTCATTAGTGGCAGATCCTTCACTATTGATAGTGGGAAACCATCATTGTCTCCTGATCGATAGATTCTTACAGGTGTTCAACTCTAGCTCATCTATTCACACTTGTTAGATTGTACTGGGTACCTTGACACTCATTATCATTATTGGTGAGTAGTCTCGCGTTTGTTAACGGTATACATCAATGACCGGTAATCAAACAATTTCTCACATGGTTGACTTCAGATCATTTATTCCCATGGTGTAGAAATGTACCATGGCGGTCGATGAAGACCTCAGGTTGTGTCAGCATTCATTGGTTCACTTGAAAGTTACTCTTGTTGCTGCTAGTTGATACCACTCCACCTTATATGTTGCAGTCAGTCATGGCGACATTCTATATGCTGGCACCTGAGTTTGAAGTGTATTACCATCCTATTCCATCATGTTCAGTTGGTACCTTTTGGGATCAGTCTTTGATATCAGTGATCCGTTACATCCTTCAGCATCATTGACAGTCTTATATGTGATATTTAGACATGTACTTGTTCGATCATGATCAGATGATCCATTATGTATTTTCCAGTCATTTATACTTGTATACTTAGTGGATACGCTTGTATTCGATATGCGGACATGCTTTACTTTTTCTGAGCATGGGTATGCCCACCTCAGACAGTGTTTCTTTCTGATCTCCTTTTGTGGCTTGGCAAGCTGAATTCTGGTGAAGTCCTCCTCGGTTTTTGACAGATTTCCTTTCCATGTAATTGCTTAATACATTTCAGCCATCATGTACCCCTTCTAACCTCATATATTAGGGGGCATCTGTTATAGCTCCAAATCTCACTCTTATGGTTTGTGATGCTGCACTCATGGCCTAGGGCAACCCCTCCTTCCAGACCTGGTCAAAAAATTTAAAAAACAGTGTTTTATCCCTTATACGCAACATTGCCCCGAGTTAAACGTGTGTATACGTAGGTAGGCATATACCCAACCTACGTATATGTATTAAAACACTTAAAAAAATATAAAACTCCTTAATTTTGGGCGGAGATCGCGGGTTTTACCTGCTGATCACCTGTTAGTGCCCGTGGCCCAACTGTTCCCAACCAACTCTCAACTAAAAAAATACTTTGGGAGAGGTATAAAAAGACCTCAATGGGAAGGCCTAAGGGAGGAGAGAAGAGAGAGAAAGGTTATTATGCTGAGATTTTTCCCCTGACCAGGTCTAAAGACCCTTGTGCCTTCTGCACTTCCCCCATTTGTACATGAAACCCTTGTTTTCTTGTGTTTTGATGTTCATCCACTACTTGTGACATCATGGAGTAAGTCATGGAAGGAGTTTGTTAAAGGCTTGAGGCCAGACGAATCCAGAAGGAAGCTTTGCTTGGAGCCTACGAAAGGTGACTCAGGTGAAATTATTCCTTTTCTGTACTTTATTTGTCTATAATAAAAGAAACACATGTCTTGATTCTTGATATAAATCTTCTTTATGTTTATGATATTCATGTTGGAATTCATATGTGAATGGTTGTTTAAAGTTCATAACTAACTACCTTTTCTTTATAACATGAAGATGGTTTCTTTGTAAGGTTTTGTCCATTACTGTTGTGTTCTTTGGAATTGGTTGTTTTGCAGGACAAAGGAGCAAAAGGAACTTGAAGAAGGGTTTGGACCCTAAAGGACCTTCTCAAACGTAGGACCTAAGGTACACCCCCTTATCATAGAATTTGCTTATAATAGCTTAATGGCTATGTGAATGTGTGTTTCTCTGTATAGACAACTTTCAGTCTGCTAGGGTTTCAACCCAAAAGCCATAGGGGAACATTTCCCTCAACACACATTAATGAAAACCTTATCTAACATTCAGGTGGTGATTTTTCCCTTTCCTTTTTAATGTGTCATTTTTTTGGTTTTTCTCTTATGCATGGTTCTTGAATGGAAAATTATAAGTCCCTTGTTGATCTAAGTAGGATTTTTGGATGGTTCTAGCCATGATACTCAAAACATTACTTTCACAACTTGGGCTATCTTTTCACTCAATGATGAGGTAGTGAGTTATGGGGGAATTTGTCTTGGCCCTACAACAAACAATGTGGAAAAATATAATGTTGTTATTGAGCTCTTATATAACCCTATTTCCCTTATTATCTATTACTTGGTTGTTGTTGGCTTAGTGGGGCCTGACCGAGGTTCATAAATGATTTAGCCAAACAAATCCTGGTACTACTAGCCCTTTCGGCAACAGTTTGTGGAGCGCAGACTAAGGTCTCACCCAAAGTAGTATGGGAGGGTGCTAGAACCAGGTTTCCCCACCCTAGAGATGTCTGATGAGTTCAAGTGGTCCACGGTTCGACCCAACGCACATGTTGGTACACACACTCACCCGTACCTTGTAGCCTGAGATGCTACCTTTGCGTAGCCCTACTCGGGGGGAAAAACACTGTTATTACCTAAGTCCGTTTTAGTAATTCAATATCAGTTGGTTAACTTAGATAATCTGCATGTTTTTTAGTGATACTTAACAATAATCCCAATTCATACAAGTGCGCACAGTAAATAAACAATATAATTGCAAGTAATATCAAAACATGTAATAACTCAGAATAGATACACAAAATTGATAACAAAAATTCTCTTTATTATTCTATTCCTTCAGTTACAGACTCAACTCTACCTTGCGCACTCAGCTGTAGGGGTCTGCGCACTCAGCTGTGGACTCTTCTAGGCCTCTGTGCAGTCAGCTGTAGAGCCTCTTCCTACTACTATGACACAAGACCCTTAGACTCTTTTTCTATGCCTCACTATCCTATTGTATCCATCAGATTCCATTTATTCGTTGACCACTTTACAATCTTAAAGCCTCTCTCTATTTATACAATCCCATGGTCCACAGACCATGGGTAGGCTGACATTACATTCAAAACTTAGGGTGGATAACCCTATGAGTCTAACTTACATTTCAGGCTCTGTGCCCATAATCCGTGGAGTCTTTACAACAATAACAACTCAAAACTTTGGATTTTAGCCCCAAAACATGTCGTAGGGGGATTCCATCCCCAATAGGCCCCCAACATAAACATCATGACTCACCCTCGTGTCACTCTGTTTGTGCGGCGATCTTCGCATAGAGTCCCTCCAACTAGTCTCGAACATTCCCGATGTCCGCAGCGCACTAAGCTGCTTGATGTACCTGCTACATCCGTTCTTCAGAGACCTCTGTGTCCATCATGCTACCCTACATCTGTGCATGCATCCATTGCATGTGCACGAGCTTGCCTTCAATATCTGCCATGATTGTGAAGGCTTCGTCGATCCATGGCTGAACATGCGCTTTGAGAACTGCTTCCTTATGCCACGCTATGTCCACCTACTCCATTAATGCCTTGGCTTGCTGCATACTTGCAAACCGCTGAGTGAGGACGATTATCTGCACAATACCCTTGATACTGTTATACTGTTGTTGGAGTTCTCGCGCCTCTGTCTCTAGGCATTGGATGTTGGGGTCCTCCTGCAACATTGTGAGGACCTCAAGTGCTTATTCCAACATATCAGTACAGTCGCGCACTGCTCCTCCCATTTCTTCCAACCCTGTTGTAATAGCACTAGCACGTTGTTCTTTGATCTCTAGGGGAGTGGAAGGCTGTGCCTTCAACCGTAGCTCGAAAATCTGAAGGTTCAACTCCAGCTGAACCTTTGTTGTCTCTTCTCTGGCTCTTCAGAGACCTCTGTGTCTATCATGCTACCCTACATCTGTGCATGCATCTGTTGCATGTGCACGAGCTTCCCTTCAATATTTGCCATGATTGTGAAGGCTTCGTCGATCCATGGTTGAACATGCGCTTTGAGAACTGCTTCCTTATGCCGCATTGTGTCCACCTACTCCGTTAATGCCTTGGCTTGCTGCATCCTTGCAAACCGCTGAGTGAGGACGATTATCTGTGCAGTTCCCCTGATACTGTTGTACTACTGTTGGAGTTCTCGCGCCTCTGTCTCTAGGCATTGGATGTTGGGGTCCTCCTGCAACATTGTGAGGACCTCAAGTGCTTATTCCAACATATCAGTACAGTCGCACACTGCTCCTTCCATTTCTTCCAACCCTGCTGTAATAGCACTAGCACATTGTTCTCTGATCTCTAGGGGAGTGGAAGGTTGTGCCTTCAACCGTAGCTCGACAATCTGAAGGTTCAACTCCAGCTGAACCTTTGTTGTCTCTTCTTTGGCCTTGTAGACTGTAGTTGTCAAATTGTGGATCTGTACTTCTACCGGTAGGTCTACTGCAATAGCCATCTCTAGGATGCATCATCAAGCATCATCTACCATCTGTACCAACCATTGATTCTGCGACACTAACTCATCATGCTGCAAGCTAAGCCACTCCATGTTGATCTTTTGTTCGCTAAGAACTTGGATCGTGCGGTTCTCCCTAGCACGTAGTTTTGTTGTGATCCCATCTTATAGCTGATATAGAGTTTCCTAGGGAAGGGTAGCCAGATTAAGGCCAAGGCCTTTTATCATGCTAACTGACAACCAATCCATCATATTTGACAACACTAGTGCTCCCTCTAGAAACACTGTTGTGTTGGCCATGCTTACACGCAACATCTGCTCTGCAACTGAAGTGCCGATTGCGACGTGGTTTGATAGGGTACCTTCCTAAGGGGGCTGCACCTATAACTCCTGCAGTTGCGCCCTAAGGGCCCCCAACATAGTCTGATGCTCCTGCATGAACTCCTGAAGCACTTCGTTGGTGACATTGCGGATAGTGTCACCGATGTCATGGAGATCACCTTCGGTTAAGGTGATCGGGTCAATGGCCAGCTTCAAGACCTTCACCTTCTTCCTTGGGCCCAATCTCTCGGTGATGCACGGGCACTTAAGCTATGTGGATGCGATCCTTGGGTCCACACTCCATTTTTCCATTTCTGTGTCCTCTACTTCTTACCCTGAGGATGTTGCCTGGCCCTCATCTATCTGTGTTATTGTTGCATGTGCTGCTTGCGCTGCTGTTGTTCCTTTTGCAGCGTTCTTCTGCTATGCGACTTTCTGTGCCGCTTCTCGTGCTGCCGCTACCTCAGCTGCTGCTTTTTCCTTTCACCTTTTCTCTGCCAGTTAGATGACGCACAACTTGGCATCGTCCTTTTTATTCTATTTCACCACCTTCTCGAGTTTTTCCAAATCCGGGGTGCACCATTCGGGAGGCCATGTCTCCAATATAGTGAAAATTGCATCGTCAGTGGCTACAAAAGGTAGCTTCATCCACTACTTTGCCGGATCCTTTCACGCCCTAATATAAATGTTGTGCATATTAGCCTTGAAGTCTACAAAACTCTACAGACTATTGTGCACCATAGGTGATAGGCATGGCCTCCGATTGATCCACATCCATATGCTTTCCTCCATGAGCAACCAGAAAATTTTGGTGTCATGAATCCATTTTGCATCCTTTGTGGCACAGAGCGAAGCATACCTCACAACCTCTCGTAGCTATCTGTCAATGTTGTGGAATTGACTGTCCTTTGGAAGTTCTCCCACTACTAGAAATATGCATAATAGCAACCACGTGTAGTGGAAGGTTTTACCCTACTCCCGGGCTTCGCGACAATTTGTCAAAAATTCCTTGCAGAGGAATTCAGACTAGTTGACTTGGACCCCCTCTGCGCACTGCTTGGCCAGTGTGACCACTGGCGCCGATACCTCATCGGCGCAACACTTCCTCATAATTTTGCCAACCAAGAGTTGGGTTGCTATGCGCACCCCTTTGTCCTCGATGTTAGAGATGATGTAGCCCCTCTCTTTCTTCTCTAGCTTATATTTTCCTTCATGGATTCTGCAAGAGCCAAATCGCTAGCTCTTCCGGCTATAGTCATGGGATCCTTTCCTTTATAGGGGAGCCAAGAGATGCAGTGAATGAGGTCTATCGTGATGGGAATAGGCTCCTCCAGCCTTAGGTACCCATCATGCACCAGGCAAAGCAACTGCCTGATGATGAAAATGGTGATGGGCGCATGGTGGAAGTGTGGTATCCATAATAAGTGTAGCAACTCGGCCTTTTCCACACTGCGCAGCCACTTCTGTGGCTCTAGTGTTATCGTCACCCCCTCAGTGTTCCATTTCATTAGGTTTCAGGTCTCTAGGTGCAGAACTTCTCACTGTCAACGAGGTCCCAGTCTTCAAACTTCATTGTCGGCACGCAGCCAAGGTGTGTGCCCTCAAATACAATGCCATCTGGAAGGAGTGGGGTCTAGAGTGAACTCTTTGTTTCGTCCAGATCCTTCAGCACTTTGGTTTTCCCTTTCCATTGGGGGACATACACGAGTAGTTTTTTTGCAGAGTGCAATGGTTGGGTATCCTCCTCTACGTCTTCTTCTTCTTCATCTACTGTGGCAATCAGTGCCTGCAAGTCTTCTTCTTCCTCATTTGTTTCAATTGTGACTGCTTTCCCTTTTTCGGCCATTGAGAGCTTGCTGTGCAACGTGTTCCTAGGGGACATGCATACTAGACCCATTACCTATTTATCCTTCTTTGGCTTCATGTCCCTGGTGATTTGGGGATTTTTGTTACAACCCTGGTGCCTTCGAGAACATCCTGTACCATTGGGGTCTACATGGCCTCACCGACAGTTCCCTCTTCAATTCCCAACCCATCCTTAGTGGCTGTCATCAACTCTAGACTGTATTCTATCTCTCGTAAACTTAGAGGCTCAATTATCGCTTCGCTCTCACTGCTCTGCGCTCTACTCAAATGCTCAATTCTCAAATGATGAAGTGTTAGTCGCTAGCCAGGCCTTTGAGTTTTATAGCGCCTTTTGAGTTAAAATTCGACCATTCCCCCAAATTCCGGGACATCAATGCTTTCTTGGCGGTAGATTTTCCCAAATCTTGCCCATAAATCGCATCCTAAATGCCTACTGCTCACTCCATTTGGTCTCAAATCACACATCCCATCATGAATAGTGACCTCAACGGTCACTTCCCAGCCGATCCACGCGGCAATGCAGTGCCCTATGTGTGGTCGTGAACCCTGTGACATTCTATTCCTACACGCATCTTTGAGAGGGTGCAGCTCCCAGGCAGAATAAATTATAGTCCTGTGCTCCCTTTCAACTACCTGGAGCACTAAGACTGTTCTTCCTACGGCTAGTCAGGTGGTCACACCAACTGTATGGGGCTCCATCCCATCCTTTTTCATGCTTTGCGGAAGCATCCTACCTTCTATTGTCAAGTTCTGCATCGCGCACTTCACCATTTGCAATGTGCTTCCCTGGTCACTGTGCATGGCGATATGTTGTCCAAGCCAAGGGAATAGACTAACCACTTCATGGAGATAGTCCTCCAACCTATTAGTGCGATCATACATACCTTGCCATATCATCCTTGGTCTTTTGACAATAAATGCTTCCTTGATTTCGTCTTCTAACTTCTCAACCTTCGCGTCCATCAAGGCACTTTTCTCCCTTAGCTGTACCTAATCTTTTTCAAGTTCGCAGAGTCTAAAGCTTCCCCATCTGATTTCTTCCTCATGTCCTATATGTTCTATTTCTCACAGCTGTGTGATTTCTTCATTCCGAGCTTCGTGAACTGTCGAATCTACGGGTGCTATTACGTGCAGATTCGTCTTTGCATGCTCCTTAGAGATTACAACCCCTGCTTCATCCTACAACTTTGGAATTTGTCTCACAGTTAGGGTTTTGCACATGGTCCCATAGGCCCATCGAACTACTGGTACGAGCAGGTCCCAGTCAGTGTGTTTCACCTGGTTGACCCTGTTCAGCACCTCGCACACCTTGTCAAAGTCTTCCCCGAAGATACTCTTTGGCACATTTCGTCCTTCCTACTTCTTCATGTAGTCCTTGTTTTCTATCATGAGGGCAGTGTGCATTTATGTAAGTTGCGTACCATACATCTGTACCCATCTGGAAAGGTGGGTGTGTAGGTATTTTCACCAATCATAAATGGCTCTCATCCGTAGCTGAGGTTTTCCAAATCATACAAGCATCACCCTTCTGCATTTGCCTCAATCCTTGAAACTCTGCTAGTGCTTACCCCACCACCTTGTGGGCGTAGCGCGCAACGCCCATTTCAGAGCATCGAACCACTGTTGTTCTGGAACTTCGCTCTCAAATTTGTTCAAGAATTCATCCACTGATGTCAACCCATCATACATGAGCAGATCCCTTGCCTCTATTGCTACATAGCATAATGACCTTACCATCATGTTGTAATTTAGCGTGTTTACCTCAAGTAACTGGTTCTGCCATCGCTCTACTTCCTCGTCCGAATCCAAAGTCCAGGATTTGTCGCGCTCCCACGAAATCCTACCATCTATTGTTGGATTCACCCAATCCTTCTCTCACACAATTATCTTGTAGATGTAGTCAAGATCGTCATCACTATCATCGTTGCACACCGGTTCTATGTATTGCGCTCCTGCAGGGTCTAGTGGTACTACTACACGTAGTGACTTTTTCTCAAAAATCATTTTGCGCTTCTTCAGGTTTATGAATCCATTCATATCAGTGACCCAACCTATTCGCAGTAGCGTGGGATAGGGATTTCTATCGTCAACAATCTCTATCACTTCGACATTCGCAAGTGTGCTCGCACCTTGAATATCCACCATTAGTCCTTGCAATCTCCCCATGGGTAAGATCTTTTATTGGTTCGCCATTCGTAGTTGAATAGGGGACCACTACAACGTGGGCCTACCCATGCACTCCCATGTCTTCTTTGGCAGTAGATACACATTCAATCCTAGATCCAGAATTACTTGATCCATTTCATACTCACCGATTTACGCAGTCAATCTCATCTCCCTTCCTGTTCGTGATGTATGTTTCCCGAGCTTTCGTACTACGCATGGCTCAACTAACCCAGTGCACCTAGTGATAAGTTCCTGTAGTCCATTGACAGCCTTGCTATCTCGCAACAAGTTCATACATGTCTCCAAAAAGGTAGTAAGCATTGAAGGATCCATATCTGGTTCTAGTTCATCCTTACTACCTGAAGTGGAGGCCTCTGTGAAGCTCTTCTTAGCTTCCATGAATTTCTCCTTCACGTGCTCCAAATCAAATTCAGGTTCCTTAGTAGGAGCCTTGCAAACCCACACACTTTCTTCAAGTTTCTTACCTTTGTCATCTCCTATCATGATACCGCTTCATAGCACGATGTTCACATTTGGGTCCTCTTCGCACGGCTCAGACCTCATCATTTGTAGGTTCTGAGTTGGGGGAGGTTGGAGTATTCCTTTATCGTGTAGCCTCGCTATCAGTTTAGGGCAATACTCCATCTCATGGTTGAACTGAGTACAGTATAAACATGATGCTCTCATGATATTTGTACAATCACGGGCATAATGCCCTAGTCCTCTGCAATTGTAGTAAATCAGTTGTCCGTGACCCCTTCCTGGTCCCATTCCTCCTCGACCTTGTCCGCACCCCCGAAATCTAGTTTGCGCCATCCTTGCATTTTGATCCAGGGCTCATGTTTTAGTTTGCACCCTGTAGGTAGGGGTTCGGTCCATCATTAGTTCATAACTTCTGCAAGTGCACTCATCATGGCCTACCAACCTGCAGAAATTACAGAACAATTGTTGGGATGTCTACGTATACTTCTGTAATAGGTGACAATTGTTCGTAGCATGTTTTCCTCCTATCTGAGAAATTGCACACCATAATGCAGGCACCACACTCGACTCTGCTTGTGCCTCTTGTCTTAATGGCATCGGCCCCCCCTGCCACCAAGTAGTTCACAAAAACTAGACAGTGGTCCTTGTCGTGTCCCTCTCCCTTACATTTTATGCACCATACCTCCTCGCACACCTCAGGGTCAGTTGTCCTATCCTGTTTTAAACTCTGCATTTCCAGACATAAGTTGCGTGTGGATTTTTTGAGCTCCCAGGCTAGGATCTTGTATAGTGGTCTCATGTAGTCTCATTACAATTTCCAATGCTTAGGTCTGGGTGGATAACTTCTGCTGCAACAACGTCATCCTTGCATGTGGCCTTAGTGACACTACAAACCATGTGCAGTGTTGCGAATCCATCAAGGTCATGTTGGCTTCATTAATCATTCCCTTCAGTATCTGATCCAGTTCCCAGGGGGTCTCGCCTGGAAGCATCATGATCTCCTTAAAATTGATAATTGATTACGTCTCTGATTTTGGCCTGCTAAACTCCCTGTTTAGTGCAGCTTGGATTTTTGCAATCCCTGTGTTTGGATTGTCAATAGAGTGCTTAATGTACCATGTTAGTGTGCAATTCTACAATGCGCTTACGAATGTTTCCTTCTTTATGTTGTCATCCATAACCCCTTGCACTTCCCATACTTCCCTTACCACGAACCAAAATTGGTTCAGATCTTCGTTCCTACTCCTTTGAATACCAGTAATTTTATTGCACTCACCATACTGAACTACATTGGTGGCGGAGGTGGTGTGGGCGGAGATGGAGGTGATGGTGGTGAAACTGGTGGCGGTGTAGGTGGGGGTGGTATGCATGGAATTCACTACCTTATCAGACTGATCACGCTTCTCAGAGAAATTTTCGTGAGCTCCTGCTCACTCTCCCGTGAAGGTGAAATCAAGGGACTAGTCTCTAATTCTTTGCTACTTCCGTTTCTATAGATCTTCCCACTTCGCGTAGCCCCAAACATCAATTTATTCGCATAACCCTCTATTCACACAGTAGCATTTTAATCCAAGTATTCAAAGATTTAATGTACTTACTTCGTGGTCCTTTGAGGAAATGTTGTTCCGCCTCATTGTTGCTGACTGACGTATCTACCGCGAACTCGGTGATGAACCCTCCTATAATTCGATCGGGCCATGGGTCCATAGTGTGCACAATCTTATCTTCTAATGCTTCTAGTCTGCATACCAATTCTGGAGTCCACACGATTGGTTTGTCAATCCTACACCTCCCTTGACTATTTGCTAGCTTCGCGATCCACTCATACAACTTCGAGGGGAAGGATGCAAAGAAAATATAGTGGATTTCCGTATACACGTAGAATCCTAACCACTGTTCCTTTGATACTCGCAGATTATTGTTTTCCTTCGCCGCGAACTCATGAATTTTTCTGTGCAACAACTTTTCAATTTCTTTCTTTATAAAATTCCAGTGACACGACATCAGACATCCCTTATGCAGATCCTAATCCTGGCAATGGAACCATTTGTTGGCTTAGCGGGGCCTAGCCCAGGTTCAGAAATGATTTAGCCAAAAAAATCCCTGTACTACTGGCCCTTTCGGCAACAGTCTGTGGTGTGTTGTTATAGAAATTTTTGGGCACTACAATCCCAAGCATGAAATGTCCATAAACCAAGGGCTCCTAAGTCCCTAAAAGTGTTGTTCCAACCCCTAAAGGAACAAGGTCAACTGATTACAGCTTCTCCCAGAAATTCTCCATGAAACACTGCTCAAAACTGGTCAAAACAGGATCATTTCAGCTGCTCCATAGGCAAAGTGCGTTGCATCTCACCTAAACACACTGTGTGGGTGCATTTCATTTCAGAAAGCCCTTTTATGGGGTGCGATGGGCGAGAAGTGACAAATGGCAGTGTCATTCCGCGAGGTGGAGAGGCATGGAAACTTCCAGAAACTTCTCCTGTGACACTTGCCTCTCTGAATTCGACCAAGGATGAGTAAGAGATCATAAATCTCCAAGTGGAAGCAAGGACTATCAGAGGGAAGATACTAATCAAATCACAAGCTGACTCATCTCCCTTACAGATATCTATGTATGGATCCCTCATCCCAGAGATCCAAAGGCTGGAATTTTGCATATTGTAAGGGATTGCTGTTGGTTTCTTGAGACAACATCAGATTGTTGGGTGATCTAAGATTTGTATGAGGTGAAGAGGGGCTTCCTTGCTGAGAGGATGATGATGGGTCAGAACAACTGGTTGTAACTCCCTTGGATCTTTCTTGTTTATTAATAAAAGCTATTCAAGTTTTCCTCCATACTCTTGTGTCATTTATGTTTTCTGCATTTGTATGGTCAATTTACATATGATCCTAGATTGTTTATGATTATAGATCCACGTTCTTGTATAGTGCTATGCTAATGTGATCTTACAGGTACTCTGTGAAGCTGGGCGTGTAAGGGAACAAGTAGCGAAAGACTATCAAGAGAGAGAGGAATCGAACTAGGAGATTAGCGTAAGACAAAGGTTGGTCTTCTTTGTTCTTCTCTCATCTATATTTCATAAAGGAAAAACGAAAGTAGCTTTACTTTGTTTGTTTCTAAGGTAGCTATCACACCTTAGTGGGATAAGTAGTTCTGTGTAGACACTTTTCCCTGTAACAAAATGGCGACTCCATTGGGGACGAATTAGTTTGTTTGTTTATCTTCCTTGTTGTCTATTTTATAAACTTACAGACGGAGCCTGAAGTTGAGCCAGGTAGCTTTCGAACTGCATTTGCTATGCAAATGCAATGTAGATAAATGCTGCTTCAGTCAATCTCTAGGATTTGTTTATAAATTAAACAACTGGTTTACAAACTCTCTGATTGCCCTTGTGATAGCTCTTAGATCCTCTTTAGATCTACCCCTGATTGTTGCATTACTGATTACCATTTTCTCGGCCAAAACCCATGAACTGAACTGCAAACTGTGACCCGGAACCCAAGCCAAGTCTCGTCTCTGGCCCAGCGCAGGTACTGTTCTGTGAATCTGAAATTCAGCACACTTCCCAAGTGTAGTAGGTGTGCTGCATTTCAATTCCCTGTGTTACAGGTGCACTTATCAGACTAAGCATTGTCCAGTTTTGGTTCCTGTGATTCATTCTTTCCAGTTCTATTCATGAATTTTGCTACCTGTGATCAGTATATCTCTGTTTGAAACCCCTTTTCCTTGCTATTATTCCGCCTCCTTTGTACGAAAGAACTATAAATGTTTTTGTGTATTTGTTGAGTCATTTTCAGTTCTCCTTTGCAAAAGTAACGTAATCGTACTGTCGTCCTTTGATTTGAAAGCGTCACAAGTGTCATTTTCAGTCATAGGAAAGAGTTTTCTTGCTGTAGATAGTCGATTATCCTGTTACTATTGTATTTGGTCTGAATTTGTAATTTTTCTAGTGTCGAAAGCAAGTATTCATTTCTAACTCGTAAAATGTTGTGATTGCCTCCATTTTTGATTTCGAAAAGAAACTTGTTGATAATTGTCGCTTGAAAAGTAATTCATATTTGTGCATTAGCTTTCTTTTCTCCATTCACATACTAAGAAAGCCGAAAACAAATACATGCATGTGCATTTGCATTTAGACTGTTTGATTGGTTTGGTTTAGGAAAGTGCATTTAGAGTGTGCTCTTTGCTCTTTGTGAAAGAATACTATCTCTCTTTCCTTAGTAGCTAGGATTTTCATTGCACAAAGAAGATAAAAGACTGTTTATCATCTTAGATTGAATTTTAGGAATTACACATCTACATCTCACGGTGAACCTGAAAGGCAAACTTCATAAACAAGATCAACTATAAAATAAATTCAATGAATCTAACAACGCTTTGGAACCTAATGCAAAACATTTAGAAGTCTAGGCTAGAGACATATTCCAGCGTCGTAAAACCTGGTAACTGTTATTCTCACTGATGGTTGGGTGATTCCTCCACTTTGAGATAATAAGTGTTAGTACGGACTTGTGCTCCCACGTATCGTTGAGTATATTTTGGGAGACCACAATAGGCTTAATCCTTTATCCATAGGAAGCCGTGTCTGCCGCCTTATCGATCGCAATGCACTGAACACATCATTAGGGAAGATTGACTGCTGTACCGTAAAAAGTATTCTGCAGTTTTGCGATTGGTTTGGTAATCCCTCTACCTAGATTTCCAGAGCAGTCCCTTTCATTCCTTTTCAGACTCCTTAACGGAAAAGGTCCATCTGAGCACTTGTCACTTCAGGTTCATTAAAAATCGAAGGCAACTAGAGTCATCTTCTGTTTTTTCTCGACTCTTAAAAATTGAAAAAACAAGTTGTGTCAAAGCGTCTAAAATTCATTTAATTCGGAAACATACTTCCCCTTTATTTTTAGTTGATCGAGTAATCCGCAATTGTGGAAGAAATTCAATTGAAACCCCATCGTTCGTGGAGGCTTACGAGTCAATCGTCTTTGTCTCTAGAATCGAAGCTAGTATGGACAAAGCGAACTCGTTTGACCGGTTCCAAATCTCCTGTTAAAGTTAGAACAAGTGTTCCAACAACATCAGATATTTCGGTTACTCCAAGCATTTCTAGTATCCCTGCCTTTACAAAAGAAGTTCAGCAGCCACAGAAGGACAGTGGTACTGATCCTAGTCTGAGGGTAAACACTTGTATCACTGAATCAGTTCCATCTACAACAGGTTCGGAGAGTGTTACTCCCCAAACATCTGTCTCTGTAGATTCCATACCTTCTTCGGCACCAGAAATATTCTACGGACCTGACAGTCTACCCCTTCCACCTGGTCTGATTGCTATAGAAGAGATTGTGGAAGATCCTCCATCTAGTACTCCATTGCAATTTGGAGTCGAGATCACTCTGTATCCTTCTTCATCAGAAGTTAGTCTACCACCAGCGGGAGCTCCTATAGAAATGCTAGGTAATCTTTTGGATAGACTAGAAATGTCTGAACAACCGTCAACATCTAGGACTGTGTCATCTGACACAGCGACGGTAGAACTCCCTGCTATCACTCCAACAATGTTCGCCAGTATACCATCTGTCCCAACTAGCTCTCAATCGCTAGAAGGAGCCCACTCAGGGGTCATTTCGACAGTATGGTCTGTTCCTGTTTGTCCATCGGGAATAATATCTGGAAACTCTTATGTTGAGTCTCAACAAATTGATCCATTTGGAGGTCAATTTGGGCAGTCCGGCCCTCAAGGGAAAACCATTCCTATAAGTACCAGATTACCACCATATGGGGGGTAGTATTCCCTTTCATTATCCCCTCCAAGAGGACAACCATACGGGAGTTCACAACAAAATTCAGGTTATGCTGGAATTACATCAAGCGGTTGGGTATCGATACTACCTCAACAACCAAGAGTTGTATATTCGATGCAACAATGCTTACCTATGTCAAGTATACCAACTATGTCAGCTATTGTGACGGTGTCGCAAGTTCAAGCACTGCCTGTTTTATGCCAACCTCAGGTTTCTCAGGTTGTAATGCAACAACCCCTTGACCCTACAACTCAACCACAATCGTCGACTGGTGGAATGACACAGGTTCAAATGGGTACAATCACCCCTCATCTTGGTCAAACAGTTAGTATCGGGAAACATCACATGGCTTCACAACCATGGCTAGTGCAATACCAAGAACCGCAGTTCCAACAAGTATACCAAGGTTCTGAGCAACAAATCTTTGCGAATAGTGGGCAACTGTATATTCAAAACGGTCAAAATCAACCATTTTACAATGGTCATGCCCACCAAACTTACCAAAGTTACCAGCATCAAATGCATTATGCTGGTATGCAAAGACCAACTGCTCAGGCAATCCCATCTTATCCTGGTTATGCTTCACCTAACTTGAATCAACAGTTACCCTTTGTGGCAACTTTAGAGTTACCTGATTTTAATCGGTTAACAAATGATCCAATCGCTTACGCCCCTTGGTGGCCAGCGATTCCACATAAACTTCCATCAGATATTCCTAAATTTAATGGAAATCTAGGTGAAGATCCGTCAAATCATGTGATGACCTTTCATCTGTGGTGTTCATCAAACACTTTAAACGATGATTCGATTAGGCTTCACCTTTTTCATAGGACGTTAACTGGTCTGGCAGCAAAATGGTATATCGAATTGCCTAGAGCTTCATTCGACAACTTCAGCACCCTAGCCACAACCTTTTTAACCCATTTTCAGTTACCGATAAGGTACGAAACGGGAACAAAACTTCTTACCAACTTTAAACAAACGACGACCACTCACATATCTAATCATATACATGAGTGGCGACGTCGTCATAGAATGGTGAAAATGTATGTTCCCGATCAGCTCTTAACTGAATGGTTTATCAAGTCATTACTGCCTTCCATCACGAAAGATGTGGCAAAAGGGGGGGTCATCATCGAAGAGCTGGTTATCGTTCGTGCACAATATTTGGACTTGATTTACACTCAGTCCAGCACGCTCTACGATAAAATACCTGACGCTCCTAGACCGGAATTCTCAGTTCCTCCTCCTCCTAAATCAAACAATGACTCTCATGCTGGCGATGGCGTGATTAGCGCAACAGACATGAAATCGACAAAGGCTACATCTAAAAAGGCCCGTAAGATTTCCGGTCAAAATGCAAATGAGGAACTTCTTGCCTCGGAGGTAAATGCCGTATCGACAGATAAGGGCAAAGAAACCAAGCAACCAGGGGGCAAGAAGAAAGGCAAAGGGAAGAAGAAGAAACAGGAAGAATCATCACCTGAAAAATCTTCTGCAAACCCTCCTGGAAATAGGAAACCAAAAAATCCATGCTTTATATGCGATGAGGATCATCGGACCACAGATTGTCCACACAGAGCTGAGATTAAAAAATTCTTCAAGAATTCAAAAACCTCGGCAGTATTATCTGATCCCTTTCCAAATCCAGGAATAAATCTGGTTGACAGTGGAAATGCTTCCCCGTCTCAAGTGCCAATGTTGTCGGTTTCCAAACAGCAAAATGATTCTTTAATATTGACAAGAAACAAAGATTATGGGAATCCACAGCTGTCGAACAACAAGGATAAAGATCAACCTAGTAGTTTGACAACAACTTCAACAGAAGTTGTGCCACCCATCATTCCCGAGTTGACAATAAAACTGCCAAAGGGTGTAGTACACAAGTTGACATTTAATCCCTGCGCTAGAGCGGTACAACATTATAATTTAGTGGAAGATTTGGCCCAATCGCCATCCACTATGTCGACCCTTGAGGTACTACAAAATTGCCCATCCCAAAAGCAGGCCTTATTATCAGCCATTGGTGGGATAGACCCAAAGGATTCCAATCTTGTATCCTTCGATCATAAAGGATATGATCCTCAGTTACCAGCTCAACTAGCTTTCCTCATTCAAGTGAAAGCCCTCAACAAAACTGTTCATCAAACAATTATTGATGAGGGGGCTTCTACATGTATTATGTCGATGAGTTGCTAGAAAACTTTAGGATCTCCAACATTGTCGCAATCTTCGACGACATTAAAAGAATTTGACGGACGAACATATACCCCATATGGTATTCTAAGTAACTTGAAGGTTGAACTAGGAGGGAAAACAATAGAAATAGATGTTGAGGTAATCGACGGAAATCTCGATTACAACATCCTACGGGGAAGACCATGGATATATGCCATGGCTGCTATTGTGTTGACCTATTTTAGGAAGATTGCATTTCCCTTTCAAGGATGGATTATAATCGTCGATCAACAAAACTTCCTACCCAATGGTTCTCAAGTTATGGGAAGCATTCCAATGATCCATGGAAGCCCCCATTCGCTTCAAAATATCGGAGTAGGCCTACTAAAAGATCCTATATTAATGGGAACTTTCGCCCTTCCACCTCCAATCAATTTGGTGGAAGTAGCGTCGGTAGGAACCTGCAATACGATATCTTCTAAAAAGATCTCAGAAAACAATATCGACATGGATCATACACAGTTTTTGCCTCCAAGCCCAATAGAAATGTTGTAGTAATCAATGTTCCTAGCATGGGAGGCAAACCCAAATCAACGCTCATCAAGCGTTTGGATAGATAGGTCTAAGGAATGTGGTACCCCTTCAGATCCTTGGTTGCAAGTGCATGTCACCAACGAAGGAATTGTTCAATCAATGGTAATTGAAGGGGCACCATGGGATGATTACCACCATCGTTCCCTTCTTCCGGATTGTGAAGAAAATACTCCTGATGAGCTTTATCATCCTTCATTTTTTGATTTCCTATCAAATACTGTAAACACGGTGGATTTCGAGCGAAACTTGTCCAACATTGAAGAGACTATCGCCATAAATATCTCGACCAAAACAGATGTTGTAGAGAATATTTACGTTGGCAAATGTTGTTCTCCTACAGAACTGGAAATATATAACGCTCTTTTTTGCGAATTCAGAGATGTCTTTGCTTGGTCATATAGTGAAATGCCAGGCATTGACTCGAGTATCTTTGAACACGAAATCAAGATGTATCCAGATGTCAAACCAGTATGACAACGGCTACGGCAGTTGCACCCCAAGAAAGCCGCTGCCATCAAGGCAGAAGTTGAAAAACTTCTCCATGCTGGTTTCATTTACCCGGTTCCTCTAACCAATTGGGTATCAAATATTGTCCCTGTTATGAAAAAACAAGGAACAATTAGAGTGTGCATCGATTATAGGGATGTAAATTAAGCTTGTCCAAAAGACAACTACCCTACACCCTTCATCGACCAGATAATTGATGAATACGCCGGATGCGAAATCTTTTCATTCATGGATGGATTCTCCGTGTATAATCAAATAAATATCTGCCCATAGGACCAGTCAAAGACTGCATTTATTTGTCTGTGGGGCACATTTGCATATTGAAAATTACCCTTTGGTTTAAAGAACGCAGGGGAAACATTTATCACATCATGACAAATTACATCAAAAACATCGTTCAACCATACCTCGACGACCTCCCTGCTCATTCGCGAAAGCGGACTGATCATCCGCAACATTTAAGAGCGATATTTCTACGTTGCTGACACTACAAGATACGACTCAATCCACACAAATGTGTATTTTGTGTTAGTTCTTGTCATTTAGTTGGCTTTGTAGTCTCGAAAGACGGGATTCGTCTCGACCCATGTAAGGTTCAGGCAATCGTAAATTTGCATCCACCTTCAAATTTGCTTCAGATTTAGAAACTCCAAGGGGAAGCAAAATTTCCGAGGAAGTTCATTCCAAATTACGCCGAACTTGCTAAAGGTTATACGTGTCTTTTGAAAAACGAAGTATCCTTTGTCTGGGATCAGGTTTCGCAAGCTTCCTTTGATGCTTTAAAAGAATCCCTAATGAAAGCATCATTAATGTACGCCCCTAATTATCAAAAAGACTTTAACCTGTATCTGGCTGCAGCGGATACAACCATCGCAATGGTTTTAGTTCAAGAAGACAACGGAATTGAACATCCTATATATTATTCAAGTAAGAACTTAAATGATATAGAAAACAGATATTCTTATGTTGAAAAGCTAGCGCTCGCAGCTGTTCAAGTGATACAGAGATTTCGACACTATGTCCTCTTTCGAAAAACTACCATTCTATCAGATTGCAACCCCATGACTTATATATTGTCGCGACAGTTGCTGGGGGGCAAATATTCAAAATGGATAGCAATTCTACAAGAGTTTGATATGGAATTTGTAAAATCCAAGTCAAAGAAAGCTCTGGTTTTCGCAGAATTATTATGCGATCTCCCATCGTCGTCCAACGATGAAACATCCGAAGAAACAATCGTGGACGAAAATTTGTTTCTGATATCTTCAAGCAATCTGTGGTATGGGGATATAATCATTTATCTCCAAACCCAAAAATATAGGCCAAATACCTCTCGCTCCGAACAAAAATTTATTCGATACCAAGCAAAAGACTACATGATCGTCGGTGATACACTTTACCGTCATGGTATCGATACGGTTCTGAGAAGGTGCCTCACCCATGAGGAGGCCAAAAAAGGCCTGAATGATTGCCATTCAGGTGCGCGTGAGGGGCATCAATCCGGTTATGCTACAGTGCAAAAAATTCTACGAGCAAGATACTTCTGGCCAACAATGTTCAAAGATTGCATAAACGCAGTGAGAAGTTGCCATGCTTGTCAAATTTTCGATAACAAAACGAGAAGACCACCCGCACCTCTGTAGCCAATAGTTGTTGTCGGGCCATTTGCCAAATGGGGCATTGATTTCATGACATGTAACCCCACCTCGACCAGGGGGCATGGGTATATTATAGTCGCAGTCGACTATTTTACCAAACGGGCCGAGGTGATGCCTACATTAGATAATACTGGTGAAACAGCTGCCCTCTTCTTTTTCAATCATGTAGTCACCAGATTCGATGTCCCACAAGCTATAGTCACAGATCATGGATCACATTTTCGCAATCACATGATGGTCCAATTAGCTGCCAAACTAGGGTTGTCTCACGACAGCTCTACTCCATATTACCCGCAAGCCAACGGACAAGTTGAAGCAATCAAAAAAGTCCTGAAGCGCACGCTGCAAAGGATGATTGGAGTTCACAAAAGAAGTTGGCACCTAATCCTGTACTCAGCCTTGTGGGCTTACCGAACATCGGTAAGGAGTGCGACCGGGTTTACACCTTTCCAACTGGTATATGGCCTGGAAGCAGTCTTACCAATCCAGTGTGAAATCTCGTCCCTCAAACTCACAATTGACCTTCTCCCCGGAACTTCAGAAGAGGAGACTCGTTTCTTGGAACTAATCCAATTGGATGAAACCCGTCGTGATGCCGCTTTGGCTAACGAAGCCCATAAGAAACGAGTCAAAGCGCAGTTTGACAAGAATGTCAAACCCCGTGTCTTCTCAGAAGGTGATTTGGTCTTGCTTTATGACCAAGAATCCGATAAATTGGGGGCAGGTAAATTCAAGTCTTCATGGATGGGCCCCTATATTGTTAAGCGAGTGTTAGCAAAAGGAGCCTACGAGTTAATGGATTATGACGGAATTCCGCTGGCACAACCTTGTAACGGGTTGTACCTCAAGTGTTACTATGCGTGATTCAGTATAGTAACCTATATGCTTTTGTTATGCTTTTGTTTTCGCTAAAGTGTTTGTTTTGGTCAAGTAATCCACTTTTTACATTTATTGCAGATGTCAAACCTATTGGAGTCATGTGTTGGATATGCCGATGGAGCGAGTCGTAGTTCGCGGAACCTATCTTCCGTGGCCTGGGCCATTTTTGATCCAAGCGGCGAGTTAGTAAGTTTCAGAGGGGTATGTATTGGTCGATCAACGAATAACATCACTGAATATAGCGCATTGATTGAACTTCTCTCTGATGCCATCACACATGGTATACGCCGACTGATTGTCAGGCTAGACTCACAACTCGTCATACTACAACTCACTGGTATCTACTCTATCCGAAATCCAACTATTTATCGCATGTTCCTAAGGGTTAAGATTTTGGAAAGACAATTTGATTTTATTCAATATCAGCATATTTCCAGAACCTTAAACACATTAACTGACTCATTGTCAAATTATGTGTTAGATAGACATTTGCAACATTTATAAAAAGAAGCATACCATCAATATTTGCATTTGGATCATGTAACTTAACCAAAATAAAGCTTCGAAAATCAAAAATATATATATAATTGTTTATGGTTTACACATAATGTTCTGTAACCAAGACAAAATTGGTCAAATGACCCAAAACTCAAAACGCTAGGGGGCACCCTAGTCTAATGATGCTCGTGATAGCAAGTCACAGCCTGTGCGATCATGCGTAAGAGCCGAGTCCATCGTCTTGGCACACCAGTAGTATGTCGCTGCAACCTCAAGGGCAGATCATCAGTCCTCACATCTGGAATACCAAGAGTGAGGCCCTCAACCTGTTCCTGTAATTCTATGAGAGTCTCGGCCACATTGAGGTTGCGAAGGATAGCCCTTCCAATAGCCTCTCCTACTGGGGCAGCAACTAGCACTCTCAGGCATACTACTGGCCGAACGGGACCAACATCTGCATGAACACATGAGTTTGGTTAAGTCTTGACAGAATAAAGCACAAGGACATTATAAAAGAAAAATGATAAATAGGGATATGGTCAAAGAATTTACCAATTGCACCCCACTGTTCGCCAGCCGGCAGTACTAAATCTGGATCACCCCGGAAGTCCATACCGGCATATGGATACTCAGAATAAACCATCTCCTGATGATCAAACCACCTGAAGAAGGTATCAGAAAAGGAAATCTGAGACTGACTAGCATGCCTAGACATATGGTCGACCCATCTCTGCATACATGGTTTAGTCAGTGAAGGTAAATCGAGTGCAATATACTGCGACTGCATCAGTGGTATCTTTTCCAAGGCAAAGGCAGTCAAAATAGAACCATAACCAAAGTTGTTCAACCTCCCACTCTTCACCTTGGTCAATTGTTCTTTCATCACAAGAAGTACTGTGTCGCACTAGTTGAACACCTTCGGTTGGAGACATTCCAAGGCATACTGCATATAAGATCGGTTGGCTACATGACGAGACGCAACACCAACCATCCTACCAAAAGTGAATAGAATAGTCCTGAGAGACCTGTCAGTGACATCACGGATGATAATCTTGCCGTCCTTACTCGGCTGAGATCCCTCTCTGCAATACCGGCAAAGATAATCTCTCACAGATTCACCTCCTCGGGCCGAACCTGATAAAGAGATGGGGGCACCCCGCCTCGACAAGCCAATCAAGAAATAGATGTCCACTACAGTCAAGGGGATGGATTTGCCCCTAATCTGGAACACCTGGTTGGTAGGATCCCAAGCATCGAGCAAATACTGCAGCAAGTTGATCTGTTGTCTCATGCTAGAAATGCGGAAGAACTTCAGCAAGCCACAGTTTCGCAGTGTGTTTACTGTAACCGGATCATGTGAAGCAAGCATGTCCTCTTCTTCATGCTCACATTCTCACCATGTAATAGTCATCTTGCTCCAAAGATATCTGAAAACAAACAAGAGAAGAGTTAGATCTTGATTTTGGTAAGAAACAGGCAAAATTTCCGTCAAAAAACTGTGCACAAAATTCCTTCCTTGCACCCATCGCACCTACATAAGTGCTCTAGGTGCATTGCATGTCAGATGGCTAGTAGACAGGCCAACATCCAATGCACCTTTTGATACACAAAGGGTGCGCTGAAGCCAGGGCGAGTTCTTCAAACCCCAGAGGCTTAGAAAAACTAGGGATCAAGCTCAGAATGCAAAATGGAAAGTATGAAATGAAAGAGCTCAAGTTTAGCTCCTACCTGGTCCTGACGGCGCTGAGAATCGTCCACAGAATCTCCCGAAATCAGATGATGAAAATCAAGGGGGAAAAGCACCTCCAAAGCTCCAACAAACCAAAGTTCAAATGAAATGGTAAAATGAGAGGTAAAAGCACTTTTACATTACTTTTTACATAGTTCGAAGTAAAATATTAGTGTTATAACTCATTTTTCAAACATATATTGTTCATTTCTGACTAGTTTGATGAAGCAATTGAAAATGCAGTACAATCTTTGAAAGAACAAAGCTATTTATGGTAAAGTCAAGAAGTGACCGTTGTATCGAGCAGTTTTAGCGCATAGTTTAAGCTCGTTAAAAAATAAACATAAGCCATGAGCAAATGTTTCCCCCCACGTTTAAGCTCACTAAAAAATGAACTATTTCCCCGTAAATAACCACTGTGAATGAAGTACTTGAGCCTTTAAAAGCCTTGGTCGTGTTCTCATCATCACCTCCACTCTGTATTGGCCAATCGTTCACCTCCATTTGATTGTTTACCCCTTTTGAGGAACAGTTGCGAAGAGTGATCTCACTAGCCATCCTTGTAACACTGCCGTGATTGGAACATTCCAAACCTTACCTGGAATCAGCTGCTACCCAATTTTATCACTCGTTCCTCAAAAGACAAGTCTCCTTTAAGCTCTTTTCAACTAACTCATAAAATATGAAAAGATTGCCGAGCCATTGGCCTCTTCAGCTCGTTAAAGAGACAGGAAGTGCCATCCCTCCTTTATATTTTAATCTTTTTGGACCTGAGGGATTATTACACAAAAAGATCGAGCACTTGTTTTGTTCGGCTCGTTAAAAGCATCGAAAATTCATCCCTTCTGTATTGTTTTATACTTTTTTGGACTTAAGGGATTAGATGACGAAAAAGGAATTTTGGAGTTTCTTTTACGTTCCTTTTCAGACTCTCTAAAATTGAAAAGGACTGAGTTATCTTTGTCATTAAACTCGTTAAAACTTAATAGCGACAAACTTGTCCATAGCAGACAGGAACGAGTTTCACTATTGCTAGGCTCGTTAAAACATAGTGATGGGTTTGCCCGAAGGGAAAATTATAGAACAAGCATATGTTATCCTCCTCAAGCTTGACAAAAATAAAGAGGTACTGGTCAGCAATGACTGGGGAAAATTGGGAAGAAAACTTGAAGAAACTTTGTTGGTAGCAAGTCGCTCTTGAACATGACATTTCCACTCCGCATCCAAGTCGGGTTGGGTTGCTTCATTCACCGGTCACATCGCCATGGTCCCATCACACCATCCAAATTTGGGGTAATGCTACCAATCCATCATGTCAGTGTCGCCGATATGTTCAAGAGAAGTCATTCAAAGAATTCACCTGTGTCTCACCCACTACAATACATTCATACTCCATTCTTTCATGACCACCACCCTGAACCGTATGTCATCAGATCATTTTCACCTCCATTAAAATCATTTGCTTCGTTCTGTGTCATTGATGTGGGATTCATTAAGGCCCTCCTGTGACGGATCGCTTCTTGTCGACATCAGCTCATTATCCAAGAAGTCGATCTAGGAACACCTCGTTCAGTACTTTGAAGCTTGCATGCCTCAATGGCAAGTTTCTCACTTCCGGCGACAGGTTTACATCAATGGCCTTCGACCGAAAGATTTTGCGTGGTGTTCGACGCCAAGTCCTTTATTCACACCACGTGAATTGTACTGCAGTACCTTCAGGTTCATTATCATTATCGGTGATTCCTCTCGTACCTGTTAACAGCTTACATCATTGGTTGGTAATCAGGCGATGTCTTTCCATGTTCGACTCCAGAACATCTCTCACATGGATCGACTTCTACTTCGAGTGAAGATCAAACAAGATTGAAGACCCTGGATCTAGTTTCATCCATCCGGGCTGCGATATATATTCAGGGAAATAAAGACATCAAATGTACATCATTGCTGCGCAAATAATTATCCAATCAAAAGGATGATGGCTCTACCAGAATCATCAGTCTACACTCAGACGATTGTCTGTCCTATGTACATGAAAATGAATTTATAAAGCTGAGCATGGGAATGCCCGCCTCAGCTAGATCATGAAAATATTATGAAGATAATGTATTGTATTGTATCTCATTACAGGTCTCCTCCTAGCTTGAAAGAACTTCAGATCCTCATAATAAAGCATTTCACCCGACATCAAAAGATTAACGACCTCATGCTTTAGGGGGCAACTGTTATAGACATTTTTGGGCACTACAATCCAAAGCATGAAATTTCCATAAACTAAGGGCTCCTAAGTCCCTAAAAGTGTTGTTCCAACCCCTAAAGGAACAAGGTCAACTGATTACAGCTTCTCCCAGAAGTTCTCCATGAAAAACTGCTCAGAACTGGTCAAAACAGGATCATTTTAGCTGCTCCATAGGCAAAGTGCATTGCATCTCACCTAAACACACTGTGTGGGTGCGTTGCATTTCAAAAATCCCTTCTATGGGGTGAGATGGGCGAGAAGTGACAAATGGCAGTGTCATTCCACGAGGTGGAGAGGCATGGAAACTTCTAGAAACTTCTCCTGTGACACTTGCCTCTCTGAATTCGACCAAGGATGAGTAAGAGATCATCAATCTCCAAGTGGAAGCAAGGAATATCAGAGGGAAGATAGTAATCAAATCACAAGCTAACTTATCTCCCTTACAAATATCTATATATGGATCCCTCATCCCAGAGATCCAAAGGCTGGAATTTTGCATATTGTAAGGGATTGCTGTTGGTTTCTTGAGACAAAATCAGATTCTTGGGTGATCTAAGCTTTGTATGAGGTGAAGATGGGCTTCCTTGCTGAGAGGATGATGTTGGGTCAGAACAACTTGTTGTAACTCCCTTGGCTCTTTCTTGTTTATCAATAAAAGCTATTCAAGTTTTCCTCCATACTCTTGTCTCATTTATGTTTTCTGCATTTGTATGGTCAATTTACATCTGATCCTAGATTGTTTATGATTATAGATCCACATTCTTGTATAGTGATATGCTACTTCGATCTTACAGGTACTCTGTGAAGCTGGGCGTGCAAGGGAACAAGTAGAGAAAGACTATCAAGAGAGAGAGGAATTGAACTAGGAGATTAGCGCAAGACAAAGGTTGGTCTTCTTTGTTCTTCTCTCATCTATATTTCATAAAGGAAAAACGAAAGTAGCTTTACTTTGTTTGTTTCTAAGGTAGCTATCACACCTTAGTGGGATAAGTAGTTCTGTGTAGACACTTTTCCCTGTAAAATGCGTGGACTGAGATCTCACCCGAAGTAGTATGGAAGGGTTCTAGAACCAGATTTCTGCACCCTAGTGATGTTTGATGAGTTGAAGTGGTCCACGGTTCGACCTGGCGTGCACGTCAGTATGGGCACTCACCTATACCTCGCAGCCTGAGATGCTACCTTTGCGCACCCCTACTTGGGGGCCAAACACTGTTATTACCTAAGTCCTTGTTAGTAATTCAATATCAGTTGGTTAACTTAGCTCATCTATATGTTTTTTAGTTATACTTAACAATATTCCCAATTCATACAAGTGCGCGTAGTAAATAAATAGTATAATTGCAAGTAAGATCAAAACATGTAATAACTCAAAAAAGATACAAAGAATTGGTAAAAAAAATTCTCTTTATTATTCTCTTCCTTTGGTTACAGACTCAACTCTACCCTGCACACTCAACTACAGGGGTCCACACACTTAGTTGTGGACTCTTCTAGGCCTCTGTGCACTCAACTGCAGAGCCTCTTCATACTACTATGACCCAAGACCCTTAGACTCTTGTTCTGTGCTTAGCTATCCTATTTTATCCATCAGATTCCATTTATTCATTGACCACTTTACAATCTTAGAGCCTCGCTCTATTTATACAATCCCATGGTCTGCGGAGCATGGTAGGCTAACATTACATTCAAAACATAGGGTGGACAACCCTATGACTGTAGCATACATTTCATGCTTCGTGCCTACAATTCGCGGAGTCTTTAGAACAATAACAAATCAAAAGTTGTCAAACTTGGCTTCCAGCTCGTGGTCTCTCAACTAAATCATGTCTATTATATGAGGCATTCTACATTACTTTGTTTTCTTTTAGGGTATCTCTGTTGGAACGTTGTTTTAATACCATTCAATATGTGTGCATTTCATGAGACACTAATACAATTGAAAATTCATTAGCTAATTATGTCTTATATCTATTTATTTATTTCACATTAACTATTTTCACAATCCAACTAGAGCCTTGGGATATTAAACCCTTATATAAACATATATCATCCTCCTAGGTGAGCTAGACAAAGAACATAATAATCTATGTGATGGAAATAGTGTTGGTAAAAATTCTTGGGGGGGATCAATATTTAAACTTTTAGAATAATAATTTTTCCTTTTCAAACTATATATGCTATTTTACAGAAAAAAGAAAAAAAAAAACATCGTATGTATGTGACTATAATGAATAGAACCATTGTATATATAATAAACTTATAAAACAAATAATTCATTATCTGAACTTAAATTAGAGTGTGATGTATTTACTTGGCACTAGATAGATGAAGTAAAAACAAAATAAATCAACACACATAAGAAGCACAAATGAACACCAGGATTTTTCAAGTGGAAACCCAATGTAGGAAAACACCACTGCTACTATCGTCTCAGTCTTCAATCTTCTTATTATAAAATATGTTTACAAGTTTTGTACTGGTGAAAACTTTTTCCAGCACGCAGGAATCTACCTACTAAAGGCTACAACCTTCACTCGTTTTCTATCTTCTACTGGAAGGGAGCTCCAACCCCCTAGCTCTTCTACTATCTAATAAGTTTACTATTATGTAGGCATTGACCTACAGAAGGATACTACCTTCACTCTTCCTCCCGGGACCATGTTTCATAAATTTTTAGATTGGAAGGGGTACACAACAACACAATATGTAGCCCACGTTTCATCAAATTTTCATACTGGACCCATTAGTAACATTAAAGCTCAAAATCAATCACCACTGCAATACAACCATCAAATACAACTAGGGGTGATTTTAGGGGTGAATGTTCGCCCTTTGGCGAAATTAAGGGGTTTTAAATTTTTAGTGGGCGAATATTTTGTATCATAGTACATTTTTACAAATCACCTCAAATAGCCCACCTTATTTTAAGGGAGAGGGTAAAAAAGGTAAATTTAGCCCTTGAAATTAGGAGTTACAACCTTCCATTCGCCCATTTTCAAGAATAGGTTTTATTTAAGTGAATCCATTCGCCCATTTTCAAGAATAGGTTTTATTTAAGTGAATCCTATGGGCCAAAGGCCCAAATACCATATTTATAAAAGAGGTATGGTAAATTAATAAAAATATAAATAAATGAGAGGTATGGTAAATAAATAAAGCATTTTTTATATTTACTCCATAAGTCACCTTATATACATGCAAGGGTGTAAACAAATAAAAATATAAGTAAAGTGGAGGTATGGTAAATAAATAAAACGTCTTTTTATACTTACTCAAAAGGTATGGTAAATAAATAAAAATATAAATAAACTAGACGCATGGTAAATAAATAAAACCTCTTTTTATATTTAGTCCATAACCTTCGTTCTATTTATGAAGGCTCAAGAAAGAGGTTTTATTTAAGTGAATCCTATGGGCCAAATATCATATTTGTAAAAGAGGTATGGTAAATTAATAAAAATATAAATAAGTGAGAGGTATGGTAAACAAATAAAACATTTTTTTATATTTACTCCATAAGTCACCTTGTATTTATGAATGGTATGGTAAATTAATAAAAATATAAATAAACGAGAGGTATGGTAAACAAATAAAACTTTTTTTTATATTTACTCCATAAGTCACCTTATATTTATACTATGGGAAAAATACCATGGACTAGATTGTTATTAATACCATGCAAAAAAACATTATTAACCCTAATATTAGTATTAATAAAAATAAAAATGGCACATGGTATTAACCCATGGTATTCATTTGGAATGTAGCCTATTTAAATGGGGTTATTAAACCAGCATAGATCCATCTTTACTGTGGATCTAACCCCCGAGAGGTATCAAATATCTTGATATGCAAACTAGCATAAAGTGAAAAAATATTTGATCCGATCAAGAGTAAAAATGGATGTTGTAATTTAATGTATGTTAAACATTTTAGCTTGGTTAAAATAAAAATAAAATAAAAATCAACTATTAATTTTTATAAATTACTAATAGTAATTTTTAAGCTCCAGGTTTATGATAACCCATGGTATTGACGCATGGTATTCATGTGAGCATAGACTATTTAAAGGGGAAATTCTATCTTAGATCCATCTTAATTCTGGGTCTACCAAGTGCTCAGAGGGATAAATAAATTTCAACCCCCTAAGAGTGGTAGATGTGGAGTTAAGATGGATATAGGTTGGTTTTTATGATAATGAAGATATTAAATAGACTTAGGAAATTATATTGTAAAAACATCTTAAGGTGAATGGTTAAAGCATAGACACTAGACAAGTATATTTGTATACTTTTGTTTTAAACTGAAACAAATCCAGGGCTAAGAGGAATGGATTGATTGCACTAGTCATCCTTCTATAACTTTCTAACATATGCTAGAGTAAACAGATTGTAATTTCGGTAATTTTTCTAATTGCAAACGGGAACATACTTGCGTATTGGCAGGGTGGTTACAAGGTCCCTAGAAGTGGAGTAAATAGATTGTAATTTGGGTAATTTTTCTAATTGCAAACAGGAATATACTTGTGTATTGGCAGGGTGGTTACGAGGTCCCTAGAAGTGATGAATTTGAATTTTTCTTGGTTTTGATATATAGTATTAGGTTTTTTCTCATGCTTTCTGTGAATCGCACGGGTGAATTTTATCCTACACCCACTAGGTTATCGATATGTAATTTCGGTAATTTTGATTTCAAAAGATATTTTAAAGAAATGCAATGATTTCATTTGTGTATTCAATAAACACAAGATTTTATAATTGAGTAAAATATTCGCCATGCCTGGTGAGAGATTCGCCAAAAAATTATATATACATATCATATTATTAATAAAATCGCCTTCCATTTTTCCTATATACCATGGAGATTCACCCATTTATTATACATGTAAATTTAGCGGGGGTTCTTAAAATTTTCCCTGAATACAACTTCATTTATCAACAATCAGTCAATCTGAATAGTTAGATCACTATCACCAAAACACATAGCTGAACCCAAAACACTGCATCAACAACCAAAACCAACTACAACTTCAAAATCATATGTCATTATGTATACACTACTTCAATGAAGCCAAACTGCATGTATACACCACTTTCTATAACCCAACCTGCGTATATATCTAAAGAAACTGAATCATAAAACCTCTGAACCAAAAAGTGTACCAACCAATGACATTTTGAAGCTCTAATGTCATATTATAAAGTTCTAAATAGATAAAAACAAAGATCACCCTTCTTACGCAATCAATCAATCAACCAGACTCAATCTCCTTATACAATCAGTTTTAGTTTTGGATCTAGTGAAGACATCATTGACAAACAGTAGTAAGAAAACAACAGTGATTAGATGGATCAATCATCTCTGAAAAACAAGCTTTTCTTCTGCATACGCTACTTGGAAGTGTCGAACTAGCATGTCTACGTGCCTTCACCAAGGAGAACTAGTGTATAGATATGCAAGTAATAAATTATAACTTCACAACTATTCAAGACTTTAGATATACCCATATCATACCATATAAAGGATAAAACATGAATTAGCAATCATATCTAGACCATCCATTATCAGAGCATACAATGGTAGGTCATTTTAGGTCTCATGATCCTAATCTAACATTGTATCCAAGGGTGCACAAGATATTTTAGATCTATATCATAACCATAGCCATTACAACCTAAAATATACTTCAGATAGAAGTATTCATGAGAAACCATTTCACTTGCACTCTTAGCCCTTTGAGCTTCTCCTCCTTATATATTTAGAGCCTTTTTCAATACCATGGACCAAAACAACACTTAGAACCTGTGGTATTCTTAGACGGCATCAAGTAATTGTTATTCCACTCAATATTGTGGTATAATACCATTGTATGGACCCTTGGTATTCTATAACCTTAATTTTCCATCCCATGTGCGCTTTTCTTCTTGTGAAACTGCATGCATACGTATACGCCCATTTTATGTTGTGTACCCCTACGTATATGCTACTTGGACTAGGGTAAACAATAGGATGAGGCGGAAACAACTCTGAGATTCTGTCTAAGATATTCAAATGCTTCTCTAGGAAGAGGTTTGGTAGATATATCAGCAACCCGTTCTTTGGAGGGAACATACTCCAATTTAACCTTTTGTTCAAGCACTTTTCTCATCGAACATGGTACTTAATGGGTATGTGCTTGGTCTTGGAGTGCATGAATAGATTTTTTGAAATACTAATAGCACTTGTATTATCACATAGAATGGAGATGGGTGGAGAGCATGTGATTTGAATATATTGTAATTTTTGCATCATCCAGAGTACTTGTGTGTAGCAAGATGCAACAACCACGTATTCTGCTTCAGTTGTACATAAGGAAATTGAAATTTTTTTCTTGCTTAACCAAGATACTAATCGCAATCCCATATAGAATGCACCTCCACTAGTGCTTTTTTAGTCATCAACATTTCCAGCCCAATCTTTATATGTATATGCATGAAGAGTGAGATCTATATCTGTAGGATACCATAGACTGAAGTCTTGAGTTCCTTCTGTTAGAGCCTAGATCAACCTCAAGCTGAAGGGAGGTAATCCTAGGATAACCACAAACCATGCTTAACCTGGTAGCTAGCCCTACCAGGTTGGGAGAGGGCTCTCTCCTTGTCAATCTCAGTTAGGATGACTGCAATTACAACTCTACAGTAGTTTGGCAAGGAATAAAACCAAGTTTCGCAACTATTTTTGTGGGTTCCTTGTGATACTATGTTTTTTTATAGTTTCTTCTTTTATAATAAGTTATTCTGATGTGTTATATGTTTCAAAACCTTTTCCATTCTTCTTAACTAAATGAATCAAGAGAAATAGGCAAAATACATTGATATCAGTGGTTTGCCTTGGGAATGCATTTAGTTTTTAATGTTTTCAGCAGTCTAAAGAGGATTCATGGTCTTTTCATGCCCTCCTCAGCCCCTCAACAATCTTAAATCAACCATCTCATTCAAATCCAAGTGCATAAACACTTATCTATCTCGCCCCACAGAACATGTCTGCAATTCTGACTTGATTTCCCAAACCCAAGCTGCCTGCTCCATTTGATCTAACAACCAACCATCAAAATCAACCAAAAACCATAGAGATACTATACCTAGCCTAAAATCTAATTTCAATTCAGTCATCTCAAGCTGTAATTGCAGTCATCCTAAATAAGATTGACAAGGAGAGAGCCCTCTCCCGACCTAGTAGGGCTAGCTACCAAGTTAAGCATGGTTTATGGTTATCCTAGGATTGCCTCCCTTCAGCCTGAGGTTGATCTAGGCTCTAACACCTTCGAGATACTTGAATATTCTTTATACTACCTGAAGGTGTGATTCCTTTGGATTGGCTTGGAATCTCCAACAATTCCTACCACATGGATGATATCTGGTCTGGTACCTATTAGATAAATAATATTTCCAATCATATATCCATACTCTGGTTGATTCACTATAGGAGAATCATCCTTAGAACTGAGGCTACATCCTGTTATTATTGGAGTGCAAATTGATTTGGAATCTTCCATTTTGTACTTCTTCATAATCTTATTGAGATATTTATTCTGTGAGAGAAAGATTCCATCTTTTGTTTGTTGTGCTGGGATGTGTTATATTCTTTCCACGACTAACTCCCTTAGTTAACCGGGGGGTTATGGGGGGGCGAAGCCTCCCCTTTGTTGCATCAATTGCACAACATGGGGGTCCCAGGGGGGTTTGAGGGGGGGTGGTTAGCCCCCTTATATGGGGTCCAAGGCAGCGCCCTGGGGAAAATTTTTTGGGACCCTATATTAGGTGGGTGAACCTACCTATGGTTTAGTGCATGGTTTTCATACATGGTTTTGGGCGCGATGGTTTTCGGTCCATGGTATTGGATGTTTTAGCATATATATATATATATATATATATATATATATATATATATAGATATAGATATATATATATATATATATATTTATTGTAACATTGAAAGGAACATAATGAAAAATCAAGCTGGTGGTCCCAGTTTTGGGATCCAGGGGAAAATCTCTATGTATATGTGTTTTATGTGTTATTTTCTCGCATTGTTTATTTTTTGTGTTTTAGAATTCGTATGCAGGTAATTTATGTATGAAGTTAAAACCTACATTTGGTATCAGAGATGTTTTGGCCTCAAGGGGATGCCTTTGTTGTTGAGGGGTTTTTCTCAGGCCTGTGGTAGACCCTGTTCAATGGGAGATCTATGGGATCGATTGTGGTGGTGAAAGAAGATGGCGAACAGTGGAAAGATAGAGATCGAGAAATTTAATGGTTAGAGTTTTGAGTTATGGAAAATAAAGATGGAGGATCTGTTGGTAGATAAAGATCAATGGATCACAGTAGATCTGGGTACTAAACCAATGGGAGTGTCCAATGAAGAATGGAAGAAGTTGGATCGGAAGGCAAATAGAACAATACAATTGTTTTATCTCAGATTCAATATTGATGAATGTATCAAGGGAAGCTATGGCTAAGGATTTGTGGGAGAAGTTAGGGACTTTGTACCAACCTAAGTGTCTGGTGAATAAATTGTTCCTATAGAAAATGCTGTATAACCTGACGATGAAAGATGGAGACTCAATGACAGAGCATATGAACACATTTAATATTTTGATAAGTCAGTTATTATCTGTTGATATTAAAATTTCATATGAAGATAAGTGCATTAGTTTGTTGTGTTCTCTACCAGATTCATGGGACAGTCTCGTTATTGCAATAGGTAGCAATGCAACTTCCTTGCAGTTTGATGAAATAGTCTCATCCTTATTGATGGAGGAGATGAGATGGAAAGATATGTAGAGCTAGAATAGTGATGCATTGTCTGTATAAGGAATGTCCTAGAATAGACACAAAAATAAGTCGTCGAGTGGGATATCTAAATCTAGTGAAAGATCTGAATCTCCAGGAAAACTTGTAAAGGTGTGCTAGAAATGCAGAAAGGAAGGGAACTATAAAAGGGACTGTAAATCTAAAGCTCCTGAAGAAAGAAGGGGATTTGATGATGCTCCTTCTACAGAGGCAAAAACCACCTCAAATGAAGGTGGGGATGTGTACTTGGCTTCTTCAAGTATACATGTAGATCATCAGGCATGGTTGATTGACTCAGGTGCATCCTTTCACTTCACTCCCCATAGAGAGTGGTTCTGCAAGTATGAGAAATATGATGGTGGTGATGTCTTCTTGGGGGATGAAAGGAAGGCTAAAATCATTGGCTACAGAAAAGTTAAGTTGAATTTGCAAGGCAGGAGGATTAGAACACTTCCGGGTGCTATGCATATTCCTGTATTGGCCAGAAATCTGATTTTTGTAAGCAAGCTGGATGATGCAGGTGTAAAAATATTGTTCAAAAGGGATAACTGCAAGATGGTTATGGGAGCACTAGTATTGATGTGGGGAGTTTGAATTGGAACTTTGTACAATTTGCAAGGTAACACTGTTGTTGATGGGTGCAACAGTTCTATGGTTCCTGAAAGTGGACCAAAAAATCTAGTGGTCTATGGAGAAAAGACCATGCTATGGCATCAAAGGCTTGGACATATTGAAGAGGAGGGCCTTCAAATATTTCATGGTAAATGTATGGTAGAAGGTATGACTAATAGCTCTCTGGACTTTGATTTCTATGAAAATTGTGTATATGGGAAGCAGAATTAGGTGATTTTCCCTACTGGTGTTAAGAGGGCGAAACAAATATTATAGCTTGTGTACAATGATGTGTTTTGACCTGTGAAGGTTCCATTACTGGGTAAGTCTGTGTATTATGTATCATTTATAGACGAATTCTCAAGGAATACATGGATATATTTCCTTAATAAGAAATCTAAAGTATTTGATAGGTTTAAAGAATTTAAGGATCTGGTGGACAAAAAGATAGAGAATAAGATAAAGGTGCTGAGGACAGATAACGGTGGAGAGTTTTGCAAGAAGGAATTTGAAGAATTCTGTAAGAAGTGTGGTATAGCATGGTAGAAGACTACTCCATACACACCTGAGAAAAATGAAGTTGTAGAAAGAATGAACAAGAAGTTGATGGTAAGGGAAAGAAGAATGCTCAGTGGTGTCGAGTTAGGATAGGAATTCTGGGCAGAGACAGTGGAGAATGCATGTTACCTAGTCAACAGATCACCTTCATCAACATTGGAGGATAAGACTCCACAAGAGGTATGGACTGGTGAGAAACCCTCTCTTTCACATCTGAGGTATTTGGATTTGATGCATATGTACATGTTCCAAAGGAGAAATGAACCAAATTGGATAGTAAATCTGAAAAGTGCATCTTTATTGGGTATAAGGATGGTTTAAAGGTTTATAAGCTTTGGAACCCAGTAACAAGGAAGGTTGTGTATGACTGACATGTGGTGTTCAGAGAGGTGAAAGATGTTATTAAACATGAAGTCCAACCAAAGGAACCTGAGAAGATAGAGTTTGAGCTTAAGGAGGAAGAATCAAACTCTACAACAGAAGAGGAATCAGAAGATGAAGAACCACAAACTCTGATTATGAGAAGATCAGTTCAATAAAGAAGGCAGCCAAAAAGGTATAGTGCATCTTCTTTCTGTTCAAATTTTGCTTTATCTATTACTGATGATGATCCCATAACTGTGACAGAAGTACTAGATTCACAGGATGGCAAACTCTAGAAAGAGGCCATGGTTGATGAAATGGCATCTTTACACAAAAGTGAGGCTTGGGATCTGGTGGAGTTGCCGGCTGGAAGGAATCCCATTGGCAGCAAATGGGTGTTCAAGAAGAAGACAAATGCAGAAGGAAAGGTGGAGAAATACAAAGCTCGGTTGGCAGCAAAAGGTTATTCAGAGGTGTTGGGAATTGATTTTGGTGATATTTTTTCTCCTGTTGCCAAGACAGCTTCTATTAGGTTACTTTTATCTATTGTTGCTGCTTTTGATTTTGAGTTAGATCAGATGGATGTGAAGACAACATTTCTTCATGGGGATTTGGAAGAAGAGATCTACATGAAGCAACCTGAAGGATTTGCGGTGAAGGGTAAGAAAGAAATGGTATGCAGGTTAAAAAAGTCTCTGTATGGGTTAAAACAATCACCAAGGATGCAGTATCATAAATTTGATACATTTATACGAGGACTTGGCTTCACCAGAAGCAAAGCAGATCACTATGTGTATTTTAAATTTATTGGTGACCATGTTATTTATTTGGTCTTGTATGTGGATGATATGTTGCTAGTTGGAAATGATAAAGAAATTATCCAAGATTTGAAGACCCAGTTGTCCTCCAAATTCAACATGAAATATCTTGGTGCTTCAAACTATATTTTAGGCATGGAAATTAAAAGAGATCGGGCAAAGAGGAAGCTCTGGTTAAATGAAAGGAAGTATGTTGAGACAATACTACAGAGGTTTAATATGAAGGATAGTAAACCAGTGAAGGTTCTTATTCTTGTAGGTGTAAGGTTATCTGCTGAATAGTGTCCCAAGACACAAGAAGAGGAAGAGGACATGTCCCATGTTCCATATGCAAGTGAAGTCGGTAGCCTGATGTATGTGATGGTATGTACTAGACCAAACATTGCACATGCAATGGGAGTATTGAGTAGGTTTATGTCAAAACGAGGGAAGGAGTATTGGACTATAGTGAAGTGGGTTTTTAGGTATTTGTGTGGCACTAGTGATTATGGTTTGTGTTACCAAGGAAGACAAGGATTGGACAGAGTGTTGGATATTCATGGCTTTGTTGATGCAAACTGGGCAAGAGATCTAGATCAAAGAAAATCTACAAGTGGGTATGTGTTTAACCTATTTGGAGGTGCAGTCAGTTACATGAGTAAGAAACAATTTGTAATGGCATTATCAACTACAGAGGCAGAATACATGGAAGCCACTCATGAAAGAAAGGAAGTAGTCTGGTTGTAGAGATTGTGTTCAAGTATGGGCTTAGTATAGGGAGCTATAAGAATAAACTGTGATAGCCAAAGTGAAATTTTCTTGGCAAAGAACCTTGCTTACCATTAAAAAACAAAGCACATTGATGTTCAGTATCACTTTTTGAGGGATATGATAGAAGACAAAAAAGGTGTTGCTGATAAAGGTAGACACTTTGAACAATACTGCAGATCCATTGACAAAATCAGTGAGCTCTAAGAAGTTCTCTTGGTGTAGAGAAACAATGGGCATTACAGTGCTAGAATAATGACTAAGCTCTCCTATGGCCCCCTGTGGAAAGAAAACAACAAGTGGGAGAATGTTGGGTTGTGTTATATTATTTCCACGACTAGCTCGCCTAGTTAACCGGGGGGTTGGGGGGGGTGGAGCCCCACCTTTGTTGCACCGATTGCGTAGTGGGGGGGTCATGAGGGGGTTTGAGGGGGGCGGTTAGTGCCCCTCTATGGGGTTTGGGGCAGTGGCCTAGGTAAATTTTTTTGGGACCCTATATTAGGTGGACAAACCTACCTATGGTTTTGTGCATGGTTTTCACACATGGTTTTGGTCACGATGGTTTTTGGTCCATGGTATTGGATGCTTCAGCATGTATATATATGTATTGTAACATTGAAAGGAACATAATGAAAAATCAAGCTGGTAGTCCTAGTTTTGGGATCCAGGGGAAATCTCTATGTATATGTGTTTTATGTGTTATTCTCTCGCATTGTTTATTTTCTGTGTTTTAGAATTTTTATGCAAGTAATTTCTGTATGGGGTTAAAACCAACATGTTGCACTTGTAGACCAAGAAAATAGGCTAGTTATCCAAGTAAAGACATTTCAAATTCATGCTACATAGCAGAAGCAAAGTTTTGACTCATAGATTCTTCATTATTGCTAAAGATGATACCATCAACATAAACAACAATAATTAGCAGTTTATCATTGTCAATTTTTGTATATAAGTTTCTCTCTCCAGATCCTTTTGTGAAACCTTGTTGCTGAATATATTCATTAAGATGATAATACCATGCCCTTGGAGCTTGTTTCAATCCATATAAAGTATTTTTTAGTTTGCATAAAAGATTTTCATCATTTCCTAGAATGAATCCTTCCGGTTGTTCAACATATTCTTCTTCTTCTAAATCTCCCTTCAGAAATATAGATTTTATATCCATTTGATAAACTTTGAATTTTCGAAAACTTGAAAGAGAAAGAAACATTCTTATGGCTTCAAGTCTAGCAACATGCGCAAAAGTTTCTTTAAGTTCTATACCTTCTTGTTGAGTATGCTATTTGCAAACAAGCATTGCTTTATTCCTAATTACCTCTCCATTTTCATTCAACTTATTCCAACATTCATATATGCTAGCTTCATTTACATTTTGTGGTTCTATGGAGGATAATAATGCTAGATAACTAGAAGGTCCTGCAAGAATTCTTCTTGTCTCTACTCCAGACCCTTTTAATCCAAGAATTTGAGATTTCGGATGATTTTTTCGAACATACCAAGATGGACTCTTTTCCCTGTCATATGTATCTTCTTCTAATGCTTCATTGGTTTCTTCCTCTATATCATTTTTATTTGATACAGGAAATCATTCACCCTCTTCATTATTATCGTATTCCTTTGTTGATGTCTCCTGTTTCGGATTTCTGCATGCTTCATAAATTACAACATCAATGCATTCAAAAAAATTTCGAAGTCTCTTATTATAAAATTTGTATCCTTTACTTCGAGATGAATAACCAAGAAATATTCCTTCGTCTACTCTAGGTTCAAGCTTACCAAGTTTTTCATTAGTCTTTTTGATGAAACATTTTCTTCCAGAAACTCTAAAGTGTTTTACAGTGGGAGGCTGGCGATACCAAAGTTCATATGGAGTTTTATCACTATTTACACGTACATGAGCTTTGCTGAGAATATTTACTGTAGTATGTGCATCTTCACCCCAGAAGGTATCACGAGTTCCAAACTCATCACGCATAGATCAAGCCATTTGTTTAAATTTTGTATTCATTCTTTCCACCACGCCATTTTGTTGAGGAGTTCTAGCAGTGGAGAATTGTCTCTTTATTCCATGTTCACAAAATTGAAAAAATTCATCTGATATGAATTCTCCTCCCCGGTGAAATCTAAGACATTTGATTTTTAGATCTAATCCATTTTCAACTAAATCTTTGAAGACTTTAAACTTTTCAAATACTTCATCTTTATGTATTAGTAAACCAATCCAACACATTCTAGAAAAATAATGAATGGATAAAATGTAGTATTCTTCTCCATAAGATGACTTTTTCCTTGTTGTCCCACACAAATCAGTATGAATGAGTTCAAGAGGCTTACTTGTTGTTCCTTATTTGGCATTGAATTAAACTTTATTTTTCTTACCGAATTTACATGGTTTGCATATGGTATTTTCTAGGATGATGATATCTGGAAGATCACGAACCGCCTTGAGCCTGCATGATTTTTTTATTTGAGGAAAGCTTAGATGTCCCAATATTCTATGCCATAACTAGTTATCTTCTATTTTTCTTACATAACATTGTTCTTTACCTCCTTTTAGTATATATAGATTTCTTGGTGTTCTTGTACCTTTGATTATGGTCTTTCCTGTGTCAAGCTCACAAAACACACATTCTAATTTTGATCGAAACACAACTTGATTTCCTTGATCACACATTTGACTAACACTCAATAAGTTATACTTTAAACCATCAACATACATAACATTTCTAGCTTTTTTCTTTTCTTTTAGATAAGAAAAACCTTTACCCTTAATGACAGCTACTGTGTCATTTCCAAAAGAGACAATCTTTTCTTTTTCTAAAGCATTGTATGAAATGATCTTATCTTCATTACCTGTCATGTGTTTTGAGCATTCACTATCAATGTACCACTGATTTTCTTGTCCTTCTGCAAAAATAGCTATGCCACATCTTTCTGATTGTAGTTCCTTCTTTTTCCATACCTTGGAGCTAGATGATGTTTTATCCTTTTGATATGTTGGCCGAAATTTTCTCATACATTCAGATTCTTCATGACCAAATTTATTGCAAAATGAACATTCAATTTCATCTTCAAGAGGAGAAGAGTTCTTATAAGAGCTCTTCTTGATTCCGGGCACACTCCTTTGTTATCTTGCTTCTCTAATCATGATAGTTTTGTAAGAAACACATTGAGTAGCCTTATGACCAAAGTTATGGCATGAAAAACATTGTCCATTAAAGAAGAATTTCTTGTGATCATAAAATATTTTGGTTTTGTTCACCTTTTGGTTGGTGATTCTATTGATGTTCACCTTTGGAGTAAAACAAGCATGATTTACCTGGGGAGTACCTTTAAGCTTTTTCTGAGGCTTAATGCATTATTCACTAGTTTTTGCTACATCAAGATAGATTATGGTGATGGCTGAAGGATTTTCCGGTTGGGATGTTTCTCTAGTGTATCCAAGACCAGTCTTTATAAGAGGAGAACATTGAAACTTGATGATTTAATCTAAGGTTTCTGATCCTTTAGAAAATCTAAGATTCAAATATTTTGTCTTCTCAAGTTCTTTTCTTAGACCCACTACTTCACATTCTAATTTCTCATTGTGCTTTTCCCTTTCAGTGAATTGATGTGTCAAAGTTTCTATGACCATATTCTTTTCTCCCAAACAGATTTTAAGATGAGTGATTTCTTCAAGAAAATATTCTTCTTCTAATGCATCCATAAACTCATCATTTTCATAATCCATGAGTAGTTTACTATCCTGTTCAGATTCACCTTCATCACTATTAGACAATCCATCACTATCTTCATGAGTATAACAGCTTGTTCTATTAATAAATTTTTTCCTATTACCTTTTATAGAATCCTTTCCTTTGTCATGGTTATCTTTATGAGGACATGTGGCAGCATAATGACCAACTCTACCATAGGTAAAACATTTGAAGGCAAGCTTACCTTTGAATCCTTTGGTACCCTGTTGAAGTTTCTTCCCAAAGTGTACCTCGTCTTCCTCTAATATATATCCTAATTCCATGAGATCTTCATTTTATTTTCCCTTTGTAGAGGATTTGAAAGTGGCTTCTCTGATTCCTGATGGACCTCCTTTCCTCATTTTTAAGGCAATTAAAATTCCATGAAGTTGAAGAATAGTAACAAATTGTAGATCCTGCTTCTCTTCAATGGCAGATACTTTTGACTCAAATTTAGAAGATAGAGATCTTAAAATTTTCTCTATTATAGTAGCCTGCTTCATTTATTCACCCAAATTATTCATATGATTTACAATCTCATCTACTTGTAAAAAATAACTAGCAATACTTTCATCACTATGCATCTTGAGAGTTTCATATTAAATTTTGAGAGTTTGGAGCTTAGCACATTTTACATTGGAGTCTCCTTCATAGCTCTGAATGATTTTCTCCCATATTGCTTTGGGTGTGTTGAGTTTCATGACTTTGACTATTTCTGATTCTGATAGACTTCCCAATAATGCATTGATGGCTTTGACATTGTTTTCATATGATCTCTTTTCTATTGGATCTATGGGGAATGCTACTAGATATTGGTATCCTCCTTCCATAATTGCCCAAACATCAGCTCAAAGTGAATATAGATAGGATCTAGTTCTTGTCTTCCAAAATGTTAAGTTATTTCCATTGAAGATTGGTGGTTTGATAGATCCCATTCCTTCATGATTGCTGATCTTGAGAGATATTCCTTCAAGCGATCAAGATTCTTTTGAAGGACCTGCTCTGATACAAATTGCTGGTAAAAATACTAGGGGGGGGTGAATTAGTATTTAAACTTTCAGAATAATAATTTTTCCTTTCCAAACTGTATAAGTTATTTTATAGAAACCAAATAACGTATGTCTGCAACTATAATGAATGGAACCAATATATATATATAATAAAATTATAAAACAACTAATTCATTATTTGTTGAACTTAAATCAGAGTGTGATGTATTTACTAAGCAACAAATAGATGTAGTAAAAATAGAATAAATCGACACATATAAGCAGCACACATGAACACCAGGATTTTTCAGGTGGAAACCCAATGTGGGAAAAAACCACCTCTACTGTCGTCTCAGTCTTCAATCTTCTTATTATAAAATATGTTTACAAGTTTTGTACTGGTGTAGAATTTTTACAGTACGCAGGCATCTACCTGTTGAAGGCTACAACCTTCACTCGTTTTCCAACTTCTACTGGAAGGGAGCTCAAACCACCCAACTCTTGTACTAGCTGATAAGTTTTCCAATATGTAGTCGCTGACCTACAGAACGCTACTACCTTTTCTCTTACTCCAGGGACCATGTTTCATAAATTTTTAGATTGGATATTCTTGGTACACAATAACAAAATATGTAGGCCACATTTCATCAAATTTTCATACTGACCCATCAGTAACGTTGAAGCTCAAAATCAATCACCATGACAATACAACCATCAAATACAACTACATCTATCAACAATCTGTTAATTTGAACAGTCAGATCACTATCTCCAAAACACAGAGCTGAACCCAAAACACTACATCATCAATCAAAACCAACTGCAACTTCAAAAATCACATGTCAGAATGTATATTCTACTTGAATGAAGCCTACCTGCATGTATACGCTACTTTTTGTAACCTAATTGGCATATACATCTAATGATATTGAATCATAAAACCTCTGAACGAGAACATGTACCAACCAATGACTTTATGAAGATCTAATGTCATATTACAGAGTTCTAAATAGATAGCAGCAAAGATCACCCTTCTTACTCAATGAATCAATCAACCAGACTCAATCTTCTTATACAATCAGGTTTACTTTCAGATCTAATGAAGACATCATTGACAAACAACTGTAAAACAACAACACTAAACAGATGGATCAATCATCTATGGACAACAAGATTTTCTTCTACATACGCTACTTGGAAGTGTCGAACTAGTGTGTATACGCACCTTCACCAAGGTGAACCAGCGTATAGATCTGCAAATAATAACTTATAACTTCACAACTATTTCACACTTCAAATATACCCAGATCATAGCATATAAAGGATAAAAAATGAATCAATCAGATCTAGACTATCCATTTTCAGATCATACAATGATAAGTCATTTCAGGTCTCATGATCCTGATCCAACATTGTATCTAAGGGTGCACAAGATATTTCAAATCTATATCATAACCATAGCCCTTACAACCTAAAATATACTTCAAATAGAAGTATCCATGAGAAACCCTTTCACTTACACTCTTAGCCCTTTGATCTTCTCCTCCTTATATACTTAGAGACTTTTTCAATACCTCAGACCAAAACAACACTTAGAACCTATGTTATTATTAGACGAGATCAAGTAATCATTATTCCGCTCAATATTGTGGGCTAATACCATGGTATGGACCCTTAGTATTCTATAACCTTAATTTTCCATCCCATATGCACTTTTATTTCTGTGAAACTACATGCATATGTATACACTCCTTTTATGTTGTGTACCCCCATGTATACACTACTTGAACTAGGGTAAACAATGTATACAACTTGAACCATTCTCTTTCCTTAATTTCTTGATTTTGATTTGTAATCCTTTGTACCACCATATTGTTCTTCTGTACCATTACTCTGTTGCCTCTAAATAGACCTGTTACAATGTGAGTTTCCCTTTCCATCAAGGACAACACATGTACCATAATGCCAACAAATAGCATAACATGGCATGGGATATGTACCATATGAGGCCTCGATGGTGGGATACTTATATTCTCACTACATCTTTCTACATATGTGGAGGGATGTCATCAATCTCTAAAGGTTGTACTCCCATCATCAACCCCTCCACATTGCAAGTGAACACTTGCAACTCATCATGTTCCTCCTCCTCCTCCTCCTTAGAGGCTTCTCATTTTGATTTCATGGGTGCTACTTGTGTACATTGGTAAGGGGATTGACCTTGGTGAGGGGTCATTTCCATCTATGTTCACAAAACCATAATGTGTTAGTAAATTCATATCTAGAAAAATAAAAACAAAAATGATATGTGCCAAAAAATACCAAAAAATTATAAAATTAAAAAGGTAAAAGATGTATGATTGTGTGTTTACGAAATCTATGTTGCATTTTTCATTACGTGATTTAACCATGGGTCTAGTATTTTCTGGATTATTTATACAGGATAGGGTGGCATTTTTATTGCAAGATGCACAAGTTATGTGCATTTTATCCACATCATAATCTAGGGGTAGGTATTTCCCTATTAACTCTAATGCATCATTGATCGTGGATGCCATCTTCATTGAACCTTAGTTTCAATACAATTAGATTGTGACATTAACCTTCTATATTTTCATGTTGTAACTTATACAATAAAGCCTTCTTTTACATGGATTTCCTAGTTTAACACCTTCTTTCCATTTTGATGTCCATGTTAAGTATTTTTATAGGCTTGAAATCTCTCCTTTAGAGCCACCATGTCTCTGTCTATTAGCCTCATTTTCTCTTGTGTATCATATTCTAGTGATACCCAAGGAGGATTTTGAAAACATTTCTACCTTGAAATTGTTATGCATTACCTCGCTCATTGATTCATGTTGATCTACTTGGCCTCATTTCTTGTCATTGAAATTACATTTCCCTTGGTCCCATCATTAGATTTCACTTGGTGTTTTTGCCTTTCCTATAGATACCATTGAGATGAGTGGGTTTTCTTTGTCAGCCTCTTTGTTTCACTTTTCTTAGGGTGGTTCTATCAGATTCAAACAAGTTGCTACCCATATACATGTTCTTTCTCCAAGATGATATTTCTTGTATTATTTTCATGCATGTTAAACATTGAAGGATGCTGAGAATCCTTTTATCTCTTTTCAAGCTTGTTAAAACCTAAAAAAAAAAACCTCATATCAAGCATAACACGGCCTCTTATTTGAGCCTATTAAACCATGAAAAAGATACCCTATCGATCATCCTTTAATCTCTTTTTATCGATCATTAAAGATATATATATATATATATATAAAGACATTATAAAATTTCTCTTCTCTTTCATACTCATTAAACTATGAAGAAGATACAAAAAAAAATATCGAGGGAGATAAAAAAAAATCATACTTAATAATTAAAAAATGTAGCATTTGTTGTGTCTCCCTTGAACACAACACCTATTTGTGTCCATGTCTTATAGATGGGTTCTAGTTTGCTTAATAGTTGTATCATACATATACATATTTTACTCTTGTTGGTTACTCTTATAGTCATTATAGAGCATGCTTCAATGCCTCCTACATTGTTGCATGATATCTCATGGTACTCATTAGTAAAATGCTTCCAAGTCACTTTTGTGGTGTGTTGCTATATGTTCAAGGAAATCCTAAACCTTAGTTGGTGTAGTAGCCCTGCAGATCTATGATGAAACTATATATACTTTGATATTAGTCTAGTGATCTAAATGTACATAACGATTAGGCTAGTGATCCAATGTAATTTTTACAAGCATGCATGCCTATGTATATGTGCATATTGATTTTGGGGCTAGTTTTTCTAGAGACATATATGTCATCTTGGTAGAATAGCTCAAGGGCTAGAATTGTAAATATTGTAAATATCATACATATTTTTATTAATAAAGTAATTACTAGTTATGTATCCCACTCCATGGAGAAGAATATGGTGGGAAATGAAACTCCATGGTGACAAGAACAAGTTATGAAGTTCCATGTTGGGGAAAGGGAACCTAGAGGGCCATGTGGTTTTAGGGAGGTGCCACATGGCGATGAGGGGACATGCGTTTATAAAAGGAATTCAGAAGGCCATTATTCATTAATTTACCATCAAAATACTTTACCATATTCATTCATTATCATTCATCGTTATTCATCCAAACAATCAACCACTCATAATTCCATCACCATCATCTATATTCCTCATTCATTTCATGGTAGGAGGCAAATAGGGGATTTTTTACGGACTAGTTAGTGATTCATGTGCTAGGATTCTAGAACTGATAACAATTTTGGTGACTAGTCGGTGAGCCCTAGAAGGTGGGAATCATAAATGTATTGGCCACTCCCAAAGAAGGGTGTGACACTTGGGTTATGGAATTGATCGGTGAGCCAGACTAGTTATGGTATGGAAGGGTGCTTGGAAGTAGTACAAGATATTAGAGCCCTATGTTGAAAAGTTCTTGGTTCGTTGTAAGGCATCCTAGAAGGAAATCATAACAGAGGGACTACCAAATATGTGGAAAAGGGTGTGCCACTTCAGCGTAGCTTTAGGGGAGTAGAACTTATAGGTTTGAGTTGTGACTATTAGGTTGACACCTTAGACATGGCCATTCTATTATTATTGGTATATCATTTCTTGAGGAGTTACAACCCTAGGTCGAGGGTGACCCATGGTTGATATTGATGAACCACAAGGTCTATGGATGGGTGGAATGTGGAGATCCTGAAGCTAGTTGCCTATATCATTTAGTATAAGTATCATGTTTACTATTACATATTTTATGCCTTTTTCATGAATCAATGAAATTATATGAGAAACCCTAGTTTTATGGGTTGTATGATTTGCTATTGTAGTTGTTTTTGATATTATTTGATTGTGTCATTAAGTTATTAAATTGATGTTAATTTATTTAAGTTTTATGCTATGGAAATTATGTATTATGGTGTACACTAGTTTATATATATATGTGTGTGTGTGTGCGTGTGTATAAACTAGTATTTCTATATGTTAACATATTGCTTCCTCATATTTTTACACTGCATGTCTCACTCAGTTCTAGAGTTAATTTTTGAATAATGAGTGGTATAGTTGTGGTATGACTACTAATAGGAGGCTGGAGGGTGTTACTAGGTGACATTAGAGCCCAATTTTCAACAGTAGGCTTGATTGGGCCTAATATGGGGCAAAAATGAGAAAATATAAAGATACCTACCAATTTTTTTACAGAAGTACAATGTTGAGATTCATTCAAATTTATGCCAAATAGGGGTGTATGATTCAGATTGAATTTTGTAGGATTAAAATCATGTGAATTTGAGGAGGAATTACTAAATTTTTAGCCTTTGAATGCCAAAATATCTGCATAGTCCATGCTATTCTTCTTAAAATAACAAAAATAATGCACATGTTTAATTGACATGTAGAATAGGGGAAACATTTTATTTTAAAATATATACACATATTTTTTTTTTATACAATATAAATATAAATATATATATAGAGAGATATAGATATATGCAGCAGGGTTCCAAGGTTGGAACTATTGCATGTCCTATAAAATGCGAGTCTAAATGAGAGTTGTGGTTCTAATAGCATTGAACCCCATCAAGAGGGAATAGCAATGTGGGTTGCAAGGTGAAGGCGAAGTCAAAACTTGTCGTAACAAGCTAGCCACAAGTCACAAAGTCAAAGGATGGTGGGATTGGTGCCACAACGAAAATCTTATTTTGTTGAAGGTAGAAAAACCACCAAGGGAAGCTAAAGGAAATAACTGTACCCCATCAAATCATGAAAGGGTGTTAAAGGCTCGGCATGTTGAAATCTAATGACCGATTATTACCATTGAATAAGTAGTGTTAGATCCATCCAATCTCATCGGGATGCAACTCCAACTTAACACTTGTGCATGTTTGGTTTCCAATGGCCTCTAGGCCACCAAATTGACTAATCCTAACAATTGATCTGCTAAGGAATTTTAATATAAAATTATTTGTTTGTTAATAGGAGCGCATGTATGGGTCCACCGTTGACCTCCACCATTAGTTTTCCACTATTGAAGGTTGTCAATTGGTCTAGCATATGGTTATATATTTTTTTCCCAGGTTGGAAAACCTATCATAACTCAAGTTTCAAACCAACAGTGAGGACAACCATCTCTAGCGTCTAACCATGAATGCAGGATGACTCATCACCATTATTTAAGGAAAACCACACCACCTGGAATAACCCGTTGGTGCTTCGTAAGGGGGCAAGCTTTCACTCCTGCTAGATGCCTCTGGGTCTTGGGCTGTGAACCTATTTCCTTATGTCTGAGGAAGATGAGCTCTTAGCCAAGCATAAGTCGTTTTAGGGCATACTCCAGGCCTAAATATTTTTATATGTTATATATCTTGATATCTATAATTATACACAGTCGGAATAATAAGCCCTTCTGTAGCTCAATTATATATATATATATATATATATAGAGAGAGAGAGAGAGAGAGAGAGAGAGAGATAAGAGGTCTTAGCCAAGCATTAGCCATTTTAGGGCATACTCCAAGCCCAAATATTTGTATATATGTTATGTGCGCATTATATTTTTATATGTCATATATGTTGATATATATAATTATACATGGTTGGAATAGCAGGCCCGTCTATAGCTCAATATTACATATCTATATATATAATTGAGCTACTGATGGGCATGTTATTCCGACCATGTATAATTATATATATCAACATATATAACATATAAAAATATAACGCACACATAACATATATACAAATATTTGGGCATGGAGTATGCTCTAAAATGAATTATTCTTGGATAAGAGCTCATCTTCCTTGGACATAAGAAAATAGGTTAATGACCTAAGACCTAGAGGCATTTGGCTAGAGTGAAATCCAGCCCCCTTATGGACCACCAGCAGGTTATTCCAGGTGGCATGCTTTTCCTTAAATAACTGTGATGAGTCATCCTGCGTTCACGGTTAGCAACTAGAGATGGTTGTCCTCACTACTAGTTTGACAACTAAGTTATGATAGGTTTTCCCACCTGTGAAAAAAAAAACTTATATAATTTTTATAGGTGTTGGTTTATGGAAGTATAGGGGGTGCGTGCACGCGCGCGCACACACACACACACACACTCACACACACAAAAACACACATCTATATATATATATATATATATATATATATATATATATATATATATATATATATATATATATATATATATATATATATATATATATATATATATTTGTATTATATTGTTATAACCAAAGGCCATTAGAAGGAAAATATATATTTCAAATTTTATTCATAATGTATTTCATATATATATATATATATATATATATATATATATATATTTGCACATAGTCTATTAACCGAGAGCATATGAAAGAGGGTAGGTTTAAATTATATATACAATTACTTTTATATATGTTATATATGTATATATATGTCATATGTATATTTGTTTGTTATTTGTGTTTTATACCTATTTGTATATGGCTCGATTAGACATTGTTTGGGAGATTACTATTAGTCAGACTATATATACATATATCTCGACCAATTTTTGTCTCCCAAACAATGTCTAATTGAACCATAGATACACATATTAAGACTAGCAATTGCACAAAGAGGTGCAAAGAAACGTTGAAGGATTAAGATGCTAGTACCAAAAACATAGGGGGGGGGATTGAAGTGTTAGTTATGTTGCAGTGATGTCAGTATTGAACCTTGGACCCCCTTGTCTCTAATTTGCAAGATGAAGATGAAAATTCCCAACAGTGTTCTACGATTCTAAGGCTATGTTGGAAGATCATGGTGTTCATTGACATCCAATGTTGTGTTATATTGCCAGTTGTTCATATGCTCACTCTCCTAATCCTTCCAATCACTCCCCACCACAAAGAATCATCACCTACCACTTCTTGTGTATCCAATTTATCCAATAGAGAGAGAAACGACAATGATGACGACAACGACAATGACATGTAGATATTATACAACGATGAGCATGGCCATTTGATGTCACAACTCAGCGTCGTTGGTCCCAAGATGAGCTTTTCCCCTTCCCTTGCCCCAATGCCCATGCCACTTCTAGACATATCCTTCTTGGAACACATATACTTTGCCTCTTGTGATCTTGTAATAATGACCGACGATGGAACCATGCATGAGACTTTGTCAGTTAACTTATGGAGATGAGTATGAAAGGTGCAAATTGAATTATAAGCTAATAGTAAAAATGGTGCAAAACAAATATTTAATCATCTACAACTAATGAGTGAACTATGATATAAATAATATTATACAACTTAATGGTTATATTAATAAGATCTTAATTATTTAGAAAAAGTTTGCAAGAAGGTAATTAGATTTTACAAAAAATTATCTAAAATATTTCAGATTTTTTCAAATATCTTTTCTTTTTTAATTAATTTTGTATTTTGTTTTATTATAATTTAGCATTTAATTTATATATAAATATATTAATATTAAAATATATAACTATAACTTTATTTAAATAAAATAATAATAAATATTATATTTTTTTGAAAAAAAATCATTATTATTTCTCTTTACTATTAATCAAGTTTGACTATTGCTTATCACCATTATGTTGGGGTATTAGACAGGGAATTATGCTTATCCCATGAAACATATTATTATTCATTGAACGTGGATGATTAAAACATGAACTGTCAATCAACTGTGAAATTTTATTAAACAACACCAAGACATTAAACTTGAGTATCCATCTTGATCTTCAATCTGTTGACACTGTGGAGGAACTAAAAAAGCATGGATATTTTCACCGGTCAGCGCTTCATAAATCCATTTTGTTAGTTTAGTTTTGTGTAAGTTTGATAAATAGTCAAAGTATCACCCTGCAAATCCTCATGACCATAATTTTCACTTAAATATCCCTCTAGAACAATGTCAGTTTCCCGGGCTCCTATCTCTCTATCAACATAAACTGCCACAGAAACATACAATGGGCCAAAACAATGGAGGGCCCTAGAAACCAACGATTCAATATTATTGAGTTCCCTTAGATCATGACCCACAATTTCAAAGCTGGCATAATCCATCTTCAGGGGTCACATGAGTTGTACAAAAATAAGGGCCTTTCATGGCATTCATAAAATACCCACATGGCTCAAAGTTGTAGTCATCTATTTCAAAGCCTAGGATCATGTCACTCAGTCCAGATTTGGATGTCATGTCTGATGAAGAATTGTAGTTTTTCTTGTGGAATATGGAGGCTTTTTCATAATCTAATTGAGTCATGCAGATTTCTATGGTATAGGAAGTATTGGAATAACAATAATTGCTAGAATTTTCTTGATCAAAGGAAATTGCATTATAAATATGCCAATAATTGTTATTAGTATCAGAGCTTCCCTACATTGTGTAGGCCTCTCAAATAGATGATGACAAGAAATGGTCAATGCATTTTATTAAAAGAACAATAGAGGAATTTTGAGGTTTGAAATGGGCCTCCTAAGAAAATTGTACAACCAAAATAAAATTTATAAGAACCATTATGATTCAAGATGATGATTTCAACCATGGGGGGTGATTCACCATATTTGGAGTAAAAAACTAAAAATATTAAAATTAATGAAATAATAAAACTACTTGTTCAACTCGTATTTTAGACTTATATCCCTAAGTGTTTACTCAAATTTCGTGTGGGAGTACTTGTTGGATGAAACATTTAATTCCTCATCTAAGGAGTACCCATGTTGCATACTTTTGATGGACCCTGCTACACGAAAAATGAGAAATACATGAAAAAACATTATTACCATCACATTTTTCATGTATTTCCCATTTTTTGTCTAGTAGGGTCCATCGAAAGTATGCAACATGGGTACTAATTGAAATTTATCATCCAACAAGTGGTTCCGCTCGAAATTTGAGTAAACCCATAGGGAGATAAGTTGAAAATACGAGTTGAAAAATTTGTTTTTTCTTCTTTCCCTCTAAAATTTGACGATGTAATCTAATCTTATATTATTATTTCCACTATTATTTTATAATTTCCTTAGGATGCCCATTTTAGACCTCAAAAATCCCCTAATGAGACTTCGTCATGAACACTTTGGGGAGGAGAGTGTTCATCTTAAGGAATCATGAAACAACCACAGGTATATCTTAGGTTCTTTGGTTTAATTGAAGATATGGACTCTGCAAATGAGATGAGTAGGGGAAATGCACGTAACAGTTGTGTCTTCCTGTAGGTTTTGATGATGAATTTGTTTGGGTAAATAATGAGGCTTGACTCCGAAAGTAGATAGATGTCCATGTGTTTGTTTGATATATGGGGAATTATTCGACATTTGGTAGCTTTCGCCATTTGGTCAAGTTGCGAGTGAGTGAGATTCCTTAAGCCCACCTTGCATTCAAATTCGTTTAAGAAGAACTTAATTTCGAGTATCTATTCATAGCCTTCAAAGTAGGTGGAGGGGCTCTTGGCTACTCATTTTTGTATATCTAGTGAGTGATAGGAGGCAGCCTCTTTAGATTCAGAGAGGATAGAAATCCACAACATAAACCACAACAACCTGCAAATCTATGAAATGGAAACGTGGGAGAATCCATGTAGCCGATGGATCTGGAACATCATAACGCTTGTGTTTCTTGATCAATTGATCTAATAATAGCCTGTAGATCCTGGACACCATAACATGGGAGAATCCATAGTAGCCGATGGATCTGGGACATCGTAACACTTGCTTTTCTTGATCAATTGATCTAACAATCCCATAATTGGAATACCAAGGCACAACAATTTTCCCATTAGAATGATACTCATTTTGAATTTTGACAAGAATTTCAACATCAAATTGATGTCCAGCTTCATGTGAAACAATCCTACAAGGAGAAAAAACATTAGCAGAAGAAATTATCCTTAGCAACTTCCAATAGTCTCCATTTGGGGCAAAAACAATGCCTCTCCCAAGTAGCAACTGTTGTGAAAATTGCTAGAGGGATTTTTTGGTGAAATAAGGGGAGCTTAGCAACTCTCTAGCCACCTCAAGGTCCGAAGTAATAACAACTAAGGTAGACCCCAATCTAAAGGCCATGAGCTTCTTGGCACCATGAAGACAATCTAGTCAGTTAATATTGCGGTGAGCAAGACCAAGACGGTGAATTGTAGTGAGAAATACCAAGACAAAGGTTCACATGTCAAATTTGGATAATCCTGATGAGGAAAAAACTATGCTCGCTAATTCGATGCAATGAACAATGTCTGGACATTAAAATCCGTAGAGAGAATGCCTTCGATGGAAATATATTAACATTGCCACTAGGAATATATGCAACTTTTTTATATTATAGATATTTTGTCATTGTATATGTATTAATATATGATTTGGTAGTCACGAGCCTGTGGGGAAGGTTTAACCACATTTGTATTTTTTTATATATATTCTTCTTAATATATACATGCATTTTATATATAACTTGTATGTAATATATATATATATATATATATATATATATATATATATATATATATATATATATATATATATATATATATATATATAGATATATATATATATATATATATATCATGAGCGTATAATTTGGCTGTGGCCCATAGATCCTGGCTGTAAGTGTGCCACGTGGAGGTTGAGAAGGGAAAAGCCCATGTGATGAGCATCGATCTAGCTAGTACATGTAGGCTAGGATCATGAAAGCATGAGTTCTTGCCCAATAGGAATAAATTAGGCATGGTGCTCAAGAATAAAATTAATTTTGGAGTCTAATTGAGTTTTCCAGCTCTGTAACATAGCAAATGAAGAAAGAGTGAGTGAGACAAAACATTTTTGGGGCATATCTTTGCACTCACGAGATGAATTTGGTGTGTGATTAGTCAAACGAAAGGGAATTTTGAGAAAAAAACATTAGACAAAGTAGAAACTTGGGATGGTGTTTGAAAGTTCCCAAAAATCAAGAAGTAAGCTACTATAATTTTTAGAAGAATAAATAGAGTCCAATTAAAAACTTACGGAGAATGTAACTTTCTACCCAAGCATAAAAATCTTGCAAGTAAATAGTCTACAAAAAATTACTGGAAAGAAGAACATGCTAGTGGCCATATAATTTTGATTTGGGTAGAAACTTCAAAGAATTATTTGAAAAAATGTACAGATCGAAGAGGTAAAGGACATCAAGAAGAATTAAGAAACATAAGATATGTTAGTCTTTAACATCCCAAAAGAAGAAGTCATGGTAGTAGATACCAATGGGGGGGATGTCAAGGTTGAATAAAATGGTAATAGAGTAAGCATGCTAGAGAAGAAAGACCTGGAGGAGACTATGAGAAGCTTGAAGGTGGAGGTTCTCAATTTAAAATATGACAATGATGGGCTGGTAAGAGAGCAGTAAAAACTCAGTGCTCAAATGCTACAAAATCTAAATAAAATCCAACAAGAATTGGATTAGCAATTGAAATTTAAACAACCTCAGGGGGCAAAATATGGAATTGGTGGAAGGGGTGGTGGTAGTTCAAGGTATATTAAGAGTTAAGACCAACAATATTTGTATGCAAAAATAAGTGCGTACAAGAGGGCATACACTACCTTAAAGTCATAAAGCAACCCCAATGTGTCATCAGATAGAAGTTCCAAGAAAAGGAAGTATGGCAGGGACAACCTCTAGGGGGAATTATGAAAGATCAAGCCACCCACTTTCAATGGAGAACATAAAAATGGAGAAGAAGCTAAGGTTTGGTTGTTGGAAATGAAAAAGTATTTGTAGCTATTTAATTTTTCGTCGAATCTAGAATCTTGAATTACCATTTACCACCTTAAGGGAAAAGTGAATTCATTGTGGGAAAAGTTAAAGGAAGTCAAACATTTGGAGGAGAAAACACTAACGCGGTGGAATTTTAAGGAGTATTTCCATTGGAAATACATTTTGAGTGTTATTAGGAGAACAAAATCCAAGGGTTCTTTGAACTTAAATTAGGTAACATGACTATGGAATAATATGGTCAAAACTTCACAGAGATGTTAAGATGTGTTGAATTCATTCAAGACGAAAAAGTCAAAATTCAGAGATATATTAGTGGATTACCTCCATTCTATGTAGATAAGCTAAAGTATGATGAGTCCAATACTTTAGATGTAGATATAATAAAGGTAGAAGAATTATATGAGAATACTAATAATAAATTAGTTCTATAGAGGTCTTGGGACATGAAGAAGAAAAGCTTCATGGAGCAAAGGAAAAACGGGTTTAAGCCCTGACCTTTCAGAAATGGGTCCTGACTGAACAAATAACTAGCTCCATATTTTTCTAAGTCCAAAGGAAGAAACAACTGAAACAATATGCCTCAACTTCAACATGTGAAGTCTTGGGGTTAAGAGGGAAACCATAGGTACAAGGACTATCCTCATAAGGATGGGAGTTAGAAGATAATGCATAATATACAAGAAACTAATATAGTGGAAAATGTGGGTCGAAGCATGCCTAGGATCTATGTTGTGATGGATAATAATCAAGCAGAGCACTAGTCACATATGATCAAAGTTGGGGGTACGTTAAATAATTAATCTATTACCATTTTAGTTGACTCAGAATCTAGTCATAATTATATTGATTCAAAACTAATAGACAAATTTAATTTGAAGAAACTAAGCATTGTAAGGCATGTTTGGTTTAGTTAGACACTAGGGTAAAAAGGAACGTTACATAATATGTGAATGTTTGTTTAATTGATATGAATGGGTTGAATAGTAAGGTTGATTTGAAAATATTCTCGTTGGGGTCGTTTGATTTTTTTATTTGCATGCCCTAGCTGGAAAAATACCTTGCCTTTCTGGACTACTATAGAAAATATTTTTCATGTATTGATGATGAGGGCCAGCAGAAGTAGTTCCATTGATTTCCTATACTGGTATCTATCAAAGAGATATCAACTTTGTAGCTAAGGATGAATTTTAGGAAAGGTTGCTAGATTCTGGCAGTCCATTTGGAGGAGCCGAATAAGGATCACCAAACTAATTTGGAAGATTGTCTTGTATTAAAGGAATAATTTGATGTGTTTTTTGAGATCCTTGGATTACCTCCTAGAATGGATATCAATTTCTCCATTTATATGGTGCCAGGAGCTACTACAATATCCAAAGCACAATATTGGGTAAGCACTCTAGTGTTTAGAGAACTGTAGATGAATTTGGAACAATTATTGAAGAAGGGATACATACAACCAAGCGTATCACCATGGGGTTCCCTAGTCTTGTTTGTTAAGAATAAGGGTAGGACATTGTGGTTGTATCTGGATTTTTGATAGCTAAACAAAATGGATATTAAGAATAAATTTCCATTGTTGAGTATAGATGATCTATTTAATTAACTGCGGGGGGCTGAGGTGTTTTTTAAAATTGAATTGAGATTAGCATATCTCTAGTTACAAATTAAGGAAGAAGATATTTGCAAGACAACTTTCCGAACTCATTATGGACATTACAAGTTTGTGGTGGTGCCTTTTGGATTAAGTAATGCACCATGTGTTTTTATGTGTTTAATGAATGGTGTTTTCAAAGAATATTTAGATAAATCTATCATTCTGTTTTTGGATGATATCTTGGTATATTCTAAGACAGAGGAGGAGCGTGAGCTACATCTGAGGTTATACATCTTGGTTATACGCTAAAATTAGTAAATGTTCTTTCTATCAAAAGAAGATCCATTATTTGGGCCACCTTATTTTAGAATATGGGATGGTTGTGAACACAGAAAAGATTAGATCCATCAAGGAGTGGCTGAAAGTGAAAAATGTTTCGAAAGTTAGGTATTTTATGTGGCTAGTTGGTTCTTATAGGGGATTTATTGAGGGATTTTCCAGGATCACTTACCCTATTAGTTCGTTACAAAAGAAGAGTGTTAAATTCAAGTGAAACTCTGAGTGAAGGAGCCTTTTAAATCTTAAAGGCTCTATTAACAAGTGCTATAATATTGAATATTTCAAACCCAAATGAAGAATTTTTGGTATACACTAATGTGTGTAAGGAAGGTGTGGGGGGAGTGCTTATGCAAAATGGTCACGTGGTGTGTTATGAGTTCAGGGAATTGAGAGAACATGAAAATAATTAAAATTCACATGATATAGAATTGGCACTTATAATTCATGCCCTTGAGATGTGGAGACACTATCTCATGGGCCATATATTTGAATTACAGACTGATAAATTGGGTTTGTGGTATTTGTTTGAACCATCAAATATGAATGCTCGACAAATTAGGTGGTTGGAGTTGTTAGTGGAATATGATTTCAAGATTAAGTATATTACAGGGAATGAGAATGGGGGTGGTAGATGCCTTTAGTCAGATAGTGCACTTGATGTATGCATCCTCAGTAGGTATGTGTAAGACGGATATAGTAACTAATGTTTTGGAAGCTAGGAACTTGGATCAATAATATTTGGATATCAAGAATAGTGTGCAACATGAAGAAAAACAACCAAAATATTTGGAGTATGAACTTGAAGAACATGGAGTTCTTATTTATAAGAGTTGTATATATGTTCCAAATGTGTAGGAGGTGAAAGAGATGATTTTGAAATATATGCATAGGTTATTAAAAACCCATTACAATGGTCAACAATAAATAATTTTGGCCTATATTAAAGAAAAATGTGGAAGATTACATAGGAATATTTTTAGAGTGTCAACGAGTGAAATATAAGAACATGCACCCAACGGGCTTGTTGTAGTCCATACCAATACCCGAGTGGAAGCGGGATGTGGTGTCAACGGATTTTATTATTAAATTGTTGAGTATAGATAAAGGGCACGATGCGATTATGGTGGTGGTTAATAATCTTACTAAAGTTTCTCATTTTATTTCGGTGAAATCAACATATGAAGCAACTAACATAGTTGATATTTTTATGAGGGAAGTTTCTAGGCTATATGGTGTGCCTCAGGAAATTGTTTTGGATAGAGATCTGAAGTTCACATATAATTTTTAGATGGATTTATTTAAAGGGTTAGGTACTAAATTTAATTTTAGTACTACATATCACCTAGATTATAATGGACAAACTGAGTGTGTTAATCAAGTAATTGAGTACATGTTGCAAATGTAAGTGATGGACAAACCGTTTAGATAGGAGGCTTACTTACATTTGGTAGAGTTTTCATATAATAACAGATGTTATGCATCATTAAAAATGAGTTAGTTTAAAGGATTATATGGCAGGGAGTGTTATGCTCTTGTGAGTTGGAGCAATCCAATAGATAGAGTCATGGTTTGTCCACTGCTCAGAGATATGGAAGCACAAGTTGCAAAGATTAGTCAGAATTTGTAATCTACAAAAGACAGATAAAAGAGTTATGCAGATAGGCATATAATTTATTGAGAATTGAAAATTGGGGGTCATATGTTTTTAAAAGTTAAATTGCAAAAGAGCTCAATAGTATGGAAACACATTATTATGGGCCATTCAAGATTCTAGAGAGGATCAATCCTATTGCATATAGGCTTGCACCACTACATGTTCATGATGTATTCCATGTAACTCTTATTAAAAAGTATATTCCTAGTATTGATAATGTGGTTGATTAGCATTTGATTTAGGTGGAACCAAAAGGCATTTCTCAAGTCCAAACAATACTAATTTTAGACAGGATGGTCAAATTTCTCTTGAATCGAGTCTTCAACATGGTAAAGGTCAATTTACCCTACTCTATCCTAATGAGTCTTTATAGGAGAAGGGAGATGTAATGAGGGAGGAGTACCCTCATCTCTTTGTTTGATGTATGTATTTGTGTATATAGATGTTGCACTAAGGACAATGCACAAAAAAGGGGGGGATGTAATACCCCTACTAATCTATGACACAGATATATATACTTTGATAATATGCTATTGAGCCATGTACATAACGATTAGGCCGGTGAGCTATAGTAATTTTTTTAGGATTTTGTGCCTATCTATATGTGTATATGGATTTTGGGGCTATCTTTCCTAGGGACATATATGTTATTTGGAAAAATGGTTGGAAGGCCAAGATTGTAAATATTGTGCACATTTTTATTAATAAAATAATGACTGGCTGCGAAGCCCACTCCACAGAGAAGAGTATGGGGGATAGAGCAACTCCATAGTGACAGGTAATGGGTTATGATGCTTAGTGTTGGGAAAATTTTCAAGTCTTAGATGATGTTATGAAGAAGCAAAATACCTCAACAAGAAAATAACATGCTTTATCGACCCAAGCCCTAATTAGATCCATAGATCATAGGATACTTGATTGAATGGAATCACATCATATGACTCCTTGTCAACATTTTAGTCTTTCTACATCCCATAACAACATTTTATAAATTATAGTTGGAGACTCTACAGAGCATGAGGTTTTGGGGTCAGGTATGACGCAGTTCACCTATCGGTGAATTAACAATGTGCTCTTAGTCTTTAAGATCTCTGCAAGTTTATTATCCATCTATCATATCTATCATTATGGAGATTGGAAAACAATGGATTTTTCTCCAAATCAGGTAGTTATTAGAGAACTACATGATACAACATTTCATGTTTCTATTAGACAGGTTGATCACACCTCTATATTATTTAAGTTTATCTCCTTTCATGCTTCGTCAACTTCTTCTTTTATAGATCATGTTGATTCCTTGAGTAGGCTTTGGCATGAAAGATTTGGCCATCTAAATTACAGATAATTGCAACAAATGTTCACTCAAAATTTGGTTTCAGGTCTTCCAATTTTTTTTTATACTAATGGGGTGAGTGTAAGTTGTGCTCTTGGAAAACAACACCAAGATCCCTTTATCAAAGGGAAAGCTTCAAGGGAAACAACACCCCTTGAGTTAGCGGATAGTGATTTAATGATTTTTTCAACTACCTTTTTAGGATCCAAGTATGCACTAATCTTTATTGATGATTTCTCGTGGCACTCTTGCATGTACTTCATCAAGTACAAGAGTGAAACCTTTAGAACCTTCAAGCTATTTAAAGATTTTGGTGAGAAACAATCATCATGATCCCTCATAAAAATATTTCCTAATAATGGGGTGGAATATGTGAATAAGGAATTTCAATATTTGTGTAGAGAGCATGGAAATCTTCATCGACACTCTGTTCCATACACTTGCCAACAAAATAGTATTGTTGAAATAAATAACGAAACACTCAAAGAGATAGATAATTACATGATGCAGCCCAAGAACTTGGCACCTACCTTCTCAGCCAAGTACTTAATTGTTCCAATTATATTCAAAATAGGATGCCTCATAACATAGTTCAACATATGACTCTAGTGGAAGCTTGGACACATGAAAAGTCTAATGTCTTGTATTTCAGGGTATTTTGCAATTCTGCTTGGGCATTAATTCTAGATGAAAAGTGCAAAGGCATGTCAAGGAAGCGTAAAAAACTGATAGATATGACAACTAAGAAGCTAATTTGAGTTATTTAGCCTCAAATTCAACACATCTAAAAGGAATCTCCCTTTTGGGTGATGTCATTTCAGAAGGTATCCCTTTTGGATAATGTCATTTCAAAAGGTATGCAAAAGTTTTTCAATGTTCTTGGAATACCTTATTGGGAACATGCCATGACAGATGAGTATTCTTCTTTGATGAAGAATCATACATCGAATTGTGTTCCTCATCCAAAGGGACAAAAGGTTGTTCATTGCAAGTGGGTCTCTAGAACCAAATATGTTGACAAACATAAGTAACAACTAGTGGACAAGGGATTTTCATAAGTTCAAGGGATTGGTTATTTTGAGACCTTTTCCCCTATGTCCAAGATGATTTTATGTTTTATTCTTTCTCTACCTTCCTCCCAAGGCAACTTAGTTTACTAGAAGGATGTTAAGAGTGCCTTTCTGTGTGGAGATCTACACCAGGATTTTACATGGAGTAGCCCCTTGGTTTTATGCAAAATATTTCACATGTTTACAGGATTCAACATTATCTGTATGGCCTTAAGCAAGATCTTGAAGCTCGATAAGAGAAGATTGATAATTATCTACTTTCTTTTGGGTTCAAACATTTTCGTTATGATCCTATAGTTTACACTTAGAGACATGGCTCTAATTTATTGATTCTATTTCTCTATGTGTATGATTTGATCCTTACAGTTAGATTTTTTTCTTTGACTCAAAATCTTAAGGAAGCATTGACGGGATAGTTTTCTATGACAAGTTGTGGACTACTATATTAATTCTTCATTTGAAAATTCACCAGCATTGAAAAAGGATTTCCATCTTTTAGCAAAAATATTCCCCTGATTTACTTTAACTCTTTGGAATGGCTAATTGCAATCCCGTGCCTACTCATTTTTAGTCTAGTGTTACTCTTACCACCAGTTTCACCTTACAACAGGTGGATTCTACATTGTGTCAGAAATTGGTTGAGAATTTGCTCTATTTTACACGCACCCAACATGGCATTTCTTATGGAGTAGGATTGGTTTCTATATTACCTCAAGATCCTCATGAGTGTAATTGGAAAGAAACAAAGCATAATCTGAGATATATTCAAGGAACTTCCAATTTTGGCATTTAGTGTGATGTCGATTCTCCTAACCTTGTGGGTTTCATAAATACTAACTAGGTTGGATCATTGGATGATTGAAAGTCCACCTCTAATTTTGTATTTATTTAATTGTATATCTTGGTTATTCTCCTATTACTTGGTCCTACAGGAAACAAATAGAGATTGCATTATCTATGACATAAACTAAGTTTTGAGTTTCAATTTTCACATGTTGAGAATTTATTATGTTGCGATAGTTATTGCTTTAGTTTGGAATTTAGCAAGATTAACCTACTCTTCCCTGATGTGATCATAGAAGTGAATACATATTTCTAGAAATCTTGTTTACCACAAGAGGACCAAACATTTTGAGAGACATATGCACTTTATTCGCCAACTTATTCAAGTTGGCATTCTTAGCTTGGAGTACATACCTACTGAAAAATGAGTTGCAAATAATTTAACAAAGTATTTTAACAAAGTCCTTAGCATCACCAAGGTTTCTTCAGTTATGATAATCATTGGAGTGAAGGAAGTTGTCCTTGGGGTCATCTTGAGTCTTCCACCTCAATTTTCTCTTTCTTTCTTTGTATACTATTTTTGGGGAGAAGTTATTTCCTACTATTTTTTCTTCTTTTCTTCATTTATGAGAGGTTGTAGATGGGTACCTAAAGTGCCATTTTTATTCTTTTCTTCATTTATGAGAGGTTATACTAGGATACCTAAGGAGGCCTAGTTTCCACGACCTATTCTTTACCTTTTTATTTATTTGTTTTGCTCATTTGGAGAGAGGGGTGTTAGAGTTTTAATATAAAATCTATGTAACATGCTTATCAATTGGGTTGTAAGTCTTATCTTTTAGCTATCGCTACAAACTTCCCTTATTTCTATAAATTAAATAGATGTTCTAAATTTTTTCCTCAAACAATGAAATATTTTATTTATTTTTCAATTTTCGTCACCTCTTTTTTAAAGAGTTTTTAAAACTTACGATACATAATGTTTTTGTGAGTAAATAACTTTATATCCTTTAAATTATATTTTTAAATATATAAATTAATTAATATTTTTAAAAATCTTCATAAAATAGTAAATATTAAATTATATTTTAAAATAAATAAATAATGGATATATAATCTAAACAAATCATTATAATCAATAATGAAATCTAATGACGAATTAAGACAGATTAAAAAGGAGAAAGAGGTGTGCAATACAAAAGCTGGAAAACACTTATTTTTTTGATCTTTCAACATGATATGCTGACAATCACATTTACCCGTGAAAGTACTTATTTAATTACTCTGTTTCGCAACAACAATTAATTAATCAATTTAAAGTAAACACGTTTTTCAAGCTGTATTTCGAAATTATTACTAATATAATATAATGATCGATGAAATAGAAATATTATATTATTTAAATTATAGGAAGAAATCATAAATTTTATATTATTATAATTACATTTTTAATATATAAATTAATTTATTTTTTTTAAATGGGAGGGGTTAGTTCCCAGAAGAAGCGTAATTGGTCTTTTTTTTCTTTTTACATATTTACATATCAGTTAGCTGAAACCACTGACAACCGTCAAATCGGTCACATCCATCAACATTTAACCAATATACAAATACTGCACTATCCATGCAGCGCCACAGGATTCCATCGCGACCCAGGTACGTGCAAACCGACTGCCCCAACTGCTACATCATGCATTCATGTGCTCTAATATATAAATTATTTAGCACTTATATAATTTTAAGATTTTAAAATTATATAATTTCAAAAATTAAAACTTACAATTTGAATTCTATTTAAATTTTCCGTATCGATCTTACTTGGTTTTCAAATACGCACATCCCTTGAAATTGGATTTTTCTCAACTCCCATAAATTATGCATGATCTTTCTGAAATGTATTCGGAAAAAGCCTAAGTCGTCTTTGTTTTAACGAAATCTAGATTTAGATTTTGTTTCAAAAGCATAAAGAATTATTATGTATCGGAAAAAGCCTACATCGTCTTTGTTTTAGGTAAATGTAGATTTCGATTTTGTTTTAAAAGCATAAAGGATTATTTCGATTTTATTTTAAAATTTCAGGAGATTTTCAAACATGTTTGGTTAATGTGGTGTGAGGTACTTTTCAATGATGTTCTTCAATGATGTGCAGGTGTAAGGTAAAAAAAAATATGTAAACATTTTGACATATTTACTAGTATTGCATTTATATTAATATGTTATTTATATTGAAATGTGTAAATATTTAAATGCAGGTTAGTTAGTAGGTTAAATTAATTAGTATAGATAAATTTAATATGAGTTGACAGAGATTAAATTGTTTTAGATGCAAATTCATTTTAGAGTATAAAAAATTTGTATAATTTTTTATTGATGAATTGCATTTTTGAATATTATAGAAATTATATAACATATGTTTTTGAGCCATTTTATCGAGACACATTAAATTATTTTATTTATTATTAATATATTTTAAAAATAAGTTAATATTAAAATATTTGATTCATAATTCATATTGGATATTTTATTCTATACAGTATTAAAATATTTTATTTTAACAATTTATTTTTATATAATATATGATGTTGATATCATGTGTTAAAATATTTTTTTTAAATACAACGTTTAAACATCTTAGTCGCATATTTTTATGTGAAATTATATTATGTAATATGTACAACAAATTGCGCACATGGCTTTGGATTGACGGTGAATGGGTGCACTGTTAAAGCACTCCTTGCGATGGTCACCGGTTCAAATCCCCTGTGGGTACTTAGGTTAGTCTAAACATATATAAAAAAAAAAAATATGTACAACAAATTAAATATGCATAGCATATTTTTTTTGTTTTTTTATTATAACTAACATTGATTTTCTATTGATTGTGTAACCATATTTAAATTTAATTAATCAAAAATTTAATACTTACAATATAACAATATTTTAACCGTAAATATATCTAAGGATCTATCATTATTTTATAAGATATAAATAGTAGTGAAAATAATAACTATATATTAAGATCTTTTTTTCCATAGAAATTGAAATAATAATTTTGTAACTATATTTACATTTTATTACTAAACACATAAAAACTTAATACTTATAATATAACAAGAATTTTAACCCCATTTTGGTTTTATTATAATACCATGGCTCATCAATACCACATGTTAGAAAATTCTCTCATTTCAAAATCAAAACGGGCACACATATAATTTTATTAATTTTTCCATTCATAAATATGTTGTAATGTCCTATTACATTATGTTAACATTTTGTTTCGTCAAATTACATAAAATTAAAAAATAAATTAAAAAATAAAATAAAAAATAATTATTAATAATTAATAATTAAACCATTTTAGATCTATTTTAAATTTACTAGTTGTAATTTTTTTTTCAAATTTTACATTAAAAAAGACATTCCAAATTTTACACTAAAAAAAAGATGCTTGATAAATTATGGTTAAGATAGATAGACTAATCTTATATGCATTTATATTTATTTTGACGAGTAATGATTTTATCATTTTCATTTTTTAAATATATATGAAAATATTTAATATTGGGTTAAAAATTTATTTAAGGAACAAGGAATCATCCGTAACTGCCAATTTATGTGACATGTCCTCCCCAAAATTGATTAGGCTCAAGAGATCATTTCTGCGCTGGTTGAAGCTTAAATACCATAATTTAGTATGTCAATTAAAGGAGAAATTCGCTGGCAGTTTGGCCAAATTTTGGATATACACATTTATCTTGATCGCGTTGCCGTAAGCCCTAATGATTTTGAGATGCTTAAACTTTAAAAGTGATATAATAATGGTCTGGTATGCAAGTGATATAATAACGGTCTGGTATGCAACATCATGATTCATCATTGAAATAAGTGATTTAAAAACACACATCTAATACGAATTGACAGTAAGATAGCCAAATGCTCTGTTTCGCGTTCCTGCAATTCATACGGTGTCTACATTATTTGAAATTGCTTGGATTACAAGTTATGCGTGGCATTGTTTTATGAATAGTCAAACTACTCCCTCAGCAAATATGAGCAAAATTCGTGACATCATTTTGATTGACTCATGCCGTTAGGTTGGAAACTTAGTTCATGAACAAATGTTCGGTGACATCATTTTGATTGACTAACGCCGTTAGGTTGAAGCTTAGTACCTAACGGGATCGACTAGCCCACAAGAGAATTTTAAGACTGGCCACAACACCACGTTTTTCTAGCAAGCTATGATTCTTGTAAAATATTCGCTGTAATTTTTGTAAATTCAAGTTAAATTTCAAGATTTAAAATATCTCTGAGATTTTTAATAATACTAAATCTATCTCATTCTTAAAAAACATGATTCAAACTCCATTATTACACGATTAAAACAAAAAATTAAATTTGCCCGACCATTTTTGACAGTCGGATCAATTCCTCGTATCCTTCTTCTGAAGCAATGGGTTACAAGACCTGTGGCCATTGATTGTATATTTAAGTCCATCTGTAATGGTCGTTCAGTTTTTCTAGACAGTCGTCCACATAATATCCACGTTAAACACGTTTTATGTCCTCGGGGTCGCGTGCATCACGGGAAAGGTGCGGGAACGTCATACATATTATGATCGCAATTCATATCTGAGTCAGTGCCCCGTCTCATCTACAGGCTACAACAGCTACGAAGGTTGACCTAGGGATACGGGGCCAAGCTCCTGCTCTTGCAAATCGCCATTAGCCTGGTTCGTCTGGTTTCACTATCTTGGTAATTCACCATGACCAATGTTTCAGCGGCTCCGAAGAATAGAGACCAGTCCAGTCCTCCGCTTATTGAGAAAAGGCAAGGCAAGTCCGCAGCTCGTGGCATGTGCATCGACCTGCCTAAACCCAATACTACACGCCATCCGTATCCAAACGCTCCGCCGAAGATCGAGACCGTTCCGACATGGAAGGAGCTTCCAAAGGGGAAAAACAAAAGAGGCCCCAAGAGTAGAATGGATCCAGAATTCGAAGAGCTAAAAGGTTTCATGGAGCTTGGCTTTGAGTTCAGCAATGACCAGTTGACCCCAAGAGTACTCATTCTTCTACCTGGCTTGAAGCGATTTATCGATCACGAAAAAAAATCCAAGAAAATTATAGGGTTTGAAGGATCGGCCTTGGAGAAGTCGGAACTGCCAAACCCACATGCAGCAGGACTGGATCTGAAAGAACATCTCAAACTCTGGGCTCGTTCTGTGGCTTCAACACTAAAATCCTAGAACAAAGATTATACGAAAGCTTCTGCTTGGCCCTATCTCGGCGGAATTCCTGACTATGATACCTGCGATTTTGTATTATAACGATTTGCTTGTAGTTACATCATCGGCATCATCGTCCTTGTTACTACCCGGGCATTGCTTTTTAGAAGATCACATATATTTCAAGGCTCTTTTGCCAGGTGTGTTTTATAAATATTGATTTTATTTTGGACAAATTTTTCAGAATTTTGGAATACCGGTCAGTAGGTCTGTAATATTTTCATTCAGTTATGGCTCGCTTATCGAAGGATTAATTGGATCAACCCCAAAATGTCAGAATTTCTGCCTAAAACGTTGCTATACCATATTAGAAAATATATTGCATTCTACACAAATTCACAATCGCTCGTAATCGGATCCAATTTAGTTTTGAATCTATCGAGCGACCGTGTAAAAAGTAAGTTATAGGGAGAAGGAGATTTGAGCTTACAGCGATTTGATCCTTTGACCATGATAAATTGGCCACCAAAATGGTTATGCTGATTTTAAATATGAAAAACCTTACTGCTTACGCATTTCCCCATCTTATGTGCTCAACAGAATTCCTCATGATATATTTTATTCATTAACAGTCGCACAACCATGGCTTCAGATCGACACGGGCACTGCGTCTAAACCTACTCCAATCAGCCGATCTTCTACTTTCTGCAACTTTTGTGAAGATTCCAAAAATATAATTGCGTAGCAAATAAACTTGCCATCTACAATTTTGCTAGGGAAATAATGGAAATTTTGGTAGGATTTTGAGAATATCTCGTTAAAATTTTTGGAAATCTGGGTTATATCTGTCGAACATTAAGATTTTTTGGTGAACATTAAGATTTTTTTGGTGGTAGAAAAGTTCTCCACGATACTGAATCTATTTCCAACATCATTCCCATTATTGAATTGAATTTCTTAATAAATTTATCGCCTGTTTTGGTGAAAAATTCATAAAAAAAAAATGGTACAAAGCCAATAAAATTTCTTACAACCATTTTAATTGTAGCGTGGTTAAACAAAGCCAATAAAATATGACCAACATACTCAATATCTCCGTAAATGCCCCAAAGGAATAATATTCTATTATTATTACATTTTCTCGTGTTTCTATATGATTTATTTTCTACAAAGTCACAAGTGGTTAAATACAACTTTTATACCAAATCTTATGTAAACTAAAACTAAATAACAGTGAACAATATTAAAAATCATTGTTGTTTTATAGTAAATTGTCATGCATCAAATACCAAAATACTCCCCATTGATGATGGGAGGACTCCCAATATAATTTCAGAGTGTTGAAAACTAAGTCTTTGCAACTGTCTTAGTAAACATATGTACAATTGTTCTTGAATTTTGACGTATTTCAAATCAACATTTTTGTTCTAAACCAAGTCTCTAATAAAATGACATTTCAAATCAAAATTCTTTATTCTACTATGATGGACTCGATTTTTGGCCAATTTGATTGCACTCATGTTATCACAAAAAATAGTTGTTGGTTGAATTTGTTTTTCTCCAATTTCTTCGAGAACTTTTCTAAGCCATAATGTTTGTGTCCCTACGAGAGACTACAATATATTATGATTCTGTGCCAATTTGATTGCACTCATGTTATCACAAAAAAAAGTTGTTGGTTGAATTTGTTTTTCTCCAATTTCTTCTAGAGCTTTTCTAAACCATAATGCTTGTGTCCCTGCGAGAGACTACAATATATTATGATTCTATGCCAATTTGATTGCACTCATGTTATCACAAAAAGTAGTTGTTGGTTGAATTTGTTTTTCTCCAATTTCCTCTAGAACTTTTCTAAGCCATAATGCTTGTGTCCGTACGAGAGTGACTACAATATATTATGATTCTGTGGATGAATGAGCCACTGTAGTTTGCTTCTTTGAACTCCATGTAATCAAACCCAAACCAAGAGAAAAGTAATTACTAGATGTAGACTTTCGATCATCGAAACTACTTCCCTAATCAAACTCACTGGAACCAACAAGTTCAAACGTCTTAGAGGTATAGGTAACAAAAACCAAAATCAATAGTGTCTTTCACATATCTCAATATTCTCTTGGATGCCTTCATACGAAATACAGATGGCTTAGTCATATACCTTGAAACAAGAGAAATTAAATAAGCAATATTAGGCCTTGTTGTGTTAGAAACATCAAACTTCCAACAATGCTTCTCTAAGTTGTCTCATCAATAGCTTTTACAAAAATCATCACTACAGAAAACAATATCATTAGCAACTTGAGTAGAGGTTGGTTTACAATCAACCATGTCAAATTTCTTCAACATATCTTTTGCATACTTTTGTTGAGAAATGAAAATTTCATCCTTAGCATGATAAACCTCCATTCCTAAAAAATATTGCATGAGACCTAAACTTTTCATGTCAAATTCATTCATCATAGAAATTTGAAATTCATTCTCCATCTTAGAATTACTACCCATATACAATAAATCTTTAGCATACAAACTTACAATAAGAATATCATTACTTTCTTGTTTGTACTAAAGGGTAAGTTCATTCTTGCTTCTCTTGAAGACATTTTGAAGAAAATGTTAGAAATATATTGTCATTGATGTCAAAGGATGTCAAAGAACTTGTCATTGAGTGGCAAAGATCACTAATTAAAGGTAGTTTTATGAATTTATAAACACATTTAGATCATATTTTGGCACAAAATATTAGCTCATATCATATTGGAAATTGCTCAAATCAATAGGCCTTGAAGAGAGCTTTCCAATGGTATATCAAAGTTTGAAAAATACCCTTGGAGCAAAAGATATGGCCAGTTAAACTTGCAGGCCAGAAAGTCAAGGTGAAAATCCAAATTTGGTGAGAGTACTTAGTTATCTCCAAACCTTGGTGATACTTTGGTAAAGATAGCGCTATTTGGAAGTTGTGGACAAAAATAGTGACGTGGATAATATTTAAACAGTTCCAAATGTGACATAATCAAAGCCATAGAATGAACAGAGAATATATTGATCTGATGATTTAGATCACATGAAACAAACAACTAGGGAGAGGTTTAGTAGTGAAACCTCCAGCTAATATGATCCAATAATGTAGATGAATAAGATCCAATGGTGCCAAATCATCATCATAAACACCATTTCAACACTAGATGAGGTATTTAGGTGACATGGCAGTGACATGGTACCAGGTGGCGATGAGGTGGCCCAACAAGAAGAGGACATGTGGCAATCAAATGGTGCATGTGGATTGGATAATAAGGATGAAGTAACAAATAGGTGGAGCTAAAGCGGAGGACAACGTGCGAAGTCGACTCAACATAAGACACATGGCATGTCCGAAGCTCGATACACAAAACTCATTTTGAAAGGTTTCAAGTGGCGAAGTGGGCCATTTTTAGGTGACACATGGACCAATATTGAAAGGCCACATGGAACCAAAAGACATCAACGCAAAAATAGCCCCAGATAGTTAAGGATACAGTTTTCAGGTTGTGGTCATAGGTGTAAAAGAGCTGAAAGGTTAGGTGCTCCAATAGATAATGGGATAAGTGCTTGAGGAGTTAGCCGTGGTCATGGACCTGAGTCATATGGGTGAAGGGTCCATCAGGTAGGTGCTTAGCGATTTAGCAATGAATCGACCAAGTCAATGGAATTTTTGTCTTAGTTTTCCATATTTGGCCATTTAGATAGAGTTGGAAAATGTTTAACCATGTAGCTAATTGACACTTGGTCAATTTGGCAAAGAAAAGCTCTAGTTGATAGTGTATTTGGTAGAAATACCATATTTTGTAGTTTGTTAAGATTACAATTGCAATAAAGTCCTAGCTAAACCATGTAATATGACAAAATGCAGTTTAAACAACAAATAAGTGCAAGGATTCACTTCAGAACTTCATGTAATACTACCATATCACATTAGTATGAGTAAAGTAAAGTTGAAAAACATGAATATAATGAGATAACAACCTTTGTTAAGAGCTAGTTAAGATCTGAACTTAGCTAAAAGGTAAAAACTAAGAATATCAACTCTTATTCTTTATAAGCATAAATTGAATCAGCAAAAGTGGGATGATTGAGAGATTAGAGAAGCATGTTGTTCAAGGTATTTTATGTAGATGTTATAACAAAGATTGCATTGGTGAGTGGAGTGTGTGATTGAGTGTTAAACATAAATTATATTATAAAAGAGAGGCTTTCATGCTTTGAGTTTGAATGTGAATGAAAGATGAACCAAGGAGGTCCAACAAATTGTGGCTTGCAATTCACGGGTTGTAGCAAATTTTTGTGGTAGTTTATAAGCTCACAGGTTGTAGCTCCTTCCAGTAGTAGCTGATAAATTAAGGAGTAGTATCTTCCTTTAGATTGGAGCTTGAGAAACCAACTGATTGTGGGTTGTAGCTCTTAAGTAGGTTGAAGCATACCAATTGATGTAACAAGAAGTTAAAGCTTGCCTTTGTTAAAGAAATTAAGAAAAGATTGAAGTCTTTATGTGCTGCACATGTGTTTCCTGCATTGATTAATAATGACACTTACATGAATTTTTTTTTAAATTTATTGTTAGTGTTTAAGTATTCTTTTCTTTGTGAAATAATATTGTTAAATCCTCACAATATTGACTCACCGCTCGTCTTAGTATTTTCCTAGTTTCGAACAATTGGTATCAGAGTAAGGTTACTTTAGGATCAGTTTAGCAGCTAGAAGAAAGATCAGGGATCATGGAAAGCTAGGAAGGAGAATACACCAACATGACACTTATGTTCAATGGACTTAAATATGTTTTTTGGAAGGTAAAAATGAAAACCTATATTCAATATCTTGGTTTTGATGTATGGGACACAGTGGAAGAAGAATATTTAAAGCCTCCAGCCATGATTAATAGAGATCAAAAGATTGAATTTACATGCAATGCTAAGGATATGAATTCTCTACCTGTTGTCCTACCTGAATCTAAATTAGCCAACATAATGGATTGCACTACTGCAAAATCAATATGGGATAAAATGAGCAACCATTGTGAAGGTGATAGTAAGGTAAAGCAAGCCAAAATTCATGGTTTTAGAATGCAATTTGAGTCTTTGAAGATGCATGATGATGAAGATATTGCTAAATACTTTCTTAGGGTTGATGAAGTTGTGAATACAATAAGAGATCTTGATGAAGATCTAAAGGACCTAGCGGTAGTCCAAAAGGTGCTAATATCTCTCCCTAAGAGATTTAATCCCAAATTTTTAGCAATTGAGGAAATGAATTATCTCAAGTATCTCACATTGGATCAACTGCTTGGCACTCTTACTGCCTATGAGATGAGGATTTATAATGGAAATCCTATAATAAGAGATTCATCCTTTAATGTAGATAAGATACCCAAGGAAGAACATAATGACTCATGTTGTGAATGAGATGAAGAGGAGGCCAAGTTCATGATTAAGTTCAAGAGAGGCCAAGGGAAGTAATAAGGTAAGCTACCTTTTAAGTGCTTTGACTATGGTAAAGTAACTCACTATGCATCTATGTTTCATAAGAAGAAGAAGAATGAATATGACCCTAGGGAAGAGTTTCAAAAAATAGAAAAGGGAGAAAATAAGGCCAAGAAGAAAAGTTTCTACATCCAAGACTTTGTCTCCTATGAGAGTGAATAAAACCAATTATCAGATGAGGATAAAACTCATGAAAGCTTAAAAGAATTAATTCTAATGGCCATAGACAATTTGGAAGTACAAGTTGTTGATTGTGATCAAGAAGAGGTTTAAGTTTACATTGAGGGTTAGTTGATTAGTGCTCTTGAAGAGAACCAAAGGCTAAGAAAGAAAAATAAAACTTACAAATGGAATTGTTGGCCAAAGACAAAGTTGAAGCTATTGAACCTCTGCTCCTTCAAATTGAAAAGGGTAAAAAGATCCAAGAAACTCCAAATCGAGAGCTTAATGAGAAAGATCAAGCATGTGAAAGACTTGAAGGAGAAATTATTTCTCTAAGGAAAGAACTCGAAAAGTCAAGAACTTAGCTAAGCTTTAATGAAAATTTTGAAAAAGGGACTGAAAGTTTAAATGAACTTCTTGAAGCACAAAAAGTCTATAATGAAAGGAAAAGCCTTGTATTTGAGGCCGAGTCAAGCTCAGAAATTAATGTGAAAGGTAAGAAGATTATTACCTTTATTCAAGATATGAATAATGCAACCAATGCAGGAAACTATCAGGAAAATCAACCAGTCCAAGATAATAGGATCAAGTTTAATTTAACTCTGTAAAAGTCTAACAACATAGATAAGACAAATTAAAATATAAATTCAAGCCTAATAGAAACTTGATTAACTCAAGAATAAATGCTCACAAGCTTAAAAAATAATACCTTTAAAAGGTATGAGGACATATTTAGAGGATATTGTTTTACATGCACTAATTATGGACATAAGACTACGTATTACAGGGTTAACCTAATGTTTAGGAAGATTGTTCTACAAAGAAGAATTTATCATTCTGATAATTAGTTTGGTAGACCAAGGAGAAGAAAAATTAGTCTCAAAAATTCATTCTCTCCTTCGAACAATTTGATTCAATGTTAGATCTATCGGAATTTTGGCAACAAAATAGTTGTTTGCATACTTAGAAACAAAATACCCCATCTCCTCAAATTAGAAAACAAAGCCAATAACCTAAGGCATGGAAGATAAAATAAAATGAAGAAAACTGTAATTTGGTTTTATATGCTCAGAATGATGGGAGTCAGTGGTATGTGGATAGTGGTTGTTCCAAGAAAATGTCAAGAGATAAAAATAATTTTTGTCATTAAAACTTGTCAACAAAGACAACGTTACCTTTGGAAACAATGCACCAGGAAATATCATGGGTAGAGGAATAGTCAGTTTAGCAAATGGTAGAGGTAGGCCTGAGGATGTTATGTTTATTTATGTCTGCAGCAAAATTTACTCATTGTTTCCCACATGTGTGGTCAAGGCTATTGTAACACCTTCCTCCCACATTTACCCAAGCTAACCAGTCCACCAGGGTAAACATGTGATGAAAATGTATTATGATATGATTGAACTCCCCATGTGCAGTTAAGGAAGTGGAACTAGCATGAAAAGAAAAAACAAACCTTCCTTAGAAGCTACACAACCTTTAAGAGCCAACCAAGCCCTTTAGGTGTCCAACCTCTGAGAGAAATTGTTTTTTCACTACCCTAGAGCCTCATCCACCCCCATGACAAGGCATGCATGCAAATGAGACCCTCTAGTCACTCCCACAACAAGGGATCCATGTCATTATGGCCCTTTTCAAGTAGATCTATGCCAACGACCCCAGATTTTGTGCCACTTTTTCAAGGCCAGGACTCAAGCCATTTCCTGGAACTTCATGAAACTTACAAAAATGATAAATAACATTGAAACAAGGTTACTAATGCAGACACTTGAACAAGGACCATATCTAACCCCTACTTGTCATGACATGAATTTTATCAATCTAACCAAGTCAGGGATTTCCACATACCACTTGAACATAGATTGATCTGAATCAAATCTCTCTTTCAGCCAATCACCCCTACCCCATATTCCGGGCATGAATGTGGGATCTCATGAAACAAATCAAACTAAAAAAAACCAGGGATTCGAGAGGAGAACCCACCTTAAACCTCAAATAATGGTTACATGTCATGTCATAAATCACTAACCATCACCAGATCAGTCTCTACCCAAGCTCTCCAAGGATTTAGAGTGTTTTTTCCAACCAAGGCTTCCAGGACTAGTAAATGAACCCACAATTGTTTCCAGGGTCTAGAGAATTTGTCAAACTAGGGCTAACTCAACCCAACAAGGGTTCCAGAGCATTTTTCCAACCAAGGCTTCCAGGACTAGTAACTCAACCGAAGCTGTTACAGGGCTTCCAAAGCGTTTGTCTAACCAGGGCTTAGGAACTAGTAACTCAACCCATTGTTAGGTGTGGAGCCTGATTATCTTCTTTATTAAGAGGTATTGTCACATTGGACCCCAGTTCGTAATGGGGCGATAATTCCACCTGTTTAATCATCGTCAGGAGGGCCCCATGAAGCTCAAAATAGATGTAAAATTGCCTTGTAAAATTTTGTAATTTCATAGTCAATCTGAGTGATTCATTAGACAGATGATCTAACTATAGATGTTATGTTTAATTTAGGTTTTTTTCTCCCTAGAAGGAAATCCCTCACTATATATGAAGGAATTGTATTGCGGCTGTGTATATGTGTATTCTGAGAGAGAAAGAGGGAGGGGATTATGTGACAGTGAAGGGGAAATTACAACGGATCTGCTATACGTTGTATCTCTTCATTTTGTTGGATAATATGAAAGGAATGATTGGATATTTTTCCATGGACGTAGCCCGAATTGAGTGAACCACATGTATATTTGTCTCTCTTGTTTTATGCGTTTTCTGTGTTTGTGTTTATGCAATATTTTATGTGTTCCATTGCTCTGTAAAATATAATTTTCTAACAACCACAACCATAAGGAACATGAGAACCAACCATAAAATAAGAGGAAAGAAACCTACAACACCATGATTATCCAGGAAAGGGCAAGGCTAAGAAAAACCATTGTCAATCCAGGCAATCCTCCATGCCAATGACAAATCATAACCAAGAAACAGCATGCATGTGCCATGCATACTAAAACAAGCAAGGAAATCATACATGAATCTAAGTACCTGCAATAAAACCTGTTGCGACTGCTGATCTTGATGTCCTCTTGTGCGTTCCTTCTCTTCTTTTTCCTTCTTGCTCGGAATCCCAAGTATTCCACACTCCTCCAATATTGCTCCAATAAAACTCTAAGTGTCCAAGAGTATGAGAGAGAGAAAGCGAAGAAATGAGAGATCCAAAACTGAACTGAGAAAAAAGATACAAATTGATCCTTAGAATAATTTTTATTAATGGGGCCTCTATTTTCTCCATTTTCCTCCTCACATGCAATATCTGACCTTTGACCTCCCTATTGTCCTAATTCCCATTATTTTCATAAATAAAATGCCAATAAATTCTTCATGCCTTTCCAAAACATTTTCCATTGCCTTTGCCAACTTCCATATTCATTAATTAATCAGCAGTGATCCCCGACACTATGATTTTTCCCAGCATTCAACTTGGAATATGTGTCCCATGACCTTGGTTAATATTTTACCTTTATTACTTTGTTACATGGATTTTTGACCAAGGTTGTTATAGAACCCTCCATCTTGGGGGAACACCATCCTTAGTGTTCAATGACACCTACAACCAACAAGATCACTAAAAGGAAGAACATACTACCCACGGAGCTTTATAACTTGGCTCGTCACAGTATTTACAATGATCATCATGTTGAGAAGCAAACCAACATGAGAAACATAACAACATGACAAACATAATGACATGACACCAATACCACTTACTGAAGCTTCATAACACAACTCTTGGTGGTATTTACATCCATACACATATATACATATACCAAAACATCACGCCAAAACATATGCCAAAAGCATTCACTCAACCAACAAATAGCGAAGGATACATAGCCTGCATCTAATCAGCCATCTCCCATGTAGCTTCATCAGGCCCAAAGTGCTTATATTGCAATGTAACCTGCTCGATTTCTCAGTTTCAGAGAATGAAAATATTTCTCTACAAAATGCACTAAGGTTCCAACAGGAATTCGTGTTCTGGCTCCACGTGCAACATAGACTAGAAAATCACATGATCAATATCTTTAACACACTTCTTAAGAAATGACACATGGAAAAAATCATGGAATTTCACTGTCGGAGGTAGTGTGAGTTGATAAGATACTAGTTCAATCATCTCAAGAATATTGAAAGGTCAAAAAAACTAAGGTACCATCTTGGCAAATGATCCAATCCTCAAGGAGCTCTTCTTGGGCTTGATGCACAAGTACACCTATTCCCCAATAAGAAACTCAAACATCATGTTCTGATATGCATAAATTTTTTGTCTTTCCTGTGCCACCTTTTAATTCTTCTTGATTACTTGCATTTCCTATTCCATCTATGCCAACATGTCCAATCCTATCAACACCATGTTTGTTGGGTGTAGGAATTACACTTAAGAAAACTCCTCAACACTTAATTTGTTAACTTGGGGAATCTGAAAACTTAGAGACTAAGCACAGGCAATGCCAGAGATGGTATGAATCTTTCTAATATAAATCCCTGCTCTCTTTAAAGGAAATATTGCAGAATCAAACTAAAAAGAGAAAAAAGCAACTTGAATCATCGAAATAATCTAAGACTAGAACAAGGAAGAATGCATTTGCAAGAGGGAATTAAAGATAAAGGGAAATCACTCTAGCTAATTATTGTTTAACTACTGAGTGTGTGCTTTTCTTTAGCAGAGACACTTAGCAGTCTCATCAGATGGGCCCTTAAACCTGCTCCTTTAGAGATTTCCTTCTTGCACTAATATGTCTTATACTATCGTAGTCTGCTTGCACTAGTGCAGGAATAGAGATTTATGCAGAAGGTATAAATGGTGTCTTTACTAAAGGCTTTTTACTTCCTGCAAGAGCTTGAACTTTTCTAGGTTCAAAGCACTCAGGTCCTGTGGCAAGAAACTAGTTCTTGCACTGGATCAGAGCTTCTTGCACTTAGCATTTAATTCTTAAAATGAGTGCTTAGTTATTGCAAGTGCTACTATATTGTTAAATAAAATTTCACACATAAAACTAAATGTTTCTGATCTTGATAGAGTGCAGGAATAAAGAAAAATCCATATACATTTATCCCGTCATAAGCATTTAAATGAAAGAATGAAGATTGCAGAAAGTAGGCTAATAAGGCTTGCTGCATCACACCAATGTGCACTGGTGTGGGTTCATTTCCCCTGCTTGGACCAGGTGGGAAAAAAACAACCAAATAGAACTACAGAAAAGGAAATATCACACCAACATGCATTGGTGCAAGTTTATTTCTCCTTCATGGACCAGGCAGGGAAAACCAATCTGAAATCAAGTATAGGAAAGGAAATTTATCTACTTCACACAACGGATCCGCTTTCACTTAGACAAGAATGCATGTGCTTAAAATTAAATCACACTTGACAATGTAAGCACAAATTGTAGGAAATAGGAAAAGGGGTAAACGTGCTGGGTTGGTTGGGCCCTAGCCAACCAATGTGTTTCCCCTTTAAATAAAAACACTGCTCAGTACTTCAATAAATTCATCAACTCAAATATAGAAATGTGATTTATAAAACATGAGGGAAAGCTCCCTTTTTATTAATTCACTAAGGCAAGTACATATGTTAATACATCATCTATCCCAGATTTGGGTGATAACAAAATACCGCCTCTCTGGCTATGTCTCTGTTCTATCCCAAAAAAAACTCCCTTAGCCCTATTTACATTCTTCATTATACAGATCTTTGGCCAAGGGCCTAGATCTTTCAACCAATTACATAACCAACCACATAATTTAGCTTCCGGCCTTTAAACTTAGATAGTTAACAAAACTGGTCGTCGCCAATCTCCAGCTTTCGTTGTTCACAGTTTTGATCTCAGCTGCCTTTGGATCGATCTTGTTGTCGTGGTTGAAGCTGCTCAAAAGGGCGTGATTCGATTTCAGTTGCCTTTATATTGATCTTACTGTCTTGGTTGAAGCTGCTCAAAATGAGGGAGTGATGAGGGAGGTTCGGATCTACTGCAAGGATTTGCTGTGCTGGCAACGGTGCAAGATCCAATCCTGCACTAGGATCAGTGGTCACAGTAAGTACTATAACTACCAAATAAACATTGGAGATATCCATAAGTTACAAAGAGTGATTAAAAGTAAGAAATCATGTAATAGATGATTAATTAATGCTAAGTTAAGTTAAAAATATGAAAAATAAAGTTTATACGAAATATGTCACCATGCTTGTACTGGTCCAAGATGAGGGTGTATAAGAGAGGTAAAATAGTGGTAAATGGTTATGATTTAGGAAGGGGAAAATGGAAAAAAGAGAGAAAATTAGGGGGCTAACATCCTCCCATCCCTAAGCTGTTATGCTTCCTCACACAACTCTTTACCTTTGCAAGAAAAGACCTTCAAAACTTTGAGCATTCTAGCTCAATCCTGCTCTAGCATACTGACATCATCCTGCAATGTTTCAGACTTCTTCCTTCTAATGTTCTTTAGTTTCTTTGTCACGTTTTTAAGTCGCTTGAAAAATTGCGTAGCTCGGTACTTCCAAACTTTAACTTCTCTTTTTTTTTTGGATCTCTGCAGTTAATTCTTCTTTACTCTATTCTTTATCCTCCTGTGCTTTAGCTATGAGTTGTTCTAAGTTATGCACTTGAAGCTCTAGTTCAACTACCCGAGTAGCAGGAGTTACCAAATCTTTTTCTTTTTCTGTCTCAACAGGGGTTGTGTCTTCCTTAAGGACCTCAGTATCCCTCATGGTTACATCAAGAAATTCTTCTTCTTCTGGTTCTTCTTCTTTTGTTTCTTCTTCTTCTGGTTCTTCTTCTTGCTGTTCTTCTTCTTCTGCTTCTTCTTCTTCTTGCATTGGTTATTCTTCTTATACTGGTGCATGAGGGGATTCAATGTCCTGTGGGGAATGTGGTTCTTTGCCTACATCAGATTCTTTATTATTTTTTTGAGGGCTTTTTAATGAAATCGGCCAACAGAGCATCATATTCAACCTCTGCAAATTTTCTGTGTCTGCAAGGACTGATAGGTTGTCTTTTTCGGGGGTCTGTCCCTATACTGGTGGCGTAGAAGGAGTCTCTTCAATAGGTTCACTAGCTGTCTTCTTATTTGGAGATGGGGCCCTTTCTTCTTTTGATTTTTCAGGTCGTTTCCTTTTTTCACTAGTGCAAGAAGGACTCACCTTTTCATTCTTACTCGGACCCTTGCTTGTGCTAGTGGGGTCCTTTGTCTCCTTTCCAACAGCTGTCTTTTTATGTAGCTATTTTAACAGTGCCTCCCAGGTCATGCCTTTAACTTCTAATTTTTTTTTGACCAAAACCTTTATCAGGCCGTGTTGATATAACTTCTTGTCAACGTGGTTTGCCTGTCCATCCCGCACACCTTTGGCCATTTTCTCCAAGCTCTTAAGCAAAAAATAGGGGAAATTCATCCTCCACCTGATGTGTCGAGCGGCTTCGAAATGTTACAACATCCTAAAATGATATACAAAAGTGTGAGAGTACCTTCCCTCACAGGTTATGAATTTCTCTAGGATGAAAAGGAGGTCCTGCCACTATCCCAGCAGGGCACTGTGCAGAACTCCTTCCTTGCAATCTACTTTCATCTTCTTGTCGACAACAAACGTTGTTGTCGCTTCCTTTCTAGTTTTTGATTTTTAAACCACTGCTCAGTAGAATTTTCCAAGCTTGTCGCTGCTGCTACAAACTCTTCCGTAACTTCAAATTTTAGAGGCCGAATTTTTTCTCGGTTGTTTTTTAAACTTCTGGCAAACTGTAAGGTCACTTCTCTGTTGTGCTCATCAAACTTTTGCAAGAACTGAAGATAGCCAGAGTCTCGCAATAGTGCAAGACTATTACGATACTCAGCAGTCTGTTCTACCCTACTGAGAGACAAGGGTTCACTTCGAACAAGCAACATCGCTGCTTAACGGTTATGAACAATCAAGAATTTACATGCAACATTGGGAAAATTGGTTCTTATAGATAGGGATCCAACTGTCCACCATCCTTTCCATCTTATCACCCATTCATTCCACTGAAATAGCTGTGGATGCATGGCATCTTTGAGATCAGGCTAGATTGGTACCTGCGGCGGTGTTTTAACGGCTAGGTGAGGTAATCATTATGAGTGAAGGACATCTAGGATTATGGCAGAAAGGGGAATTATATCCAAGCAATGGTTAAACACTTTCGCATTCCTTCATAATTCAAAAAAACTTAGCATTCATTAAAAACTGATCATGATTCTTAACTTAAAAACACCTTGTACTTTAAATGGCATTCTCCTAGTTAATATGATAGCACAAGTACTCATCAATTAAGTGAAAGGACTTCTTATAAATTTTCATGATGACTAGTTTCTTATGACGTATACTATGAAAAGAACAAATTGTACTATGTTTCTGACAGGGTGCATGCTTGCACCGGTCTGCTTGCACTGCTTAAACTATGTTATTCTGCTGGTATCATTATGCTTGCATTATTATATAGGACAAAATGCTTGCACTAGTGCAAGCATAATATCTGAAAAAGGAATAGGGAATTTAAATAAAATATAGGTTGGACTTTCAACATGGCTTCCTCAACCTATACTGGAAATTTTCTTCGCCCTTTCTTGATGCTTCAGAGCATATCCTTTTGCTCTTTGTGTGTGAGATCCTGCAATGAATTCATGAGGGAACAAAGAAGTGGGAAAAGGGAAATTTCAGAATGGGAAGGAATTCTGTTATAGGGATTCCAAGAATAGTACCACAAGAGGGGATAAACAAAAGTGGGATAGGGAAAAAAATTCAAGGGTAAAGTGGGATTTTTTCGAAACGGACAGGGTAAATTTAGAAGAATATGGGAAGGTTAATCATTCTGGGATTGAAGAAGAAAACTGAGGGAATATTACGAAAATGGAATATGAAGAAAGGTAGAAAATTTTCTGGAAGTTTTGCTTGCACTCATGCAAGAAAAAATAACTGTAGCGAAAATTAAGCGTTACTTCAATAAAAATATCCATGCTAATTACCCCAATTGTATAAAGGTTGGTTTTGCTGAACTTGCTTTTACTTGGTGGTTGCTAGCATATCTAAAGATCAAGCAACATTTTCTTTTTATTAGAAATTTTTGATCTTCCTGCTAGCAAGCTGGTTTTTAGGTTGATCCTTCTGCAATCATGTCAACGAACTGATTTCCATAATTACAGGAAAATGTTTTTTCTTTACTTTTTATTTTTGTTTATTTATTTTCTTTTTTTTTTAAGAAGAAGAAGAATTCATGTTTTCAAAAGGTTGTTATTACCATTCACCACTACCATCCTGAATTGCTGTTGGACTTGTTGTGTAAAATCTTTCCTGGTAAGTGGCTGAAAATACTTCTTTAACCTGTGTCCATTTACCAAGAATACTGAATTTCGTCCATCAATAATTTTAACTTCTACTGCTCCATTCTCAAATACTCGGTTCAATTCATAAGGTCCCATCCAACGTGTATGGAATTTCCCTTTAAAAATTTCAAATCTAGAATCATAAAGGAGCACCCAACCACCTGGTTGGAATTGCTTTTTCTGAATAGATTTGTCATGTCACCTTTTGCATTGTTGCTGAATTAGTATGTTCCGTTGAACAACATCCCTACGAAATTCATCTAACTCATTTAATTGGAGAAGACACTGTTGTTCTGCCTCAGAGATATCTAGTCCTAACTGAACTGTAGTTTTGAAAGTTTTGATCTGGATTTCAATTAGTAACAAAACCTATTTTCCATATACCAACTCATATGGTGTATGTCCCGTGCTATTTCTCTAAGTGGTTCTGTATACCCACAAAGCTTCTGGTAATCTTTCAGTCCAGTCTTTCCAATGCACATTTACTATCTTTGTAAGAGTGGACTCGATCACTTTGTTTGTGGATTCCACCTAGCCATTTGCCCGCGGGTGATATGACGTGGACTTCCTGTGCTGGATCTTGTATTGCTCCATCACACCCTATACCAGATTAGAAATAAACTGCTAACCATTGTCAGAAACAATTTCTCTAGGCACACCAAATCTAGTAAAGATTTCACTAAAAATAAAATCAACAACAACTTTTTCTGTAGCAAAGGAAACAGATTTAGCTTCTACCCTTTTGATAACAAAATCTGTACAAACCAAGATATTCTTTTTACTTAATGACATTGGATTTATTGGCCCTATAAAATCAATAGCCCATTTTTCAAATGGCTCAATCATAACGTGGGGGCATAAAAGAATTTCATTGGTTTGATTAGGATGGCCCATTCGCTGACAGCTATCACATCGCGTGACATACTGTTTGGCATCCTTAAACAAGTAAGGCCAAAAGTAACCAACACACAATACTTTATATGCAATCCACTTATCAGCGAAGTGGCCTCCACAAGGTTCATCATAAGCAGGTTTCAATATGTCAAACACTTCCTCCTCTCTTACATAACTACGGATAATCAGATCTGGACTAGTGTAAAAGAGATCTCCCTGAATCTAGGAGTATGCAACGCTTTTCTGAATAATATTCTACATTTCATTAGCGGACAAGTGGAGTGGTGTTTTCCCAGTAACCAAATAATTAGCAATGTTAGCAAACCACGGAAAATCTGTTGACATAGAAAAAAGATGTTCATTCGGAAAATCATCATTAACAGGAGTTGCTTCACTGGGATTATCTAATCTAGAAAGAAAATCTACTACAACATTAGATTTTCCTGGTCTATCAACAATACTAATATTAAACTCCTGCAACAATAGTAACCACCTAGTCACTCTACCACTAGTTAATGGTTTGTTCATCAAATATTTAATCACGGAATATCCTGTAATATAGTGCCTGAAATTATTAATTGCAAAAATTACATCTAAAAACTCTTTCTCTATAACTGCATAATTTAATTCAAAGGAAGACAAATTCTTACTAATATAATAAATAGCATAGGATTACTTATTTTCCTCTTATCCTAAAGTTGCGCCAACAGCCAAATCTGAAGCATCAGAGGAAATGTGAAAAGGTAGGTACTAGTTAGGACCTCTCAAAACTAGTGCATGTACTAACTTTTCCTTCAATGTTTCAAAAGACTGTTGGCAAGCTATGGTCCAAGAAAATTCACTATCCTTAGCTAGAGGTCGAAAAAGAGGGGCAGCTATCTTAGAAAAATTTTCAATGAATCTCCTATAATAACCAGCATGTCCTAAAAAACCTCTTACTTCCCTTTGAGTTTTGGGTGCGGGAAGGTGCATAATTATTTCAATCTTTGCTGGATCAACCCAGATACCTTTACTAGAAATCAAATGGCCAAGTACCACTCTCGCTTTGCACATTAATCTACAATTCTTGTCACTCAAGGCGAGATGAGCTTCCAGACAACGAAGAAGTACTTTCTCCAGACTTTCGAGAGCTTCCTGAAAAGAATCAACAAATACAGAAAAGTCATCCATATAAATTTCTACAAATTCTAGAACAGAAAAAATGGCCAAGACTGCCCTTTGAAAGGTAGTCGGGGCATTACATAAACCAAAGGGAAGCACTCTATAAGAAAATTTACCACATGGACATGTAAAAGTAGTTTTATCCTGATCTTCTGGTGCAATCTGTATCTGGTTATAACCACTGAAGCCATCCAAAAAGGAAAAATATTTCTTTCCTACAAGGGTATTAAGCAGCTGGTCAATGAAAGGGAGAGGGAAATAATCTTTGAGAGTGCCTTTGTTTAATTCTCGATAATCAATACAAATACACCATCGTCCATCTTTCTTAGGTACTAGCACTAATCGAGAGACCCACTGACTATTGGAAATTGGATAGATAAAACTGGTATCCAAGAGTTTCTGTACTTCTTCCTTCACAATATCTCTTAGAGCTAGATTCATTTGCCTTTGAGGTTGTTGGACAGGTCTGGTTCCTTCCTGAATATAGATATGATGTGTACAAGTTTTAGGAGGAATACCCTTCATATCTTCATAGCCCCAAGAAAAGGCACTAAGATGGTTTTGCAAGAAATTCACAAGCTGCTCTTGCTGAGATGAGTCCAAATATGAACTAATATGAAAGGATTTACTAGAGCTAATCTCAACAAGAGTAGTATCAGGCTCAGGAGTACTCAAGGGAGTGGTCAAATGCAGCGGTACAGAATAATGAGAATCATGATTATCTTGAAAATCTAGGTTGAAAATCTGGCTCAATAGCTCAAAATTAGGCATAGTGTCTAGATTATTTAGGAAATCTTGAATCTCATCTTCTTGTGAAGACCTAGTATAGTGATGGATAAGGGAAATGGGCTGAGTCTGCTCATCACTATTTTGATCCAACCATAAAGTATCTCGAAGGTCCTGAATGGATCTGGCAGGGGGGTATAAGGTAACTTTCTTCCTAGAATCTCCATGCGAAATATACATATCACCGGAACGACATCCAATATATGCATCGGTTGTAGCAAGCCATGGTCAACCCAAGATCAAGGGATGTCCTCCTACTGGGTTCTTTGGCTGAAGCATAATGAAATCAACAGGATATTCCCAAGAATCTAATGAGATGATCACATCATCCAATACTCATTCTGGCTTAATTTTAGATCTATCTGCTAATTCAAGCACAGTGGGAGTAGGGCGAAGATGAGATAACCGAAGTTGATCCATAGTTTTCCTAGTCATGACATTAATTGTTGCCCCCAGGTCTATAAGAACTTTAGAGACAAGGACATTTTTGATCTGAACTGAGACAACAAGGTTTCTGGGATCAATATATTTTTCCATAGACACACATCTTATCATCAACTTTGCTGCCCTACCAACAAATTGAATGGTTTGGGGTTCCAATCTCTTCCTCCCGGGTTTCTTGAGATAGAGTTCCCTAATAATATTGGTACAAATGCAGATCTCTTTGATGGCTTGAAGCAAAGGTATCTTAATGAAAAGATTCTGAAGCTCTGATGCCAAGCTAGTCTTAGAAATAGGCTCACTTCTTTCCATTACTAGCCTCTCTGGGAAGAGAGGCTGGTTGGAAGAAGATGGCAAGGATTCAGAGGGAAAGGGATGCTTAGTGATAGCTTTCAGAGAATGGTTAAGAGTTTCCTCTTCTCCTTCCTCTTCAACAATCACTATAGGTTGCTTCTAATTTTTTAATGTTACAGTCCTCCCCGATCTTAGTTAAATATCATGAACCCCAACTGGAATAAACTGGTACTCGAATGGTAAGGGTGGGTTTGTTACATAGATCATTTGCACTGCTTTATTACTGTTAGGATTGGGCATAGGTTGAGCAGGCAACTGAGGAGGTCAAAAAGGTGGAGGTAAAGGCAATGGTGGGGTAGACTGACTCGAAAGTTGAGGCATTGAATAAGGTGTATGCGTAGATGGATATCAATGCATGGGTGGCTGGTAGGAATATGGAGAATGAGTTGGCCCTCTCCAACCTTGTTGCCACAGTTGAGAAGGTTTTCGATGCTAATATTGATTCCCATACTGCCACTGCTGATTAGTGTTAGGATAAGAATATGCATGTGAATTATAACCAAAATAGTGTGGAGAAAATTCAGGAGCCATACCTGCACCTACCTGAGGCCAATTCCTTCTTACTCCCATAACATACAAGTATTCAGCTTCAGGCTATCCCCTTGTAAATACAGCTTTAAGTCCTGGTATAGAGGGACATTTTTCTGTGACATGGTCTTCTATAGAAATAGCACACTTATTAGTTTCTTTCAAATTAAGAGGACACCCTTTAGCAGGATGCTTGTCTCTACATTTAGGACAGAAAATACATAATGACTCTTGTTCCTTCATGAGTTTTTGCTTAAATATTAAAGAGTCCAACTGTTTGGTAACAATATTAATTATATTAGTTTTCATGTTTTCCATTTTATTTTCTAGTCCAATAATCATAGCATCAGTAGATTCAGTTTTTCTATTTCTATTTCGAGTTCCTCTACTGGATCTATACCGATTTCTTGAAAATTTCCTGCATAATTCACTAATTTGTTCAAAAGTTTGCTGAGAAATATCACCTTGTCCTAACAGATTTAAATTGTTTCTAGCATTCTCAGTAAGCCCTCTTAATAACAAGGTTCTAATAGTACTGGGATCAAGCTTAAGTTTCAACCTTTGTAAAATATACAAAAATATTTCTAGGTAATCTTCAAGAGTTTCATCATCATCCTATATGATTGTAAAAATCTCATCCTGCATGTCTCGAGTTTTGCAATATTCTTGATATTTAGAGAAAAACGCTCTCTTCATCTGATCCCAAGAGGTTATAGTGTTTCCTCCTAACCCCATAAACCAACGTAGAGCTAAGTCCTTGAGAGTAACAGGAAATAATCTTAACTTCTGAGAATCAGTTGAATAATCATAACTTCTACATAGAATATCAAACGCGAATGGAAAAGAGTTAGGATCTTCTTGAACTTTACCATGGAAATGAGGGAGAGCTGATGGTGGAATATTCTTCATTTGCACCACAGTATCAAGATCCACAATTAGAAACACAAAAGTGGATTATTCCCTACTTACCTGGTTTTCACTAGTCCCTTCCACATGATCTTCATGGTCCGCCATTGTTTCCCTTTTACTTGAACCACCCTCAACAGGCTAAACCACACCTGAGCTGTTGTCACCAGAATCCAGGTGAATTGTTCCTGCGTGATGGGTTTGAATTGGATTGGGCTTCCTGCTCACAGAAGGAGAACCAATATGAGATTTTTTTTCACAATTCCTTCGGACCTTAGTGGGCTTTGAACCCTTACCTTTTCTAGGCATTCATTTAAAAAAAAAAAAGAAAAATAACAAAGAACTTCTAATAGAAAATGTTGTCAGAAATCAATCAACACCAGTAAAATTCCTTCAAAGAAGCTTATCCAAATAGTATTGCAAAAATAAAGGAAAAATTACCTCTATTGTATAATCAGAAATTCTTACCAAATCAAATCACCTCACCGGCAATGGCACCAAAATGTTGGGTGTAGGAATTACACTTAAGCAAACTCCTCAACACTTAATTTGTCAACCCGGGGGATCTATAAACTTAGAGACGAAGCACGGGTAATGCCAGAGATGGTATGAATCTTTCTAATATAAATCCCTACTTTATTTAAAGGAAAGATTGCAGAATCAAACAAAAAAGAGAAAAAGGCAACTTGAATCATCAAAATAATCTAAGACTAGAACAAGGAAGAATGCATTTGCAAGAGGGAATTAAAGATAAAGGGCAATCACTCTAGCTAATTATTGTTTAACTACTGAGTGTGTGCTTTTCTTTAGCAGAGACACTTAACAGTCTCATCAGATGGGCCCTTAAACCTGCTCCTTTGGAGATTTCCTTCTTGCATAATATGTCTTGTACTATCACAGTTTGCTTGCACTAGTGCAGGAATAGATATTTATGCAGAAGGTATAAATGATGTCTTTACTAAATGATTTTTACTTCTCGCAAGGGCTTGAACTTTTCCAGGTTCAAAGCACTCAGATCCAGTGGCAAGAAACTAGTTCTTGCACCGGATCATAGCTTCTTGCACTTAGCATTTAATTCTTAAAATGAGTGCTTAGTTATTGCAAGTGCTATTATATTGTTAAATCAAATTGCACACATAAAATTGAATGTTTCTAATCTTGACAGAGTGGAGGAATGAAGAAACAATCCATATGCATTTATCCTATCATAAGCATTTAAATGAAAGAAAGAAGATTGTAGAAAGTAGGCTAAGAAGGATTGCTACATCACACCAACGTGCACTGGTGCAGGTTCCTTTCTCCTGCTTGGACCAGGTGGGGAAAACCAACCAAACAGAATTGCAAAAAAAGAAATATCACACCAACATGCACTGGTGCAGGATTATTTCTCCTGCTTGGACCAGGTGGGGAAAACCAATGTGAAATCAAGTGCAGGAAAGGAAATTTATCTGCTTCACACAACAGATCTGCTTTCACTCAGACAAGAATGCATGTGCTTAAAATTAAATCACACTTGACAATGTAAACACAAATTGTAGGAAACAAGAAATGGGGTAAACGTGCTGGGTTGGCTGGGCCCTACCCAACCAGCACATTTCTCCTTTAAATAAAAATGTTGCTCAGTACTTAATCAATTTATCAGCTCAAATACAGAAATGCGATTTATAAAACGTGAGGTGGAGCTCCCTTTTTATTAATTCACTGAGGCAAGTACATACATTAATACGTCATCTTGCCTAGATCCAAGCATTAACAAAATACAACAACCTGTTACTCCCTCTCTCACTGTGTCTTTGTTCTATCACAAAAAAACTCCCTTAGTCTTATTTACATTCTTCATTATATAGATCTTTGGCCAAGGGCCAAAATAGATCTTTCAACCGATTACATAACCAACCACATAATTTAGCTTCTCAGCCTTTAAACTTAGACAGTTAACAAAACTGGTCGTAGCCAATCTCCATCTTTCGTTCTTCACAGTTTTGATCTTGGCTACCTTTGGATCGATCTTGCTGTCATGGTTGAAGCTGATCAAAATAGGGCAATTCGATCTCGGCTGCCTTTGGATCGATCTTGCTGTCGTGGTTGAAGCTACTCAAAATGAGGTGGTGATCGTGTAGGTTCGGATCTGCTGCAAGGATTTGTTGTGCTGGCAATAGTGCAAGATCCGATATTGCACTAGGATCAGCGGTCACGGTAAGTACTATAACTGCCAAATAAACATTGGAGATATCGATAAGTTACAAAGAGTAATTAAAAGTAAGAAATCATGTAATAGATGATTAATTAATGCTAAGTTAAGTTAAAAATATGAAAAATAAATTTTATACGAAATATGTCACTATGCTTGTACTGGTGCAAGATAAGGGTGTATAAGAGAGGTAAAATAACGGTAAATGGTTATCATTTAGGATGGGGAAAATGGCAAGAAGATAGAAAATTAGGGGGCTAACAATGTTCACTGGATCACTCCAACTGATTGTAGTATTACAACTCCACCCATACAGTGCCTCAAATGGACTCGTCCTCAAATATTCCTAGTACCCATTATTGTAAGCAAACTCAACTAGTGGAAGATACTATTCCCACCTTCGATGATGATGCATCACATACATCTTCAACATTTCCTACAATATCTCGTTGACCCTCTCTGTCTATCCATCTGTCTGCAAATGATAAGTTGTATTGAAGGCCAACTCTCTACCCAAACTGACAAATAACTCTTTCAAGAATATAGAAGTGAATTTGGCATCGTTGTCTGACACAATATTCTTTGGAACACCATGCAGCCTCACTATATCTTTGATGAAGACCTATGCTACATAATTAGTTGAATATGTAGACTTCACTAGAATCAAGTGCACTACCTTTATCAACTTGTCGACCACAACCATAATAGAATCATGATGTCTAGATGTCCTTGGAAAACGTGTAATGAAATCCATGGAACTGACCACCCATTTCCACTCTAGAATCGGAATCGGCTGTAGTAGACCATGTGGATGCTTACACTCTACTTTTACCTGTTGGCAATCCAAGCACCTAACCACACACTCTGCCACATCTTTCTTCAAGTTCGGCCAATAGTAGAAATTATTCACCGCTTTCTATGTATTATGATATCCTTGGTGGCCTGAATATGGCTTAGCATGAAATTCCCTCAAGATAAGCTTCTTGAGCTCACTGTTGTCTAGTACATATACCTTGTCCCTAAATCTTACTAAACTATATTTTATGAGACGATAGTCCCCATCCTAATCACTTGTACCATGTTGTAACATGTGCATAAGCTCCATGTAATTTTCAATCCTGTTGACCTACTTGAAAGATCTGATCCTATAAATATGCCCCATAATAGCTCATAGTTATTATCTGATTTACATGTACTCTCGTTCTACGAGCATCTACAACCATTTTTTCTTTACCTTTAATGTACTTGATCTCAAAGTCGAACTCACTAATCATGGCCAACCATCTACATTGATTGGAATTCAGATTCAGTTGGTTAAATAGATACCTCAATCCATTGTGATCACTCATCAAGATGAACCTCCTGCCAAGAAGATAATGTCTCCACATCTTCAAAGCATGGATGAACGCTGCCAACTCAAGGTCCTTTTTTAGATAATTATGCTCATGCTCATTTAGTTTCCTTGATTCATAGATTACTACCTATCCATCCTGCATAAGGAATCCACCAAATCCTCTCTTGCAAGCATCTGTACATACCACAAACTCTTATTCTGGATTTGAAATATTTAGAGCTAGAGCATTTGTCGACAACTTCTTCAACTACTCAAAACTGGCTACACATTCCTTTATCTATTCAAATCTCTTACCTTTCATTTGCAACGGTATAATAGGATAAACAATCTGTGAGAAGTTCTTGATCAACCTACTCTAATAATCCATTGACCCCATGAATGATCTTACCTCATCCACATTCCTAGGAGTTTCCCACTCCATGCTAGCCCTTATCTTTTATGGATACACTATTATGCCTTCCTTGGAAACTACATTCCCCATGTACCGTACCTGTGTCTGAAAGCAACCACAATTAGTGAGATTAGCATACAACTGATTCTCTCTCAGAAATTTCAACACTATTACTAAGTGTTCGACGTGATCTTCCTCATTCTTAGAATATACCAATATATCATCAATGAATACAATAAAAAATTATCTAGATAAGGACATAATACATTATTCATCAAGCACATAAAAGTAGTTGGAGCATTAGTCAAACCAAATGGAACTACAACAAACTCACAATTCCCATACCTACTCTGGAAAGTAGTCTTGTAGATGTCCTCTTCTTTAATGTGTACCTGATGGTATCATGATCTCAAATCAATCTTCAAGAACATTGTTTCTATGTTCAACTAATCAAATAAGTCATCAATCCTCGACAATAGATACTTGTTCTTGATGACCAAAAAACATTGGTGCACACTAAGGCGACACACTTGGTCTAATGTATCCCTTGTCAAGCAATTCCTCCAACTGCAGTTTCAACTTCACCAACTCTAGTGTGCTCATCTTGTATGGTTCCTTTAATGCTGGTGCTACCCTTGGTGCCAACTCAATAGAAAAGTCCACTTCCATGTGAGGTGACAAATCTGAAATTTTTGGGCGAAATAAATCCTAAAACTAATGCAAGATCAGGTACATATTCATAAATTTTTCATCCTCAACATCCTTACCTTTATCACTATAAAAATATAATGTGAATAACACACCCTTTCTTGTGACTGTGCTTATCCTACATATATATCACCATTCTAACTGATGTTTCCTTCTTCTTGCCCTACAGGACTCTTTGTTCCCCATTGTCATCTAGGCACAATAGCCTTGTCATAACAATCCACCTTGCTCCTATGAAGATACAAATAGTCCATACCCAACAAAAATTGTATGATCCCAATGGAAGTACATTTAAATGTGCTAAAGTAGGCATACCACTCAAGTAAAACACAAAAGCTCTTAATGAGTGAGGAACTCTCTTCATTGTATTTGTAGGAAACAACACTAACCAAGATTCTGCATGCACTTCTTTATTCAAACCACACTTATTCACCAAGTCAGGATTAACATAACTATTATTAGATCTAGGGTCAATCAAAATAGAAATAATTTAATTAGAAAGCTTAGCATCCATCTTGATAATAGATTCCTGGTGATCTACCTCGTTGTTATCCAACACTACATAAATCTAAGGAACATTGTCCAACATTCCCCACTATTTGTGCCTCTTGACCACTCTAGATCTGTAGTCTACCACCCTGATGTTATGGACAATATCTCACGTGATGGTCTCCTCTGCAAGTCCAACACTGCAAGAGTTTCCTATCATCATCCTTGTTCTGCTCCTCAAATCGAAATCTCTTTCCTTTATTAGATGCATTGAACTTCTTAGGCGGTGCTACATTCGCTTTGTTACCTGTGTCTTGAGTTCTTGTTTGCTTCTTATCCCATTTCCCTTTAGTATTATCATTACCTTTCCAATCCTGCTTAGTCTCAAATTTGCTCTTTGATTGCTCATAACAAAGATTTAGCTTCCAGATGGCCTCCTCCAATGATTTAGGCTTAACAATCTCAATCTTGTCATTGAATGCTACAGACAACCCACTGATGAATCTTTGAATCTTGGCCTTCTCCTCCTTGAGGTAAGGAAAATATCTCAATAACTGCAAAAATATACTAGTGTACTCCTCATCAGTCATGAATCCTATCTTCAGCTCATAGAATTAATTTTCTTTGTCGTCATAGTATCTCTCGAATAGACACTTCTTCCTTAATACTATCTCAACCTCACTCCAAAAAAACTCCTCTTCATGAATACCTCTGAGATTCTTTACATATTCCCAACAAATATCTGTTTTACATTTAATATTGAATGTAGTCTACTATCTTGCTATCAATCTTTGATCTTATCTTCCTGCAAGGTATATCATATCAGCTAAACAAAAATATAAATAAACCCATGTACCTCAATGTAGTTCAGGGGAGGATATCTTATCTGCGAGATCAACTAGATTAGCACAATACATGTATAATCATATGCGTCACAGTATATAGACATCATCTTAGTCACCATCCAGTTATCATGCATAATTCCACAATTATAACATCAAATAGGTATTATGCATAACAAAACTACACAATTGAGCTACATTCATGGGAACAAATCTGAAGAACAACATCATCAGCTTTTGCATGATATCACAAAGGAAACCATTAACATCGCCATGCATAAACAACAAGAACATATACCACAAGAAAAAAGAAATATATGCAACCAACATGTACATATGACAACACATTCATCCAAGAATAGTGGAAACTAGACATCACCCAAGGTGAACAGAACCATGCTCTGATACCACTCTGTAACACCCTCCTCCCACATTTATCCAAGCTAATCGGTCCACCGGGGTAAAAATTTGATGAAGATTTAATATGATATGATTCAACTTCCCATGTGTAGTTAAGGAAGTCGAATAAACATGACAATACCAAGTTGACCTTCCTTAAAGTTGCAAAACCTTCAGGAGACAACCAACCCCTTCAGGTGTCCAACCTTTGAGAGAAATTTATTTTTCACTACCCTAGAGCCTCAACCACTCCCATGACAAGGAATTCATGCAATTGGGATGCTCCAATCTTCCCACAAAAATGCATCCATGGGAATATGGCCTTTCTTAGGTAGTTCTATGCCAACGACCCTGGATTTTGTGCCACGTTTTCAGGGCCAGGACTCAGGCCATTGCCCAAAACTTCATGAAACTTCAAGAAATGATAAATAACAATGAAACAAGGTTACTAATGCCAAAAATTGAACAAGTACTTGATCTGACCCCTACTATCCATGAGAAACATTTTGTTAAACACATTAGGAACATGTAATCTACATGTTACAACAACATATCTGAGCATAGGGGTCTCATACTTATCTGAGAATCATCAAAGAGGACTGATATATCCTCACAGTAGCTACATTGTTATCTATTAGGTCAATAATTCACTAAAATTTCATATTCTAATCGAAATATGATGAGAGGAATACATCAAAAATGTCATAAAACATCCTTATAACCAACAAATAACCAAAGATAGATCAATGAGGAGACAACCATTAAAGCTAGATAATGAAAATCAAATATACTCATAAAATACTCAAGGAAATGAGATCTTATTAACATATGAAAATCCAATACTTCCACGTAACAACTGACCATATATTTGGCTGAACCAAATCTCTCTTTCAGCCAATCACCCTGGCGCCATATTCTATGCATGAATGTCGGATCTCATGAAACAAATAAAAATAAACCAAACCAGGGCTTTGAGAGGTGAAACCACCTGAAACCTTAACTAGTGATTCCACCTCATGGTTAGACATCACTAACCATCACCAGATCAGTCTCTATCCAAGCTATACAGGGCTCAAGAACATTTGTTCCAACGAAGGCTTCTAGCACTAGTAACTCAACCCAAAATTGCTTTCGAGATTTGGAGAGTTTTTCCAACGAAGGCCTTCAAAACTAGTAACTCAACCCACCAAAGGCTCTAGAGCATTTTTCCAACTAGGACTTCCAAGACTAGTAACTCAAACTAAGTATTTACATGGCTTTTAGAGCGTTTTTCCAACCAAGGCTCCAGGAACTAGTAACTCAACCCATAGCTATAAGGAATATGAGAACCAACCAGAAAACAAGAGGAAAGAAAGCCAAAACACCATGGCTATCCAGGAAATGGCAAGGATAGGAAAAACCACTATCAATCTAGGAAATCCTCCATGCCAATGACATACCATAACCAAGACACCAAATGCATGTGCCATGCACACCAAAACTAGCAAGGAAATCATATATGCAACTCGGTACCTCCAAGATAAACCTATTGTGGTGCCTCATTATGATTTCCTAGTGGTATTTATTGCTCTTATTTTTCCTTCTTGCTCCAAATCCCAAGTGTGCCACACTCTTCCAAGAGTGCTCCAAGAAAACTATAAGTGTCCAAGAATATGATAGAGAGAGTATAATTGAGAGCCCCAAAAATGAACTGAAAAAAAGATACAAACTGATGCTCAAAAGCCTTTTTAGTAATGAGGCCTCTATTTTCTTCATTTTTTATTATTTTCCTTCATTTTGATCCTTTTGTGAAACCTGTGACCTTTCACTGCCCTTTTCTCCTAATTTCCATTATTTTCATAAATAAAATGCCAATAAGTACCTCATGCCTTTCCAAAACCTTTGCCATTTCCTTTTCCAATTTCCATAGCCATTAATTAATCATTAGTGATCCTTGTCACTATGTTTTTCCCAACATTCATCTCGGAATACATGTCCCATGACCTTGGTTATTATTTTTCCTTTATTCACTTTATTACATGGATTTTTGACTAGGGTTCTTACTGCTATGATGTGTTGTTTAGATCAAAGTATTGTCAAATCAACTCTGTAGGCATGAGAGAGGTAGTAGCTGAAGCTATTATGATAGATAATAATGTCTATGTTCTAAAAGAAAAGACTAAAAAGTTTTTCTTAGGAAATTTTGATGAAAGATGGTTGTGGCATCAAAGGTTAAGGTAACTGAGCTTTGATGAGATTGTTAAATTGAGCAAGAAGATTTCCATCAGATATCTCCCAAAGCTATCTAAGCTAGAGAACACCATTTGTAAATCTTGTCATATTGGAAAACAAGTGAAAATGTCATTCAAATCTAAGGATAATTTAATAACCAAGGCATTGCAATTGGTACATATGGACTTTTTTGGTCCTTCAATAACTTAGACACTGTCAGGTAAATTCTATTTCATGCTTATCATTGGTGATTTTAGAAGAATGACATGGGTATAATTTTTCAGAGAAAAATAAGGGGGCTTTGAAAAGTTCAAGGCTTTAAATTCCATGACTAAGAATGAGATAGACTGTAAAATAAAGGGCATAATATTTGATAATGGTGGTGAATTGAACTCTAATGATTTTGATGATTATGGCAAAAAACATGGCATTAAAAGACAATTTACCATAGTAGAAACTCCACAATAGAATGGAGTGGCAGAGAGAGCTAACATATATGTCTAGTAGTTGACTAGAGACATGTTTGAAGAAATAAGTATTGCATAAAGATATTGGACTAAATCCATACACACAACAATATTTATTTTAATGAGGCGCATTTCAGACCAAAAAGTGACAAAACTCCCTATGAGTTATGGTATGGAAGTCCCGATACAATCAAGAATTTCAGAGTGTTTGGAAGCAAGTTTTGTATCGAGAAGAATGATGAAAATCTTTGTAAGTTTGATGCAAACACTAATAAGGTACTTTTCTTGGGTATTATTAAAATAGCAAGGGCTATAGATGCTATAACAAGAATACAAGAAAAATAATTGATTACATTGATGTTAAAGTTGATGAGGAAATTGGTTTTGAAGGCAAACAACCAACATAAATCAAATCCAATGATCGAATTAATCATGACAAGGAAAATGATGAACTTGCTATAGAAGAATACATTGAAGAAACCATCAGTTCACAATCAAAATATGTTGCAAGGTATGTGCAAAAACACCACCCAATTAACCAAATTGTTGGTTACTTGCATACAGGCATTCAGAAAAAAATAAGGTTAATAAATCCCCCTACTCAAGCACATGTAGATTTTATATCTATGATAGAGCCAAAGGGTTTTTCTCAGGCCAGGAAAGATGACAATTGGCTAAAGTCCATGAACGAAGAGCTTGTTCAGATTGAGAAAAATCAGACATGGGAGCTAGTTCCAAGACCAACAAATAACAACTTTATTGGGCCAAAGTGGGCCTTTAAGAATAACTTAAATGAAAATGGTGAAGCGGTAAGAAACACAGAAAGGTTATTTTGTAATGGTTATGCAAAAATTGAAGGTTTTGACATTGATGAAACTTTTTCTCTTGTTGTACGTTTTGAAACAATTTTCATTTTCTTTGTTTTTGCTAGTTTCAAAAAAATTAAAATATATTAGATGGATAGCGAATCTACCTTTTCGAATGGAGAGCTACAGGAAGAAGTCTATATTGAGTGTCATGATGGTTTTCAATTATTAAATAAACATGATTATGTTTGCTGGCTAGAAAAGGTCTTGTATGGTCTTAAGTAAGCTCTAAGGGTAATCCGAATTTTAACAGGAATGCAACAAATTACAGAGATAACCATAAACACAAAGATGTAGTGGAAATAATACTTCATTTCATTAATGTAAAATACTGAAATATGCTTACAAACAGAAACGGAAATAAACCAGCTAGGGCGATGGTAGCTTATCTCTGAGAAGAGATGTGGTGGCTACATGCCTCTGAACTGCGTTACAATGAGGCTCAAGGGCCTTTTTATTATTGAACAATAAGAGCAAACCCTAAAAAACCAAAACCCTAACCTGAGGAGATGTAACACCAAGAGTTTATGGGCGTCGTTGGGGTGAGTTGGATAGCCAACTTCCCGGGGTCGCAACTTGGTCATATTATCTCCGTTTGACATGCATGAAAACTCGTTGGAAAGATCTCTCCAAGGACTATGACGGAAAAAACAATTTTAGAAAAATGATCGCTAGCGGTAGATTTCCCAAAAATTGTCGTTTAGGGCCTCAAAATGGCTTCGGAAGTTTAGGACCCGAAAAAATGCTAAAAATAATAAATTGTGCTACAATTAAGGAAACTGAAAAACTGAAAGAAGCAATGGTGGGTGTCCAAGTGGAATTGGCGGGTGGCCACCAATATCCATCTAGATAATTTCTCCCCCCTTAGGAAGAAATGGTCCCCATTGCATTGAGTTTGTCCATGAGATGAGGAAACTTCTGTTGAACTTGGTCCCTTGTGAGCCACTTGCCCTGGTGAAGAAGTTGACCAGCTTTGACAACTCAATACAGTTGGATATTACCCTGGCGAGTGTGCTTGATCTGTGTGTCCATGATCCGATCGAGTGCGGCTTGTTCCATGAAATATGGATTTAACTCTGCGGATGCGAGTTGTTCTACAATGTTGGATGTGTCTAGTAATGGTGGAAAGTATAGTCGAAGGTAGTCCACATTGAACACTGGGTGTAGGCCAAGGAATGGGGGAATGCTGAGCTCAAATGCATTGTCTCCCACAACCTTCGTAATGGAGTAAGGACCATATCAGAGTGGTTTGAGTTTTCGATAGTCTCCACTAAGGTGTTCCTTTTGTAAATGCAACTAGACTTTGTCGCCCACCTGAAACTTGTGTGGTACCCGATGTTGATCATGTTGCTGGTTGTACTTGGCATTTGATTTCTCCAAAATGTCATGGACTGGTTGGCGAATATGTTGGATGTGCTCAATGAAGCTATTTTCCTTATCTTTTTCAGACTAGACATGAGTTGAATCTGCGTGAGTAGCTGCAAATGGCATAGCCACATCAATGGGACATAGTGGCTGGAATCCCAAGCCCACCTGAAAGGGGTTATGGCCAGTCGAGCTGTGGAGAGCCTGATTGTAGCTATTCTGAACGTGAGGGAGGCTTTCATCCCATGTGCGTTGATGCTTTGAGTTGTACATGTGCAGAATGTGTATGATCATCCTGTTGACAACCTCTATATGGCCATCAGTTTGAGGATGGAAGGTTGTGGACATAGTGAGTTTAGTGTCCAGCATCGACCAAATACTAGACCAAAATGTATTGAGGAACCTACTATCCCAATCTGAGATGATAGACTGTGGGATCCCAACGTCTACCCACACTCGTTTAAAGAAGAGTTTAACAGTGGCTTCTGCTGTGATATTCTTCTTGCAGGCGGCCATAATGGGCATCTTCGAGAACTTGTCGAAGACCACAAAAACATAGTCATTTCCATGCTTAGTGGAAGGAACGCCTGACATGTAATCCATGGAGATGGATTCCCAAGGTTGACTAGGGGTAGGCAGCGGGGTATAGAGGCCTTGCTTCTTGATGGTTGGCTTGGCAATGGCACAGGCAGTACATGATCTGATGTACTTCCCGACATCTTGTCGAAGATTCGCCCAATAGAAATACTTCTGCAGTACTGCCACCATCTTCTCGACCCTGAAATGCCCAACAGCCTGATTGTAGTGTGCTTCGCAAATCATCTTGGCACGCTCACTTGAAGGAACACAAAGGTGACCCAGATGGCATAACAGGGCATCTTGTAGGTGAAAAGCTAGAACATGCTAACCCTCCAAGAGTGTCTGGTATGTGTGGCCAAATTCTGGGTCGCTTTTGTAGAGAAGTGGCCAATCAGAAGTCTCGTGCCCACAAGAGTTGAGCATGGTGGTTAACGCCATGATCAGTGGTCGACTGAGGCAATCCGTAACATTATTGGTGCTGCCCTTATTATACTTGATATTCAAATGGAACTATTTCATGTATGTGGACCACTTTTGATGGCGATCATTCTGCAATTTCCCTTGGTTCTGTATGAACTGCAGGGGTCGGTGGTCTGTGTGGATAACAGTTTCCTTCCCCAAAATGTAATGCTTCCATTGTCGGTAGGCCTACACAATGGAATACATCTCTTTGACATAAGTGGGATAATTCTTGACTGTGTCTGAAAGTGTCTCACTGTGATATGCCACGGGATGCCCATGTTGAGTAAGGACTGCCCCAATATCATAGACAGAGGCATCTGTCTCGACCTAAAATGGTTGTTGCAAGTCTGGTAATGTGAGCACTAGTGCCGAGCAGAGGTGATCTTTCAACTCTGTGAATGCCTTTTGTTGAGATTCATACCAAAAGAATTTTTCTTTCGCTCCTCCCTTGGTGACTTGACTCAAGGGCCAAGTGATATGAGAAAATCCCAACACAAACCTACGGTAGAAGTTGGCAAGACCTAGAAAGCTGCGAAGCTCTGTCAGAGTGGTTGGATATGGCCAATCCTGAATGACTTGGATCTTGGTTGGATCCACATGCATCCCCTGCTCATCAATAATGTATCCCAGATATTGAACCTGGGTCATGCCAAAAGTGAATTCCTCCAAATTGGCACATAACTTGTGTTGCCGCGGTCTTTGGAGAACCTGTCAGATGTGGTGGAGGTGCTCTTCCCAACTTTGGCTGAAGATCAGGATGTCATCCAAGTATGCCACTACAAATGAGTTGGTGAATGGCCCCAAGATGTCATCCATTAGCCTCATGAAGTTTGCAGGAGCATTCGCCAATATGAAAGGCATAAGCAACCATTCGAAAAGGCCCTCCTTGGCTTTGAAGGTAGTCTTCCACACATCAGAGGTTTCGATTGGTACCTGGTGATATCGTGACTTCAAATCAATCTTGCTGAAATATTTTTCCCCCTTCAGTTGGTCTAGGAGGTCATCAATTTGTGGGATCAGGTACCTATTATGAACAGTGATCTTGTTCAACGCCCAATAGTCAATACAGAGTCTCCAAGTCCCATCCTTCTTCTGTACCAACACGATTAGGCTCCCACAGGGTGATGAACTCGGACAGATGTAACCTTTCTGTAGCAGCTCCTGAATTTGCCTCTTGATTTCATTGTTCTCTAGAATGGAGCGTTGATATATTAGTCCATTGGGTAGTGATGCACCTGGGGTCAGATCGATGGAATGCTTGACCTGAAAGTGTAGAGGAACCCCTGCGGGGGAGGTGAAGATGTCCTCGTACTCCTCCATGACCTTGTCCATTTGTAGTTGTCATGCAGAGGGGGCCTGTCTATAGGTCGTGGCCACTGTCTTCTTCTTTCCTTGAGGATGTATCATCAGGAAAACAAATGTTCCAGTTTTGGAAATGAGCTTACTGCATAGTTTTGCAGTAACCAAAGAGATGACAATAGACGGTGCTACCTCAGGTATCCTATACAACTTATTTCCCAAAGTAACATTAATAGAACGGGGCCTTAATTCATACACAACATGTAGCTTCCACAAGTATGGTTGTCCTAATAATACATCACAAACTTCAAGGGGAGAAATGTCACACAATATCTGATCCATGAAGGGTTTGATGTTGTATGGAAGGTGACACTGCTGGCTCACACGAAGATCCCGTCCTTGGTGAAGCCACTCGATGGTGTACGGTTGTGGATGTGCTATGGTCATTAAGCCCAGTCGCTTCATGACCTCTGCCGAAATGAGGTTCCTTTGGCTCCCGTTGTCGACAATGAACTGTAGCAGGGAGCCCTTTACCCACATCGGGGAGTGGAAGAGACACTCCTCCTTCTCTAGATCTTCGGGTTCCTCCTCTTGGATCTTCGTGATGGTAATGGTGGCGTTGGGATCTGCATCGATAATCTACTTCCCTTTTTCATTCCCCTTGTCAGGTTCTGACTCATAGTCGGAACATGCATCTGATTCTGAAACCTTTAGCTCAGCCACCAGTGACTGCTTGGCCCAACACTCACTTGTGTTGTGAGTGGAGCTCTTATGGAACTCACACCACTTTCTCGTGTCCTTTTTTAGCTTCGCGGCATTGTTTTTTGCTTGCATCTTTGGCGGGTTGCCTTGGGATGCCCTGCCTTGGCTTTGTCCTTTGTTCTACGGTTTGGGGGCACCTTTCCCTTGCTTCAGATTCGCAGATCCAAAGTCTCGCTTCTTCTGTTTAAAATTTTGCTCGACCTTGACGGCATATTGGTATGCCACGCCGAGTGAGGAGATGTTCAGGAATTCTATTTCTTCCTGGATGTACTTGTGCAGGCAGTTGCGGTATTTGAGTAGCAAATGCTGCTCCGAATCCTTGATACCCAACTTTGTGTGAAGGGTATGGAAAATATTGGTAAACTTAGGCATGTCTTGGCCCCTTCCCTACCACAACGTGGTCCACTTTATGTATTGATTCTCATAGCTTCCGATAGGGTAGTACTGCTCCTTGATGGCATCCCGGAATGAATTCCAAGTGGGTGCGGTTGAAACTAGTGAACCTGTATTTTCATCCTTCTGCTCACAGTAGGTTTCCCACCAGTCCTTGACGTGGGGGGCGGCATTGGGAAGAGCAAAAATATTTTTTTCCTGACTAGAAAAATCATGAATAGAAAAATAACCCTCTAGCAGATTTAACCATTTATCGACGGCATCTGCATCTATCTAACCCTTGAATATGGGGATTTCAAAATTAACTTGTACCTTAAACAGTGTGGCATTTCCATAGTAGTTGTCGGAAGCTGATGAGTCACCCCTGGGTAGTCGCTGAAGGATCTGGGCAAAGATGTCCATCATCACGTTCCTTTGTCACTCGAGGGCTTCTTTGATCAAGATTTTGATAGGATCTCCTGCCCCCTTATCTTTGTTTTCATCCGCCATGGGAGGCCGTCGGGATTTGTGAGGTTGGTCTTGCAAAGGTTCGACCAGTTCAAGCCCTAACTCCTTATATCTCAACCTCATTGGGGACATGCAAAGAAAAACAAAGAAAAAAAGTAGACCGCTCTGATACCACTAATCCAGATTTAAACAGGAACGCAAAAAATTATAGAGATAACCATAAACACAGAGATGCAGTGGAAATAATACTTCATTTCATTAATGTAAAATACTAAAATATGCTTACAAACAGAAATGGAAATAAACCAGGAAGGGCGATGGTAGCTTATCTCTGAGAAGAGATGTGGCAGCTACTTCCCTCTGAACTGCATTACAATGAGGCTCAAGGGACTTTTTATTATTGAACAATAAGAGCAAACCCTAAACAACCAAAACCCTAACTCGAGGAGATGTAACACCAATAGTTTATGGGCCCCGTTGGGGTGAGTTGGATAGCCAACTTCCCAAGGTTGCAACCTGGTCATATTATCTTCGTTTTACGTGCATGATAACCCATTGGAAATACCTCTTTGAGAACTACGATGGAAAAGATGATTTTAAACAGAAAATTGTTGGCGGTAGATTTCCCAAAAAACGTCGTTTAGGGTCTCAAAACGGCTCCGGAAGCTTAGGGACCGAAAAACTGCTAAAAATAGTAAATTCTGCTACAATTAAGAAAACTGAAAAAACTAAAAAAAGCAATGGTGGGGGTCCAAGTGGAATTGGTGGGTGGCCACCAATATCCACTTGGATCAAAGGGCTTGGTATTTGAAGTTGGAATGTTATTTGTTGAAGTGTGGTTTCAAAAGAGGTGTAATTGATATCAATTTATATGTGAAATATCATGATGGAAAATTATTCATAGTTCTTGTCTATTTTCATGATATTATTATTGCACATGATTTAGATCATCTAACTTGTTAGTTTGCAACTGATATGAAGGCCAAATTTGAGGTTTATATGTTTGGAGAACTTTCTTATTTCCTTGGTTTGCAGATTGCACAATATTCAGAAGTAATTTTTATCTCACAAAACAAGTATCTCAAGGAAATTTTGAAGAAATTTGGAATGGAATAATTTACTTTTGTAATCACTTCAGTGGTTACGTGATGCAAACTTAGCAAGAGTAATGACTCACCAGAGGTGGATCAAACATTATGAAAATATATTATTGACAACCTAATATACTTGAAATCCTCTAGACTAGACATCATGTACGTACTCAGTATTGTTGGAAGATTTCAAGCAACCCTCAATCATATTCATATCCTAGTAGCAAAGATGATTTTAATATATCTAAGAGCCACAATGGACTATGGAATTTGGTACCTGAGATGTAAATATTTTTCACTAACTATTTTTACTGGAGTTGATTTGTAACAACCCTGGTGAAAATTCCATGTAATAAAAGTTAATAAAGGAAAAATAGGACCATCGGTAAGGGACACATCTTCCAAGGTATATGTTGGGAAAATACATCCTAGTGGGAATCATTGGATGTGTTTATGGCTAAAGGAAATTGGCAAAGGAAAAGGCATTAAAAGGAAAAAAAGGCATTTTGGCACATTTATTTATGAAAATAAAGGAAATTAGGAGAAAAGTAAGGTGAAAGGTCACAGGTTGCATGTGACAAGGTGTTGAAGCCCCAAAAATCGGGTCGACAACAAGGGGGATACCCACCCGGTCCGGAACTTGGTTGGCAGCTCCTTATCCGTTTGGTATAGCGGGTCCGACTGGGGATAATGGGACCAGTTTCCCAATCTAAGGGGTGTGTGTGTGTGTAGAGTTGGATGATGTTGATCTAGAAGTATTTAAAGCTAATTTAATTCAAACTTCTAAACTAACTCTATGCTATTGTAATCTAATGAGAAACAACACATCTAATCTACGCTAACCCAGGGTGTATTTCTTCTATTATGCGATCTAAAGAGATTTCGAACAATAACAGGTAATAAAGATCATTAAGCTATCATAAGAATAGAAATCAATTAAGATAAACCACTTTGCATAAAAAGTTAAGCAAAATAGTTGTGAACAGCATATCGCATAATAAGTTATTCATATATCAAACACAAATAAATGACTCCACCGTACAGAAGTGCCAAATGGTAACCCACACATTCATGCATTAACATATAAACAACTGAAAACTGCATATCACTTTAAGAATATAAGCAGAAATTGGTCAAGAGATAAAAGTACCATTTATGACTGGTTCCACTCATAAGCTTCAAGCGACAACGATTTATCTCTACTTGTTCTAATATCTACTAAGAGTACAAAAGTGCAACATCAATAGCAGACATTAAATGCAAACATTGATAAATCTCGATCCATCCATTCATCAAAAACCCCCTCCGAGGGTGCAAAAGTGCATGTTCTGAGGACAAGTTTTTTGACAAATTTCCGGACGCTTCTCCAAATGCCTGAGAAGGGTTTAAATACTGCTAACTAATTAATCTTAATTACATAAATTTAGGACACGGTTTCAAATGACCGCCCTTCTACTAAAGCAAATTTATTTCTAAAAATTGAATCTAATTTCTAACCGTTTCTGTATTTGCTCCTCAGTGCTGTAAGCAATGCAACATTCGCCTGGGAAGAGTCGGCTGGTTGTCTTCTCCTTTCGTTTGAGCTACGAAAATAGAAATAACAAGAGCTGGCACCGCTTTCTAACAAACTAGAAGATATTTTCGAAAATCTTCCTCTGGCTTGGTGTATTCACTGTGTGTATACTTTGTAATAACCCAAATTTCTCTCAAACTAATTGTGCTTTTGCTATTTCGGTTTCCGGCCTTGCGAATGATTGAATAAGTTAGGGACTTTGCTCTCTGAACAATTTTCTGTATTGAAAACTGCCTCCGTTCTTTGTTCCAGGCTTTTCTGGTGCGTTTTCCCTCTTTAGCGCCTTTTTCTTTTTGCTTTACCCAGTCTAGGCTTCAGGATCTTTTGTAAACATGCTGCTTTTGTGCGCCTTTGACTCTGAGTTTTGGATGGCCTATTGACATCAATATCTGTTGAGTGAGACTCTGGAATCTGTGGTCCTGTTGCATGCGGCATCCGTTTGCGAAGGCATCTCTTCTCTGTTCTCCGAGTATTGACGCTTTCCCCTTTTCCTTAGATGTTTCCTGCACATTGCTTTATGTTAGTTGCTGTCTTACAGTTTACGCAAAGGAAAAGAGTAATGACGAAAAGATTGACATGAAAGCTTTAAGCTCTAATGAATGCATAATCATGACACCCATAATGAACTGACTCTTCGAAAAACACAATACAATCCTTCTTGGATACTTTGGCGTACAATCATTAATTTCTTTTAAGGCGCGCGCCCAATTTTGGTCTACAGACAGCTTTCCTTGAACACTGTGTCGAGGAAATTTTGCGATGAGTGATTTCTGCGACTCGCATCGTAGTATCGAGGATTGCGTCGTCAAGATGTGTCATCGCAGGAATTGATGATCGCATACATCGCAGATCGCAACATCGCAGATCGCGATATCGCAGATCGCGCTTAGTCATCCAATCATTGTGTGTTGCTTATGCGATGTTGCGATATGCGATGTTGCATATCGGCCGTCGGTGATTCCTTAAGATTTTCATTTAAGAGCGCTTCACAATATATGCGATGCGATGAATTTCGCGTTGCTTCTTCGCAGCTTATTATGCGCATAGGAAAACGTTTCACTCTCTTCTCGCGATGCGATACAGTTTTAAGGAGTTAAAATACAAAAATTTTGAAAAATGTTTTTTTGGATTTTTTACTAAGGGTCCCCTTTTGCTTGGTGTTATTGCTAATACCAAACAAAGAGGGGGGTTGTTGGTGACCACAACAATGGCGATTCACTGTGAAGAACTAGTTATCTCTGCTTTTCTATTGAATTTTAACTTCCGAAGCAGAAAAAATTTTCATATGTCTAAATTTTGTTATGGAAGGATAGAGTATATTACGCCTTATCCTATCAATGATATTTTGTCTCAACCTTTTCATATTCCAATTGTTTGTTTCCTCAGGCTTAGTTCTTGTATTCACACCAGACATTACTTGGTCTTTTAAAGATAAAATAAGGTCTTCTCTGCGTGTTGGCTTTTAAAATATGCTCATTTCTCGTAGGTAGAGCCTCTGCTGCCCGCAAGCGTCCATAGCCTCGACAGGGTTACCTATTACCCAGCAACGATCCTTTATCCTGCTTAAGGCTATTTACAACTTTTCAGAGGAAAACCCTTTTTGACACTTTTTCCTTTTTTATTCTCTAAAGAACAATGTCTTGGTTTGGTGGCCAAATTATGATATAGTCATTCACTTGATTTACACTTTTGCTGAACAAGCTGGCTCGTGATGAGACCCCTTGTCTTTTGATTGCAACAATCTTGAGTCGTTGACCTGTTTTGGTGGACAGTATTGGCAAAGTCAGCAAGTTATAATATCTGTGATCATGATAAGCCGGCTCATGATGAGACCTCTTATTCTTTGAGATATAGTGTTTTCTCGGATTGTTCCTCTGAATGTTGCAATTTCCCTTAGCAGGGAGGAAGTCATTGTTTTTCCTTAAGAAAGCTCTGGACGACAATATTAGAGTTTGAAAACAGCAGTTTTACAGAGAATATTTATTTTATTATTGATACCTTTCATTGTGCTGATATAAAGCAATTTTTTACCAAAGGTTGCTTTCATCAAATTTTTGAAGTTGAAACTAGTATCATGTCTAGGCTAAAGTTAACTCTACCTGTCAATAATAAAGATCAGATTTTTCGAAAATTTTTTGCTACTTGTACAAGCGAAAAGCTCAAAATCTGATAGAGAATTGGTATCTTTTTCATGAACCTCTTTAGTAACCATCTGCAACTGGTTTTATTTATAAGAAAGAGAAAAAACAAAATAAAAACTAAAACTATCCTACAAAATAGAAGAGTGATCTTCTATGGAAAATATATTTTAAGGATCTGTCCGTTAACAGGCAAAGAATCTCTTCTACCTGCTAAATCCTGCAACGCAAACATTGATGGGCCTATGACTTCTACAATTTGAAAAGGACCAAGCCACATTTTCTGAAATTTTGTATGTTTGCCCTTTTCTTCATGAGCCTTATCCCATTTCAAAACTAAATCTCCCATCTGAAAATTCTTTCTGGTCATTATGCTTGAGTCAAAAGAGGATTTTATCAGCGCTTGGTGATGAGCATGGGTTTTCTTAGCTTGTTCTCGTCGTTCTTCTAATTTAATTATTTCCATTTGTCTTAGTTGTATGGAGGGAGTAGGTACCTCATCGATGTGCTATACTAAAGACAAAGAGGGGATGACTAAGTGAGTTGGAAGAACCACTTCTTTCCCATAAACTAAACTAAAGGGAGAAGTGTCGATTGAAGCTTTCTTCGTTATTCTATCTGCCCATAAAGCATTTACCAACGCTTTGTGCCAATTCTTTTGGTTTTGGTCGACTGTTCTTTTAATAATCCTGATCAGGTTTTTATTTGTTGATTCAGCCAATCCATTACCTTGAGGATAGTAGTTGGCCGAAAATTTCAGTTTGAACCCTCTTTTAAGTGCAAGCTTAGTCATTGCATTTCCAGAAAAGTATGAGGCATTATCAAACATTAAGGCCGTTGGCAATCTAAACCTAGTGATTATAAATTGATCTATGAATTCAATAATATTTTCAGAATTAGCTGCCTTGAGAGGAACTGCTTCTACCCATTTATTAAAATAATCTGTTGCCGTGAGGATGTACCTATGCTGCTTAGAAGAGTGAGGAACGATCTCACCTATTATGTCCAAGCCCCACTGACTGAATGGTTGCTCGATGTTTACCGGCTGTAGTGGCATGGACAATTTCTTTTGTTTCCCTGTAGCAGTCTGGCAGACTTGGCATTTCCTCACGTAACTATGTGAGTCTTTGAACAGCGTGGGCCAATAATATCCTGCACGTAAGATTTTATGTGTAGTAGCATCTCCAGCATAGTGTCCGCCCGCTGGTCCATCGTGGAGTTCCTGCAAAACCTTTTCGGCTTCAGTTTTCTCAAGACACCTAAGAAGCATAGAATCGTAATTCCTTTTAAACAGAACATCATTTATGAGCTGGTATTGTTTAGATTTCAATCTCAGAGCTCTTTTCTTGGTGTGATCTAGGTATGATGGAGCATACCCGTTCTTAAGATAATAAATGGTGTCAGCATATAATGATTCTGCATCGTTTAGGCTTACCTCATACGTATGTACCTCTTCAGATGAATTCTCAGGAATTTGCGATGCTCCAGCCAACATTTTGCAGAATCCTTGACCTCTTACAATGTTTTTTGGTTTGATCTCAAGATCGTATTCTTGTAAAGCGGTGATCCAATTTGCTCTTTTTTCGCCCACATCCTTCTGTATTAGAAGGTTTCTTACCGCTGGAAACGGTACTATGACCTTAGTATGGGATTTAAGTAAGAAAGGTCTGAAATATTTGATCGCTTTGAAAAAAGCATATGCCTATTTCTCCACGTCTGAATAGTTGAGTTCAGCACCTTGTAAATTCGAGCTAAAAAATGCAATTGGAGCTTCCGCTTTCTCTTGATTTGTTTGAGTTAGAATCGCGGCATAAGATTTCTCTGAGGCAAATGTGTATAAGATAAAAGATTCTGAAAAATTCAGGGTTGCTAAAGATGGAGCGTTAATGATAGCTTGTTTGATTAAGTTGAATGCTTCATGCTCATCTTGACCCCATTTAAAATTTGAATTCTTTTTAATCATATTTTGCAAAGGAGAAACAATACGTGAAAAATCTGGGACAAATCTCTTCACAAAATTGATTTGACCATGGAAAAATTGCATGGCTTTTTTGTTATGAGGCATGGATATTTCAGAAATTTCTTTGATTCTGTCAGGTTCAATGTGAATACCAGATTTTGACACTATGAATCCTAGAAGTTTTCCTTCACTTAATGCGAAAAAAGATTTCTTTGGGTTAAGTGAAATCCCATACCTTAAACATCGTGGAAAGATTTGTTTCAAGTCTTTGAGATGGTCGCCTCGCTTCTTGGAGTACACTGTTATATCATCCAGGTAAATCACTACAGATTTATTGACTAAACCTTTGAATGCGATGTCCATGGCTCTCTGAAATGTAGCGCCGGCATTGATCAAACCAAATGGCATCTTCCGATATGCATATGTGCCCCATTTAGTTCGGAATGTGGTTTTTAACTGATCATCGGGATGTACCAGCACTTGATTGTATCCTGAAAATCCATCCAAAAAAGACATTAATTCTGAGCCTGCTACTGCCTGTAATATCTGCTCCATAGGTGGGAGGGGAAAATTGTCTTTTTGACAGGCTTTGTTGAGATTCTGAAAATCGATATAGATTCTAATATCTCCGTTTTTCTTTCTAACGGGTACCATATTGGAGACCCATTTGGAATGTCTGACAGGGAAAATTATTCTGGCTCTCAATAACTTATTTAGCTCAGTTTTTATCTGATTTTCTAAATTGGGGTGGATTTTTCTGAGTTTCTGTTGGACAGGTTCTTCATTCTCAATCATAGGGATAGTATGTTGAATGATAGAAGTGTCGTATGTCTTCAGCTCATCGTAATTCCAGGCAAAAACATTTTTGTATTGTCTCAAAAGACGGATATACGCTAATTTTTCTTCAGGGGCTAGGCCGTGGCCTAGATTAACGTTTTGTGGTTTATCATCGGTTCCTAGGTTTACTAATTCTTAGTTCAGAGTTGAACTGTAGAGCTTAGAATTGGTAGACCTTTTAAACCGACTTTTCAAATCATATAAGTCTTCTAACTTAACCACCGATTTAGGTATAACATTATTAGTGCTATTTTGTTGTATTTATCGATCATGATGGTCTTCGTCTATTATTTGATTGGAGTAGGATCCTTCAGAAGTGAGGAAATTTACAATGTCAGGATCGTCATTGAATACTCTCCAGTTTGTGATGTTGTTAGGGATGGACGGTCTAAAGATTAATTCTATTGAGAATCTATCTGGACTAAAATCTTCGGAGGGAATTAGTCTAGAGGCTACGTTAGCTAACAGGTCTGCGCTCGCATTTTGGAGTCTTGGGATTGACGAAATATTGAATGCTATGAAATGTGCAGTCAGATCTTGTACTAAAGATTGATAGTGCTTCAAATGACCTGATAGGAAATGTATGGTGTTATGTACCTATTTGACGACAATCTCAGAGTCTCCGAAAACTTGAAGGTACTTAATGTTCAACCCAATTGCTTTGTATAGGCCTTGCACCAAGGCCTCGTATTCCGTTGTATTGTTTGTGCAATCGAATTCAAGTCTGCACATAAGCATGGTCTTATTTCCGTCTGGGCTAATCATAACGCATCCTGCTCCTGCTCCCTCGCTAGATTTAGAGCCATCAAAATATAATTTCCAAAACAAAGATGTATTTACAGGTTTATCGAAAAAATTAACACACTTTGAATCATCAGTTTGGGAAAAAATTTCGACTTGGGACAAAACTGAATTTTCTAAGTAAGGTGAGGTATGAGCATTGAAATTTCCGAGGAAAGAATCTACCGAGTAATTTCCTATGATACTGCTGTTGTATGCTATTGCTTCATTTTCTCCCTCCAATTCCGTTACTATGTACTTCTGGTGTAACTCTCGTTCAACCTTTATTTGATTCGGTTTACCATTGTAGGGTAACCACATGTGCGACCAGTCGGTTGAGAAGTATCCATGGAGTTTTTCGGACCAATCCCTGCTAAGAATCAAGCCATAGAATTCTGGGATATCAGCTACTAGAATGTCAATAACCTGACATACCTTCGGGTTAGACGACAATCTTATGGTCACTTGATTAAGTTCACCAATCACTTCGACTTGAGATCGATCAAGCTGAACTATGTGCACTGCGGATTTTTGTGGTTGAACATTCAACTTGGCACATATTGATCTGGGTAAAATATTCGTTGAAGCACCAGAATCTACCAAACAATTGTGCACATTTTTATTGAAAATTTCATAAGTGAGAAGAAAAGGGGGAGTGTGAGACCTTGATCTTCCTCCAATCAAGGCGATGTCATTTGGGTCAACCTTATTGATCGTGTTGGTTGGAGGTCTTTCCATGTTGTGGGAAGCTACAGCTGTAGGCAAAGATGTAGTAGGCATGGTATGTAATTCTTTCATCATTATCTTCTGTTGATGTTTCAATTTGCTCAATTCATAAAGAGTGATATTAGCCCTAGTCTTTTTCATGTCATCAATAATATTGTAGTCCATTTCATCCGACACAATCAGTGTTCTTGATGGAGGTGTTTGATCTAATTGGACTGGGCTAGATCGAGTCACTTTAGCGGTTGTTTTCTTTGTTGCGACTTTATCTTTTGCTGTAGGGCTTGCGCCCTTCTGCTTAGGGATAGTTTGGGGAGGATCAAGTTGATTTTTGCTTCGTGTGCTAACTGGAAGTGCTTCTTGATCTTCTTCTTGTGGGAGGATGA